>OX465581.1:121541695-122141695 GCA_950022655.1 Alentia gelatinosa | reverse complement strand
TGTGTTCAGAACTCGGAGAACCCATTCTTGACTCGGAAGGTAGCCTGAAGCTAACCAAAGGAGTCCTCACACCCTTTGTTCCAGATATGAATCTGTTAGGGGTCTTCTCAAGATCTTCTACTTTCCCTGGAGGGGAGTATAGATGATCTCTTACTCCAGCCAGCTGGTGACATAGGCATCCTTCGGGACGATTCTGCCTCTGCTAGTCGAGCCCGGTCCTTCATGTGGTGTACATGTTGGTCCAATTGCTCGATTTTTTCTAGAGTCTCGATCTCGCGAACCGAAAGTTCTTCCAAGTTATGGTGCCGCTTGGCTACCTCCTCGGCGATCTCTCGATTTCTAGCTTCCAGTTCCCGATACATCTCTCGGGCATCCCTTTCCCGATCAAACTCGTCTAAGAGTTCTGGTCCAAGGAAGCCTACAGGAACCTCATCGGAAGGTACCAGTAAGGTATCTTCAGACCTATTCCGGGGAGTACTAGACTCTCCAGGACTATCTGTCTGAGACCCAATTTTACTGAGTCCCTCCAGATCCCTCGCGGGGCCATGTCGGCTGTCGGCTGCCAGACTGAAATTCTTCAGGACCGTTGAACTCAAATTCTGAGCGGCGGTTCTCTTCCGAGATTTCTCCTTACCGGACATCTGGGTTTCACCCCCTCCCTCCGGTTTTGGCGACTTTCCGTCATTCCGGGCCGGAAGAGTTGGTTGAGAAGTTTCCTCCCCATCTTCACTCTCCTGTTCAGCCTGGGATCTGGTTTTTATTCCAGATCCGTACATTTACCGAGAATCCCGGGTTGTGCAAGCAACCTAGGATCCTGGTCACACCACCAGTGCGGTGGTCGCCGCCTGTCTAGCAGGTTGGATGACCCCAATCCGGAACGCAAGTTCCAGGCAGGATCCCACCCTACGCACTCTACGTAGGTTGGTTCGATTTCGGTTAGTTTGCACAGACCTAGTCACACATGACACAACAACATCTTTTAATAAACAGGGATGTTTATTAATCACTACTTCCCGGAAAGATCTGGAATATCTTTCCCACAAGTACAGTACCCTAGCACATAGGTGCCAGGTAGCGCTGGAGAGGCTAATCTGAAAGACTCGCCTAACCACCAGGAAGGTTACAAGAACCCGCCGTCAAAGTGAGGGCCAAAGGGTCTGTTCCGTAGAAGAGACGCGCGAGGACAGCCTGTCGACCTACTGTGAACGCTGAGTATATATACCCAGCATTACGTAATCCCAGTCTCTGCCGCGCCACTCTCGTGTGCGGCGTTGTCCGGAATCACTACACAGTAAGGATCGGCACGTCGCGCCACCTTCCGTAAAACAAACGAACACTGCTGGATTCCCACCCCACTACATTACCCCTCCCAGTTTTTACTAAGGGGGGAACCAAGGCAGCCATTATGCTGCTAGGGGACAACCCAGTTAAAAATTGCAATGTAAATCCAGCAGTTCTTGGTCTACTCTCTAGCTTCCTGGTGTTCACAAGAATTCACTGATACCAATGTATAAGTGAAAAAGGTGGAATTGTAAGACGGGGAAGTTATATTAAAATTATGGAAGATAAGACATTTAGGAAAGAAGAAACGACATTTGAAGAATGAAGGACTAGCCTCGCTAGCACCTTGAATAAATGTGATATTCACCCATCTTGAGCCGGGGAGCGTATTCTTGAGCGTTGGGCAGGGAAGACTCGACAGTCGCGGACCTACAGGTGGTGAGCCCTGCCTGTCGAGCACTCTGCCTCCAGCTGTTCCGGATCTTGTTGAAGTCCATTGTTGGCTCCTGGCGAGTGAAGTGTCGTTCTCTTTCTCATCTTGGAGTATCAAGCCCAGCTGACCCACCAGCGTAGCAGACCTACTACATTCAGCCCGATACCAGCGGGTGCTGGGCTTCCCACTGTTCTTCAGTTTGGAAGAAATCCATATGTAGAAGAAGGGTCAGCCTCGCTCGACACCTTCTAAGTTGAAAAGTTTCCGAATACGGAAATATCGGCCAAAAAGGCAAAAACAATTCTCCATCCACCTGGTAAGAGTGTGTGGTATCAGTGTTCTTTTATTTGGCTCCAGCTATACTGGCATAGTTTCCTTCGGCTTAAATCGAGTACCAATTAAGGCCCCAATTTTAAGCCGGATTCAGAACTTAAGATCATCGACCCAAGGTAGAAGTAGTCGGCGTAATCCAACAGAACAGGGATTACGTCTACTATCTCATTATCTAGTCGACGAACTCAGTTCCGACACAGACCTGGTAAGTCAGTTCCATACCTGAAAGGCATAGTCTTCCTTACCCGGTACCAGAGACTAGTGTGGACCGAATCCACACCACAGGCCGGAGGTTTTCGTGATGGGGGCCCATTACGGGCCTGACCATCGAGAGAACCTTCAGCCGTCTGAAACCAGGGTTGTGTCTTGGGGAAGTCATTTTACTGACTTTCCTCAGCCCCAACCCAGGATCGCTAATCAAAGGTCGCTCCTAACTTTTCCTCTACCCCTCCCAGCGATCCTTGGGGTTCGCTGAGAAAGTGCAGAATTCTGTTTAGAAGGCAACACTCCTGGAAGTAGCTAGGTCGGAAAAAAAATTTTCCTCCCCGGGACTTCGGATCCAGGAGAGTTGTTAACTCTGCCGGTTCCGAGTTTAGACAGCGTCTTCCCGGCCTACTAGGCACCAATCAAGCCGGTCGTTGTCAACCTTAGATATCCTCGTCAGAGGATATCTTGAGGTCGAGAATTTTAGACTGACTGGGTGTGCTAGCCGTCGGTGGAACCGACGTTGCCGGGGCGGTCCTCTCTGGTCGCAGTTGACTCAGTGCAGACGTAGGCTGAAACTGAGACATCAGCTGCTGTAGAGAGGTCGGTCCGGTATCTAAAAAGATTCCGGACTCCAACGGGAGGATGTTGGCATTCACCCCCAGTGCCCCACCCTGTTCCTCGGGTTGATCCATCGGCTTAGCCTGGGAGGGCTTCGCTGATTTCTCAGCCCGTGTCACGGCGGGAGGCATCCTCGACTGTAGGACTTCAGTCTGATCCTGTTGGGTCTGACCTTGTCCTGACAGCAGAGTGTCTACACTGACATCCATAGGCTGGGCCGTACTGGATGTAGTGTCCTGGTGGGAAGTTTCCTCCACGGATGACCACCCCAACATGGCGGCGAGTTGCCGACGTGTCGGATCTGATTCTTCTGTGGTGAACTGAAAAAATCTTCCCCGGCTCCGCTGTCGGGCCAACCACGCTTCCTCAAGGGCTTGCGGGTCGTCACCGATGTCATAGAGCGACATACGTTCATCTTGGCGATGGGTTTGGGCTTCCGCCCGGGCAAACCTCGATTGGGCCGTGGTTTTCGCAATATGCGCGTCCTCTAGGTCCAACGCGTATTGTTTAGCCAGGCCCTTCGTGGTTCCTTCACCTCGAACCGGGCTAGGTTAACTAGCTCCTGAACGAGGCTCTCATGGAGAGACTGAGCGCCCCTTCGGACGCGGCCTTCCAACGTGCCACCTATATGCGACTCTAGTTGATCCGCCCGTTGGACGTATTCAACCGATATCGCACAGGGAGAGGAAGTTACCTTCGACGCAACGGGTGGTTGTGTCGTCGGTTTCTTCTTCACCTCAACATCCAGGTTGGCTGGTGGTGGGAGTGCCGGAAAGGCCTCCTCATCCACAACTTTCCCGGGTGCTTGGGTAGCACCTTTGTCGATCGGGGAAACTCCCGGGAGACTTGAGCTAGGACGAGTCCCAGCTGGTTTTTCCACGGGTCTGCTGGCTTTAGAAGCCGTTGCAACTTTCCCTTCACTCTTGGCTGAGAGGAGTTTTAGTCCCTCAGTCAAACTTGGCACAGCCTGGTAAGCAGCTTCCACCACGTCAGCGATGGTGTGCTTTCTAGGAGCCAACATTTTCTTTGGCTTCCGACTGGATCGCCCAGAAGTGTCATCCTCGCTGGACGAGGACGATGACAACTTCTTGACCCGTCGTCTAACCTTCGAGGAACCCCTAGATGGTTCCCGGCTATGGGACCGTTTGTTCCTCGACTCTTTTGACATCCGTCGATGGTTCGAAGCAGCTAGCATCAGACTCCCAAACCAGCCAGGACTCTTCTTCCATCCGATCTTAAACAATCAACCGTCTGTCACACAAGTTTCGGGCTCCGGCTTGCCTTTCTGAGCATCGGAACCTAAGTCAATGAATCTCTGCCACAGATTCATGACCCGTTCCCGAGCTGCAGCACCAGCAGTCCGGTGTTCCCGGGCAATGTGTCGGACTAGACACGATCGCCGCAAACTGGCACACCCGGCCTGGCAAGAACCACCCTTCTTACCAAGGCACTGTAGCCACGGTCGCTCAGCCAAGTGTACCTCAACGAGGTGCCTAGCGTAACGACCTGCAGTCACATAGGTCAGTGACCATTTCTTGTCCCTCCCATGGCAACTCACAATGATCGCCGTTACCAAACTTGTGCCATGTGTACGCGATCCGGTCTTTGACCTGATCCTCGTACTTCAGTCGACTGACTCGAGACACTCCTTTTACCCGGTCGGTGTACCAGGTGTTGGGAGAACGTCTGACGTTCCATCTAAACCAACACCATCTGGGATGTAATGTTGGTTTCCATGATGGAGATCTTCTAGGCAAGTATAAGTCTTGCCCAGCAAAGAGGCGGGTAGCTGTCGAGCCACCGTTCTCTTCCCAGCCCGCTTTACGCCAGGCTGGAAATCACCGTCATCATTGTCCGGGTTAGATTTGGCCAGGGGTTTAGCCCTGTCCATCTCCATTCCCAACACTTGACATCTTCGCCACCCGTGGCACCTGTTGAGGTGCTCGGTGTAGCGTCAGCCGCACTCGGTCCAGCTTGCCCCACAGGTTTGTCGGAGCCTTTCGACCCAGCCCCCTTCGACTCTTGCTTCCCGGGTTCAGGTTTCCCTTTACCCGAGTCACGCGATTCCAGCCGACCTTCCTTCTTTGCCAACTCCGCCTCAGCCCGCTCCCGGGCTGCACGACGGAGTCGCTTCCTTTGCTGTTTTGACAGCTGCGGCTCAGTCCTGGTAGCATCCTGAGGTTTTGACACCTCAGTGTTACTAGCAGACTTCCCCGGCGCGGGTTTAGCCGGCTGTGACACCGGTTTATCACCTTTGCTGGACGGCCCCATTACAGAGTCGTCCCCAACTGACGAATCAGTCTCCATAGCCGCCTCCGCACCAACCTCGGTCCTCCCGGGTTTAGCTACCGGACCCGGGGCCAAAAAGGTCCCGGTTTCCGCCGGCTTCACCTCAGGTGGAGTCCAATTCTGGTACATTGACTGTACTATGGCTCGCGTTTTGGGATCTGGGATCCCAGCCAACACCTGTTCCAGGCTCTGAGTAGAAACCTCATGCCTGGAGTGCATATGCTCGAAGTACCTCCTCAGAGAATGACGACGCGGGCGGGCTCGGCCACGCCTCGGCGTATCGCGCTCCGATTCGGAACCTTTGGCTTCCATCATTACCACATCCGAGTCAGAGACTTCGGTTTTCACCGAGCCTGTCTTCGGACGGGCACCTGAAGAACCCTTAGCGGCCTGGGCTGCCTCAGACTTCTTCCTGGTGTGACCTTTTCCCTGTCCGGGTCGTTCATCTCGGGTTACCCCAAGAAGAACAAAGTCCTCAGACTCATCCCCTTCCAGGTCAAAATCACCATCATCTGACCTGATGAGCAAAGCATCATCGTCCAGATCTGCCCCCCGCTCAGCCGAGGCTGAGGATCCGGGCAGTGGTGAGGGGAGCTCGCGCTCACCCTCCGTAGACGGGGCACGGTCAGCCATGCTGCTACCGCCTGACTCCCGTGGTGCTAGGCACCACTCCGATCACAGAGTGAAGACCACTGAAAAAACAGGGTCTTATATACTCCTAGTTGACCCAGATTCGCAGTCACGAACCAATCAACCGTGTCGAGACTGGCTCATCTTGAGCGTCTCAACACCGCATGCGTGAAGAAACCAAAGGTCAGCGTTACGCTCGACTTGATTCATTCACGCCTTCAATCACCCAGCACAGGTTCCGAAACCCAGGGAAGCCCCTTTTTGAGCTCCACCCCGAGTTCTCTACTGCGTGGGGTTTTCTTATCGCCATCTTGTATCACGTCGATAGCATGGGAGACTATGTACAACTTTCATATAAATGGATCAGACCTTACAGAGCGTTCGGCAATTCTGCAGCCTCTAGAGGGTCCTCGACGGGGTCCCTTAGAGCAACGTCTGGGCTGCGGCACACAACGACTGATTTTAAGGTAACTATTTGATCAACATTCACGTATAATTGACACGCCACTGACTATCAACGATCTACATTTCGTACTATTGCTTCTCGTTGTGTTTTCGACAACCCCGGCACCACACCCTTTGATTTTAGTCGAGAGCTGCGGCGGGATTTAGAGTCTATTTTAGACTCCATTCTACATCTCGACCATGTTTATTATACACAGCTCGATTTGTAGCAAATTCAGACTTATCCGTGTCGGGTTTTTCATCTACCCACACCTCCCTTTTAGGGTTAGCGCAAGTAGGAATCACCTTCCGCGGACATCCCGGGTTCCGTCGGGCTGACGGGCACCCATTCGGAACCCCGGTAACCTTTGACCGGGACTTCCCTGTCGGGGTCTGCCTCCGCCGTGTTGACGGGGGTCTGACACCTGGCTTCCCGGCTCTTTGAACCTGGGACCTCTCTGGTACCCCAGTAGGACCCGTGGTCAGTGACACATCCTGTGTTGTAGCAGGGTGTGAAACTTCAAAGCCCCAACTTTCGCGCTTCCCCTCCCATAGTCGTAAATGAGCTACATGGGATTTGTAACGCCTTCTTGACCATTCATCCTCTATCACTACTGTCATTTCTGACAATATTTGAACAATTCTGAATGGTCCGTCCCAGTTAGGAGCGAGTTTTACATTTACCAACGGAGTGTGGTATCGTACAACCCGGTCTCCTACTCGGAACTTACGTGGTTTAAGATTGACATCATGGCCAGTCTTTTGCCACTCGGCAGCTTTTGTCAGGTTCTTGCGAGGTGATATCCTTCTACAAAACGTTCTCTGAGCTTTTCGACAAACCCTATGGGACAAGGATCATCCGTAGACATTCCGGGAACCCCATAGACTATGTCAGCGGGCATTACTATTTCCTCGCCAAAGACGAGTAAATTAGGTGAACACTCCGTGCTTGAATGAATGGTCCCATTATAAGCGTGAACTATAAATGGTGCCAATTCATCCCAATTCTTCCGGTTTTCATCTACCAGGGTCCGAAGACACTGGATCAATGTCCGGTTGAATCTTTCTACCATACCATCTGATTGTGGACGATATGGATTCGTATGTGTCTTTTTGATCTCGAATATCCTACACATTTCTTTCCAGATCTGGGATTCAAATTCCCTTCCCTGGTCGGAATGTAGTACGCTCGGAGTTCCAAAAGGCAACATCCAGTTCTTCACTAAAGCTTCCGCACAAGTGGCAGCTTTGTGATTCTTCATGAGATAGATCTGCACATATTTTGTGTAATAATCCATTACCACCATCATACAGGTATTTCCTTCCTCAGACTCGTCGATACCAGATATGATATCTAGAGCGATTCTGGCAAACCTGGCACCAAATAGCTCCTGTTGTAGCGGCATCTTTCTGAGTCCTACCCTGGGTTTGACTTTGCTGCAGACGGAACATCCATATATCCACCTTCGAATATCTGCACCCATTCCAGGCCAGTAGTAACGACGCCTTATTCTGGCTACCGTCCTTTTCCGTCCTAGATGAGCTGCACTCCTATGTTCGTGACATAGAGTCATTAGTCCGGAACGTAATTCTCGAGGGACTACTAATTGCAGAGCACGTTTAAGTGGTTGCAACATAGTTCTCCATCGATATAATACTCCATCTCGGACCTCTAGTTCTTTCCATTGACCACATATATTCCGAAATTCTCAGTTTTCAGGCGAGATCTCGGGCTCTGTAGGCCTATGGAGCCTGTTAGCTACCAGTTTAGTTAACCGGAACAGATCTGGGTCAGCCTGTTGACTTTCCTTAATTTGTTCTAGTGTCCACTGATAATTCTGGGGCGGTTTTACTTTCTGGGAGCGTAGGGTAGCTATTACAGTTCTATGCTCTCCACAGTCCTGGCAATCTGGCCGCCCACATTTCTGCACTGGTCTCCTTGAGAGACAATCTGCATTAATGTGAGACTTTCCAGCCCGGTGCTCGATCTGACAGTTTGTCAATCCGAATTCGGAAAGAGCTGCCAGCCATCTTTCAATCATTCCCTCGGCACCTTTGAAGTTAAAGAGCCATTTGAGAGAAGAATGGTCAGTACGCAATATGAAATTTCCACCTGCTAGGAAGTGTCGATATTTTCTTACATACACCACAACCGCTAAGAGTTCCCTCTTAGTGGTACAGTAGTTCCGCTGGCTTTTACTCAAGCTATTGCTGGCAAAAGCTATTGGAACCTCCACACCATTCTGAATCTGAGACAACGCCGCTCCAATACTCTCGTTACTAGCGTCAGTATCAAGAATGAAGCGACCCTGGGGCAGAGGGTACTTCAACACGGGAGTCTCCGTAATTTTCTTTTTAGTCCCAGAAAAGCATGTTCAGCTACCGGAGTCCACTGGATCTCTTTTGGCTTCCCTGGCTTATCTAGTACCACATACTGCTGCATGGGGTGTGCAATTTCAGAAAAACCCGGAATAAAGTCGCGGTAATACAAACAAAATCCTAGGAAAGACCTTATGTCTTTTATATTCTGGGGGCGTGGCCAATTAGCTACTACCTCCAACTTGGAAGGATCTGCCCGGATTCCATTTCCAGAAACTATCCGTCCCAAGTATTCCACAGATCTGCGAAACAGTTTGCATTTCTGAGGTTTGAGCCTCAACCCATAAGATTAAATCCGCTCAAATACCTCTCTCAGGTTTTCTAGACATTCGACATAATTCTTTCCGAAGATGATTATGTCATCCAGATAAACCAAACACTTTTTCCACTGTAGACCACGCAACATCTGATCCATCATGGATTCGAAAGTCGCAGGAGCGTTACAGAGGCCAAATGGCATTACGGTAAACTCGTAAAGCCCTTGATGAGTGGTGAACGCCGTTTTAGGTTGATCGCCACTGTTCATCTTTACCTGCCAATATCCAGACTGGAGATCCAGAGTACAAAACACTGGTTCCCTCCTAGAGAGTCGAGACTCTCATCGATCCGAGGTATTGGATAGGCATTTTTCCGGGTGATACTATTCAATTTTCTGTAGTCGATACAGAATCGGCAAGTACCATCCTTTTTAGTAACCATTACCACAGGGCTAGCCCAAGGACTTGCACTGGGAATAATTACTTTCTGGTTGATCATTTTCTCTACTTCCTCTTCTAAAGCTTCCCGTTTTACCGGAGGTAGCCGTCGATAAGGAAGACGGAAAGGTTGATGTCCCTCTGTGTCAATCATGTGTTCTACTTGATCCGTTCTTCCCAGAGGATCTCCTGGTCGAGCAAAGATTGACTCCATTTTCTAAAGCAGCATTCTTAGTTCATGTCGTTCCCCACTGTTTAGTGTGTCTGTCGTCTGAACTAAGGTTTCCAGAGTTTTGTGCAACTGACTCGGAACTGGAAAGTATCATGTTCCTGTATCAATAGCACTAACTCGTACTTCTTCATAATCATTTCCTTCGAAGTCCAGTTTTCCCGGTTCAGAATTTTTATCTTCCCCGGTTATTTCGGAAACTGGAACAGGTGTGATTCCCTGCGGACCGGAGTCTACTAGGCCATCTACATGAGCTAGGGTTGCCCAGCCCAATGTATCACCTTTCTTCAATTTAATCAACCTGGAGGTGTGATTACTTATAGGAATTGATCCTTCTCTAGCACTTCCGATCAAAGTATCCCAGGCCTGTATTCCTTTGTGAGAAAACAGTTCCGGGTTTGGCTCGAAGGGTGCATCTCAACGTGGTAAATCTCCTTCCCCAGCTATCAGGACATTAACTATCTGCTGAGGTGGGATGCCCACATCTTGTCGAACAGAAATCAAAGAAGAAATCTGTCGACAACTACATTCCACTTCCATTTACTCAGGAAATTTGAGTCGGAGAGTGCCATCTTGTAGATCCACAGTACCTCCATAGAGGGTGAGAAAATATACGCCTAATATTCCACTCTCTTCAATATCACTGAGTATGGGACCCCATACAAATTCAGTGTTACCTATTGAGACTGGAATAATCACACTACCATAGCATCTCATGTGAGTGCCATTAGCAGCTTTTGCCGAAGCTCCAGGAACATGACATTCCTGTGAGAATCCAAGAGACTGATTGAGTCCATTGTTCAACACAGAGCGACTAGCGCCAGTATCTAATAACAGATCTATCTTTCTTCCTTGAATTCTAGCCGGCACATACCAACGTCGCCCACCTAAGGGAGACGGTTGTCGTATAAACCGTGAGATCCCATCCAAGGTTCCAAGATCCCATCCGCGTTGACAAAGCCATTGCAGACAGGGGTGCCCGGGTGAAAGATACTTGCTACAGATCGTTGCGACCGTACTTTGTATCTTTCCCTTTTCTGGTAAGTGGGGAATATATTCCTTCTTATTGATCTCACAGGTTTGGGTTTCCTGGCACATTCCTTCCCGGACCGCAGTGTTGCCACTCGCTACAGTCCTTCTTTGTTTTCCGGTTCACTTCGAGAGGCAACCGTCAACGCAGGCAGACTACGAGGTGTTTCCACTGTAGTAACGTTCCGGGCTTCAGGACAATCTGGAGAGATATGTCCCATTTTGTTGCACCGCCAACAACGTCGGACATCCAGCTGGTTTTTCTCCACCTGATTCAGTCTTTCGTTGATTTTGGTCAACAACTTCATTACCTCAGAGGGATTTCCTTCTGGATCAGCGGTTTTTTGTTTTGCCTCTGCCACAGAAGGTACATCACTGTTCCTTCCAAAGCTAGGGGTTCGACCTCTCCCACATCCCCGTCTATTGAAACCTCCTCTTCCAAGTACCATCGAGCAGACATTAGAGAGTATATCCTCTATTTCTGCTTCCTGGCACTCGTAGGTATCTTCTTCTTCTCCTTGCGACCAAGTAGAACCAACTACGTTAACCTGGGAAGTTTTTCCTGGATTAGCATATTTTCCGAATAGTATACACCGTTGTCCATAGGCGTCCGTTATTTGCAACACCTGCATGAAGTTCATACCAGGCTCCCATTTAGAGATGACTTCCGCTCTCACATCATCATCTCAAAGTCCTTTCACAAACTGAGTTTGTAGATCTTCATGTAGTGCAGGAGAATCCAATCCCGTTCCTGGGTAAACTTCCAACAACATTTGTTGCAAGGCTAGCCCATAGGCGTGAGTTGTCTCCTCTTTACCCTGGATCCTCTTTAGAAATGTGGATCGGGGGTTCAGCGTTACCAGCTGACCACAATAGTAAGAGGCTACCTCCACTAACTCATCCCATTCCGTACCACCGGAACGGCGAAAAGCTCGAAGTGCAGGTTCTTAGGGTCCATCTCGTAGCGCTCTTTTGAGGTATGGCAATGCATCGACTTTGTTCCAGCCATTACATTGTATATCCTCACAAAATCCCGCGAACCAGTGTTCCCACTCCATTCCTTTTCCATAAGGTTTTGGAATGACAGCGTTCCTTCTGGCTGCGTTCTCTGGGCGCATAATTGGAACCTTGTCGGCTCTTGCCATTGACAAGTTGAAGATCTGGGCTCTGTTTTTCAGTAACGACATCGTCGGGCAACGATACCCTACGATCGTCCAGCGATTCCACGACATTCTGGAAGACACAAAATGGCCGCTGTTCTATAGACACGATCGTAGTGCGCCACTCACGATCGCCGCGAAAAATGTCGGCCGCTACGACAAATATAGAACTGTCTTAGGTTCTATAACACATCACTGTGCGTATATTGAGAATTTCTCCACTTCCCGACGGAATTAAGCGATGAAATTTTAACACGAGTAAGGGCTATATATAAACTATGATCTTTTCAAATATGAAGACGATCGAACCTAGCTTACCGAAGTTATCGGCGTTTGAATTTCGTCATAGCAATCGTCTGCTCTCGTGGCCAGTCACCCTCCCACCTCCCGTACGCAGTCAATGCTGCATAAATTAGCGGAGGCGTCAGGAAAATACACTGGCCACCAGAGCAGACGATTGCTATTATGAAATTAAAACGCCGATATCTTCGAAACGCTGTGATCGATTTTCTTCATATTTGGTACGATTATTTGTCATATGTATACCTTACTCGTGTTAAAATTTCATAGCTTAATTCTTACGGGAAGTGAAGTTGCGCATTCGGTACGACATGTCCATAGGTGTCATGAACGGACGACACTTTGGGCGACATTTTCAATCACGTGACCCCACGATTGTCGTGACTGAAAAACACGTCTGGACACCCTGTGACTCTTACAGTCACGACATGTCGCCTATTCACTATAGTGTCGTGTCTATCGAACACTGACGGCAAAAACACGTCGCCCATAATGATTGTCGTGACTGAAAAACAGGGCCCTGGTCTTGCTCCCTGATTTGGTTGAAAGAGTTGAACCCTAGTTCAGCTATAGCTTTACTAGTGTGTTCAGAACTCGGAGAACCCATTCTTGACTCGGAAGGTAGCCTGAAGCTAACCAAAGGAGTCTTCACACCCTTTGTTCCAGATATGAATCTGTTAGGGGTCTTCTCAAGATCTTCTACTTTCCCTGGAGGGGAGTATAGATGATCTCTTACATTACTCCAGCCAGCTTGTGACATAGGCATCCTTCGGGACGATTCTGCCTCTGCTAGTCGAGCCTGGTCCTTCATGTGGTGTACATGTTGGTCCAATTGCTCGATTTTTTCTCAATCTCGCGAACCGAAAGTTCTTCCAAGTTATGGTGCCGCTTGGCTACCTCCTGGGCGATCTCTCGATTTCGAGCTTCCAGTTCCCGATACATCTCTCGGGCTTCCCTTTCCCGATCAAACTCGGCTAAGAGTTCTGGTCCAAGGAAGCCTACAGGAACCTCATCGAAAGGTACCCGTAAGGTATCTTCAGACCTATTCCGGGGAGTACTATGAGAAAACGACCTTACTGTGGCCGAACTATGTCTTAGTTCGAGGTCACCTATCGCCGACGTTCGCCCCGACGCCGCAGGCGGAGGGGCGAATGTCGGCGATAGGTGACCAAGAACTAAGACATAGTTCTGGCCACAGTCAGGACGTTTTATTATCATTACATACCTTAATTTGGTCATAAATCGCCTAAAATGGCACTACCAGCAACTCCCCCGTGTTGATACCGTCTGTTTGTCCTGCCCGTGCTAACTGCAACGTCTCTTCCTTATAGGCACACCAAAAACAACTGTCTTAGGTTCTATAAAACATCACTGTGGTTTTTCTGTGCTTCCCATACGAATTAAGCGATGAAATTTTAACACGAGTAAGGGACACATATAAACTATAATCGTTCCACATATGAAGAAGATCGGACGTAGCGTTTCGAA
The DNA here is from genome assembly GCA_950022655.1 of Alentia gelatinosa. Lineage (NCBI taxonomy): Eukaryota > Metazoa > Annelida > Polychaeta > Phyllodocida > Polynoidae > Alentia > Alentia gelatinosa. The sequence goes on along the minus strand of OX465581.1, from coordinate 122,128,180 downwards.
GTTATCGGCGTTTGAATTCCGTCATAACAATCTCTGCTCTGGTGGCCAGTGTAGCCCTATGCTCACGTGACCCTAATTTATGCAGTGACCTCGACATTCACTGCGCATGGGAGGTGGGAGGGTGCAATGGCCACCAGAGCAGACGTTTGCTATGACGAAATTCAAACGCCGATAACTTCGGAACCGTGCAGCCGTTTTTCTTCATTTTTGGTACAATTATAGGTTATATGTATACCTTACTCATGTAAAAATTTCGTTGCTTAATTCCAACGGGAAGTGAAGTTGCGCATTCGGTACGACATGTCCAGAGTGGTCTTAGATGTTGACAGTAGTCGCGATGACGTCGAAATACGCACGCCTAGCGCGTTGCGGCGAATTAGTTACATACACGTTAGAATCTTGCAGTACGACGAAGCGCACCATAGTGGGCCGGAGTCGCGATATACTACACCCCCGTGAGAGGGTCGTATTTCACTGACGTTCGGCTATAGGTATGTAATAATAGACTCTCCAGGACTATCTGTCTGAGACCCAATTTTACTGAGTCCCTCCAGATCCCTCGCGGGGCCATGTCGGCTGTCGGCTGTCAGACTGAAATTTTTCAGGACCGTTGAACTCAAATTCTGAGCGGCGGTTCTCTTCCGAGATTTCTCCTTACCGGACTTCTGGGTTTCACCCCCTCCCTCCGGTTTTGGCGACTTTTCGTCATTCCGGGCCGGAAGAGTTGGTTGAGAAGTTTCCTCCCCATCTTCACTCTCCTGTTCAGCCTGGGATCTGGTTTTTATTCCAGATCCGTGCATTTACCGAGAATCCCGGGTTGTGCAAGCAACCTAGGATCCTGGTCACGCCACCAGTGTGGTGGTCGCCGCCTGTCTAGCAGGTTGGATGACCCCAATCCGGAACGCAAGTTCCAGGCAGGATCCCACCCTACGCACTCTACGTAGGTTGGTTCGGTTTTCGGTTAGTTTGCACAGACCTAGTCACACATGACACAACAACGTCTTTTAATAAACAGGGATGTTTATTAATCACTACTTCCCAGAAAGATCTGGAAGATCTTTCCCACAAGTACAGTACCCTAGCACATAGGTGCCAGGTAGCGCTGGAGAGGCTAATCTGAAAGACTCGCCTAACCACCAGGAACCCAAGAACCCGCCGTCAAAGTGACGGCCCAAGGGTCAGTTCCGTAGAAGAGACGCGCGAGGACAGCCTGTCGACCTACTGTGAACGCTGAGTATATATACCCAGCATTATGTAATCCTGGTCTCCGCCGCGCCACTCTCGTGTGCGGCGTTGTCCGGAATCACTACACAGTAAGGATCGGCATGTCGCGCCACCTTCCGTAAAACAAACGAACACTGCTGGATTCCCACCCCACTACATTTTTATATATAGATATCTATGCTCTATTGTATCTTATGAATAGTAATGACAACAATGTTGGAGTATATGTATATATATATATAATAGTAAAATAGAAGACAGACTGCGAAGCTTGGGTGTATCAGGATATTTATTATGACACCAGTCACCCTTATGAAAAAGAAAGATTCTCAGGTGTGGGGGACAGGTGTATGGCCTTAGTGTCCCACATGGCTGTGGTCGAGCCACCAGTACGATATAGTACGTGATATTCCTATAGGATATTTATTATGACACCAGTCATCCAAAACGCCCGAACCAAGAAAAGAAAAAATAAAGGAGAAAGCAGTCAGGAATAAACTAAACTAACAAAAGATTTATCCAAATTAATTTTGGATTCTAGAGACCTATCCAAAGACAATAAAACCGACAAACTCTTCCAATCACCGATATTTTTAATTTCCATCAAGGAAAACCCAGCCTCAAAAAGAGCAGTGGCTCCACCTCTGCGTAACGGATGGGTGGTTATAGGCGAGATTCCCAGACGCTTACAGTGATACTTCAATTTATTGAGGAACCAGATATAAGAACCTCTTATCAGAAGATGACCCACATAATAAGATATTAACTGGTAAGACTTATCTGGATAATTGCTACCAGAGATAAGTTTGAATACATAATAAAAAATGCAAAATGGAGAACCAGGTATTTTTGAAAAAGGAAACGTAAATACCCCGGCATATATAAGTAGGTATTTTGCGTATATAAGGTCATCCTATTCCCCGGGTGTATACACCTCATCTGTCGACGTTTATATAAGCATCCGGTGAAGAGGGCTTCACTGGAAGCGGGTACGGGGAGGTGGCGGGGGGCGGGGGGTGGGTTGTCGGAGGGCTTCCTACTGAGGACACCTATACTTCTACCAACACAAAGGGCGGGAGGTGGTGGGGGCAGAGGATATTTCCTCTCATATACGCTGGGTGTGAAATACAGCCAAGATATTGATAATAAGTAATCTTTGAGTTCAGTTCAGCAACTGAAAACAACAGGTGGTGAATAAGATCATTATCAATTGAACCCCTTCATTTTGAACAAAAACACAGTGACACAAAATCTGGCACCACATTATCATAAATACAAATGTGAGATGCAACTACATGGAAATTAAGAATAAATGACATGATTGCATGGTCCGGGTGCAACTAAAACGTGTTTAGTTAGCGCTCTGGGGTTCAGCATGTAGCTCTCAGTTGTGCCGATAGTGTGGCTCAAGCTTTGAGCTGCGTTGATTTTGGCTGAGCAAATCGTTTCCGAGAGAGGAGGGAGGGTTAGTGTTGATAGTGATCTGATAGGGTGTTCTTTGGGGGCAGTGTTTTTACAGTAATTGATTGATGCTTCAGCTGAGCATAGAAAGTCTATCCCCAGGATTAGCGGTCTGCTTAGCTGAGGTAGAACCCTGAAATGGAAGGTGTATGTGTGGTTTTGAATATTGAAGCTGATTAAAGCTGCTTGCCAAATGTGATAGACTTTGTTGTCTGCCAGAATGACTCTGTCGTGTATTTTCTGTGTTGCTTTCACGTAACCTGCTTGTTTAAGTCTGTGAAGCAGTTTTTTTTAAATGAAGGAGACCGTTGCTCCTGTGTCAACTAGGGCTGGAACAGTTATTGGGGGGAAATCGATGTGGATGCAACCGTTAATTAGGCGTATCAATAAACGTTCAGACTTACCTTTTCCTCTCGTTATTAGAGAGAGAGTAAGGTATGATTTTGAAGGTGAGTCGGATATTGTAAGGTTGGTGCCGAAGTCGTCAGCGTTGAAGGCGGGTGGTTGCCCATGTGCACTTTTAGTGTCTTTGGCTATTTGATGTAGGCTATTGGAGTCCTTGTCGTCATTGTTGTTGGTCATGTTCTGCGTTGTCGTGGGGCGGTTGATGGATGTAGGGTTCGTCGTTCGGACACTCTCAGGGCTTTTAGAGTGACCACGGCTGTCCTATTTTTCGTCGTGCCAGCTCACGCCGGGTGTGGCCAGGCGGCGATCATGCTGGTTGTCTTGGCTACTGCTGCGACTGTAGTCGCGCGGACTGTAGTCGCGCGATCGTGGTCTGGCTTGATGATTGCCTCTGTCACGGGAGGCCGGCTGTTGGTCACATTGACAATCTCTGGAGGGGGGCCTTCTGTCTCTTGAGGACTCCCTGTAGGAGCGATAGCGCTGTTGATCGTGGTCGCGCGACTGTTCGCGACTGCGTGGCGGGTACCGCTGCCCCTCGAGTCGTGGCGGCTTCAGTGGTTTTGTCGACCGCGTTGGTATGAGCGGACTCTACTAGCTGATCAGTCCCGCTGGCTTGATTGTTGGCCGACATGGTTCAATGTGAGCTGTTTGAGCTCTGCTGAGATGTCAGCCGTCTTGCACCTCATAATTTCCTGCTGGATGCGCACCGTCTCCGTGAGTTGGCGCAGAGTCTTAGGTTTGTGCAGACGCACAATGCCAGCAAGAGAGGGTGACAATCCGTTTATTATCACGTCAAGCTTAGCGGTTTCGCACAGGGTGGAGCTGGTGAGGAGTAGGGCCATGTCGTTGATGTATTTGGACACTGGCTCATCATCCTGTTGACGTCTCTCCCTGTATGCCTCCTGCGCGGTTTTGCTGTCTTCTTCTGCGGTGGTGATCAAGTTGGTCCCAATCACGTTTGTAGAGTACCAGTGCGCAGCCTTACCACGCAGATAGCCGTACATGGCACAGGCCCGGTCCGAAGGTGAGGCATGTGCGTACGCGTGATCAGAGTAAAATTTGAAGTCCCACACGAATGACTGTGCAGACATATAGGTGGATGGGCCAGAGAACGGTTCCGGCGCTTTGTACATGGCGTGTGTTTGCCCACCATGATAGGGTGTCTGCTGGGGGTGTGGTGACTCCATATGTGGGGCCGGAATGTTCATGTTGGGGGTCCCTGTTGCTGGAATTGTTTGACTTCAAACTTGGCATTTCGGAGGTCCGCCATTAGCTTGGTGTTCTCAGTGGACAGTCTCTTGATTAGTCTCTTTTGTTCCGCCATTTTGGAACGGAGGCTGTCCATGTCTGCCATGTTAGTGTCACAGCTTGTCGGCTGGTCAACCGTGGCTTGCGGCTGAGTTTTGACCAGCAGAATCACGGTGTCGTTCCCGTGGAGCGGCGGCAGTTTTGGGTATAGAACCTCAGTGGTGACGGTTTCAGGCTGCTGGGGTTACGCCTCAAAGGTGTCAGCTCTCTCGGACGGCTTGGTATCGTCTTCGTTAGCGGCTGGCAGCTGTTGTGTAGACGTGTTCGGTCTTTCTTTTCTGACTGACCGTCGAAGGCTTGGCGTGTCCGGCATGGGTGCTAGATGATGGTATTTTAGCAATGTTTTAAGCGCCTGTGGGAGATGTTTACCGGAAGTCTTAGGAGTTCTCCACCAGTGTTAATATCTGTTGTGAATAGTAAACTAAATAATTGACTTCAAGGCTTCATCCTGTTACAAGCTCTCGAGTACGTCGAGATCAGGATTATATGATCCGTCTCAGCCACGTGCGGGCAACCCGTATTGATCGTAACCAAGGGGGATTACCTCACGCGGCGTGACACGCAGCAGGCTTGATCCGTAAGGCCAAGGGATATAATCGGCATGTTTAACATGCCGATATTTTGGATCGTAACATTAGACACGTCTATACCCTGAGCAATCGTGGATCACATCAGGGACATACTGGCACTGATGACTTGATCAAGTGTAGGCTTAGTAGTATTGCATGGAAAATGATCTTCAAGGCAAAACGTGACACGCTTACAACGCTTCTCCATTTTCCCTTGGCAGGTATGAACATGCTCCTTAAACTCCAGACCATGATGTAGCTGAAGAACCATGAACCGGAGAAAAAACAGTCTTTGGGATCATGCCTGTAGACCGGTGGCAGGGGGTCTCACTCTGGGCCCTGTTTTTTAGTGACGACTATTGTTACGGGCGTCATGTTTTTGCTGTCAGTGTGCTATAGTCGCGATAGTTTAGGGGGTTGGGTAACTATCACTGCTCTAAGAGACTTAGGGTGGTCTGAGGTGTGCTATAGTCACGAGACATGTGAGGTCACGTGGGTAAATTTGTCCCCAAACTGTCTTAGACCTAAGACATCTATGGACATGTCGTACAGAATGTGCAACTTCATTTCCTGTAGAAATTAAGCGATGAAATCCGAACACGAGTAAGATATACATATAACCTATAATTGGATCAAATATGAAGAAAATCAACCACACCGTTCCAAAGATATCAGGGTTTGAGTTTCATCATAGCATTCGTCTGCTCTGGTGGCACTGCAGTGTACTTTCCTCAAGCCTCTGCTAATTTATGCAGCGACCTCAACATTCACTGCACCGGGAGGTGGGAGGATGCAATGGCCACCAGAGCAGACGAGTGCTATGACGAAATTCAAATGCCGATATCTTCGGGACGCTGTGGCCGATTTTCTCTATAATTACTACAATTATAGGTTATATGTATACCCTACTCTTGTAAAATTTCATTGCTCAATTGGTATGGGAAGTACGGAAAATCCTCTTTATAGGCAGAGGGAGGTTCTATAGAACATAAGACAGTTCTATACTTGAGACACTTTTAGCGGGGATCTCCCATGCGCACTACAATACCTTCTATAGCACACCGGCCATCTTTGGTTGTTGAAACTGAAACGTGAAATCGCTGGTTGGTCTTGGGCCTTCCTGGCCACACAATGGTCATGACTAAAAAACAGGGCCCTGGGTTTCCGTCACGGGTTGTGGTCCGCCATCTTGCCCCGCCATCATCAAACAAATTTCAGCCATCATCTTCGTCAAATTGCCCATCTCTGACCACAACGATTTGACTTCTTCACGATATCCTCGGTTCTCTGCGAGTATTTTCCCACTGGTAGCGCCTTTCTTGTCATCCTTCCCATGTATCCAAATATTGTATTTTTCCCCATTTCCCGCATACCATGGCAATGCCTTGATGTATGCTTCTTGCTACTTCTCTATTTTGGTAACAAAAAAGTCCATTTGGACTCCAACTATGGGTAAAATAACAGTTTAGGTATCAAAATTATTGTAAAGGCGTTCTCTACATAAATAAACTGGGTTTTAATTTTTGCTTCCATATGGAATTCTATATATTCTTCACACATATTAGAGAGGTCAAACATTTTGAATAACTTTTAACTTGATTTCTGAGCAAGAATATCAAAAATTAAAACAAATACATTATCTAAATACATCCAATGTAAAACCCATAATTTTAGGTTCAATATGGTACCTTTTGCAAATCTGTATCTTGTTTACAGACAAAGTTATAAGAATAAATATATGGCAAAAATAAGTATGTTGCAGTCCCCTATGTATTATGGCACATACTTTCAACCAGGGACCTGTTTCACTAGTTTCGTGACATATCTAGATGGCGTCTGTGACACCATACAGACAGACTAGTTTCGTAACAACACAAGTAGCAGCCCTTACAACAAGACTCGAGGCTTGTCTATCTACTCGTTACACAACATGTGACATTAGATGTGACATGCATTATGAAACATGACTTACTTATGTCCATTCTTTCTTGCACTGTTGGTGCTGCTTCTCATGTCTGTCTAGCACTTTTGTCACGCAACTAGTGAAACAAGTGCCCGATGCATAGGAACAAATTCAGATTAGTTGACACAATGAGTACTATCTTTGATTTAGTTAATTCGTTGTCTGAGAGAATGATATACCTACTATAGGTTTTTACAATATTTCGGTTGAATTTAGATTCAGTTCCTTCATACAGATATCTCCCTTTTTCATCTGTGTTGCTGTATAGCTCAACAATCAGAGCGAGGGGTCCTGAGAGGAAGTGTTTAAAGGTGTCAAAAGAACCTTCCAGTTTAATCTGTGAAGGAAGAATAATGTAAGTATTGCAAAGTAATTCACCTAGGATATGTGATCATCCATTACAGCATGTTTTAGTCCGGACAAAGACAAATCGAGAATTTACATAGTCACACATACAGAATTACATGGATGAATATTTCGTACTTCAACCACCACTAATCAGGTCTTGTGCCTTATTACATATTATGATCTACAGATAAGGTAATATATGAGTGGCCTTATGATGAGAAAAGATGAGTTAGAATGAGGTCATTATGTACAAGTACAGTAAATCAAAAGTATTTACAGGCTCTGCATACTTGCTATCGCCTTTTTTAAGCTGATTTTACTTTGTAATTTCTGGATGTCAGTAGGTAGTTTATTCCATGCTGATTCTCCACAGTATTTGGGTGATTTTTTTTAGGAATTCAAATTTCGGTTTAGGAGCTTTGAACAATAGTTTCTTCTTTAAGTGCAGTACCCATTATTCATGAATTTTAGGTTCCTCCTCTCTTCGTTTTTGTCTTTGGGATTGAGACTGTGTCTGGGATTGGGGTTTATTACCCACCGATTACGGAGGAAATGTATAAAGTGCCTGGAATCGGCTACCCAGAGATTCTGGCATGTCAGAATCTCCTGCCGGAGATTCCGGAAAAATAGTCCTGACCAAAATGAGGTTAAATCATCACATACTTCGAAATAAGTTTCTTGAATGTTTATTCAATGCTAATTATTTAGAATCAATCATAATAATCTCATTTACCATCAGAAATCACTGTCCTCACATACTTTGCATGCTAAAATCACAGGTTGATGGCGAACTATATTATTGGTGTAAGTCTACACCAAATTTCTGACAGTGCTGTGGTGTCTGGAACTAAATGGTTTACAGAAACATTTTGATTGCAATAGACTTTTTATTAATCTTGTAGGTGGGTAATAAATATAATAACGACTGGTTTTGTGTTCTGGTAATAATACTGTTATTTCATATAGTTATAATATGATAGTGGAAGTGGTAATGTAATTCAGGTAAAAGATCTAAAGTATGGAACTGTGGGGATCTCAAGGAGAAAACTGATTATAGTTAACTACATGCCAGTCGTCAGAGACGTCTGGTGGACAGTAGGAGCACTAACCCACCGTTCTGCTATGGTGCAGAGTGCGGCGGATTAGGCTTGAATCATTAAACCTTAACAAGAATATTCTAAATTCAGACAGAGTCGACCCCTAGCGGGTATTTCTTGAACTATTCAGTAGAATGGGAATATACATAGATCTTCAATTCCTTAAGTAAGGTATTTTGTAGGAATCATAATTATGAATATTAATGTGAATTTATTATGCTAATTAGATCGTAATATTAATTATTAAACATGGGGAGGTAAAGCAACTCTTAGGCTGTGTGTTGTATCGGCTACCAGAAGCCAAAGACAAAATCCAGATCCAGTAGTTTGTTAATAAACATTCCTGTTTATTAAACGTGTGAGTTGTGTTTTGTGTTACTAAATTCGTGCAAACCTACCGAAAACCGAACCAACCAACATAATTGTTCGTAGGGTGCACCACCAGGAACTAGCGTTCCGGAAAGGAGTCTTCCTACCTGCTAGTCAGGCGGCAACCACCACACATATTCAGGATGTTGGGGACCACATATTTGCTATGGATTGTGAACGTTTCTATTTGCATTGCTTTCACGTTTCTTAACGTCTGTCAATGTCTATTTTTCAACGTTTCCTCTATATTCATTTACACATTCCGACTTTTCTTCAGGTATCTCCGCCTTTTGCGGCGTTTTATTGCGTATTTGTTTATTTCGGAATACCTAAAAGAACATACACGTGCGTACATGGGAAAAATGGCGTTTTTACAGTAAATGATTTTTACACCAGTGTTTTTTTTTTTTTTGTTTTTTTTTTGATAATGTTTATTCTGGAGTTGAACTACTAGGACTGGAACGTCCTATTTTCGGTAGGCTCCAGGGCCATTATGTTTGCCTTAATTGATCTATGAAGTATAATAATAATAACTATGTACATCTAGGAGATTTCTAGTTCACATTTAACAGATATTAATACTATCGTTTGTTTTCCAATATTGACATGTCAATGGTATATACAATGATATTCTTCTTCAGTTTCCTTCTATGTGGGTAGGGTCTGGGCTGGAGTATCGTATAGATTATCTCAATGTAGATCGTTATGATAACTCGATTTTCAGTATTTTATTGTCTAGCATGTTAGTTGTCTGGCAAGTAGACGTGCTTTATTTTCTTCCTTAAATAATTTATAGTTGTCTATTAATCTCATTTCCGTGGGAAGTATGTTCCATAGCTTTGCTGATTTGTATAATACACTACGTCTATAGGTCTCAGTTTTGAAGGCTTTCTGTGTAACTGTGGCATCATGTTGCATGATGCCACAGTCATACTGGTGTAAAACGCCGATTTTCCCATGTACGCATGTCTATGTTTATTTTTGTTTAAATCTACAATCGATGGGTGGGTGTTGGTGGGTGTGGGTTTTGACGGGTGTTTATGGACATTGTGTAGGTGTTGGTGGGTGTAGGTCTTGATTGATTGGTGTTAGTGGACGTTGTGTTGGTGTTAGTAAACGTTGTGTGGGTGTTGGTTGGTGTGGGTGTTGATGGGTGTTAGTGGATGTTGTACAGGTGTTGGTGGGTGTGGGTGTTGATGGGTGTTAGTGGACGTTGTGTTGGTGTTGGTGAGTGTGGTTGTTGATGGGTGTTAGTGGATGTTGTACAGGTGTTGGTGGGTGTGGGTGTTGATGGGTGTTAGTGGATGTTGTACAGGTGTTGGTGGGTGTTGGTGTTGATGGGTGTTAGTGGACGTTGTGTCGGTGTTGGTGGGTGTTGGTGTTGATGGGTGTTAGTGGACGTTGTATAGGTGTTGGTGGGTGTGGGTGTTGATGGGTGTTAGTGGACGTTGTATAGTTGTTGGTTGGTGTGGGTGTTGATGGGTGTTAGTGGACGTTGTATAGTTGTTGGTTGGTGTGGGTGTTGATGGGTGTTAGTGGATGTTGTATAGGTGTTGGTGGGTGTGGGTGTTGATGGGTGTTAGTGGACGTTGGGTTGGTGTTGGTGGGTGTGGGTCTTGATGTGTAATTAGTATGCATTGTGTGGATGGTGTTGATGGGTGTAAACACACATGGACTTTTATCAGTGAAAATCAACCATTTAAGGACAGGTGGCCAGCTACTCCCATAAGGATGAGTGCTGGTGGCGTTTTATCCCACTTGAGGACGAACACATAATGGTTAAAACTCCTAATTCAAGTTTGTAATCACGCAATATGAAATCATAAATATTATGAATAGAAATACTAAATATGATGCCATATCTACATTTTGCGAAGATTTCATGAATATTACGCTATCATTTCTTTGTTAAAACATGTTTGTAAATATTAGAACAATGATGCCTCTGGGTATCATGCCTCTCTAGTGTGGTGATACCTTCAGGTATGATGCTTCCGTAAAGTGTTATGTTACACGCACCTAGCAGAGGGCACTTGGCAGCTATCCAGAGAGAACCAAAGTAAACCATATCATATAGACAAAGTCAAATATAAAATGCAAATATTACCACTGCAGAATTTGACCAATATATGTCCGCATAGAGAAATAAGATGTAGGTTTTTGTTGCGGCAACTACTATTATTGCCTGGAAAGTGTTTTTCTGTGAAAAGAAGAGAAAATTGTCAGATATTAGCAAGAATTCAGGGAAATTATGTGTTATTCACTTCATTCACGATAAACAATGGTTGTAACCTGTACATACACAAATAGAATACATCCTGGGGATCCACACTCACTTTCAATCAAGGAAATCCAGGATTTTCACAATCGCCAACACAAAATGGCGTGTATGTAAGCTATTATTTCATATTTCACCGGATTATTGTTTCTGATATGCTACATTATTGGTGGGATATATTACTATGAAGCAATTTTTCACATATATGCCATTTTGTGTTTGTGATTCTGGAGATTGCTGCCTTGACTTGCTTGGTGTGTCCCGGGCTTTAGGTAATCATGTATAGAGGAGAAATGTATAGTTTCTTTGGTTGAAAAAATTTCGTGAAATAAAAGGCTGTTATCTGTTTGGGCCGATTCTTCAGCACCAATCTGCAGTCAGGAACCATTGATCAATTTATTTTGCATCGGTGAAGGGAAATGGGATATGCAGAAAAATGCTAACTGGTTTATTTGACATTGATATTGCCAGTTGCGGGGGGGGGGAGGGTTTCCCACTGAGGACACCTATACTTCTACCAACACAAATGTGTGGGAGGCAGCGGGGGGAGAAGATATTTCCCCTCATATACACCGGGTGTTGAATACAGCCAAGACGTTTCCGTATATAAACCGTGGCATATATATATGAAAACAAGTCAATATTCAGCCAATACATGCACTTCCACGATGGTGTATATATGAATAAAGTGGTGGTTTTCGTGTAGTGAAAGGCTTGGACAACAGTATCCATGATTGCTCTGCTGGGAGAACACAGTGTTTTAAAGGTATATCGGACAATTTGGCTTGAAAATCAAAAACATATGTCATTTTCCTGAAAATTTAAGAAGATGATCCCCAAGTGTTGTAGAACGCATATCTAACTTTAGAATCGGGGGTTACCATGCTAATTTTTTATTTGTAGATCAATATCATCATAATTTTATATTAGAATATATAGAAATTCTAAAAAGTATTTTTTTTCACATAGGAACACCCATATCATTGTCCTCAAACTTTTACAACATGCATAGTACTACTCATTTAGGTTTTTAAAACCATAGGACACCGTCCTTGTTTTTGAAGGAGTTGAAGAAAACAATATTTTTCCTTTGTAAATCAAGCAAATGAAAATTGGCATATTTTACCTATTGAGATGTAAACAGCTCGTTCTGAACGAATTTAGCAGAGACAACTCATAAATCTAGCCCGTAGTGTCACCATAACCATGGTTTCACATATTCATTTACGTAGTACAAACGTGAAAATGTTAAGGTTCACTTACGTCTGCAGCATGCATTGGTAGATTTACATTGATCAACTTAAATTCACGTAAATTTGAGACATTTACATAAATTCATGTAGCTAAGAAACATAAATTTACGTTTCTAAACTAATTGAATTTAAGTAAACATACCAACAGAGAAATACATAATTATATGTAAATGATGGGTTATTTTATGTATTTTAGAATCGGAAATCTAAAATTACCATACGTTCTACAGATGTAAGTAAACTTTAACATTTATACATTTTTTTGTACAGGGAATCTACCTGTGAGCCACGTAGATTTACGTCTTGTGTTTACTGGGATGCCAAAAGAAAACTATATCACTGTGCTAACTTCTATGCTTAAGTATTGGCAGTACCCGTGTGTTGTTTTTTTGTTGTGGTTTTTTTGTGGTTTTTTGTGGGTTTTTTTGGGGGGGGGGAGTTCTGAGTGTAGATATAGAGGGCACTGCGATACCTACCCACATTTGTACTCAACAATTTGGGTACATGGATGTACCTTTATCAGTGACAAAGGTGCAGAACTTTGTTTTAGATGAGGCATCCAAACACAGTTGTCGCTTACTGTGGCACCCCTAAGAAAATGGTATGACTAAGATGAGTGAATGCCCCATGCAGAGATGTCAGCTCGATACACCCTGATATAGCTCTCACTGCAACCAGTATAATCACCCATATTTCCTTTATATTTCCTGAAATAATGCACATTTATGATTGATATTTTACCTGTAGATACAACCAATAATTTGTGATATTTCATAGTGACATTTAATGAAAAAAATCAGTTCCAAGTTAAAGTATAAAATGATCTATTTGAGATCTATATCTATTATCAAATTTCACCATATATTTGCAGAGCGGCATGATCCATTGTAATTATTGTAAGTATTCCGAAAATTTTCCGTTGATTATTTCATATGATTTCCCATTCAAAGCATCGGCAATACACACTAATGCTCACTGACGCGCTACAACAATCAATACATGATTGATTGTTGAAGACCCTCAATGACACATGCTTTTTTATCATACATCGTCGGTGCGCGTTAGTTGCGTTATCGTAGAAACCTGACCAACTGCCCCGATATTATAGAGGAAACCTATGAAAGTTTAGGGTCTGAGCTCGTATCCCATCGAGTTTGAATCACGTAGTAATTCACAAGGCGAAGCCGCATGAATTGCTATGTGATTCAAATGAGATGGGATCGAGCTCTGACCCTAAACTTGAATGGGTTTCTGAATTTATCTCACCCTTAATATTGACTAATGGGCTAACATTTGTGACATTATCCCCCATTGGATATTTTTCCTAAATATCTAATGGGTGTTAGATACGAGTTTCCAATGTTAAGTCTATGGAGAAAAAATATCTGGGGTGAGATAAGTTCTAAGATTTCACTACAATATAGATTTTGTATCGCTAGGTCAATATGAACCCCTCTCATAAAATCTCACACTTTCTAAGTTGTATTCTGTACATTATCTTAGCCTGGTATAAAGGTCCATAGGCTTAGCATTACAAACTCGTTCTCAACAGGCTTGCGAGAATGGTAGCTCATTCTCAACGGGTGATAAAGAGATGAATATTTCCAGGCTAAGATAAAACAGAAACATATTCGTGCTTGGTCTGAGTCCCTGTTCACCATCTCGTCTGGTGCGCTTCAGAATATTCACTCGGCTATCGCCTCCTTCATATTACTGAGCACTCCAAACTCGATGGCGTATGAGGACTCAGACCAAACACTCATTAGTTTCCTACTTAATGTTCTCACTGTGCTCTTTGGGAGAAGAATTCTTAACACACTAGGCTTAGAACCTTGAGAATCCACTGGCACACAGTATTACCGCTAGGTGGCATCATTGGAATTATGGGATGCATTAATGTATGTCTTTAGCACGGGAGGCAGGCCAGTGGATTCTCAAGGCACTAAGCCTAGTTTGTTAAGAATCTTTCTCAATAGAGTGTAGTGAGAGTACAGAATATGACTTAAAGAGTGTGAGATCTTATGAGAGGGGTGTACTAATGGCTTGTGTCGGTGCGCGTCCGGAGCCCGGTGGACACTCCCCCTTATTCTAAAACTCCATTGACACTGACAAAGGGAAGAAACATGTACCATTTCAGAACATCTGACTGCAATTTGTCAGCGACAAATGTACATCTGTAGGGGGCATTTTCTAATCCAACCCGGCGTTTAAACTAGACGACTAAATATGTGGCGACTGTAGATTTTTTTACTTTTTTCTTTTTATTTTATTCCCATCAGTTCTAGCCAATTAGGTAGTTCTTCCACTGAGGTTCGTTCACAGCATACAGAAATATTGGTACATACACACGTCAGCCAATAGTCGTCAGGCGGTGGCAATGTCCACCGCAAAAGACGTTGACATCAAAATTCACCTGAGCGTTTATTCTGACGACTATGGCTTTTCCCAGAATCGCCGCCTATATAGATGACTAATTCAAACAGACTTGAAATGGTCGCGGGCGTCAGAGCATGACCAATAGTCGCGAGGTGGTGCTTTATTGTGTAATCAGACATAATCAGACGATCTGGGACCTGTTTCAGTAGTTTCGTGACATGTCTGTGACACCGTACGGACAGATCACAAGATTGCAGTCGATGACACACGGTGTTTCACTCACTTCTCGTAGGAAATAAGCAATGACTCTGTAACATGAGTACGGTATACATATAATCTATAATCGTTCCAAATATGAGGAAGATTGGCTACTTCGATCTTCAGATATTTGCCTGTCTTTTTCCGCTGTTGCTTGCACTGTTGGTGTCGCTGTTGATGTCTGTCTAGGCCTAATTTCACGAGACTACTGAGCTTACAACTGCTCTTATGTCGACAAAAAAGGAACATTCATGTTCCAAAATTGTATTGTGTGTAATGACCTTGACATGAAGGGCAGTATGCTCAGAGGTGGAATAGCCATATCATAGCACTGGTAGGAGGTGTGGCTATGATCTACATGTTCATTATCAACCAATGTGTCCATAGAAGACACGTAGGGAGTGTGTATGAAAATACCTGGCACATACAAATATGTTGTGTGCTCTGATGGTGAGGGGTGGCGCAAATGGAAAAATAGTGCATACGGGAAAATAGTGCATAACTGAAACAAACTGTTATCGACATGCCACTTGTCCAGATAAGGGGAATGATTATTACAATATATACTGGTTTCAGATAGAATTGCTTGAATGCTCCTTGGAGTTGACTTTGCACGTCAATTCCTCAGAGTATGCGACTGCTTGTATCTGAAACCTGTCAATAGTGTGTATGTATTAATTATGACTCGACTACCATGTCACCCAGCAGCGCCCACAGACAGTAACTCCTTGGTGGTGCCACCTGTTGAGAAATGGTACCTTTAATAAAATGTCAGTTCTTATGTAGAGGAATTGAAAAAAAGACAACAAAAAAACATCAGCTTACCGCTGTGGAAAATGGGTCTTGGACTTCGTTCCATGTGGCAATAAAAGCCCAAACTGGCACAATGCCACAGACTCCATTTCTCCACAAGAAGTCGCTGATTTTACACAGATCGTCAATGTCAGAAGAACCGCGGTAGGATACCGATCCTATATTGGGCTCAATTGCATTCTCAAATATTGCAAGCACACCAGAAAGACCCACTATGATTTTTCCATCTTGATAAACCTGAAAAGAGTAAAACATAATTGGAAGAGGAGGAACATTCATATATTGATAAGAAATTACCATGAACTTTATAGTTTCATAAGACCTGCGTCAAACTTTCATGGCACACATGTGTGCCCTCAACATACACAAGATACTGAACCCATGTACATGCCTATCCCATCCACTACTGGTAGTATAGGGACATATTTAACACACCCTGCCACCCTCCACCACTCTCTAGTGTGTATTCTTCGGAACCAATCACAGCACAGCTTACGATAGTTTGGTTTGTACGGCACAGAGGAAAGAGATAGGTCCGTGTTGGTCAAAGAGAGCAAGGTTGATATTGATGACCAGAACCCTGTTTTTCAGTCACGACATGATCTTAGCACGGTAAGCTAAGATGTCTCAGCGATTGTAAGACAATTTGCAAGACAAAAGATGGCCGGTGTGCTATAGACAGTATCGTAGTGCGCCACGTGAGATCGCCGCTAAAAGTGTCTCAAGTATAGAATTGTCTTAGGTTCTATCAAACCTCACTGTGCGTATATGGAGGATTTCCCGTGCTTTCCATACGAATAAAGCAATGAAACTTTAACACAAGTGAGGCATATGTATAACCTATAATCGTCCCAAAATTGATTGTACCCTCCCATCTCCAAGTGCGCAGTGAATGTCGAGGTCGCCACATAAATTAGTGGAGGCGTGGGGAAAGTACACTGGCCACCAGAGCAGACGATTGCTTCGACAAAATTTAAACGCAGATATCTTTGGTCTGGAACAGCCAATGTTCTTATTTGGTGCAATTATAGGTTATATGTATACCCTACCTGTGTTAAAATTTCATCGCTTGGTTCCTAGGGGAACACTGCACGAAAACTATCATTTTACGTATGAATGCGCCCGGCGTATCTAAGTAGGTATTTTGCGTCTACAAGGTTGTCTTAATCCCTGTGTGTATACACCTCATCTGTGGGCGTATATATAAGTGTCCAGTGAACAGGCATTCACTGAGAGCGGGCGGGGGGAGGTGGCGGGGGTGGGGGAGGGTTCAGGAGGAGGGCTTCCTACTGAGGACACCTGTACTTCTATCAACACAAAGGGGCAGAAGGGGGCAGGGGCAGAGGGTATTTTCTCTCATATACGCTGGGTGTGAAATACAGCCAAGACGCGTCTGTTGTATATAAGGCCTGGGCATATATAAATGAAAACAAGACGGTTTTCGTGCAGTGGAAGTAAAGGGCTAAGACAATTTGCAAGACATTTTGGACCACATGACCCTAAGATTGTTGTGACTATAGCACACCTCAGACCACACTAAGTGTCTTAGACCTAAGATCTTAGGCATATCCTCTGAGACATTGCGTCTGTAGGACACTGACGCCTCAAAGATGTCTTCAATAAAACTTGTTATGACTGAAAAACAGGGCCCTGGATTTCCAAGCTAGGTGTTGAAGGAGAAAAAAGGTGGTTTGTTATTCTATTTATAGCATCAGTTCTGACGAATATGCACCAGACAGCCCTCTTATGCCCGGTGTAGTGCCAAAATTGGTTACCAGGCAAAAATGGTAATTATCGCCCACTAGTATCTTGTGTGCTTGCAGTAATGAAATTTGCCGAAATTAAGCATATCACAACATGTAATTCTCATGTCTAAATACTACTCTTTTCATTTATTTACATTAAAATCACATCAAAATAGTAGTCTGACCGGAAGAGCGTGTGCAGATGCATTCGCGTATTGGGTGGGCGATAATTACCGATTTTGGCATTACACCGGGAGGCATGCTGGGCCCTGTTTTTCAGTCACGACATAATCGGCCAACGATTCCTTAAGACATCTCTGCGATTGGAAGACTGTTTGGAAGACAGAAAATGGCGGGTGTCCTATAGACAGTGTCTCAGCGCGGCCTAAGACAGGTATAGACAGGTATAGAACTGTCTTAGGTTCTATACTGCAAAGACTGCCCAGTACCAGTTTCAGGGTAGCTTATACCTCGGAGTGGAAAGCTTGTGGTGAAGTGGTTAGAGCACCTGCCTCAGTATATGAGGTTTCGAGGTTCGATACCTGTCCATGTCCAACTTTTTTTCATTTAATTTCAAGGGGTCAGCCTTCACCAATGAGCATTCTGCCTCCCACTGTTCCGGAGTTGTAAGCCAGGGATAACGTAGTATTAATGTCGAGCCTGGCAGACCCGTCAGCGTGGGGACCTACTCGATCCAGCCCCCTGCTTCCGGGCGCCAGGCTTCCGACTGTCTTCCTAGCACAGCTCCAGCGTAGTTAGGGGGAGCAATTCCGCGAACCCCCCCACCTTGTTGACTTCACATGGCCCGTCCTGCAGGTCATTGTTGTGAAGAGAGTAATATGTATATAAGGAGAAAGAAAAAGATAGTCAAACTCATTTTCTTCTCCGTGTAGAAGTTCCCATCTCTGTTAAAAGTTGGTATCAGCATCCTTATAGTGTGGCGCGCTATATCTATTTCTTGGATAGGAGTTGTAAGAACCACTGAAGGCCCCAACCCCCATCCACATGGTGATTCACACTTCCCTCACTGGCAAAAGACCAAGCGAGTCCAGCGTGAATTACCCCACAGGGAACTGAAACCACTTGCCGAAGCCGGGTCTCAGCCCCATATCTCTTCTTCGCTTTCCGCGGCGTCAAACCGGAGTCTAACCCGCGAAAAGCTTTGCAGGCCGGAGTGTTTCGCAATGGGGCCCTACTACGGGGCTACCATCGAGAGACTCTTCAGCCTTCTGAAACTCAAGTTGTGCTGCGAAAATTCACCGCAGGGGTGATTCTCCACGGCCCAATCCGAGATCGCTTTTCTACTTTTGATCCCCCTGCACTACCCCTCCCAGCGACCACGGGGGCCGTTGATCGAAGCACCACTTATATGGGGGACCAAACCAGTCACCCTCTCCACCCGAAACTGAATTCAGGTGTGGGTGATCCCCAGGTAAGAACTGCTTGAGTTAATATCTGAGGAGCCGGCGGACGGACAGACACAGACAACTAAGGTTGAATATGTCGATCCATCCTCTGTGGCAGGAGTTGTCCTGCCTCCCTCCATCCCACAGTGATACCGGGGAACCTCCGTGGGTTCTCTAGATTCAGCGTAGGATGGACCGATGCTGACTAACTACAGGCCCTTCAGCCAGCTGGCCTCTCGCCGGAACAACCGGGTTGTTCCTCGGCGGGGTCTTCAGCTGGAGGGGCAACTGTAGTTGACGGGGTAGCAGGCCTCGTCGCGGCAGCCTGCTGACCAACATTTGGTGGGGGACTAAGAGGGTCTGTGACCCGGAACCTAGCCATCACCGCATTCTGGTCAGCCATGCTGATGTCTTCAGCGATACTGGGAGAATCCCACCTTACCGTTGAGGTGAACGGCAACGGGGGGAACATAGTTCCAATTTCTTCCAGCTCCTGGCCAAACGGGACTTGCTGCTGCCGGGGAGGCACGCTAGCTGGTCTTGTTCCGACCCGGGTCACTGGCGGCGGCTGCCTCAGAAAAACCTGTGGAGATTCCGAGGAACTTCCACCGGTACTCTTAGTCAGGTTGCATGGAGCAGTTTCCATGGCTAAAGCCTGGGACGACTGTCCATCTAGGCCGTAATCCCACTCGGGACCCCAATCCAACAATGCGCCTGCTTGCTGCATTGTCAGGTTTGGAGTCGACACAAAGTCGAGATACCGCCCCCTTCGACGTTGATGTAACAACCAGGCTGCTTCCGCACCTGCGATGTTAGACGGTTCAACGTCGAACATGCTCACCCCCATTACAGTGCGACACTTGTAGTCATACTCCTGCAGGGCGAGCTCCGAATGCGCCAACCGTGCCTCAACCGCCGCTAGCTTTGCAGCCATGTTTTCCAATGGCACTTGCAAGAGGCTAGACATGAGCTGATGAGCGATGACGCACTCGTACTCCGCTACCCGCATCTGTGCTACCCTAAACTTGTTAGTGTTGATGATCGACTGATCATCCACTCGCTTCAAGTAGGTCTGCATATGATACGGGCGCCAATCTGTCTTAGCTACAGTAGCCAGTGTCAGACGTTGATCGCCGGAGTACACATCAACCTGTTCCCCGTGTTTACAAGGCTTAATCTCTTCCATGGGCGGAGGTTTAGGCTAGTTCACTACCTTCGGGGCAGGGCGCAGTGGTGGGGGCAGAGAAGGGTACTCCTCTTCCTCGCCACCTTCTGCGCCACTTTCCTCGCTAGGTTTGGGGACTTTCACTTTCTTTGGGCGAGCACCAGCAGTGCTAGTTGACGCCGAAGCGTCAGACGAGACCGCTGTCTCCACAGAACCCTTAGAAGATTTCTCCTCTTTGGGTGCACTCGACCCTTTCCGGCCAGGCTTTTCCTTCGCTGGGCCCGTCTTTGAGGAATTCAGAACATCCCCCAAAGTTACAGAGCCCGGCGTCTGGCTTCGCGCTGACCGGCTCTACCTCGAGTCGTCGTCTGAGTCACTACTGGACTTAGACGAGCTCTTAGTCTTTTTCGCAGCAGGCTTGCGGTTCGAGGAGTCTACACACCAGTCCCGTTTCGCGCTGCTGCCACGCGCGGTGTCACGCAAGTGCTTCATCTGGTCCATATCTGCCGAGCTTATCCGCAGAGTTGCGCCGAAGCTACGATTCTGTTTCCAAGACACGGTATATTTCCCGTCAATAGCCTTGCGCTTAGGTTCGACACCCTTAGCTCAGGCTTCGGAAACTAACCCTACAAACTTATTGAAAAGCCGCATTGTTCTTTCCCTACCCCGAACAGCACCGATCCCGTGTTCGTCCAACATGTGACGAATCATCCATGACCAGTGCGACGAACGCGAGTCAGCTGAGCACCTGCCCACGTTACAACGGTACCAGGGAAACTCAGCTAAATGCATCTCTACGAGATGCCGCGCGTACAACCTTTTCGTGGCGTAGGCAGGTGATCTTTTCACATCCCCGCCCTGGCAACACAAAAAGACACAGTGCCCTCCGACAGAAAACTGTTGCAACGCGAAGTTCAACTTTTCCTTCTGGAGGATGTTGTACTTCTGGTTGGAGGCACTCTTGACTCCTTCCATATGGGTAATGTACCACGTGTTTGCGGAGCCCTCGTCCTGAAGCCACTCTTCATCATCAGACACGCCATCTTCCCCTACCGGTTCCGGTAGCCAATGGCGGTCTTTGACGCGGAGGTCCTCTAGACACTTAGCTTTACGCCCAACCAGACAGCTCGGTAGCTTGCGGGCCACCTTGCGCTTCTGGGCGTGCTTAGCACCGGGAACGAAATCACCGGTATCACTGTCGGCGTCGGAAACGCGGGCAAGATGCTTTGCATCGTCAAGATCCATGATCTCGCCCCAATCTCTGGCCCGACCACAGTTGTCCACCACAGCGGATTCAGATTGTTCATCTGAATCTTGTGATGCACTCTCGTGCGGCTGTCCAGTTGACGTAGACGCGGGTTTCTCCGAGCCCGAAAACCCGGCCCCCTATGCTCCTTGCTGCCACCAGGTTTAGGATCCGAAGATCCCTTGCCTTTAGCAACAAGCTTGCCAGCACTGGACTTACCTACTCCTTTACCTTTTCCTCCCTTGCGGGAAGAACTGGAGTTAGAGCGCTCATTGCGGGCCGCTTCCCTGGCCGCGCGAGTCTTGCATCTCTCCCTACGGGTAGCGGAGCTGCTTACTGGCTTTTCAGTCGGTTTATCCTCCACGGAGGCAGGTTCCGTCAACTTTTTAACCGGCTTCACCTTCTCCGTGGCACGCCCTTCAGCGGCCTTTGCTGCTTCCGAGGAAGTAGCCGGCTCCACTGACTCCGTGGAGGCACCAGGGGTTTTGTCAACCTCCATAGCACTCTCCCTAGTGGCGGGCGTATCTTGGCTAGTAGCCGGGGCTGGAGGTGCTACCACCGGGGCTTCAACCCTTGAGGGGGAGACCACCGGTACAACATTCTCCGGGCCCTGACTAGCAACCCATCGATCCCTTCATAGCCATAGCGCGTATGTCAGGATCAGGGATATTCTGCAATTCCCGGGTCCACCGGTCCCATGGACTGGCTGGACTACCCCTGGGAGCAGGAGGATCAGGTTTACTAATTGGTCTCCCGCGGCCACGACCAACGGGAGTCAACTTAGCTCGCTGAGCATCTCCTTTCTTTTCCTCTGCTTTCACCGGCGTAAACTTCGGTTTAGGCAAACGGGAAGCCTTGGGCTTAGCAGGAACAGTCGAAACTGGCTTCTGCCCGTACCCAGAGCTCTTCACATGGGAAAGGTCTAGTTTCCACCTTTCGCGGAAGCAACTCGCCCAGAGCTTTCAGCCGAAACTGATGTCTTAGGCGAGCCGGGTCCCGCCTCTGCCACCGAAGTGGAAGGGTCAGACTCTCCACGCTGTGTTGACTGGGTGTCTTCTGGACCGGAATCCAGAGCACCCGAGTCGCCACTGTGACTACCCCCTAGGGAATCGTCACTGCCCAGGCACTGTCTCCCGAGCTGGCAAGGCCCTCGGCCGGAGCCGAGTCCTGCGGGACCACCTCCTCCTCTGCGGGAAGGGCGGCCTCCTCTCCGCGTTGCTCAGCCAGGCTGAACGCAGCGATACACTCCAGGGGCATCACGGGGACGCCACTTGGCCAGAGTGATCTGCTCTCCGAGAACAAGGCCTTATATACGGTCTGTTGACCCCAATTAAAAGAGGTCATGTCCTCGACCAATGAGAGGTGTTGAGACGTTCAACATCCGAGTGACTCCACACCCCCTCGACCGTGAAGTGATCAAAGACGCCGTTACGCGTCATTTGATTCGTTCCTTCACAGCGCGTACAGACACCCGCCACGCTTCACTGCGCCAAGCCGAATCTATGCCCGTGGGGGTTTCCAATTCCATCTGACCACCATTACGCATCTCAAGAAGGTATAAGTTGATGATCGAGAGATTAAAAACCATCAAATTAGAATGTTATGGCGAATAATGCAGCCTCTGGAGGGCCCTCTACGGGGAATCCCTTCGAGCAACATTGGGACTGCTGCCATAAGTCGGTCTTTTATCAGGTTTCAACCGTCATCGCGTTTAATCAACCAACCCTAGGACTCGCAGGTTTGGTCAGCGTTTGCTTCTCGTTGTGTTCTTTTCGACAACAATTACGCACCACTACTCCTTGTAGCTGACCGCAGCTTTGCCTCGTATTCGGGCGCTGCGGCGGGTGGTTGAATTGTTTTCCAATTCTCTTTTCATTTTTACTGATCTTCCATGTTTTGTATACATAGAACGATCAGTAGGGCCTTTGTAGTCCTCCGCTTCGGGCTTCAAATCCTCCCAGTCTTTCTCTCTCGAGTCAGACTGGGGTATCTTTACCTTCTCGCGGAAGACCCGGCTTCCGCCGTGTTGGCGGAGGGCCCTTGCAACTCTTACTGGCTTTGACCCGGGACTTCCCTGCCCTGCGAGCGGGCTTCGCTGAAAGCGGTACCGGCTGGGGCGGGGACTCCGTGTTATCAGAGCCAGCACTATTGCGCGTACAGTGCCATGCTCTCAATCGAGCAATATGCGACTTATAGTGCTTCCGTGTCCATTCGTCTTCGATGACTACTGTCATTTCCGACAGCACTTCAACTATTACAAACGGACCATCCCAGTTTGGGGCGAGTTTTACGTTCACTAAAGGGGTATGATATCGTATCACTCGGTCTCCAACCTGGAACTTTCTCGGCTTTAGTCGAACATCATGTCCCGACCTCTGCCACTCCGCGGCTTTCTCTAGGCCTCGCCTTGCTCGGTAGTAAGCCTCCACAAAGCGTTCCCGAAGTTTTTCCACGAACCCTATAGGGCAGTGTATCTCAGCGGATACTCCCGGCACCCCATAGACAATGTCTGCGGGCATCACAATCTCTTCTCCGAAGACAAGTAGATTAGGTGAACACCCCGTACTAGAATGAATAGTGCCATTTTAAGCGTGTGCTATAAATGGTGCTAACTCATCCCAGTTACTGCGGCTCTCATTGACCATAGTGCGCAAGCACTGTATCAACATTCGGTTGAACCGCTCTACCATCCCATCTGATTGAGGACGGTACGGTTGGTGCGTGTTTTCTTTATCTCTAATATTCTACACATTTCCTGCCAGATTTGAGATTCAAATTCTCTTCCCTGGTCGGAATGTAAAATACTCGGAGCTCCGAAACATAGCACCCAATTCTTCACAAGTGCCTCCGCATAGGTAGCAGCTTTGTGATCTTTCATGGGATAGATCTGCACATATTTTGTGTAGTAATCCATCACCACCATCATGCATGTGTTGCCGTCATCGGACTCATCGATACCAGAGATGATATCGAGAGCAATGCGGGCAAACCGGACTCCAAATAGCTCTTGTTGTAAGGGCATCTTCCCTATGCCTTCGCCGGGCTTAACCCTACAACAGACTGGGCATTCTAGAATCCATCGCTCTATGTCGGCGTTCATTCCGGGCCAGTAGTAATGTCGCTTTATTTTAGCGGCAGTCCTTTTTTTTCCGAAATGTGCCGAACTTCTATGCTCATGGCACAGAGTCAAAAGCCCAGGACGCAGTGCTATGGGTACAACCAACTGTAAATGTCTCCTTACTGGACACACTGTGGTTCTCATCCTATATAACACGTGATCCCTCACAGTCAACTCCGCCCATTGACTACAGAGTATCTGGAACTCCCGGTTCTCTATTGAGAGTTCTTTTCCCCGTGGTCTATGGAGGCCATTATGGAGGGACATATTCAGATCACTCTGTTGAGCTTCTCGGGTCTGTTCCAGTGTCCACTGATAAAACGCGGGATCAGGATTACCCATCTGGTGCAACGCAGCCAAGATAGCATCATGTTCCCCACAGTCTACACAGTCGGGTCGCC
Organism: Alentia gelatinosa; assembly: GCA_950022655.1. Classification (NCBI taxonomy): domain Eukaryota; kingdom Metazoa; phylum Annelida; class Polychaeta; order Phyllodocida; family Polynoidae; genus Alentia; species Alentia gelatinosa. Next base: position 122,103,377 of record OX465581.1, on the reverse strand, counting down.
CACACTTATGCAATGGTCTCCGGGAGAGACTATCCGCGTTAATGTGTGATTTACCGGGTCTGTGCTCTATCTGGCAGTTCTTAAGTCCGAATTCGGATAAAGCTGCAAGCCATCTTCCGATCATTCCTTCAGCATCTTTAAAGTTAAAAAGCCATTTCAACGAGGAATGATCCGTACGTAACGTGAAATCTCCACCTCCGAGGAAGTGTCGATATTTCCTTACGTATACTACTACAGCGAGAAGTTCTCTCTTTGTAGTACAGTAGTTCCGTTGTGCCTTATTCAAGCTATTACTTGCATAAGCAATGGGAACCTCTACTCCGTTCTGTATCTGTGACAGTGCCGCTCCAATACTGTCATTGCTTGCGTCGGTATCAAGGATGAACCAACCCTGAGGCAATGGATAATGGAGGACTGGAGTCTCTTCAAACTTTCTTTTTAGTCCAGAAAAAGCTTCTTTGGCCGCGGAATTCCATAGGATATCCTTAGACTTTCCGGCTTTGTCTTGGACTACATACTGTTGCAAAGCATGGGCAGTTTCAGAAAAACCCGGGATAAAGTCACGATAATATGAACAGAATCCGTTGAAAGATCTTACTTCTTTTATATTCCGGGGTCGAGGCCATTTGGCCACTACATCCAACTTGGATGGGTCAGCACAGATACCATCACCCGCAACTATCCTACCCAAGTACTCCACTGATCGTTTGAACAGTTTACACTTCTGAGGTTTGAGTTTCAAGCCGTAAGACTCTATACGTTCAAAGACCTCCGCTAGGTTATTTTAACATTGTTCCACAGTTTTCCCGAAAACAATTTTGTCGTCTAAATAAACCAAACATTTCTTCCACTGCAAGCCTTTCAGCATCTGATCCATCATTGATTCAAACGTAGCTGGGGCATTGCAGAGGCCAAAGGGCATTACTGTAAATTCATACAGCCCTTCGTGGGTAGTGAAGGCAGTTTTCGGCTGATCCTCACTAGCCATCTTTACCTGCCAATATCCGGATTGGAGATCCAAGGTACAAAACCATTGGTTCCCTCCGAGAGAGTCGAGACTCTCATCGATCCGTGGTATTGGATAGGCATTCTTCCGGGTGATACCGTTCAGTTTTCTGTAGTCAATACAGAACCGGCAAGTACCATCCTTCTTAGTAACCATCACCACAGGCTGGCCCAAGGGCTTTCGCTGGGTATGATCACTTCTTGAGAAAGCATTTTCCGTAACTCCTCTTCCAAAGCTTCCCGCTTTATGGGCGGTAGTCTCCGGTAGGGTAGTCTAAATGGAATGTTTCCCTCTGTATCAATGTGGTGCTCTGCACGATCAGTTCTTCCCAATGGGTCTCCTGGCCACGCAAAGATCTTATTCCACCTTCCTAGCATAACTCTTAATTCCCGTTGGTCCGCTCTCGTTAAGGCGTCTGCAGCAGTGATCAGAGTTTCTAGGGTCTCGTGCAGAACTGCAAACCCGGGATCTTTTTCCGAGTTCGTGTTCACGCACCCAATCTTCTCCTCCCTCGGGTCGTTGTCGATAGATGAAATACCTAGAGGACGGACCTCCACTGTATCTACGGAGTTAGCCAATATTACTCGGCCAACAACGTCGCCTTTCTTCAACACTATCCTCCCCGTAGTATGATTACTCACGGGTATAGATCCGATCCGAGCTCCACCCATAAGGGTGTCCCAAGCCTGTAATCCTTTGTCTGGAAATAACATCGGGTCAGGCTCAAACATAGCATCTGCCAACGGCAAGTCACCTTCCCCAGCTATTAGCACATTTACCATCTGCTGAGGGGCGATGCTTACATCCTGCCTGACAGAGACCACTGAGGAAATCCGTCTACAGGAACATTCTACTTCCAGCTGTTCCGGGTGTTTAATCCGAAGCAGGCCTTGCTGAAGGTCCAATGACACTCCATACAAGGCTTGGAAGTCTATTCCGATTATTCCATTCTCTTCGATATCACTGAGTATGGGACTCCACACTAATTCAGTGTTACCTACTGAGATCGGAATAATCACTTTGCCGTAGCACTTCAACGGAGTACCATTAGCAGCCCTTGCACTTGCTTCCGAAACTTTACATTCCAGATCAAATTCAAAAGTCTTATATAGACTGTGGTTCAACACAGAGCGGCTTGCTCCAGTATCAACCAACAAATCTACTTTCAACCCCTGAATTCTCACAGGTACATACCATCGTCTCCCTCCTAGAGGAGAAGGCTGCTGAATGAACCGGAAAATACCATCGAGGGTGCCGAGGTCCCATCCACGCTGGCGTAACCATTGTAAACAGGGATGTTTCAGAGATAGATAGCGAGAACAAATTGTAGCAATCTGACTCGAAATCTCTTCCTCTCTGGTATGAGTAAGATTCACTTTACTCGCTGGTTCTCCAGTTTGTGTACTCAGGCGTACAGTTGCTGGGGCTACTGTTTCGCCACTTACCGTAGCCCTTTCTAGTTTACCGGATCCTCTTGAGGGGAAGACAAAGCTAGAGGACCATCTGTGGTTTCTACAGCAGCCAGCTTCTGGGGACATTCCAGAGAATTGTGCCCAGTCTTTCCACACTGCCAACAACGTCGAGTATCTAATTGGTTTTTCTTCAATTGCGATAACCTTTCATTGATCTGCAGCAACAACTCCATCACAGTAGGTGATTCCTTGGAATCTTTACCTACGGCCTGTTCTGTCATCTGAGGGTTCCCATTCCTGGGCCTCCCCGGACTCAACTGGCCATGGCCCCTACTGCGGAAACTACGGCGTCCTAGTACCATTGACCGTACTGCGGAGAGTACATCTTCCATTTCGGGGTCGCTGGTTTCTTCGGTCGTCAACTCATCCTGTTCTCAGGATGGCGTTAGCATGGCAACCCGGGTTTTACTCACAGGTTTTCCATACTGTCTGAACAGGGCACACCTTTGTTCATAGGCGTCCACTATTTTCAACACCTGTATGAGGGTCATTATACCAGGCTCCCATTTCGAGACCACCTCCGTACGGATGTCCTCGTCTCTGAGACCCTTCACAAACTGAGTTTGTAGATGCTCATGCAGTGCCGGTGAGTCCAGTCGAGTACCGGGGTAAACCTCCATCAGCAATTGCTGTAAGGCTAATCCGTAAGCACGGGCGGACTCATCTTTACCTTGTATCCGACTTAGAAAAGTCGAACGAGGGTTCAGCATTACTAGCTGCCCACAGTAATAAGACGCCACTTCTACAAGGGCATCCCATCCATGCGTAGCTGAACGCCGGTAGGCACGTAAAGCAGCCTCACCGGGTCCATCGCGCAACGCTCTCATGAGGTACGGCAGTGCATCGGTAGTACTCCACCCATTGCACTGGACATCCTCACAGAACCCAGCAAACCAGTGTTCCCACACCATTCCTTTACCAAAAGGCTTCGGAACAATGGCGTTACGTCTGGCTGTTTCTGCCGGTCTCACAATCGGGACATCTCTAGCCTGTGCCAGAGATCAATTGAACACCTGATCCGCGTTACTCTCCGCAAGCACAGGGTTTAGTCCTAATTCTGCTATCGCGGAATTAGACGGTACTCCCCTATCACTAGCATGCGTAGAGTCTCTCAGAGAATCCGTTGGGGAAGCAAAGTTCACCATCGGAGGTCTCCAATCTATTCGTGGCGGCGTATATACACGAGGACCCGTTGCATTCCCTTTTGGGGAGTATACGTGATCCTTAGTCACACTCTGCCAGCCTGGCGGTGGAGTCCTATACTTTAAAGCATAGTCTGCCTCTGTGCGCTGTGTGCGCGCCAGTACCGCCCTTTCCTGATCCTCGACCAAAGCAAGCTGTTCCTTCTGCACTCGCAGTGACTCAGCGGCTAGTTTGGCCCGAGAATACACGTCTTACAACATCAACTTAGCAGTCTCTTGCTCTTCGAGTAGACGCTGCTTTGCTTGACGTTGCTTGGCTTCATGATCGATCTGAGAATCGATCTTAGGCCGGGTTACTGGGGTTTCCCCATGCTCAGGACCCTCTTCGGAATCGCCTATTCGGCTTACTCCTTCCAGGTCCTTTTCTTCCATGGAGTCTGCTCTGGGCATCCTCATGTGGAGCACAGTTGAGCTTAGTTGCTCAGCCACATTCCTTGCAGCCTTCTTCCGCGACTGGCTAGCAGCTTCCAGCGGAGTACGGACATCTTGTGTCTTCTCCGGGCCGGCTGCGCCTTCTGCGGTAGGACTCTGCACGGCGATCTTCAACCGGGTTTTTACAACCAGCTTATCCGCCATTCCTCTCCTCCAGTGATCTTCGGCTGTGCAAGCAGCCAAAGATCCTGGTCACGGCACCAATGTAGCGGTTACCCTCTAGTCGCTGAAAGTGTATTACCACTCTCCGCGATTGTCAGTCGACCAGAGGTTCTGAGACTAGTCCTACCCTGTACTTACCGTGCCAATACAGGTGGGTATGGCTTTACCCACTGGAGAAGGGAGGGAGATATAAGATCTACCAACTACCGCTTAACTGCGAATAGAAAACCAGACTCCGGACAGTTTCAGTTCACCGTTCTTTTATTGCTGGATGTTATACACAATCCGTTGGTGCTGCGGGGCACCAACTAGCGCGGGAAGAGATACTGGTCTCTTCAACGTTGAAAGGTGTTTCAACACAACCTAACCAACTCGCGAGGCTCCAGACGTTCACTCCATAAAGAGGCACCATGAGAAGTCCTGTCAACCTGCTGTGGACTCGACCTTATATAGTGGCCGAGTTACGTAATGCGGGTGAACCTGTAGCATTTGCATACTGCGGGTCCGCCGGCCATACCGCACAGCAGGGATCGGCACTCGCGCCACCTAGTTCTAAAGTGAAACAACGGTCTCGGAACCTATCATTACGTGCGTCGGTTCAGGGTAATGACCCTGATTTATATGTTGGGTGTGGTGACAGGTACTACAGGGCATTCCCCCTGTGAGGACACCCATTAATTACCCACCTATCACAAACACTGCGTGAAAGATGTATTTTCATCTATCTATTATATAGCCATGACGTACATATACATAGTAAATACACACCTTTAAGCCATATCATGTAAAAGTATTGTACTGAACAGGGGCCTATACCACAGTTTATCCTACCCCTCATATAAATCTCCATAGGCTTAACATGATGTGACTGTATGCCACAGTTATGCCATAAATTGTTTACATGCCACGGGTGACATAAGATTAAAAACATTTGACGGGTTAGGATAAAATTTAAATGTCACTCAATTTCATATGATTGTTTACATGGTATCGCTGACTTCAGCTACAGATATCACTCCGTATAAACAACTCATGTCATTTAAACAATCATATGGAATTTCGTGACATTTCTTGATAGTGTTGAACATGTTGACCACATGTGTACTGCACATGTTGCCACATGTTGCCATGTGTACAGAACACATTGACAACATGTTGCTCTACATACTGAACACGTTGGCCAAACGTTGCTATGTGTACTGAACACATTGAAATACAATTATCACAGTGTATTGATAATGTTACACTATTGGAAGAGTGTCAACAACAGCTGAATTATGATTATTTGGGTAAATTTTGGTTAGATTTTATCATATTCGCATATATAATAAATATAGAATGCTCTACCATGCTTGTACAAGTTACAATACTTGATGAAAATTGATGGTAAATACAGAATCAACGTAAAAGTCTGGTTCTGTATTTACCATCAATTTTCATCAAGTATTGTAGATTGCACAGCATGGTCAGGACACCACTGCATAAAGATGTATACAATGTATATTGATAAGTTTTTCTATGTATATTTCTATATTGGGCACCAGCATATACTACATTCAACTGTGTTTTTTCTTTTATTTTTCAGTATAATGAAGTTCCGACGATCACCAATCTACCAGTGCTCTAAATTGGGGAATAATTGTCAAATTGTTTTTAATCTACCAGACCTCAATTATGTATTTTTACCCTATCAGAATCAACCTCTACATTTACTGCGGGGCTGGCGGAAGGAGTAAACCGAGCACTAGCGGCATCCTACCGGGCACTAGCGGCAATACACCGAGAACTAGCGGCAACACGCGCCGGCCACCAGCGGGATCCAACTATATATACCCGGCACTTTTCTTACCACGTCCTCACTCATCTCCACTGCAGCTGCGACGTTTCAACATGGGCAGAAGGAAGCAAACCACGCCACGTGCGGCAACTCGCCACCCGTCAGACTTAGACATAGACGATCAACATGAGAGGTGAGCGCAGGTAAATGCTTTTAAGAAACCCACAGTAGCGGCAAATGCATTAGTAATAGCGGAGATGGGTGAGAAAATTCAGACTTTAACAACCCTCATGCATAACTTAGTGGAGAAATTACCAGCAAGTAAAAGCAGAGAAGACACAGATTCGGCCATGAGCGATAACAAAGTATTTTTCAAGTCACCAACGAAAGCTCGACAGGTTAGCGGCAATAGGGACACCTCGGCACCGGCCGACTTACCGGCCGGCTAGACGGCCGCCGGCGACCGTTCTGCTCAGGCATGGACCGCAAGGCGTACAGCCGCCTGCGATGATCCAAACCCAGACAAACTCTCGGACAGGGTAGCGGATGTATTAAGGGATTCACTGAAAAGCAAGCGCAAAGGTAACTTTCCGCACCATCATATAGTACGGGGCGAAAAGAGAGAAAAAGCAGCCATGGGCGAACTTAGCATTCCAGAGTATGTCTGGGCTATGCTACAGATCGCTGCGGCAACCAGAGAGGGAGAACAGAGAAAGGCATTAGAGTCACACATTGAGAGGGTTTTGGACATAGCAAGACACTACGAGTGGAGTAGGATAAGGACGTGGTCCGAGGAACTCTTTTCCCGGGTGGAGGAGGGCAGACTCCGGTGGACAGACCAATACAGAATCGACAGACTCGAGACAGAAATAGCGCATTCACGGGGTAGGATTTCAGAAACCACCAACGGCAAGGAAGGCGGGAAGTTTGAAGTTCAAAATATGAAGTTGCCCAACAACATATTCAAGGCAAAACCTGGACCCCCGTGTAAGTTGTTTAATAAGGGGGCTTGTTCCCAATCCGGACACCATGTTCAGAACTCTTATAGGCAGCTCCACATATGTAGTTATTGTCTCACTAACAAATGCATGCTTCTAAGCCACGCAGAAACCGATTGTACCTCCAAGTCGGCGGGCGCAAAGGAAAAATCGGGGTTTGGGACCAACCAGCAACCGGCGAGCAACCAGTCACAGGCATATACGCCCTACATACACCAGTAAGTAAAGAACCAGTTTCTACTACAACTTATAACCCTCAGGGTATGCTATTACAAACTGTGGACAGGCCTGGCTCCTCACCCTCGTCACACGGCCTCCCACCCCTTGCCGCAGACAACGCTGCTATATATAACACGGTCAATTACAATCAACAGAGCGGTCAGACTGGATCCAGTTCTAGTTTGCCCCCTTTGCACTTACAGAACTTGCCCAGACCCTTTTACACACCACAGGCACTTGCGGCAGCTCCGACCCTCATGGACATTTATAGGCGAGTCGCCGCTACCGGTCTGCCTAATTTTAGACTAGCGAAAATTAGAGTTCCTTCTAAAATAAATTGGGAGGCATGGGAGTCGGCACTTGCAGGTTACGAGGACCCCTTACTCATTGACTATTTGTGCTACGGCTGGCCCATTGGGTATGAAAAGAACTCCCCGCCAGTCGCAACGCTGAAGAACCATGCTTCGGATAGAGCGAATTCAGATCAAGTTCGAAAATTTGTAAACAAGGAAATCGCTTATGGGGCAATGATGGGCCCCTTTGGTGATTGTCCATTTAACCCTTGGACTCAGATTTCCCCGCTATTAACAAGACCGAAGAAAGGCACCCCCAAACAACGTGAAATAGTCGACCTCAGCTTTCCCCTAGGCAATTCAGTTAATGACGGAATTGCCCCGGCAGCAGGCGGCCCGGATTCCTACCGCCTCCCCACGGTATGGGACATGGCGGAGAGGTTGGTAAAACTCGGCCCCACAGCATGGTTATGGAAGGCGGATCTCAAACGCGCCTATAGGCAGCTTCGGGTATGCCCCCGTGATTACCCATTCCTGGGAATTGCTTTTGAAGGCGAGTTCTATGTAGATATATGCCCCTCATTTGGTTGCCGCACATCGGGCTCAATCCAGCAGAAGGTATCGGACACTCTTGTGTTTCTCGCTGCCAAGGAAAACGGCTCGGAGGTTCTAGCATATGTCGATGATTTCTGCGCGCTAGCGCACAGCGAGCAGCAGGCTCGTATTGACTCTGATCATTTTCATTCCTTATGTTATAGGTTGGGGATGGAGCTCGCCATCGAGAAATCTGAGGGGCCATGCAAGTCGCTTGACTGGCTTGGAATGAACATTGACGCTGGGAATATGGTCATCACAATTCCACCTGAAAAGATGACTGAACTCGAGGCAGAATGCGAGGTATGGCTAGCGAAGAAACGGGCAACGCGTAGAGAGATTCAATCTCTTTGCGGCAAGGTAAATTTTATGGTACAATGCATCGCTCCTGCGAGACGATTCCTGCAGCGAATACTGGTTGTTCTGCGGGGTACGCCAGCGGGAGGGACTGCTCTCTTGACGGATGACTTTAGGAGGGATGTACTCTGGCTGAGGGTTTGTGCTCGTAAGATGAACGGCAGGCGCCTCATCACCCCTCAGAGACCGGGGGTGGACATCGAGTGTGATGCGTGCCTGGAGGGCGGCGGAGGTTATTCAACTACCACCGGGCCCGCTTATAGCTTTGTTTTCCCTGAATCTTTTGCTGACTATCATATCTCTCAGCTGGAATGTTTGAATGTGATCATAGCGATTAAGTCGCTTATTCCTGCCGACGCCGGCCCGCTGCACGTGCACGTCACTACGGACAATTCGGCGACTGCATTCGCTCTCAATTCGGAAAAGGCCAAAGACCCCGTGATGGCCGGCTGCTCGAGGGAATTGGTTCTTCTTGAGGCTGCGTATCAATTGGAGTTCACGGTCGCCCACGCCCCCGGGAGAAGCATGATCCTCAGCTACGCCTTGTCCCGCGAGAGCAAAAGCGAGCAATTCGTTAACCTGTCTTCTACTTTGATGAAGGAAAAATCTCTTAAACGAGTTCGCCCTGTATCACCTGCATACATTCTTTCTCCTGTGTAATTTCAGAACTTGGACAAGGCCCCTTGGCGGACCAGGTTATTTCGACACTGCACGCATCTCGGACGCTCTCCACGCGCGGCAACCTGGCCAGGCAGGCCGACGCTTATATTCGACATATGCTCTCAACGCAGGCTGATCCGCTCGCTCCTAAGGTCGGTGATGTGCTTCTCTTCGCTCAGTATCTATCTAACTCCATGAAGAATGTAGCCTCGGTACACAATTATGTCTCGGGGGCCAGAACTTTTGTCTCGGAATCATTTGGCGACGCCTCTGCATTTTCTTCACCGCTGGTATCGGTTTTATTCAAGGGCTTTGGTAGATTATCTACGCATGAGCTGCGGCAAGCACCCCCAATTCCGGCGGACCTCCTAGCCAGAGTCCTTGCCGGGATCCGACTTGCCTCCGGCCGCTTGACGGGGGAATACGCTGCTTTGGTAGTGATGTTCTGCTCCCTACTGCAGCAAGGACATATTGTTCGCACATCGAACTCTTCCCACCTCCTTCGCAGGGCAGACGTTAAAGATGAGGGGTATAGGTTGCTCATACTGGTCAGATCCTCAAAAACGATTCACTCACCGTCCGCCTCTTTTTCAATTCCTCTACTTTATACAGGTGCTCCAAATTGTCCAGTCGAGGTGTGGCGCCGACACGTCGATCGGGTCCCCGCATCGGGATCGGCTCCGGCCTTCATGGACGATGATGCGGCACCCCTCCGCATCCGGCAGCTGACGGATCTTCTCCGAGCAGGACTGAGGGCGGCAGGTTTTCAGCACGCGGCGACGGTCACGCTCCACTCGCTTCAATCCCGCTGGCATACCCTGCAGATGGCAGCGGCAAGCGGCGCGGACATCAACAACATCCGGCAACTTGGGACCTGGACTTCAAACTCCATTTTTTCTTATGTGCCAAAAATTATCTCTACAAAGACCCAATCGCTTATTGTCTCTTCTCTGGCTAAGAAATCATGTAAATAATTTTATACACAGAACGCAAAAAATTACCTCGTTCTTTTAATTGCAATGATTTTACAATTACGTAGTAGAAATTAGGAATTCATACTGTAATAAATCCTTTTTTATCTCCAATTGTGTCTGAGTCAATTGGGGAATAATTGTCAAATTGTTTTTAATTTACCAGACCTCAATTATGTATTTTTACCCTATCAGAATCAACCTCTACATTTACTGCGGGGCCGGCGGAAGGAGTAAACCGAGCACTAGCGGCATCCTACCGGGCACTAGCGGCAATACACCGAGAACTAGCGGCAACACGCGCCGGCCACCAGCGGGATCCAACTATATATACCCGGCGCTTTTCTTACCACGTCCTCACTCATCTCCGCTGCAGCTGCGACGTTTCTACCACCCGCCGACCCATGCATCTCCTTCTCATTCTAATTTTTAATTAAAAAATAGCCACTGTAGGCTAAGAAATCATGTAAATAATTTCATACACAGATGGCAAAAAATTACCTCGTTCTTTTAATTGCAATGATTTTACAATTACGAAGTAGAAATTAGGAATTCATACTGTAATAAATCCTATTTTATCTCCAATTGTGTCTGAGTCAATTATGGAATGAACTAGATGTTAATACCCAATCAACCGACTCTAAGTTGATGTTTGAACAGAAAGTAAAAGCCAAACTATCAGAACAGAGTTAAGGCTGTGTAAGTTACAGGTCTGACATGGAAGGCTCGCAAACTAACTAACTCTATACACCCGCTATGTAATGTCATCATTAATAATCGCCAAATGTATTGTATAATATGTTACCTTCATATCATCAATGTACCACTGTATGTATGTTATCCTCTAAGCCCGATCTACTATTTGTTGGAAGATCGATGTATACAACATTGAAGCAAATAAAATAATCTTTAAAAAAAAAAAAAAAAAAAAAACTGTGTTTTTTCTTTTGTATTTCGGTATTATAGCTGTATTTGCCACAATGCGTATTGTGATGAGAAATATCCTGTGCACAACATATATATGTGAGTCATATACATTTTGTATTCATTTGGCATATACATGTATATATATATCTTTTTTGGGGAAAATTTTATTTATACTGGAGTGGTGCTTGGGTGTACTGGACTCTCATTTCCAGCAGCTCCAGTTTAATCAGTTACTTGCTGTATACATCACTAATAGTTTTGCGATAGATGGCAGTAAGGATTAAATAAATGTTTGAAAAAATTCTTTTCCTTTCAGTTTTGAAAGATTAGAAAAAATAAATGTTTGAAAACACCCTGCCACCCATACACCCTGAAACCCATACACCCTGAAACCCATACAACATGCAAGCCATACACCCTGTCACCCATACACCCTGCCACCCATACACCCTGCCACCCATACACCTTGCCACCAATACACCCTGCCACACATACAACTTGCCACACATACACCCTGACACCATACACCATGCAAGCCATACACCCTGCCACCTATATACCCTGCCACCATACACCCTGCCACCTATATACCCTGAAACCCATACACCCTGAGACCCATACACCCTGTCACCCATACATCCTACAACCGGGACGGGTGCGGCCGGGCCGGGTGCGGCCGGGCCGAGTGCGGCCGGGCCGGGTGCGGCCGGGCCGGGTGCGGACGGGGCTCAAACTGGGCCGGGGGTCAAACCGGGCCGGGGGTGCGGGCGGGCGGGCCGGGTGTGGGCAGGCCGGGTTTGGGCGGGCCGGGTGTGGGCAGGCCGGGTGTGGGCAGGCCGGGTGCGGCCGGGTTTGGGCGGGCCGGGTGTGGGCAGGCCGGGTGTGGGCGGGCCGGGTGTGGGCGGGCCGGGTGTGGGCGGGCCGGGTGTGGGCAGGCCGGGTGTGGGCGGGCCGGGTGTGGGCGGGCCGGGTGTGGGCAGGCCGGGTGTGGGCGGGCCGGGTGTGGGCGGGCCGGGTGTGGGCAGGCCGGGTGTGGGCGGGCCGGGTGTGGGCAGGCCGGGTGTTGGCGGGCCGGGTGTGGGCGGGCCGGGTGTGGGCGGGCCGGGTGGGGACGGGCCGGGTGTGGGCAGGCCGGGTGTGGGCGGGCCGGGTGTGGGCAGGCCGGGTGTTGGCGGGCCGGGTGTGGGCGGGCCGGGTGTGGGCGGGCCGGGTGGGGACGGGCCGGGTGCGGCCGGGTTTGGGCGGGCCGGGTGTGGGCGGGCCGGGTGCGGACGGGCGGGCCGGGTGCGGACGGGGCTCAAACTGGGCCGTGCTGGGTGCGGGCGGGCCGGGTGCGGGCGGGCCGGGTGCGGACGGGGCTCAAACTGGGCCGTGCTGGGTGCGGGCGGGCCGGGTGCGGGCGGGCCGGGTGCGGACGGGGCTCAAACTGGGCTGGGCCCAGTGCCGGGGGCCGCCGGGCCGGGTGCGGCCGGGCGGACGTTTGGTGGGAGGGAGGCAGGCAGGGAGGCAGGAAAGGAGGGGGGAGGCAGGGAGGCAGGCAGCCAGGCAGGCAGACAGGCAGGCAGGCGAACGCTTTAGGGGCCATTTATAAAGTATGTACGCAGAATTTCACGTTTGGTGGGAGGGAGGCAGGCAGGGAGGCAGGAAGGGAGGGGGGAGGCAGGGAGGCAGGCAGACAGGCAGGCAGACAGGGATTCAGGGAGGCAGGCAGGCAGGCAGGCAGGCAGGCAGGCAGGCAGGCGAACGCTTTAGGGGCCATCTATAAAGTATGTACGCAGATTTTCCTGGAAAATTGACCCCCCACCCCCCTGTTGCACAACATACGCTTCTCATGGAGCCCCCCCCCCCCCCCTCATTTCGTATGTACATTTTCTGGACACCCCCCCCCCCCCTTTCAATACCAGAAGCATGTTTGGTATGTAGGTATAATGTATCTGAGACAGGTGTACTTCACACCTTTTCCTCTCTGACATAAAAAATCTCAAGAGATTCTGTAATTTCAGAAAAGAATTTGTTGGGGACAATTGCCCCTATCAGTCTTAAGTCACTACCGTTCAGACAAGGAGTACATCAAGCCCAATCTCAAAACAGTCTCACCGTAGTCTCACAACCCTACTGCTCCTCAACTATACTGCCCCTCACCCGCACATTCCCTCAACTATACTTTTGCCCGACAACCGGAATGCCCCTTAACCATACTGCCCCTCACCAAAATTGCTCCTGAATCCTATTGCCCCTCCACCATACTGCCCATCCGGCATACTGCCCCTCTGTCATATTGCCCCTCAACCATATTGTCCCTCCACCATACTGCCCCTTAACCATACTGTCCCTCCACATACTACCCCTCCACCATACTGCCCCTCTAATATATTGTCCCTACACCATACTACCTGCCATTCCAGGATACTGCCCCTTTACCATACTGCCCCTCTACTATGTTGTCCCTCCACAATACTGCCCTTCCACTATACTATATGAAAGTAATTAAAAACTGTGAAAACTATTTGATTCTATCTCTTTTTGATTTTATTTTATGCATGATTTTATGCCGGTGTCGTAACGTGACGCCCTCACGTTTTTAGTCATAATTTGTCTAAATATTAGAGTTATGTGGTATTTATGGTTCTAGACTCTGCCTTACAATGCCCTAGATGCATGGGAACCATTTAAACCATTCCTCAAAAAAAATTTAATAAATATTCAAAATATAGCCCATTTGCTGCCATTTCGTGATTTTCGACCGTATGTGATCACATGACTAGCTAGAATTTCGCCATTTATAGGTATATAATAATACGAAAATGGGCTGACTGTCTTAGTACGTCAAAATACTTGGTAAAATTATTAATCAGATACATCCCTCTGCCTTCGGATTCGGGATGTATCTGATCAATACCCTGCCACCCATACACCCTGCCACCCATACACCCTGTCACCCATACACCTTGCCACCCATACACACTGTCACCCATACATCCCACAACCATACACCCTGCCACTCTGCCAACCATACACCTTGTCACAATACACCCTGCCACCCATACACCCTGCAATCCATTCATCCTGCCACAATACACCCTGGAACCCATACACCCTGCCACCCATACACCCTGCCACCCATACACCTTGCCACCCATACACCTTTCCATCAGACACAGTGCCACCCATACACCCTGCCACCCATACACCCTGCCGCCATACACCTTACTGCCATACACCCTACCACCCATACAACCTGCCACCCATACACATAAGGGTCAGATAAAATATCTATTCATACCAAAAACTACAATGTAAGTGCTAAGTACCTTATATCACAAAGTTTGATAACTTATTTAACTAGCGAATCAAATCAACGCTGAATGTGGAACCTTGTACATAGATCCAACATCATAAATATATTACACATACACCCTGACACCATACACCCTGTTGATATGCACCTTGTCACCTTACTTATATAGAACGTCCTGACCATGCTGTACAAGTTACAAAACAAGATGCAACCCACACCTTACATCATACACCTTGTCACCAATACATCCTGCCACCAGGCACCCTGCTCACCTTCCACCCTGTCACAATAGAATTTGTATTTAGTGTCAGATAAAATATCTATTTATAGGGGACAGAGCCATTGTTAGTTCTTTGTACTTACGAAATTCAACTGCCTTTCAATGTTTTACCATGGTTCCTTTGACTCTCTACACCCATCCCAGAGCATGATGAGAAAATAAATAAACCCAAGACATGATATTTTCCACATGGAACACTCTATATACATATGTGATCAGGGCTAGAGTTGTAACACTTCCCCATCATCACTCACTTCTTTTGCACCTCCATTAGTTAAGAACACCTACTTTTTCACCTCCATTAGTGAAGAACACCTACTCGGGGGGGGGGGGGGGGGGGGGGGGGGCGTCATGGCGGCGCCCATGGGACATAGGCTATATGCTGTATACCAAAACCATCAACTACAATGTAAGTGCCAGGTACCTCAAGTCACAAAGTTTGATAATATTATAAAACGTACCTGTACTTGGGAACTTGATTTACTAGCGAATAGAATGTAAGGTGAATGTGGTGTATAGTATGGAACACTAGTATCGAAAGAGTCAATATTTTTTCCAAAGGGAAGGAAGAAGCCTGAAACTCCAGTATCTGGATAGGTTGTCGGGCATGTTGCATTGATGAAGCCAATGAGCGGTATCACTGATAGAAGGTAGCGTAGTGCAGAATGGTGGTTCAATGCCATGTCGCTCCAGTGCTAGTATCCAGTCACATCTGCAGTGCTCTGGAGTGATGTCAACAAAGGTTCAAAGGTAATTGACTCTAGTTTTGACATAAAAAGGATATAGACCAGAACTGATCCTGATACACATCTGGGACTGTTCCATAAATTGTATATCTGTACAGAATATATAGAGACATGTACGTAATATATGGAGACATAGCTTGTGTGTCTGAATGGAATCTGTTCAGAGGTTTTTTTATCAGCAATACTCACGGAGTTTGAAGAACGAGGTGAGTATTTCTAACCAAAATATCGAGGAATTCAGTAACATTCACTGTCTCTTTATTATTATATACCCAGAAATTTATTTTTTTAAGGTTTTTATTTCTCGCATTCAAAATGTACATTTTGTTCTTCCAAGCGGGAAATATTTAATGTCAACTTTGTGTCAACGCAACAATAACAATTTATATACAGGGTGATGACAGATATAAGATTTTCTCATGAGAAACAATAATCATAACATCACTAAAAATGCCATTCTAAAACTCACTAAATAGTAGAATGAGTGGTCACATGGTACGGAGGGATGTATTGATATTCTTTTGTCACTCAGTGACAAACAGGATTTGTACTACTAGTCAGCAAAGGTTTCGAGTTTAAGAGTGTCGCTATGCGTAGTGGTATGTGAGAATGTCATAGCAGCAGCAATTAAGAATGTTCACATTTTGCAGTCATCAACATCGGAGCTATAGCACATAACACAATATAAACTGTAGATGTTAATCTGCGATGCCAGTAATCTCCACATATATCAGTTACATATATACAATATCGCTGATAATATGCAATCTATGGTTATTATCATATTGAAAAGCTAAGCTAGACTTTCTATTCTAACTGCAATATTGAACCATAAAGAAATCTTTATTGGATGTTCTCATATATGAACTATGTGGGATTGAACTACTTGAGAAAAGCCACATGTAAACTACGAGGGATAATCTCATGTAAACAACAAGGGATAGTCGCATGCAAACGATGGGGGATAGTTACACATAAACTATTAGGGATAGTCACATGTATAACACAGTTTTCAGAATTTACTGAAAGTAAAGAGAGCTAAGCTCAAATAAATTCTACATATATCGGTAAAGACTGTTTCACAACAATCACCTGTCTGTCGATGATTGGAGTATGGAATTATCTCACCCCTGGTACAAGTTTAGCCATAGGAATAACATTAGAAAAAAATACTCAACGATCACCTCCGTAGAGTGACAGTACTACACCACGGCCATGACGTACTGAATTTCAGATGACGTCATATGAATTTGCTAAGAATATATTCAAATTACTCTGAAATTGTGATTGTTTAATATCATAGAAAAGGGGTGAGATAAATCCAGAACCACACTTGAATCGTAAAATACACAATACTCCACTCGTTTGGTTGGGCTGTAATCGTCACTCGGCTTCGCCTCGATGACGATTGCGGCCCATCCAAACTCGTGGAGTATTGCCTATTTATACGATTCTCGATGCACTTCTATATAACTACGCAGCAGTTTGTGTGTAGAGAAATATATATGTGGACTACTTGGCAAAAAGGAAAGGCTTGCAAAATGGGAGGCAATTATGACGGTAATGATGTGACTACTGGGTGCTTGAGGAGACCACGTGGTGGTTGAGGAAAAAGCAATACTGGATGGAATCTAAGGGGTTCCCACACAGAAAGATGATGAGCGTGGTGATGCAATGCAAGATAGTAAGACAGGGCGGGATGCCCTAGAAAATGGCCTAAAGGGTGGATCAGTTCAAATTATGTCTCCCTGCTCCCCGCTGTGCTGTTACATGTTTTGATATCAATGTAAAGTCTTTCTGTTTTGGGGCGTGTTTGTATTTTTTGTTTTTTTCTAAATTTTTGTTTTCATTTAGTGTACATAGTTATCACTCACTGTCATGTATGTCCAATGTTCTGTGTTACATGTATGAAGTTTCTCATTTTTGGTTTTGTGGACAGGCGGCTGTAAACCACGAGAGGTTAATGAGTATAGTAATACACGAGCGTTAGCGAGTGTATTACGACCTCAACCTCGAGTGATTTACAGAGCCACCTGTCCACAAAATCAGCGTTTGTTGCATTTATTATCCATCTTTTCAAATAATTAAACCCAGTAATTTCCATATTAACGGGTATAACAATAGGAACTTTTTCTTTGCTCTATAGCAAAAAAGACTATTTTTCCAGTATACCTTGGTTTTGAGGCCGTATACCACAGGTTTGAATCCGTATACCACATTAATGGTAATGGGTAGAGGTTTACTGAGTCCCCATACATCTTCAAGGAAGGCTATTTTTTAAAATATTTTTCTTTTTTTATTCAAGATTATGTACAATCATCTCCAATGGACGCTCTTCCTTGAACCGATCCAACTCGACATTAAGACAACAGTGCACGACAATATCAAAAAGAAACGAGACAGCGTGATTGTCCAAAAACAAGCATATTTTATTCAGATGTTTTTCAGCTCGGGGCTTTTATGGCCACAGTTTGCAGGTTATTTGACTCCACGAGTGTCATTTTAGTCAAAGTCAATATCTGTTATTCAATCAATCTCAGAGTGTCTATGTTAGAAGAAAACGATGCAAACGGCAGTTGTTTCCGGACACATATAACATTAACATTTAACTAGACAGGCGAAACATACATACTTGAACAACACAGTAAAAGGGGTATCCCACTATCACGCTTTGAGCCTCCGACACACTACGATAGCCTTACGACAAGCGTTCCAATGAAAAAGTGAAATTTTTACTGGAAGGAACGGGTCTATTGTGAAAGTGGGTTTTGTGTTCTGATAGGTAGGTCTTCCGACAAAATCAAACATGTTCGATTTGTCGTAGTGGTAAAAGTTCATTAGAGTGTGTCGTGATCATTTCCCGCTATGTTAAATGTACTGAAAAATATTTTTCCTCAATTCTTTCAAAAACAAAGCGATGACAAATAGTTTTTAAAAATTAAATCTATAGTACTCCACAAAACTATCACCTGTAAAAGTTTGAAGAAAATAACATGGGTTTTTACTCTGTGAAGTTCAACTTTTTTAAATTCCTGTATATCATTCAAGGCAAATTGTCCGATATCATTCAAAATAATATCATATATGTTTACACATACACACACACGCATATATGTATACACATAGACACACACCTAAATATGTATACACATACACACACACTCATGGGTTTATTCAATAATACATTGGGACAAACCCCAGTCCTACACATCAAGGTATACAAGTCTAAGATTAAAACAACTAATTATATATCAAAGTAAGATTAAAAATCGACTGCTCAGGTGAACAGTTAAGAGCGGAATGTTGTTTAAACCAAATTAGCGTCACCAAGAAACCTCCAGTTACCGCATCAGGTAACCGGGTAACCTGGAAAGTATATGTGATGCAAAACAACAATTGATATACCGCAGTGAATAAACCTGTGAAGGGTATTGGTTGATAATTTATATTTATATAAACGGAGTTATATAATAATATAATATTAGTACAACAATAATCATTAAGTAACACGATAATTATTGTGATAGAATAATTGAGACGAAGACGTGAATGGCGGAAAATATCAAAAACAGGGCAGAAAGCCGCCAGACACAACAAAGTTCAATTGTTCTGGTAGTGGTATGGTTAATTCGTAATGATACGATATAATTGTGGAAGTGGTAACGTAATTCAGGTAGAGGTATAGACTATTGAATGGAAAACTCTTAAGTACGGAGTTGTGCAGACATCTAGGAGAATACGGATTATTGTTAACTACATGCCAGTTGTCAGAGACGTCTGGTGGACAGTAGGAGAACTAACCCACCGTTCTGCTATAGTACAGAGTGCGGGGATTAGGCTTGAATCTTAATTATAAACGTGAATACGAATCTATTGGGTTAATTAGTTAATGTTCATTAACCAATTAACGTGGGTAGGAAAAGCATCGCTCAGCAGTGTGTCGAATTGTCTACCAGAATCTAAATTAATCCAATTCGACAACGAGGACCATAGGGAATATTGAATCATTAATCATATGTTAATTATATGATAATTAATATTGAGAAGTAAACTGATAATAATCTGACTAATTTCTACGTGTCTTCTTCATAGGAAAGAGGTCAGAGAGTGAAGCAAGGTTCATATATTTAATAAGCAGTGTTCACATTCACAACAGTTCACAATTCCATAGTATTGACAGCAAAGCCAGTTCATATGACCCATGGTCTAATCTGGCAAGATGTCTCATTCTGGTGTCAATAGTTACTGTCAATGAGTGTCTCTTATAACACCAAGACAGTTCTGTGAGTGAGATCATAGTCCAAGATGGACTAAACATGATCTCACATAGACACAATGAGTAAGTGGATGGCATACAACAAAGATAGATGGCATAACTCACCAATAATGATATTTCCTGAAATGACTCAAGTCCCTATGAGAAAGTCAACCAATCTCAGTTCCTAGATGATTTCCTGATAATGTCAGATCTCAGATCCAAAGATCACTTCACTCTCACAGATGAGAAGTGAAGGTGAGATAAGTCCTGTGGTGTTTGTAGTATATCAGAACCGTGTAGCATTGGCAGTACGCTCAGAAGAGTCCCTGGATTCTGAGCTACTTGAGGTCTAACGTGTGCCAGCGAAGTCGGCAGTACAACGCTAGTTCAGACCAATTCTGCATGCTGTATGCATAGTACTCACCTCGCTCGAGTAGGTGAGACACATGCACCCATCATGAGGTGTGTTTAGAGACTGAAGATCCTCTCACTGCGGATCCAGCTCAGAGAGTGAGGATTTACTAGAGGATCATGGGTAATTTCGCAATGAGCTCAGACCAAACCAATAGGCAGCAGGACTGCGTTAATATATTCAGTTAGAACCGGGGAAAGCCTGCAGGGGCTTTCCCTATGAGTCATAGGTGACCTTTCTCTATTCTAACCACTGTAGTACAGGTGAATCCCGCCTATGGGAGCACTGGCGCTGCTGTAGTTACTCAGTGGCGTACTACCTCAAACCTCAAGTGATACATGGTAGTGATACATAGCTAGAACCTTGATACAGTGGCTATCTAAACACTATTAAATAATATAATAAATACACCACACATTGATACATATTTGTGAATAATTAATAAAACACGAAACTTAATAAATAACCAGAATTATCCAAAAACCTTTCACTTATTTATGATACTCCATACCTGTGCCGTATTTGACTACGGTACACTCTTCGGGGTTTGGGATTGGAAACACGGTATATGTCCACATTATGGACATCTAGTGTGTTTACAACAACTCGTTCCTTATCACTTATCTTAAATTTTGAAAATAGTTACTCGGGTTAGAAACCAACAAAAACACCAAACACGGGAAAAAGGGTTATATAGTGAAAGCATGCAGTAATACGGCACACAAACTTATTTTGTTTTTCAGCCTTGACAGTCAGGCAGCAAGGACTTAATTCTAGTACCTACTTTTATGTGAGAATGGTATACATGCAGTACTGACATGCATCCACATTATACAGCCAAAGCCATATAAATTTCCCGAAGGAAATGTTCAATGAGAAGAGAATGTCTACAACAAGTGTCCATAGACATGGGTTAGGGGAATTGGAGGCAAGTAGCCCCGTCATCCCGACAGAGGGAGGTGCCAAGGGAGGTGCCGAAGCACAAGAGGCCACAGATCTAAGCAATGTGGTAGCTGCGGCAGTTCTTTCAGCTCCAATCAAGGCACATACAAAAGTGATGCCTGTATCAACAGACAACCAAGCTGCATTTACCAATCAAAGAAACGACGTGGGCACCGTAGAAGCGGTACCGGCCTAGAAGCAGACAAGCCAGGCCAAGGTGGCAAGTGGCAAGTGCACTCTAAAGGATTGCACCACATGACCAGCATCAGCAGTCGGTATGAGGCGTCCGGGCTTGAAGACAACACGGAACTCCTCTCGACTAAGCACCGATGTATGCCCAGGTCGATGTAATAGAGCATACGAAGATGGAAGAGACACATATGAGACAACACAGAACACAGAGAGAACGACAAATATGTGCCATATTGAAAAACTATAGACAAACTGTTATTGACAAATATAAAATGCGAATCACTAAGGAAGGATAGCAAACAGCTACCCAACAGCAAGGACCAAGCCAAGACTAGGCCAAAAGGAGATGAATCCCGAGAAGTGTGGGATACATCGGCAAAGACCATAATACCTACTGGAAGCGAGGTCCCCTGCCAACACGAGCAGGGCTCTCGTAGTCTACCAACCAACAATCTCCTGACACGGAGAAGCTGGCTAGAGGCCAGGCAATGAACTCAATATACCTTAAGACCGAAAAACCTTCAGGCAACCAATTCCTTGACTTCACTTCTCTATGCTAACACAGATCAATGATTGTGTTAAAATAAATATCCTGAAACCAGAATATAACACAAGAGTCAAGGTGTCTACTTGCTTAGACTAATGTTTCTGCCTAGCATGACAGTCAGAACCACCTGTTACTGAAAAGGAGGTCGCTAATACAAATGGATGCCAAATAAGTCTAGCAATCATCCAGAGACAGTGCCAATGCCTGGGCAGCTGTAAAAGAATATGGAAATATAAAAATGCAGAAAACCTGAAAATTAGAAGAATGTGCGGCAATAACCTTGACCTTTGATGCCAACTGGACTGTGAAGGAGATCCCTCTCTTCGGCATGAGGGCTCTGAAAACAGGCACCTCCAATGGATGTAAGGGAGACGACACAGAGAATATCTGCGAGAAACCCAATGACCGTACCAATACACTCAGATACACCAGTGGTAGAGGCGAGGCAACATGATCAGTTACCATGCACATTTAGGTATCAAAATTAAAGGACTAGTAAATAAGACCAAAAGATCATGTTAGGTCTTAGGTATATAAAAAAAAAATTCTCAACGCAAGCAACGCACAAGACACCACAATCACAACACCAGATTACCAAAATCAAAGTACTTGCACAATATTGATACTATTGAAATTCAGAAAATTATTGATCACTAACAAGGACAATAGTAAAGGGGCTGAAATAGAAACTATAAACAGGGAGGAGCAAATTGGATATTGTAACTATTAGGCTGTGAATATTGTCATCCTTCACCGCATGAAAAATCGTATGTGTCTGCCGCGTAACTATACTCGTGTAGAACCATGATGTCAATATCCTATCTGAGCGTATGGACATCCCAGAGTAGCAACCGGATTTGTGTATTTGACCGTTAATATTAAGGGGTCAGCAATTCTACCCAATGAAAAATCTCGACAAATCCACTCAAATTCGTCAGTGTCCCATGCCAGACTAGTATCTCACGTGACAAGACGAAAATACTAAACCCTGTCGAATCCTTTTTGCTCTGAATAAAACAAGTCAGAACCACTCTCAGACAGCGTCTGGGGCCTCCAGAACAAGGAGGAACTGACCACACAAATGATCAAACAGCTAATTCAAGAAAAATCAATGAACGAATGTGGACCTGAGTAATTACGGGAAAAGAAAATGATAATTCAGAAAATTTCAGAATAATTTAGGAATAGCCATGGAGACCTATTCAAGTCTATTCCATATACGGTCCCAGCAGCTATACTACTGACATAGCCTAATCGAGGCCAGCTGGGCGATTAGCCGTTAATAGGCCGTGTAGATAACCCAATATACAGTAGCACGATGTTGAATTACCATCAACCCTAGAGAAAAATTAAATATGCAGTAATTAACGCAATGTTGTAGATATCAGTTAATCAAAAGAACCAAAACAGAATTGAAGCATCAAGCTACCTAATCTTAACAATTTTGAAGTTAGAATTTTGTTTCATAATACAAATCCGAAATATTAATGATATCATATGAGGTAACCAAAATGCCAAGCGGTCACAGGAGTGTCCCAAGACCGATAAGACCGATCACGGAACACCAACAGTAACAACAGTCTATAGATAAGCTGTGTAGACAGCTACAAAATTCATAGATGGATATGAAATTAGCAGGGTTTTGAAACAGGCCCCTTTTTGATGTTAAAGGGCTGACTGTATATCACGGGCTAGGACATATCCTAGTAACACTACGAAATTCTCCAGAAAAATGGACCAACAGGGGCAATGTGAGTGCAAGAACCACCGATAGCACAGGTCTCTTGGTACAAACCACAATAGGAGCCTATAACCCATAGCAAATAACTTAATGTGAAAAATGAGGTGTTAAAAATCACAGCAAATCCCAAAACTAAATGCTCTGTAATTAATTCCATCAAATCCACAGCAGACAACTGCAGGAGAATTAGCGCAACTCCAAATTAAGTCCTATACATCCGATATAGAATACATAAGAGTGGTTACCACCAACTCCAAAGAGTAGGGGTACCCTGGAACGGAGTCATAATCACGCAAAGTATTTCACAATGGTATCTCCAAATAGCTGACTATAACCACTAAAGACTAGTCTGGAATACAACAGGCTCATCACAACGATAACCAAATCGTTGGTAGAGTCGTTAAAGCTAAGCTAGGGATAGAATAATGCCTGGAATCATACCCATGTAATTAAGAAAAATTCAGAAATCCCCGAAACCCTGCACTAGGACAAGATAACGCAGAAAACAACTCAAATATGCACGTGATATTGATGGCTATAGAATCAATGGCAATAGCTGATGGACTACTAAATCATCAAATATAAGCACTGCAGCATAGACAACGTAGAAAACAATTTAAATATCCACATGATAGGAAGGTGGCCATAGTCACAATGTAATAGGCGGGGGGACTACTAAATGTTTAAATTCAGATCCAGAAAATATTTTAAATATCCATGAATAAAAGGGGGGGGGGTATTAGGCAGAAAAACCGAAATACGCAGTATACTGCAATAAATTACGTAGTAGAAGCCCTATGCATCCCTAATCTCAGCAGATAGGGTCAGGGTGTGTGTGTATGGGTGGTGGCGGGAGGGGGGTGGGCGCATGAGCCACCGGGGGTCTATATTCGCGGTCCCAACACCCTAACAGCCGACGTGTGCGGGTGAAAAACGGCACCCGACCGCCACACGACAGTGGCACGCGCCACCCGCCAGCGGCACGTGTCTGTCCCGCCACCGGCTCTATGTACCGGAATACGGCGAGAAAACCCACGAGGGGGGTGGCTGGGTTCGGGGGCGCCGCAAGCACCTCCAAATACCGAGCAAAAGAGAACCTAAATATTGATGAAACTATTGGAAAAACTTAAAAGAAGAGAGCTGTGATATCAATTTACATTATAAGCTACAGGCAGATCAATTAGTGCTAAACTTATATATGGAATAGGCCCAAAGCACGCCTCAGCCATCCATATTCATAGAGGCAAGAGGGAGGTATCAGAGGGGGGGCGGGGAGGGTGTGAGCCATACAAGGAGGTGTGAACGCGGAATTTACACGTCACACCCAACCTACAGCCAATCCAAGTCGGCTGCGCCACATTCAGGGTGGAGGGCGATCGCCCCAGAGACGATCTCATTGGTGGTACTTAGAACGCTCTACGAGCAATATTTAGGCCAGAATTGACGTTTTTAGGTTTTCAGCCAATCAGAGCCCACCAGGACTGCTGGAGGGACCCAAAAGGCGTGGTACCCTCACATCACGTGGCCGTCGACCAGTCATGTTCCAGGAGGCGGGGCGAGCCTCAGTCTCAACCCGTTCACGTGATCCGGGCTGACCCACCCGGGGTAGCTCCACGTCATCAGGGCGCTGACTAAGCGGGTCTAAATTTATACACGAGTGCCTCACACGTCGGTTACTCACCACCATCACGAGAGCGAGGTCTGAACTCACTCATCCTATCCCGCGACTGGTCATCGCAGGACACCACCTGTCTTGAGACACCATCGCCATGCGGCAGCCGTGTCCCGAGGAGGGGTCAGTACGTGCACACGTGTTCACCCTCGCTTTCAAACCCAATTATATCAAACTACACGTCAAAACTACACCCCATACTGACATGAGGGGATTTTTATGAGGGGCTCAGGGAGTGCGGAAAGCTCGTTAACACCCCCAGAGCGAGGCTAACGACAACCTGTAGTTCCGCACCACGCTGCCGTGAAATACAAATGGATATGGCTATTCCCTCTACCCACCAGTCAGTCAGTGCATACAGAAAAACTTTTAGATCCCGTTAGGATATCACAAATATAACGAAATAAACTGTAAAACTTTACTAGAATCATGAAAAGTTGTCCCAGAATGTGCCTATTTAATACCGAAATTGTATTTTGAAATTTCACTAAGAAAAAGCCTCCTAACGTTGCAAAAATTGAAACATTAATGCGGGCATGAAGGAGTCGTCGCAGTGGCTCAAATGGCGGCTCACAACATTGGCGGACCACCAGTTGGTATAGTTTAAAAAGCGGCAAATAGCAGATAGCAGAAGCTTTAGAAATGCAAAAGGAAAATGATCAAAAATTGTATATGTTCGTTATCTCGCTCAAAACGCATGCTAGAGTGTTAATTCCCACAGATTTGGACTCGTCCGAGAGGAGGGAAGCAAAAAGCCAAGATCACTAAAACGGCTATATCTCCGAAAGTAATGGTGATATAAACAAACGGATTTGTGTTCCGATATGCCAAGAGTTACAGCTATCCATAAAAAATATAGAATTTCAAAATTTCAAAAATTGCAACTTTGAATTGCGATTTTAAGGCACTTCCGATCGCCGCAGCGATCTGCCGATGCGATTTTCGGAATCCTCGGGTCGAAATTGACAATATAGGTTTTCACACAAAAAATGCCATACTGCCCATACTGCATCATACCGCAGCATACTGCACCCAAATACTGCTCCAAATACCCTTTTGCAGCACAAGTGACCGATACTGCCAGCTATAGGGGGAATTACTCCAATGTCATTACCAAATATTAGGACAGGGCCCACAAACTTTAGGAACATCCCACAAAAGATGGTCACACTAAGTGGGACTTTGTCAGGTTGAGTGGGGACTTTGTAAAACTAAGTGGGGACTTTGTAAAACTAAGTGGGGACTTTTGCAAATTCTAATTTGGACAAAACTAAAGAGGAAAACACAGAGTAGGTAATGGACAATTAAAGTAGGTATGGGGCCATTAAAGTAGGTATGGGGCCATTAAAGTAGGTAATGGGACTGAAAAAGTAGTTCAAAATCCGAAATTTTAGATACCCCCAGGTGAAATTTCTAAGGTCTGCGGCCATTTTTTTACATAAATTATCATAGTAATGCTATATAATCGAATACAGCGGTTGTGGGGCAATTAGAGTAGGTGCGCCTACTTCTCATAGGCTCACCCTTGGCAGTGTTAGCTCTATGGAGAAACTTTGAAAAATCATAGAGAGCTTAATAATGATCCGATTAAAATTAGTTAAAGACCAAAGTTACTCAGAAAAATGAGGGGAATAAGATGGTACCATCAAATAACATACAGCGCAAGCGATTGATACGGAAATAGCAACATAATGGACAAAACTGGACATTACAAAGGTAAATACCTAAACAGCCTTAGTGATGTCGGTAGGCCTGCTACGCCGGAGCCAATAGCCAAGTATTACGAACCTTACAAATATACCTCTTTCGTTTGGCAGAGGCTGCCCACGCCTGCCTTCCTACTACAGTGCGATTTAGCCCGAAACCTTACGCGACACGCGAGGCGCAGGGCTGACCTGCACGTCCACCCCGTCGTGGCTAGGCATGAAAAATAAAACCAAGCATATCTACATATTTTAATTTAGAGAAAAGAACGCTTACCCCGCGCCCTCAAAGGAGATTACTTCTGGCACTGCGGCGACTGGCATCCCAGCAGTGAGCGTTAGGGAGGTTCCGAATAATTCGGAGGGTTAAACTTCCTCAGATAATAACGGCCACGGAGACCGGGAGTCCGTGCTGAGGAGTCTTTTTGCTGGCAGCGCGACTATGCCAGGCTCAACACCAGGGGAGCCTCCGATTTCCCCTTGTACCGACGCGGAGTCGGCTGGATCGGTACGAGTCGGCATGCTTGTACTGCCCGTACCTACCATATTACCCTCTCCGGTTATATTCAGCGGTTCATACGAGCAATGCCGGCCATTCACACTCGTTTTCGACGCGGCACCCCGGGCCTGGACCCGCGAGTTGGGGTGTGAACCGTGAAGGAGGGGTGTAGTAATAGATTTCGAAACAGTCGAGTGCGGACAAAACGACCGGCGAGGCAGGAGCCTCGGATGGCATTACCGGCGGACGGATCGCGGGGGCCAAGGAACCCGAAGCGGAAGCCAAAGCTTCCAGAGCTACGCCTGGACGTTAATTGGCTGCAATTACGCCAGGGTTTGGAGGGGAGTTAGAAGAGAATCCAGTCAGGGCTGACCTAGAACCAGAATATGAGGCCGGAACCTCGATAGACCATCCCGTTCTACCGTTAGCTGGTAACGCGCACGGGTGAGGCAAGGCATAAGCCTCTAAAGTCTGCCCGGCGGACCGGGACGAAGCCTGGGCTTCATGCGACCATTCAGGCAAATGTCCCCTGGAGGGCATCGTACCTGACGGGGACCCGCAAACGGGCGCCGCATGGTGGGCGCTAGTGCCTATCATCCCGTCATGAATCATATCAATAGTCATATCTTGGGAACCATTACTTTTGCCATCAGTAAATTTGGCAAGTGCCTAATCGTGTCAGCAGATGATGCAGGAGACCCAGGACTATATGTCCTTTTTACTTTACTAACATTTTTGACAGAATAAGGTATTACTGTACCAGTAGTAGCAAAGCGCAGCTGATCTAAGCTATGACCACATGTATCTTCAATTGGCATGGACCTATGTAACTGAGCCAATTCAGCAACAATACTAGGTTAAGGAGATGTATCCAAAAGATAAACCAAAGCACCAACTTTTAACATATTTGAGAATACAGCAATGCAAATTATGCCAATAAAATTAAAAGAAAACTTTAAAATGTACCTGAAATGCCAAAATGACTATCAGAACTCATACTATTATATAACAGCAGAAAAAAACAGTACTTACCCGACCGACAGGTACCACCATACATGTAGTACTGGATGAAGGCGTCTAGGTTCAGGCAAGAACCTTGCAGCATAAATTTTTTTTTTTTTTTCCAAATAAATAAAAGTGAGTACTAATGTGGGAGTTAATTAAGTAATGGAAGATTAAGCTATTGGCTAATGTTATTAAAAACGGATTCGCATGCTTCAGTTTATTTCAAAGAGGTGCACTCTCCACAAGAGTGAATTTAGGGGTATTGTTAAGTTAGAAAGTTAGAAATAAATGCATGTGTAGTAATCTCAAAATACTTCAGGAAGGAACGACTTGTCTTAACATTATGAGGGCTTCTGAAGCCCTATACTCTATTAAAGAATGGTGGCCTGTGTTTCCAAACCTTTAGGAGTATTTAAATAACCAAGATAATGAAATCCCAGCATAAATTAGGGACTGTAAAACCAACCCAATATTAACACTATGATCAATGATCATAACTTCAGAAAAATACCATGGTTCACTATTACAGTGAAACTCATCATCAGAAAACCTAAAAGTCGTGCTATTACAGAAAATTTCTCTTGTTGAATCCGTTGACAACTAAGCTTGCCAAAACCCAGAAAAAAACAGTAGAAAAGTATTACTACCGTTAGAACGCTTATAAACGCACCGTTACTATCGCCAATGGCAAGGTGGGCAATATAGCCTGAAAATTAAAACTCATGCAATTTTCCTGAAATTTGAATACGATGACCCTGAAGTAGTCTACTTAATATATCTGACTTAAAAAGTGGGGGTCACTGTGTGAAATTTTGATGTAGAGACCAATATGTCGCTGATTTTACATTAGAATATAGAGAAATTCGAAAAAGTAATTTTTCACATAGTAAAACATTTTTTTAAAATCTGAAACTTTTACAGAATATGGCTGATGTATCCTACTACACATTCCAATTCTAAAAACGATAGGTCATGACTAAAGATTTGGAAATAATCGAGAAAAACCGTATATCCAGCTTAGTTCTCATAGAAACGCCTAACCATTTCGACAGGCAACAGGACTCAGCCCATGATCTAAAGCAAGTCACAAACGTAATAATGATATGTATCATCAAAAATATATCAATTTCAACCAAGGGTTTAGCATAATTAAGCCAGAAAACCATACCTACAGCCTTTTACAGCTGTTTTCACTCAAACAGGAGCTGTTACATCTGGAGAGTAGGATATGGGGCTGCCATCCAGTGATCTTCACTGGAAAAAACGAGTTTACTGCATACTGCATTCCTTGTCATACACTCCAAGCTAATAGTCTGTATGGGAAAGATGGCATTATCTCCAAACAATTAAATAGTACCCTCATTTGTACAAATATTACTCCCCATAGTCGAAATAAAAATACTATCCAAAATAACAGCAGATACCAATTTTACCAATGATATAAAGTGAATTACCAATAAAAACAGAATTACTACCAAAAATAAGGCACAGCTTAAAAAGAATCAATTTAAGATTTGTACAGGTTTAAAAAAAAAATGAACTGAAAAATCACATAAACCAAAACAGGTATAGGGCCTTTCAAAGAGGCTATACTATCCAATAATAGAAAATAATTGAGATTATTGTTCTTGTCATTATGAGACCTGCGAGGTTGAATATCACTCAGTCTGTGAAGCACCACGTATCATTGGGTGGGAGTTGCCGATGGGAGGGCGACCGGCTCCGGGGAGGGCCAGAGCGACCTCCCGGCAGCGGGGTGTTGCGGGGCAGTCCGGGGCGTTTGGAGGCGGCCGGAGGCGGCCCCAGGTCGCGGGTGTAGGCCGCGGTACCCGGCCCACGGGTACAGCGGGCGGCGGACATCGCAGCAGACTCCGCGGTCGTCGCAGATATACGGCCGACATCGCGGGAGGGCCGCACCCGATGATACGGACGTCTCAGTAGATTCTCCACCGGAACGGGAAGCAGGCTTTGTAGACGGCAGGGACAGCATGACATCCATGCTATCGTGAATCTCAGCAGCAAGGGGCGACGAGGAAGGAGATGCAGAACGCGATTCCTACCTGCTTACTGCATGGAGGAGCCGTGCAGTAGATGTAGTAGCAGGAGAGGGGGCTGAGGAAAAATGCTCAAAAGTATTGTTCTTATTACTGTGAGGAGCACATACCCAGCCAGCAGCACATTTTAAGCCATGTATAGTTTGTTTTTGTTTTTGTTTTTTTTCTTAAGTCAGTCACACGAGGTCCCTGCACATAGTCATCCCGACTACCAGTTAGTTAATGGTCCCGACCGATTAACACTAGAGCTATGACTAGTTTTGCGAAATTGATCTACGGCAGACATAAGTGTCATACACCGGTAGCTGTGAAGGAGCTGTGTTCGCCGGACACTAGAGTCGTAGACCCGCCTGCAAGAATTTGACCGGGTTTAGTCTTCCTTACAGACCGAGCAACAGTTCCTAGACCAGTTAGAGGGATAGAGGCCTGGTCAGTTGATTCCAACAAGGTCTCAC
Organism: Alentia gelatinosa; assembly: GCA_950022655.1. NCBI lineage: Eukaryota > Metazoa > Annelida > Polychaeta > Phyllodocida > Polynoidae > Alentia > Alentia gelatinosa. The sequence continues at coordinate 122,072,503 of OX465581.1, read as the reverse complement.
CAGAGGTCGATTCTGGCGGGAGTTCGTTAGAAACAGATGTTCCAGGTGTCACGTCCGAATAGGAGATCTCGTGGGCATGGCACCAGGGGCAAAGGGAGAGTCGGAACTGTTTTAATTGTGCCCTAGGTGACAGGGGGCGTCAGAGAAGAGGTCTGTCCTGATTACAGGAATCAGTGCATCTACTACAGGTTGAGAGTTCTGAGATACAGTCACAGGAGAGTCGTCACCACCGTGGACAAGAGGAGAACCGTGGCCACAAGTCACACCTCTGTCATGTGGCGACATGACCCGCTCAGGGATATCAGGAACCAGAGTCATATCAAATACTAGTGAGTCACGGTGAGTCAGAAAAATAAATATGCCATTCTCAAATAAAAGATGCCAGATACAGACACTCAGACCCTGAAGACACGCAAAAATCACTCTAAAATATCCCTAAATGTTTTATAAATGCTCATAAATGTATCTTAATACCCATAACTGTTTCCAAATGCGGACAAAAATGTTTCCAAATGCAGATAAAAATGTTTCCTAATGCAGATAAAAACGTTTCCCAATGCACATAACTGTTTCCAAATGCATTAAACTGTTTCCCAATGCTCATAACTGTTTCCAAATACATAAAACTGTTTCCAAAAACATAAAACTGTTTCCTAATGCCTAGAATCGTTTCCACATGCCAAGAGACTTATTCTGGAGTCCACAAAAATGACCAAAAACGTTCATAAAACGTTCCCAACCATTCAGAAACTATCCAGAAACGCCTCCAAACGCATCCAAAGGCATTTAAATGTCACAAACTGCATATAGATGTTACAACAATGCATACAAATGTGCACAAAGAACGATTAAATAAGCTTTGAATAAGCTATAAATAATCTATGTACGCTTACAGGAGCCTACACAAAGCCTACAATTGCCCATAAGTGCCCATAAACGACTACAAAAAGGCTATAAATGATTATAAATGATTATAAATGGGTTCTCCACCAGTGTTCTGATAGTGGTATGGTTAATTCGTAATGATACGATATAATTGTGGAAGTGGTAACGTAATTCAGGTAGAGGTATAGACTATTGAATGGAAAACTCTTAAGTACGGAGTTGTGCAGACATCTAGGAGAATACGGATTATTGTTAACTACATGCCAGTTGTCAGAGACGTCTGGTGGACAGTAGGAGAACTAACCCACCGTTCTGCTATAGTACAGAGTGCGGGGATTAGGCTTGAATCTTAATTATAAACGTGAATACGAATCTATTGGGTTAATTAGTTAATGTTCATTAACCAATTAACGTGGGTAGGAAAAGCATCGCTCAGCAGTGTGTCGAATTGTCTACCAGAATCTAAATTAATCCAATTCGACAACGAGGACCATAGGGAATATTGAATCATTAATCATATGTTAATTATATGATAATTAATATTGAGAAGTAAACTGATAATAATCTGACTAATTTCTACGTGTCTTCTTCATAGGAAAGAGGTCAGAGAGTGAAGCAAGGTTCATATATTTAATAAGCAGTGTTCACATTCACAACAGTTCACAATTCCATAGTATTGACAGCAAAGCCAGTTCATATGACCCATGGTCTAATCTGGCAAGATGTCTCATTCTGGTGTCAATAGTTACTGTCAATGAGTGTCTCTTATAACACCAAGACAGTTCTGTGAGTGAGATCATAGTCCAAGATGGACTAAACATGATCTCACATAGACACAATGAGTAAGTGGATGGCATACAACAAAGATAGATGGCATAACTCACCAATAATGATATTTCCTGAAATGACTCAAGTCCCTATGAGAAAGTCAACCAATCTCAGTTCCTAGATGATTTCCTGATAATGTCAGATCTCAGATCCAAAGATCACTTCACTCTCACAGATGAGAAGTGAAGGTGAGATAAGGCCTGTGGTGTTTGTAGTATATCAGAACCGTGTAGCATTGGCAGTACGCTCAGAAGAGTCCCTGGATTCTGAGCTACTTGAGGTCTAACGTGTGCCAGCGAAGTCGGCAGTACAACGCTAGTTCAGACCAATTCTGCATGCTGTATGCATAGTACTCACCTCGCTCGAGTAGGTGAGACACATGCACCCATCATGAGGTGTGTTTAGAGACTGAAGATCCTCTCACTGCGGATCCAGCTCAGAGAGTGAGGATTTACTAGAGGATCATGGGTAATTTCGCAATGAGCTCAGACCAAACCAATAGGCAGCAGGACTGCGTTAATATATTCAGTTAGAACCGGGGAAAGCCTGCAGGGGCTTTCCCTATGAGTCATAGGTGACCTTTCTCTATTCTAACCACTGTAGTACAGGTGAATCCCGCCTATGGGAGCACTGGCGCTGCTGTAGTTACTCAGTGGCGTACTACCTCAAACCTCAAGTGATACATGGTAGTGATACATAGCTAGAACCTTGATACAGTGGCTATCTAAACACTATTAAATAATATAATAAATACACCACACATTGATACATATTTGTGAATAATTAATAAAACACGAAACTTAATAAATAACCAGAATTATCCAAAAACCTTTCACTTATTTATGATACTCCATACCTGTGCCGTATTTGACTACGGTACACAATTAATACAAAAATTTCGAAGCAATTAAATCTGAGGAAGCAACCGATATAGAGGTTTCATGCAAATAAGAGTAAACCGCCGAGGAAGACCAATTACCTCGAGCCTTGATATCATTAAAATCCACCCCTATGTCCTTTAGAAAGGTCGCCCCTCCGTGCCTCAACGAGTGACAGGAAACCGGTCATCTCCGAAGCCACACAACCTTGAAAGAAATTTCAATTTATTATTAACTTTCTGGTAATTTAGTGGCAATAGAACCTTACCCGAGGGTAATTGTAGCAGAAAATCGTCTGCATGAGGATTATACCGTGAAAGATATAAATTGAAAACTTTGTACAGACAAAAAATAGACTCTGGGATTCGATCAAAATGGAGAATTTTTTTATCTAGACCTAACTGATCTACTTTAGATGAAGTAATTTTAATTTCTAAGTGATTACTGGAAATAGACAAGTCTCTCCTTCTGAGAGTATGACTGGAAATTGTGAAATGCGATTTCCTTAATAATCCTCTAAACCCTAAGAGGAAAGAAATCCAAATAACCAAATCTTCATCTGAAGACATTTTTAATTTTGAAAACAGAGACCTCATATCTAAAACTGTTATGGGATATCTGGAATTCAAACTGTCATTCCCTAAACGGGTTAAACCTTTTATGGTCATCTTAATAAGAAAATCCGATGACATATCATTATGACCTCTCATTTTATTCTCGAAATTGACAGCTGAGATATAATTTCTGATAGAAATTGGTTTTAGATATTGTGACAAAAATACACAATAAAACGATAAATGAGAATTATTAGTTGGGAAATAAGACCATTCCCTATCGTCGCAAAAACGATAATAGCAGGATAACTGCTTATTCCTGACCTTCTTAGTATTTTCAGAAACACACCCTCGTAGAACCAACTTCTGTTTAACCAACAGAGATTCCAGGACCTTATCTGGAATTAAAACCGAACATTTGTTTGTCTGAAAGTGTTTTAACGATTTTTTCTGGTACACCCCTGTAATTTAAACGAGACAATTGATCAGCTAAAATATTACCAGATGATCTGATATAAGAAGCTACTAGGCTTAAATTGTTTAAAAAACATACCCAAAACAGCTCTCTGCTACGACCAGTATTGATCATAGCCAATACCTGCATGTTATCAGTGATAACGCTTACTCTGCAGTTTTTATAACAATGTGACCAACGTTTAACCCCGACCAATACAGGCCAAAGTTCATACAGATTAATATTCTGTTCAATAATTTCCAATTCAGGAGATTTCTCAAAATGAGAATTTTCAATAATTTCACATTTATTATCGTTCCAGGAACCATAGAAAAAATCGAGGCCTGCCCAAGCCCCGAAACCTAGCATAGAAGAGTCCGAAATAATAGGGCAATGATTACATTCGCGTTGAATAATTTCCTTGCCATTAAAAATATTACAAAATTTGTACCACCATTTCAGATCTTCAAGTAAATCGTGGGTTAATTTAATTTTCCCTCGTTTTGGGCTTGAGGCAGATAAATCGAAAATCCTGCGACTAAATGTTCTGCCTCCATGTACCACCTGAGAACAGAAAGAAACTAACCCCCCTATCTGTTCTAACTCTTTTTTCGATACCATATTATTTTCCCGGATTGTTTCAATCGATTTTTTCAGTTTTTCGATTTTACCTTCAGGCAAAGATTGTGTCAATTCTTCAGAATTTATCAAAATCCCCAGAAAAACAGTCGATCTCTAGGGATCAGTCACTTTTGACATGGATACTTCAAAGCCAATATTGCACAGAATGTCAATAAGTGCATTACGTTTTTTTAAACAATCAATATAGTCAACTCCGATTACTAGAAAATCATCCAAATAATTGGTGATTCCAAATATACCATTCTGACTTGCTATGTCAACTACCAAATTGGATATTCTGGTAAAAATATTTGTGTGCATTTCAACCCGAAACACAGACGTTTGTCTTTGAAAAACTCTGGTCCATTACCTAAATCCCAAGAAAAACCTTGAAAAACTGTTTGATCAGCTCGCTCGTTCACTGAGCGATAGACTGATTTGATATCTACTACACTTAAAAATTCGTTACCTTTTAGGTCTTTAACAGCATCATAGACCAAATTATATGAAAACGACTCATAAGTAGTATCCATGAAATTGTTTATACTAGTTTTATCAGGGCTTGAGCAGTCTGTAATAGGTCTAAGTTTACCATTTGACTTAATCACAGCGCCTAAAAATGAACGCATTTAGGTTTTACTGAGGCATAGGCTACTTTACTCGATGAAAGTTCACTTTCGATTATATCGGTCATTTCGCGATAAATTTCGGGTTCCAGTATATAATTATAATTTTCACAACAGAAATCTAACAAATTCTCTGAATCCCAAATAGGTAGATAAATATCGTTTGGTTTAAACCCGGACTCCGACTCCACTGATATGTCAGAGTTAATTTCAACGGTTTTTACTGTTTTCAAATTCAAATCTGAAAAATTATCAAACTTTACATTTTGGATATCAACGATAGAATTTATCGAAAAAGTACCACCTTCGTCTTTTTCTGAACATATTGTATCCAATTCCACATCAGATACTTGACTTTTATCCATTTGAGCAAAGTGTGGTAAATCCGTGTCAATAATACTCAATCTACCGCTACCGTTAGCGTTATTTGACCTGACCTGACCTGATTTTTCTGGAATGCGGTCAGTCACATGGTTTCTATTAAAAACATGACACATTGTATCAACTTTACCGCAAGTATCTAGGTTACTCGGATATGCATTTCATTTGGTATTTGTCTTCTTGCTTTGACAAGAGAAAGCCCCTTGACTACTGGAGTGACAAACACTGCAACAATGGCGATATCTACAGTTTGTAAAAGTACAACCATTTTCTTGCTTGTTATAAGCGTTACAAGTGTGAGAAAAACTAGAGTTTGTCGCTTTTGTCTTGATCTGTTTTGCATTTTTGGCATAAATTGTTCCATCATACGACAAATGCCTAACAATATCGCTAGGATCGATAGTAATGTAGTGGGACGGGAATCCAGCAGTGTTCGTTTGTTTCACGGAAGGTGGCGCGATATGCCGATCCTTACTGTGCAGTGATTCCGGGCAATGCCGCACACGAGAGTGGCGCGGCGGAGACCGGGATTACGTAACGCTTAGTATATATACTCAGCGTTCACAGTAGGTCGACAGGCTGTCCTCGCGCGTCCCTTCTACGGAACGGATCCTTGGGCCCTCACTTTGCAGGCGGGTTCTTGTAACCTTCCTGGTGGTTAGACGAATCCTCCGGATTAGTCTATCAAGCGTTACCTAGCACTCATGTGTTAGGGTACTGTACTTGTGAGGAAGATCTTCCAGATCTTTCCAGGAAGTAAGTGATTAATAAACATCCCTGTTTATTAAATGACGTTGTTGTGTTGTGTGTGATTAGGTCTGTGCAAACTAACCGAAAACCGAACCAACCTACGGAATTGCGTAGGGTGGGATCCTGCCTGGAACTAGCATTCCGGATTGGGGTCACCCAACCTGCTAGACAGGCGGCGACCACCACACTGGTGCCATGACCAAGATCCCAGGTTGCTTGCACAACCCGGGATTCTCGGTAAATGCACGGATCTGGAATAAAAACCAGATCTCAGGCTGAACAGGAGAGTGAAGATGGGGAGGTAACTTCTCAACAAACTCTTCCGGCCCGGAATGATGACAAGTCTCCAAAACCAGAGGGAGGGGGTGAAACCCAGAAGTCTGGCAAGGAGAAATCTCGGAAGAGAACCGCCGCTCAGAATCTGAGTTCGACGGTCCTGAAGAGTTTCAGTCCGGCGGCCGACAGCCGACATGGCCCCGCAAGGGATCTGGAGGGACTCAGTAAAATTGGGTCTCAGACAGATAGTCCCGGAGAGTCTAGTACTCCCCGGAATAGGTCGGAAAATACCTTAAGGGTACCTTCCGATGAAGTTCCTGTAGGTTTCCTTCGACCCGAACTCTTAGCCGAGTTTGATAGGGAGAGGGAAGCCAGAGACATGTGTCGGGAACTAGAAGCTCGAAACCGTGAGATCGCCGAGAAGGTAGCCCAAAGGCACCATAACTTGGAAGAACTCTCGGTTCGCGAGATTGAGACTCTAGAAAAAATCGAGCGATTGGACCAACATGTACAATACATGAAGGACCAAGTTCGACTAGCGGAGACAGAATCATCCCAACAGATGCCTATGTCCCAAGCTGGCTGGAGTAATGTGAGAGATCATCTATATTCCCCACCAGGGAGAGTAGAAGATCCAGAGAAGACCCCTAACAGATTCATATCTGGAACAAAGGGTGTAAAGACTCCTTTGGTTAGCTTCCGGCTACCCTCTGAGTCAAGAATGGGTTCTCCGAGTTCCAAACATACTAGTAAAGCTATAGCTGAACTAGGGTTCAACTCATTCAACCAAGTCCGGGAACAAGATCGGATCTTTAACTTGTCAATGGCGAGAGCTGACAAGGTTCCGATGATGCGCCCAGAGAACGCAGCCAGAAAAAACGCTGTCATTCCAAAACCTTACGGGAAAGGAATGGAGTGGGAACACTGGTTCGCGGGATTTTGTGAGGATATACAATGTAATGGCTGGAATAAAGTCGATGCATTGCCATACCTCAAAAGAGCGTTGCGAGATGGACCCGGAGAAGCTGCACTTTGCGCTTTTCGCCGTTCCGGTGGTACGGAATGGGATGAGCTAGTGGAGGTAGCCTCATACTACTGTGGTCAGTTGGTAACGCTGAACCCCCGATCCACTTTTCTAAAGAGGATCCAGGGTAAAGAGGAGACAACTCGCGCCTATGGACTAGCTTTGCAACAAATGTTGTTAGAGGTTTACCCAGGGACGGGATTAGATTCTCCTGCCCTGCATGAAGATCTACAAACTCAGTTTGTAGAAGGACTTCGAGATGATGACGTGAGAGCGGAAGTCATCTCTAAATGGGAGCCTGGTATGAACTTCATGCAGGTATTGCGAATAGTAGATGCCTATGAACAACGGTGTATACTATTCGGGAAATATGCTAATCCAGGGAAAACTTCTCGGGTTAACATAGTGGGTTCTACTTGGTCACAAGTAGAGGAAGATACCTACGAGTGTCAGGAAGCAGAAATAGAAGATATACTCTCTAATGTCCGCTCCATGGTACTCGGAAGAGGAGGTTTCAATAGACGGGGACGTGGAAGAGGTCGAACCCCTAGCTTTGGAAGGAACAGGGATGTACCTTCTGTGGCAGAGGCAAAACCAATAACCACTGATCCTGAAAGAAATTCCTCAGAGGTTATGAAGTTGTTGACCAAAATCAACGAAAGACTGAATCAGGTGGAGAAAAACCAGCTGGATGTCCGACGTTGTTGGCGGTGCAACAAAATGGGACATATCTCTCCAGATTGTCCAGAAGCCCGGAACGTTACTACGGTGGAAACATCTGGTAGTCTGCCTGCGTTGATGGTTGCCTCTCAGAGTGAACCGGAAAACAAAGGAGGACTGTAGCGAGTGGCAACACTGCGGTCCGGGAAGGAAAGTGCCAGGAGACTCAAACCTGTGAGATGTATAAGGAGGAAAATATTTCCAACTTAAAAGGGGAAGATACAAAATACGGTCGCAACGATCTGTAGTAAGTATCTTTCACCCGGACATCCTTGTCTGCAATGGCTTTGTCAACGCGGATGGGATCTTGGAACCTTGGATGGAATCTCACGGTTTATAAGACAACCGTCCCCCTTAGGAGGACAACGTTGGTATGTGCCGGCTAGAATTCAAAGAAGAAAGGTGGATCTATTGTTGGATACTAATGCTAGTCGCTCTGTGTTAAACAACGGACTCTATCAGTCTCTTGGATTTGCGCAGGAATGTCATGTTCCTGGAGCCTTGGCAAAAGTTGCTAATTGTACTCATATGAGGTGCTATGGTAGTGTGATTATTCCAGTCTCAATAGGTAACACTGAATTCGTATGGGGTCCCATACTCAGTGATATCGAAGAAAGTGGAATATTAGGCGTAGATTTTCTCACCCTCTATGGAGGCTCTGTAGATCTACCCGATGGCACTCTCCGACTCAAATTTCCTGAGTTGATGGAAGTGGAATGTAGTTGTCGACGGATTTCTTCTTTGATTTCTGTTCGACAAGATGTGGGCATCCCCCCCCAGCAGATGGTTAATGTCCTGATAGCTGGGGAAGGCGACTTACCACGTGGAGATGCACTTTTCGAGCCAGACCCAGAACTGTTTTCTAAAAAAGGAATACAGGCCTGGGATACCCTGATCGGAAATGCCAGAGAAGGATCAATTCCTATAAGTAATCATACCTCCGGGTTGATTAAATTAAGGAAGGGTGATACATTGGGCTGGGTAACTCTAGCTCATGTGGATGGCCTGGTGGACTCCAGTCCACAGGGAATCACACCTATTCCCGTTTCCGAAATAACCGGGGAAGATGAACAATCTGAACTGGAAAGGTCGGACTTAATAAGAAATGGTTATGAAGAAGTGCGGGTTAGTGCTATTGATACAGGAACGGGATCCCTTCCAGTTCCGAGTCCATTGCACGAAACTCTGGAAACTTTAGTTCATATGACAGACACACTAAACAGTGGGGAACGACATGAACTAAGGATTCTTTTGAAGAAGATGGAGTCAATCTTTACTCGACCTGGAGATCCCTTAGGGAGAACGGATCGAGTAGAACACACGATTGACACTGAAGGTCATCAACCTTTCCGCCTTCCTTATCAACAGCTACCTCCGGTAAAACGGGAAGCTTTAGAAGAAGAAGTAGGGAAAATGATGGACCAGAAAGTAATCATCCCCAGTGCAAGTCCTTGGGCTAGCCCGGTGGTAATGGTTACTAAGAAGGATGGTACTTGCCGATTCTGTATTGATTACAGAAAATTGAATGGTATCACCCGGAAGAATGCTTACCCAATACCCCGGATCGATGAGAGTCTCGACTCTCTGGGAGGGAACCAGTGGTTTTGTACTCTGGATCTCCAGTCTGGATATTAGCAGGTAAAGATGAACAGTGGCGATCAGTCTAAAACGGCGTTCACCACTTATCAAGGGCTTTACGAGTTCACAGTAATGCCATTTTGCCTCTGTAACGCTCCCGCGACTTTCGAATCCATGATGGATCTACAGTGGAAAAAATGTTTGGTTTATCTAAATGACATAATCATCTTCGGAAAGAATTATGTTGAATGTTTAGAAAACCTGAGAGAGGTATTTGAGCGTATTCAATCTTATGGGTTGAGACTCAAACCTCAAAAATGCAAACTGTTTCGCAAATCTGTGGAATACTTGGGACGGATTGTTTCCGGAAATGGAATCCGGGCAGATCCTTCCAAGTTGGAGGTAGTGGCTAATTGGCCACGCCCCCAGAATATAAAAGACATAAGGTCTTTCCTAGGATTTTGTTCGTATTACCGCGACTTTATCCCAGGTTTTTCTGAAATTGCACACCCTATGCAACAGTATGTAGTACTAGATAAGCCAGGGAAGCATAAAGAGATCCAATGGACTCCGGAAGCTGAACACGCTTTTCTGGGACTAAAAAGAAAGTTTACGGAGACCCCCGTGTTGAAATACCCTCTAGCCCAGGGTCGGTTCATTCTCGACACTGACGCTAGTAATGAGAGTATTGGAGCGGCTTTGTCTCAGATACAAGATGGTGTAGAAGTTCCAATAGCTTTTGCCAGCAACAGCTTAAGTAAAAGCCAGCGGAACTACTGTACTACTAAGAGGGAACTCTTAGCGGTTGTGGTGTATGTAAGAAAATATCGACACTTCTTAGTAGGTAAAGATTTCATCTTACGTACTGACCATTCTTCTCTTAAATGGCTCTTTAACTTTAAAGACGCCGAGGGAATGATTGGAAGATGGCTGGCAGCTCTCTCCGAATTCGGGTTGACTAACTGCCAGATTGAACACCGGGCTGGAAAGTCACACATTAATGCGGATTGTCTCTCAAGGAGACCAGTGCGGAAATGTGGACGACCAGATTGCCGGGATTGTGGCGAGCATAGAGCAGTAATAGCTACTCTACGTTCCCAGAAAGTGAAGCCGCCACTAAACTATCAGTGGACACTAGAACAAATTAAGGAAAGTCAACAGGCTGACCCAGATTTGTTCCGGTTAACTAAACTGATAGCTAATGGACTCCATAGACCTACAGGACCCGAGATCTCGCCTGAAAACCGAGAATTTCGGAATCTATGTGGTCAATGGAAAGAGCTAGAAGTCCGCGATGGGGTATTATATCGATGGAGAACCACATTGCAACCACTTAAACGTGCTCTACAACTAGTGGTCCCTCAAGAATTACGATCCGGACTAATGACTCTATGTCATGAACATAGGAGTGCAGCTCATCTAGGACGGAAAAGAACGGTAGCCAGAATAAGGCGTCGTTACTACTGGCCTGGAATGGGTGCAGATATTCGAAGATGGATATCTGGATGTTCCATATGTAGCAAAGTCAAACCGGGGGTAGGACTCGGAAAGATGCCGTTACAACAGGAACTGTTTGGTGTCAGGTTTGCCAGAATCACTCTAGATATCATATCTGGTATCGACGAGTCAGAGGAAGGAAATACCTGTATGATGGTGGTGATGGATTATTACACAAAATATGTGCAGATCTATCCCATGAAAAATCACAAAGCTGCCACGTGTGTGGAAGCTTTAGTAAGAAACTGGATGTTGCCTTTTGGAACTCCGAGCGTACTACATTCCGACCAAGGAAGGGAATTTGAATCCCAGATCTGGAAAGAAATGTGTAGGATACTCGAGATTAAAAAGACACATACGAATCCATATCATCCCCAATCAGATGGTATGGTAGAGAGATTCAACCGGACATTGATCCAGTGTCTTCGGACCCTGGTAGATGAAAATCGGAAGAATTGGGATGAATTAGCACCATTTATAGCTCACGCATACAATGGGACCATTCATTCAAGCACGGGGTGTTCACCTAATTTACTCGTCTTTGGCGAGGAAATAGTAATGCCCGCTGACATAGTCTATGGGGTTCCTGGAATGTTTATGGATGATCCTTGTCCCATAGGATTTGTCGAAAAACTCAGAGAACGTTTTATAGAGGGATATTACCTCGCGAGACGGAATCTGACGAAAGCAGCAGAGTGGCAAAAGACTGGACATGACGTCAATCTTAAACCACGTAAGTTCCGAGTAGGAGACCGGGTTGTACGATACCACACTCCGTTGGTAAATGTAAAACTCGCTCCTAACTGGGACGGACCATTCAGAATTGTTCAATTATTGTCAGAAATGACAGTAGTGATAGAAGACGAATGGTCAAGAAGGCGTTATAAATCCCATGTAGCTCGTTTACGACTATGGGAAGGAAAGCGCGAATGTTCAGACTTTGAAGTTTCACACCCTGCTACAAAGCGGGATGTGTCACTGAACACGGGTCCTACTGGGAAACCAGGGAAGTCCCGGGTTCAAAGAGCCGGGAAGCCGGGTGTCAAACCCCCGTCAACACGGCGGAGGCAGGCCCCGATAGGGAAGTCCCGGTCAAAGGTTACTGGGGTTCCGAGTGGGTGCTCGCCTACACGGCGAAAACCGGGACGTCCGCGGAAGGTGATTCCTACTTACGCCAACCTAAAAAGGGAAGTGTGGGTAGAAGAAAAACCTGACATGGAAAAGTCTAAATTTGCTACAAATCGAGCTGTGTATAATAAACATGGTTCGAGATGTAGAATGGAGTCTAAAATAGACTCAAAACCCCGCCGCAGCTCTCGACTAAAATCGAAGGCTGTGGTTAGCTACAAAGAGTAGTGGTGCCGGGGTTGTCGAAAACACAACGAGAAGCAATGGTACGAAATGTAGATCGTTGGTCAGTGGCGTGTCAATTATACATGAATGTTGATCAAACAGTTACCTTAAAATCAGTCGTTATGTGCCGCAGCCCAGACGTTGCTCTAAGGGACCCCGTCGAGGACCCTCTAGAGGCTGCAGAATTGCCGAACGCTCTGAAAGGTCAGATCCATTTACATGGAAATTAGACAAGTCTCCCATACTATCGGCGAGATACACGACGGCGATAAGAAAATCCACACGGTAGAGAACTCGGGCTGGAGCTCAAAAAGGGGTTTCCCCGGGTTCCGGAGCCTGTGCTGGGTGATTGAAGGCATGAACGAATCAAGTCGAGCGTAACGCTGACCTTTGGTTTCTTCACGCATGCGGTGTTGAGACGCTCAAGATGAGCCAGTCTCGACACGGTTGATTGGTTCGCGACTGCGAATCTAGGTCACTTAGGAGTACATAAGACCCTGTTTTTTCAGTAGTCTTCACTCTGTGATCGGAGTGGTGCTTAGCACCACAGGAGTCGGGCGGTAACAGCATGGCTGACCGTGCCCCGTCTACGGAGGGTGAGCGCGAGCTCCCCTCACCCCTGCCCGGATCCTCAGCTTCGGCTGAGCGGGGGGCAGATCTGGACGATGATGCTTTGCTCATCGGGTCAGATGATGGTGATTTTGACCTGGAAGGGAACGAGTCTGAGGACTCTGTTCTTCTTGGGGAAACCCGAGATGAACGACCCGGAAAGGGAAAAAGTCACACCGGGAAGAAGTCCGAGGCGGCCACGGCCGCTAAGGGCTCTTCTGGTGCCCGTCCGAAGACGAGCTCAGTGAAAACTGAGGCCTCTGACTCGGATGTGGTAATGGCCGAAGGTTCCGAATCGGAGCGCGATACGCCAAGGCGAGGCCGAGCCCGCCCACGTCGTCGCTCTCCGAGGAAGTCCTCCGAAGAGATGGGTTCCAGGCATGAGGTTTCAACCCAGAGCCTGGAACAAATGTTAGCTGGGATCCCAGATCCCAAAACGCGTGCCATGTACAGTCAATGTACCAAAATTGGACTCCACCCGGAGTAGAGCTGGCGGAAGCCGGGACCTTTTTGGCCCCGGGTCCGGTAGCAAAACCCGGAAGGTCTGAGGCTGGGACAGAGACGGCTATGGAGACTGATTCGTCAGTTGGGGACGACTCTGTAAAAGGGTCATCCAGCAAAGGTGAGAAACCGGTGTCACCACCGGCTAAACCCGCGCCGGGGAAGTCTGTCAGCAAGACTGAGGTGTCAAAACCTCGGGAAGCTGATAAGACTGAGCCGCAGCTTTCGAAACAGAACCGGAAGCGACTCGGTCATGCAGCCCGGAAACAGGCTGAGGCGGAGTTAGAAAAGACAGGAGGTCAGCCGGAATCGCATGACTCGGAGAAACCTCAAACCGGGAAGCGTGAGGAGTCGAAGGGGGCTGAGTCGAAAGGCTCGGACAAACCCGCGGCGCAGGCCTAGTACGACTGACGCTACACCGAGTACCTCAACAGGTGCCACGGGTGGCGGAGAGGTCAAGTGTTGGGGAACGGAGATGGACAAGGCTAAACCCCTGGTCCAATCCAACCCCGACAATGGTGACGGTGATTTCCAACCTGGCGTAAAGCGGGCTGGGAAGAGAACGGTAGCTAGACAGATACCCGCCTCTTTGCTGGGCAAGACTTACACTTGCCTGGAAGATCTCCTTCATGGGAACCGACATTACATCCCCGATGGTGTCGGTTTAGATGGAACCTCTGACGACGAGGAATGGCTAGTTGACGAGGGTTCTCCCAACGCCTGGTACATCGACCGGGTGAAAGGAGTGTCCCGAGTTAGCCGGCTGAAGTACGAATATCAGGTCAAAGACCGGATCGCGTACGCATGGCACAAGTTTGGAAACGGCAATCATTGTGTCTTTTTGAGTTGCCATGGGAGGGACAAGAAATTGTCACCGACCTACGCGACTGAAGGTCGTTACGCTAGGCACCTCGTAGAGGTACACTTAGCTGAGCGACCGTGGCTACAGTGCCTTGGCAAGAAGGGTGGTTCTTGTCAGGCCGGGTGTGCCAGTTCAAGGCGATCGTGTCTAGTCCGACACATTGCCCGGGAACACCGGACTGCTGGTGCTGCTGCTCGGGAACGGGTCATGAATCTGTGGCAGAGATTCGTTGACTTAGGTTCCGATGCTCAGAAAAGCAAACCGGAACCCGAGACTTGTGTGACAGACGGTCGATTGTTTAAGATCGGATGGAAGAAGAATCCTGGCTGGTTCGGGAGTCTGATGCTATCCGCTTCAAAACATCGACAGATGTCAAAGGAGTCGAGGAAGAAACGGTCCCTTAGCCGGGAACCGTCTCAAAAGTCCTCGAAGGCCAAACGACGGGTCAAGAAGTTGTCATCGTCCTCGTCCAGCGAGACTGACACTTCTGAGCGATCCAGTCGGAAGCCCAAGAAGAAATTGGCTCCGGGTAAGCACACCATCGCTGACGTGGTGGAAGCTGCTTACCAGGTAGGGCCAAAGTTGTCTGGGGGATTGAAACTCTTCTCAGATCCGAGCGAAGGGAACGTTCCAATGGCTTCAAAAGCCCGCGGACCCGTGGAAAAACCAGCTGGGACTCGTCCTAGCTCAAGTCTCCCGGGAGTTTCCCCGCTTAACAGAGGTGCTACCCAAGCACCCGGGAAAGTTGAGGATGAAGAGGCCTTTCCGGCACTCCCTCAACCAACCAACCCGGTTGTTGAGGTAAAGAAGAAACCAACGACACAACCACCCGTTGCGTCGAAGGTGACTTCTTCTCCCTGTGCGATGTCGGTTGAATACGTCCAACGGGCGGATCAGCTAGAGTCGCATATAGGTGGCACCTTGGAGGGCCGTGTCCGAAAGGGCGCGCAGTCTCTCCATGAAGGCCTCGTTAAGGAGCTAGTGAACCTAGCCCGATTCGAGGTAAGAGAAGCCACGAAAGGCCTGGCTAAACAGTACGCGTTGGACTTAGAGGACGCGCGTATTGCGAAAACCACGGCCCAGTCGAGGTTTGCCCGGGCAGAAGCCCAGACCCATCGCCAAGATGAACGTTGTCTTCGGCACTTGGGTATGTCGCTCTATGACATCGGTGACGACCCGCAAGCCCTTGAGGAAGCATGGTTGGCCCGACAAAGGAGCCGGGGAAGATTTCTTCAGTTCACCACGGAAGAATCAAACCCGACACGTCAGCAACTCGCTGGCATGTTGGGATGGTCATCCATGGAAGAAACTTCCCACCAGGACACTACATCCATAGCGGCTCAGCCCATGGATGTCAGTGTAGATACTCTACTGTCAGGACCCGGTCAGACCCAACAGGATCAGACTGAAGTCCTACAGCCGAGGAGGCCTCCCGGCGTGACACGGGCTGAGAAATCAGCAAAGCCGTCCAAGGCTAAGCCGGTAGATCAGCCCGAGGAACCAAGTGGGGCACTGGGGGTGAATGCCAACATCATCCCATTGGAGTCTGGAATCTTTTTAGATACCGGACCAACCTCTCTACAGCAGTTGATGTCTCAGTCGCAGCCTACGTCTGCGCTGAGTCCACTGCGACCGGAGAGGACCGCCCTGGCAACGTCGGTTCCACCGACGGCTAGTGCACCAAGCCAGTCGGAACTTCTCGACCTCAGGATATCCTCTGACAAGGATATTTAGGGGTTGACAATGACCGACTCTGCTGGTGCCTAACAAGCCGGGAAGACGCCGTCTAAACTCGGAACCGGCAGAGCCAACAACTCTCCTGGATCCGAAGTCAGACGGGTATGGGAAGTCCCTGGGAGGAAAAAAAAATTTCCGACTGCTACTGTTGGCTACTTCCAGAATGTGGCCTCCTAGCCAGAATTCTGCACTTTCTCAGCGTCCCGCGAGGATCGCTGGGAGGGGTGGAGGGAAAGTTAGGAGTAACCAATGATAAGTGATCCTGGGTTGGGGCTGGGGAAAGTCAGTAAAATGACTTCTCTAAGGCACAACCCTGGTTTCAGACGGCTGAAGGTTCTCTCTATGGTCAGGCCCGTGATAGGCCCCCATCACGAAAACCTCCGGCCTGTGGTGTGGATATTGTCCACACTAGTACTTGGTACCAGGTGAGGAAGATTATGCCTTTCGGGTATAGATCTGACTTACCAGGTCTGTGTCGGAACTGAGTTCATCGACTCGATAATGAGATAGTAGACGTAATGCCTGTTCTGTTGGATTACGCCGGCTATTTCTACCTTGGGTCGGTGATCGTAAGTTCTGAATCCGGCTTAGAATTGGGGCCTTAATTGGTACTCGATTCGAGCCGAGAAAAAGATATGCCAGTATAGCTGGAGTCAAAAAGAAAGAACACTGATACCACACACTCTTACCAGGTGGATGGAGAATTGTTTTGCCTTTTTGGCCGTTATTTCCGTATTCGGAAACTTTCAACACCGAAGGTGTTTAGCGAGGCTAACCCTTCTCTACATATGGATGTCTTCCAACTTGAAGAACAGTGGGAAGCCCAGCACCCGTCGGCATCGGGCTGAATGTAGTAGGTTTGCTACGCCGATGGGCCAGCTGGGCTCGATACTCTAAGATGAGAAAGAGAACGACACTTCACTCGCCGGGAGCCAACAGAGGACTTCAACAAGATCCGGAACGGCTGGAGGCAGAGTGCTCGACAGGCCGGGCTGACCACCTGTAGGTCCGCGACTGTCGAGTCTTCCCTGCCCAATGCTCAAGAATCCGCTCCCCGGCTCAAGATGGGTGAATATCACATTTATTCAAGGTGCTAGCGAGGCTAGTCCTTCATTCTTCAAATGTCGTTTCCTCTTTCCTAAATGTCATATCTTCCATATTTTTAATAATTTCTCCATCTTACAATTCCACCTTTTTCACTTATACGTTGGTATCAGTGAATTCTTGTGAACACCAGGAAGCTAGAGAGTAGACCAAGAACTGCTGGATATATGTTGTAATTTTTAATTGGGTAGTCCCTTAAGCAGCAAAATGGCTGCCTTGGTTCCCCCCTTAGTAAAAACTGGGAGGGGTAATGTAGTGGGACGGGAATCCAGCAGTGTTCGTTTGTTTCACGGAAGGTGGCGCGATATGCCGATCCTTACTGTGCAGTGATTCCGGGCAACGCCGCACACGAGAGTGGCGCGGCGGAGACCGGGATTACGTAACGCTTAGTATATATACTCAGCGTTCACAGTAGGTCGACAGGCTGTCCTCGCGCGTCCCTTCTACGGAACGGATCCTTGGGCCCTCACTTTGCAGGCGGGTTCTTGTAACCTTCCTGGTGGTTAGACGAATCCTCCGGATTAGTCTATCCAGCGTTACCTAGCACTCATGTGTTAGGGTACTGAACTTGTGAGGAAGATCTTCCAGATCTTTCCAGGAAGTAAGTGATTAATAAACATCCCTGTTTATTAAATGACGTTGTTGTGTTGTGTGTGATTAGGTCTGTGCAAACTAACCGAAAACCGAACCAACCTACGTAATTGCGAAGGGTGGGATCCTGCCTGGAACTAGCGTTCCGGATTGGGGTCATCCAACCTGCTAGACAGGCGGCGACCACCACAGTATCAAATGATTTAATACCTTTTTTGTTTGCTCTTTCTTTAACAGATTTATCGTACCTAATCAATGCTTCGCTTTGAAAAACTTGTGTTTTAGCCTTTTCTGCAAGTAGAATCTGATGGTCGATTAAACCAGAAATATCTTTCCCATTTTCAAACATCTCCTTTAGCATTTTCAAATTTACTAACACCAAACTTTCGTACGAGTTAATTTTTTTCCCCTTCTCAAGATATCTGGAAGTATCATATTTACCAGATCTCTTTTTCCTATCGTCAGAACTTCTTGATCTCGACTTGGATTCAGAACTCGCACTTGAATCTCTTGAGCTGCTCAGGGAAGATCTTGTAGAAACTTGTCCCGATGCCGGGACTTGGAACGATTTCCTCTTGACTTTCCATTATTTGTAGTCACCAGACGAAGAATGGTAGAAATCGACAATTCCAGATCACTATCCTCTTCTCCATCTTGGAATTCGCTCCACCCATAGCTGCTGCAGAAGAACTCGCATCACCCTCCTCCGAACTCGCTGTCGCTCCCGACTGCCCGCCGGCTTGCCCGTCTCGCGAAGTGGCTGTAGCCCTCAATTCCGCATTTTTATCCACAAAAACATTTGGCATACCATCCAAATATTCCCCAAGAACATCCATTCCTGAGTGTCTATCATCAGCCTTCATAGAAGGCGCCTTCTTCCTTGACCGACCCATGCTTTAGGTCTTTTAACCTCTCCGAGATTAAAAATTGACTGCTCAGGTGAGCAGTTAAGAGCGGAATGTTGTTTAAACCAAATTAGCGTCACCAAGAAACCTCCGGTTACCGCATCAGGTAACCGGGTAATCTGGAAAGTATACGTGACGCAAGACAACAATTGATATACCGCAGTGAATAAACCTGTGAGGGGTATTGGTTGATAATTTATATTTATATAAATGGAGTTATATAATAATATATAACCGTTGCCCCCCGGACAGGATCTGCATGAAACGAACATATGGAATGTGAAGGAACAAATGATTGACTCTGCTTGTTGGCATTAATCATATTTATTATGATATATATATATGATCATTTTATTTGAATAATTGAATAATATGAAATAATAATAACCGCCAGTAAAGAAAATTTTTTGTTGAGAAGTGTTCTCTACGGCAGCTAATTTGTGAGTGCTTAGTGCCTAGTCCTCAATCAACTGCAATGCCCTCTGGTAGGGGCGCTGTTCATTCTGGTACCAGACTATCGCGGCATCCAGTGGTATCCACTGGTACTCCCGGCTGGTTATACTTATATAAACGTCTCTTTATATTTCACATAACCGTTGCCTCCCGGACTGGATCTGCATGAAATGAACATATGGAATGTCAAGGAACAAATGATTGACTCTGCTTGTTGGCGTTAATCATATTTATTATGATATATATATGATCACTTTATGTGAATAATTGAATAATATGAAATAATAATATCCGCCAACCACCAACACAGAGTTCAATCAAAAAGTTTTGCAGATATAATTTGGTCCAATTCCATCTTGCTCTGTAAGGAACGCTGGAGATACAACAAAACAGTCCACAATGACCAATCTCCCAGCTCCTTAATGTCTGCCAGGGGGATGCCGATGTGATGTAAAGCGGTGGCACCTCCCCTGCTCAAAAAATGCGAAGTAGCTTCGCTTAATCCATTTACCACCAAACAATTAGACTGTTTAGTCGACAACCAATAGTAAGTACCTTTAGTTACCAAAACATTTTTCATATATGAAATCAGTTGATCATTATGTGTACTATAATCAACTAATTCTAATAATTTACATATATAATAATAAATTCAAAAGGAAGAATTCCTAAGCCTTTTAAAAGGAATGGAAAGGACTCTGTCACCAAATTAAATGGTTTTTGATCTAACAATATTGATAATGACTCGTGACTACAATTTGACTTGGTGTATTTTAATTCCAAAATACAGAACAAATACAGTAAGAATGTGTTACATGTATTTGAGAAAATAATGTTGAAGTTGACAATTGTATTTGAGTTTGAATTACCATGAATGGTATAAATGGAAAAACTATGTCTTGAGTTATAACATAGTTGAATGTTATTATTATTTAAACTTGGGAGTTTAAATGTCAATGACACAGAATGTTTCAACTGTGTATGTGTAGAATTGTGAACTAAACATTTACCCTTGTGGTATTAGGTCGTGTGATTTACATAAGACCTGATTTTGTAATGAGAATTAAAATAATATAAAGACCTGTCTGGTCTTAGTACCTGATATAGGTTGAAATTAGATTTAGAAAATACCAGTCGGTATGAGATAAAAATACATGGTTATTATAAGACAATGTTCATATTAAAACATGAATAAAAAGTGATGAATAACATTGAAACTTTGATGCCAAAGGGCAAACCTTGAAATGTTATTTTGTAGTAGGAAGGTAGGGACGCATGGCTTGGAGAGAAGACCAGGTGCCGAGTTGCCGGACTTGATCAATGGGCTTGCCCGCTGCTATGGCTGAATGCGTACCCCCTCTACGGAAGGAATGTATGGAATATGCCGAAGGGTCAGACATTCCAAGACGAGTGAGAAACTGGTGAGGCGTCAAAGGACAACCGTGTCGATTAAGGAAGATGGGGTCCAGCTCGTTAGCAGGGTAACTCGCTATATAAGATCCCCATTCCTTGACAGGGCACCAGGGACCCGAGGACGGTTGGACAATAATGACCGTGGGAGGAGCTAGTGAGCTCCTAGTTTTTGTAGAGCGGACTTGTATGACGAGATCATTGTCAAGTTGGCGAACATCTTGTCTTGTCAGAACGTGAGTCGTTGTCACAGAACGACCCGGAGACCAGAACAGATTCGATGATCGAAGGAGTGTATTGAACGCCATGAGCGCCGGAGAACGGAAGAGGGACCCATCTGTGAGTCTCAAGGACGCTTCACATAGCCTATCCAATAGATCCTGATGTATTGGAAGAGCAGGACGTGAAAGATGACCAGAGCGAATGGAGGATCCCTTCACTACAGCGATGGCTTGTGGGGACGTGAGCGCTTGTGGAGAACCGCCATGATCTGATATCCAAGCGCATGCTCCAGCTATGTAGTTCTTGACAGCTCCGGGAGACGCCTGTGAGGAAGCCAAAAATTGTATAAACAAGCAAGCCTCAAGAATCGTCGGATTCGTTGGAAACTTGATATGTGAGGTCGCAAAACCGATGTATTTCTTTGCCTGTACCTCTTTATTCTTGGCCGTTGAGGAAGCCCGTGCTGCCTTCCACGAGAGTAGCATCTCCGTGTGTAGGTTCGCATCTGTGTCTGGAAGACAACGCAGAATCCCCAGTAAACAACTCATTCGGAGAAGGGAGAGATACACACTCATTGGGAAATAAGTAGTACGGTTGAGGAGGAAATACGAACTCAACATCACAGTCTCTTATAGCCACTATATGCCAGAATTGACGGGCACACCTCGCTAAGAACATGTCTTTATGTGAACGAGCGTGTATGAATTCGTCAATAGTCTGTGACCTGGCTGATATGACAATGATGGAACCCGTTGTTTCTTATGTTATTAGGACAGGGAAGGCAATCAACGTCGATAACACAATCAAGTTGTTTGAATCACACTCAAATTCGGGGAATTCATCAGTCCAATCATAAGAAATGGTACGATTTCCAGTGCTAGCGATGAATCCCGATGAAGTTTCCGCAATATGCAAGGAAACTCTAGAGAGTTTTTCGCCCATCAAGTGAATCCCATTGGCTGTCGAGGCATAAGCGACGAACCAGTTAAATTCCTGGCGACTGGCAGTGGAAATCCTGACCACGGGAGCTTTGTTTGCAGCCTTGAGGTTGGCAAACAAGTTGACGAGAAATTGTCGAGCGTGACGCACGCAGTGCACAATATGTACAAGTTTACCCAAGATCGACTGAAGATCGCGGCGGTTGGTTGAATCCCTATTAGTCCAGATCAAACACAACTCGATGACCTCCTGTAGCTTATCGGGTGGAATGGTTATGGTCATGGTCACAGAATTTACTGCAAACCCCAACCAAACAATATCTGTGGTGGGAGGTTCGCACTTGTGTGGCGCAAGGTCAAGGCCTAATTCACTAGCGAGAAGCATGAAGTCATTGTAGGCCACCGTGGCTTCATCTTTGTGTGAAGCAACTCCGGCAAAGTCGTCTAGATAGGCTAAACAAACATGTCCTTGTTGCCTAAAAATGTAGACAGCTGCATTTGATACACGTTGACAAGCAACTGAAGTTGTACGACATCCAAATGCCGGGCACAGATCAACGTAGAAACGTTCGTTGACTCTAAAACACATGAAAGATATGTCAGCTGGATCCAGGCGTAATTGTCTGTACGCCCGACTGAGATCTATTTTCCACATGTAGGCTCCCTGACACTTGTCGACCACTAGATTAACCAGATCCTGAATAGTAGGAAGTGAATACGAGCAGTTCTCCCCGAGGTAGAAGTGTTCCGGGATCCCGTCGTTGACAGAAGATCCTTCCGGGAAAGACAGATCCATTATTACTCTACGCTCGAGGGAGTCCTTCTTCGGTCGAGACATGAGTGGGGATACCTGTGATGCAAGGCCGAAAGGTGGAGAAATGAACGGACCTAAGAGAGCTTGATGGGATGTTTCAACGTCAACAAATTTATCCAAGTCCTTCGGGAAATTACAAGCACTGGCATGATTTCGAAATGTCGAAGTCGGAGGTGAAGTTGATGTATAACCTATAGGCCATCCATATTTGATAAAATTGACTACTCCTTTGTCGTGATAATCCCCAAGATTACTCTGCCAGATTTCAGAATGTAAACCTGATGCGACGGGGGAGCGAGCGCCTTGAAAGTTAGGCTTCCCGCATTTGGTTATTTCTGTATAATCATCATAGGGTTGGGGATAAATCCTGGCAAACTCGTAGGACGGGTATGGGCTTATGTAAGCATCCTGCGATAAACCATGAAGAAGCGTCTGAGAGACAGTGTTCTAGTTTCTCATGTCCAAAAGGAGAGGAATCCCGGGAACGATGTCGCTACATTCGTCTATTGTTGTCGGCGGCTGACGGTCCCAGGGGCCGACGAAACCCCTGGTTAGAACCCGGATTGGTGCTCGCCTTGAGTCCTGAGCTCTCGTGCTTCACCTTAATCCTGCATTCCGTGACATTGTGTGGATGGAACAAACCCAATGTGTTATGGCAATATTCGCAGACGTGACCCACCAAGCTGCCGGCATCAGAGAGAGGAGGGGATTGGGTCTGGCATCCGCGGGCAAGATTAAAATCCTTGCATGGAGGATGATGTGGGAAAGGTTGTTTCTTCTTACTGTCACGCTTACCGACAGTGTCGGCCTCTGGTGTTTTGATCCTCGCGTTCTCGGAGCGAGAAATGGATGTACGGAGGTGTTGTATTTGGGTGTCACTATGCCAACCTAGCTTGAAACGTCCCTCGGCTACTCGATTGAATACTTCTTCGCTCCATCTTCTAACCGATTCAATATCGTACTCTAAAGAGTCCTCAATAAGTTCGCGCAAATGTTGCATGAGGAAATGGCGTTTATCGGCGTCTGTGCGAATATCGTCAAACATCCTGAAAATTCCCAAAATATGTTCTTGTATATTGAGGACTCCTAGTGTAGTTTTCTCTTTCTTAATACCCTGTGTAATATAATGGTGAGGGTGCGTGAACTTACCCGGGATAGGACGTAGTAAGTGTGCAGATGATTGGATTATTCGCTGAACACGTTCATCCAAGGATTCGGTGTCAAACGAGGGTCCGTACTGACGCGTGGGCGCCGAGTCCCACGAGTTTGATGACTGGGTCATGGCGGCGATGAGCGGGTCCGACGCTGTGGGTGTCTGGTAGTCTCTAGATGGAATACCGGGGTGGCGACTCGAAGTGTTGACAGTCTGTCTATGAGTAATATGGGCAGTGTCGTCTTCGTCATCGTTTGCTACTACTTCTTCATTCAAAACTCGGGCATGATTGGAGCTGGCAGTCGTTTGTAGAACTTGGGTTTGAGCGGCGAGGAAGTTTGACATGGCTTCCTGGATGTCCGCCACTTGTTTCTGTAACTGACTAATTTTCTTAACTTTGGTGGTCTTCTTCGGTGATTTCTTCCTGCTCTTCTTAGGAGTAGATGTTCTACGTGCTGTAGACGAGCGAGTCCCTGGCATGTTGAAACTATAAATGTTACGATTACGGGGAAAAGAGAACAAACAAAATTTCCCGACTCGAGCCCGAGTCCTGTGAGGAGCGACTACACAGCGTGGTCGTGACGTCATGTGAAACTGTGGAGTTTCTTTGTCTGTTAGATGGCGTGTTTGAGTAAACTGTTCCGGGTTGAAACTCTAGGTGGCGTCTGAGAGTCTATGAAAGTCAACCTGTGTTCACGCCATTATTACTCACATGTTCGCCACAATTATACAATCATTTTTAAATTTGATTTTATCAATAGTGATGGCAAACCCTTCTTCAACTAAGTTAGATTTTCTGAGTAATGGGCCTTGCCCTCTTAACCTCTGACCCTATACATCTCTTGATTCTTAGAAGTGTCTGTTTATTCTTAAAGTCGTCAATGTCAATGTGAGGAATACTATTAACTCGATGTAACACCCAGACTGCGGATAAATAATTTAAGATAGAACTATATTTAAATTTTTCAGCCATGAATGTTAGATATATAAACAAATTGTGGTAACACTGGCTGGTAAGGGAATAATTTTAAATTCATCACAAAACTTTAAATAATGATTCCACTGGCAATGTCTTGTCGTACTAGTATTTGCAGACATCCATGATGACTGGTCAAATTTCATCTTCTTCTCCAGACCTAAAAACAACAAAGACCGTCTTTTAACCAAGGTGGAATTTGAACCTGAACCCTTGTATCATTTAGTCTAGAAAGAAAATCTGGAATTATGTTATCTTCTGACTTAATATATATCTAGCTGATAGTTGAAAATCATGTATTGCACTGATCCAAAAAATTTCCCGTAATCATTTCATTGTGTCCACATTTCTACTCCTACCAGTGTTTAATGCTTGGACTACTTCGGTGTTATCTGACAAAATACTGATATGAGAATTTTTCCATAAATGACTCCATCTTTGACATCCTACCACCACTGGCCATTATTCCAAAACATTTATGATATGTTCAAATTCTTCAGATGGGGGCCTAATCCAGTGATGAGATAATCTGTGATTTTCTGGATTTCGGTCTAGTTTTGACTGCCAAACTCCGAAAACCCAGTCTGTACCCCATCTAGCCCCAAATCCAGACATGGAGGAATCAGTTTCCATTTCAAGAATATACTCATTTTTCTTAATCAAAATCTTTTCTGATCCGTTGAATATTTCTAAAAAACGACTCCACCAGTCTATATCATCCCTCGACCATTCCGGTATTCTGCAGTGTTTTAATCTATCCTTCATATACTTTTGGAAATTTATCAATCTCCTAGAGAAGGTTCTGCCTCCTCGTACGACAGTGCTAGCATGTGCTAAAATCCCTGTAAGCACAGCTATTTCATGATAAGTTGCTGTGGATTTTTTTGAAAAATCATGAACTGATTTCTTTACCTTTGCCAATTTATCTTTGGGCAAACTTACTTTCATATCTATGCTATTTATTTCGATTCCCAAATAAGTTACAATTTTGAGAAGAAGGACTTAACTTATGCCAAGAGATATCAAAACCCAATTCTTTGAGCAATTTAATCAACTTATTCAAATTCTCTTGACATTCTTCTTTTGTCTTACCCACCACCAAAAAATCATCCAAGTACCCAAATGCACTCAATGCACTCACAACACCTTTCCTTTTTAAACATCTGACAATAAATTCTGAAACTTGAGAAAAAATGTAGGGGGCATAACTTAAACCAAAGACAAGTCAATTTGATTCAAAATATTCCTCTGAATCGCCCCCCCTTGAACATCCCATTTAAATCCTTGAAATTTTCGATTTTCGGGCCTAACTGGTATTGATCTATAAGCCTCTCTTATGTCTACCACTGCAAAGAAATCACCTTCTTGTACAATATCTGTGATGTCATCAATCTTTGTTTAACAAAATTTCTGACAGACCGAATCCATGGAATTGTTGATACTTTCTATAAAAGGTTGTTTGCAGTCAGTTATTGGCCTTAACTTGCCTTCACCCTTTTTTCTCACCGCCCCCATTGCATGGATGCAAGTTGGGGGTTCTTTAACTTTAGTGATTTTTCCTTCTTGTAACTCTCTCTCAATTGTCTCATCCATTTGATGTTTAAATTCTGAATTATAGATACTACCATAGTTTTTCCTATAATAACAACCTTCAAAATCCCTATCCTCAATTGGAAAACCATATTTTACGGCTGATAAAATATAATCTGCATTGTCATCCACACCACTGCACGAAAACCACTATTTTACATATATATACGCCATCGCGATAACGCACGTATCGGCTGTATCGTGGCTTGTTTATACTTGTATACACCTCTTATACGCTGAAAAATTGGAAAAAAAAATTTCCAATGCTGATACCCACAAGGGAGAGCGAACGAACAAATATTTACATTACACCTCTTATACGCGTCTACGTTTCGGGCATCTACAAGACAGTTTCCATATGTAGACCCGCGCGTAGTAAGCCTCACTGTCCACACATTGAAATGGTGTTTGAAAGTAAGATCTATTAGAAAAACAATTAAAAAAAACATAATGCAAGGTTTACTGTGTGTAATTAATCAATTTACACTTTATTAGGTTTTTATAAAATAAATTGGTAATATAAGATTGCAATTTTCATATAATACAGACTTGGATGGTTAATGGAAAATGAAATATGCTACCAGTAGTGTCCCCAAGTGGCAGAGAATGGAACTTTTTGAGATTGTATATACAATGGAATCAGGCGTATATATGACGTATATAAGACCGCACCATGGACATGTATATACGCCACTAGATAAGGTGTCTACGAGACGGATAACAGGTCTAACTTCTAGACGCAAAATCCTACTGTAAGACGTGTTTCGTATACATATGTAAAATAGTGGTTTTCGTGTAGTGCACACAATCCGTTTGAACACATTCGTCATAGAAGGCACAATACTTCAACTGATTCGGTTGACCACCTACTGTCTGTGTACCTGTACATGAGTGCTCACATGAGCGATAATCAGAAGAAATAGCTTTACCGTCAACCTTTTCATCAAAAGAACCCGAAATCTTTTGATAACTTGTCCGATCACCTTCGGAATTTACACCATATATTACACCGTTTATGTCACCTGTCAATATCTCCATATTAACGTTTATTTCGCAACCGTGAACTAACTTCCCTCCCTCATGGGTGCCGCCATCTTGGTTAGGCAACCCACCTGCGTCAACTGACTTTCCCGCGCTAGGTTCTTCTGAATCCGATTCCTGCGAAACACCATTATTTACACTATTTACACTTATTGAAACTGGATGAAAGTTTTCAACCTCCTTCTTAAGACCTCCTTCCATACTTTTACTATTCTTAAAACTAAAAGAATCACTGCTTTCGCAATGAACGACCTCTGCGCCAGAATTTCACGGTCCACACGTGAGTCTCCTCATGCCCGCACAATGGTTAGTATTGATAAATTTTCTTTTTCCTGGTTTTACGTACACATCTAGATTTCTAGGGTTTTCCTCTAAATTTGTTAGAGTCTTGTTTAGAGGAAATTCAAAGTTTCATTTGGCATCCTTCTGCTCGACTTTTGTCTTGCGGCAAGTCAAGACCGAATGACTTGACGCACAGTGCAAGCAATCATGCTTATACATGCAATTTACCCACATACAACCTTCCTTGGAATTGTACTTCCAACATACACCCGGTGTTCTCTCACCTGTCTGAGGTTAACGAAAGAAAAAGTAGTTTCATAGTTCAAATATTTCTCAGTCAAAAAACTGTCTCCATATCCGAAGCCTTGTACACCCAACTTATCACACTTTTCCCTCATAGCCTGGTCATACTCTACAAGAGATTTTCCTGTATGGGTTACCTTCCTATCCATGAGATAAGCAATGTTGTCTGCATAACCACTTGTATCCTTACCCGACTGCGACAGACTGCGCAGTAACCCCATACTCGCTGACAACATTTGATCATAGTTTGGTATGTCGACATGTGGTGGTAAATAAGGATTAAGCGAAAAGTACTTCGACTTACGTTTTGCCTTGCTTTCTCCGCAGTGGTGTCCCGGGCATTCTCAAGTGCCTGCTGCCTGTGCCCCTTTCACGTCTGGTGCGAAGTACGGTGAGCGCGGAGCTGGATACGTTTGATGAAACTGCTGAGTCATGGTTCCTCGTCCAACGTCTAGCTGTGTTGCCCTGAAGTGCTCTTGAAGACGTGTTGCCGGCCCTCTCGAGTCAATTGCCGCCCCTCAACCTTTCTATGCTGCTCCTTGACTGTCTTTGGAATGTGGTGGCGTTGAGAGTTTTTCTTCATCTTCTAAACGAGACATCTGAGGATCCTTTACCACAAAACGATTCATTGCCGCAACTACCGAGTGTACTTGCTGCTTTAAGTCGTTCATGTCTTGCCGCATTGTTGCATTTTTGAATTGAAGAGATGCTAGCCATGGTGCTGGTGCCTTTTCCATGCCATCATTTTGATTTCGTCTTGGTCTACCCAAGGGAATAGCGATACCTTCTCTTTCGATTTTTTCATCTTCTCTCCCCAATTCGTCCACCTCTTCCGCAATTTTACAAAATGGGCATTCCTTGTGTGAACGAGCATCAAACTCTCTCATTCACTTTAAACACTTTCTCATTTTGAGTGGTATGTGCCAAAGTAGAGGAGAAGTGAAGAAAAAATGTTGTTGAGAAGTGTTCTCTGCGGCAGCTAGCAAAGCTGTGAGCGTTTAGTGCCTAGTCCTTAATCAACTGCAATGCCCTCTGGTAGGGGCGCTGTTCATTCTGGTACCAGACTATCGGGCCATCTGATGGTATCCACTGGTACTCCCGGCTGGTTATATTTATATAAATGTCTCTTTATATTTCATATATATATATATAACATTATTCTGGTATAATAATAATTTAAATCCATAAATTAAAAAATTATAGATATATATATTATTATATATATAAATCCTTCTTGCTCTCTTATTGTTGGAGATATTATTATAAACAATGGAATTATATATAAATATAATGATATAAGGGTATACAGATTATTAATGAATAGTATGGTACATAGAAAGACGACTGAGTTTGGGCGATAACTGTTGTATTAATATAAAATAACCTAGTTAAAAAAAAAAATTGATACATGATATATAGTATAGCAAAAAAGTTAATTTTCTAACATGCAGACGCAGCATTTCAGTTAATCGAGACAGTTTTATCAGAGTTTGTCGGAGTGTGTGGCATTGTGGCTAATGCTAATATATATATATAGATATAACTGCTTATAAGCCGATCCCGGTTAAAAGCTGACACCCCTCCCACACACACACACATACACACTTTGGGTTCTTGGCCCCCATCCCCCCTCCCCCAGAATTTTCGGTATAAAATATATAACTGTTTCAATGAATTGTATATATATACCAATATATGTTTTTAATTGTTTGCACACTTATGGCCAGTGTCGTAACCGTGGTCTTCTTTTCAACCTGTTCCGACACACTCTGACACACTCCGATAAAACCGTCTCGATAGCTCTACGATTGGAAAATTCCTTATCGTAACCCAATCGCAGCACTTTTCGCAGTGTGTCGGGACAGTGGGAGCCCGCTTTAACGTAACGTAGCTATGTATATGATGGATAATAAATATGTATATATACATTACTCACTCCCCTTACAACCACTGACTTACCCGACCTGACCTGACCCAGTTGGCTGAGTGCCCGCCGGTTCAGCCCCCGCCTGCCCGTCTCCCCAGTCCCCACCACTGCCGCCACACCAGGGAGGTGGTGGTTTTTTTTAGCCATTTTTATTGAGGAATATTTGTGTTTCACAATCACCGAATTCGGGCCCCTGTCGTCCATTGGGTGAGAAATCCTCTTTCATAGTTTCGTAGAAGTGACCCTGATCATTTGTCGGGACAAAATACATCTGTAAGACACTTCAGAGGGGCTTGAACTATGGTCACTAATGGTTGAAAGTGGTGCCACATATTGGTATTTTTTTTAAATAATTTCATCATTTATAGATATTTGTGAATCTAACTAAATAGTTCTGTGATTCCCAATTCAACATTTCCAGTTTGCATTTAAATCATAATAAACATATGGGGACCCCCTAGTTTGAATTGATAAATAAGGTTTTATTTGTTATTTTGAATCACACACAATGTAGCAACACGCATAGCAACATCCATAGCAACACTTGTTGTCACCTGTATAAAACTGTTATCTTACCGTATTTAGATTATGGTGATCTTTTGTATAATAACAGGTCTCAATATCTCTTGGATAAGTTACAAAGTGCACAGAATAAGTGCCTAAGAATATGCCTCAAATCAAACGATCGAACTAGCAAAGCTGAATTGCATGCTAGGAGTGCAACACCATATCTTGTCGCAAGACGTAGAAATCACCTCCTAAACCATCTGTATATTAAAGCGCAAAAACCTCAATATCAAGACCAAAGGAACATACAGACAAGGGGATACGGTGCGCCTACTCTAACTGTAAAAGCGCCCAACTGTACACTCTATATGAATAGCGTTGAATATTATGGTCATGTAATATGGAACTTACATATCAGTAATCACTAGAAAAATCCCAACTTTGGCAATCTTTAAAAAAATAAGTAAAGAATCATGAAAGAAACTATACCGATATTATAAGACATTTAACTATATATCTACATAATCTATATTGTCAACTCTCTGCTATATCGCCATGGTTGAATGTATTACCCAACCTTTGTATTGGATTATTGGAATTCATTTGTATGACTGTGAAACTCTTCTCGTATATCATGAACTGCCAGGCAACGAGCCTAGATAAGCTATTTACTACTAAATATATATGTGGATACTATGCTCATGCCTGCTCTTAGATGAGTATGTTATGTACAAAACGGCATGACTATGAAAACCAGCCTTAGGCTGATAGCATTGCTGTAGATGTTGACAACATGGTCCTATATGACAAGGAGGAAGAGATGTACAAACTTTCTGTAAAATCAATGATGATTGTCAATAAACAACTTGAAAAAAAAAACCGAAAAAAACCAAACTTGGAAACCGGAGAGAAACCGGCGCGAAACCGTTGGGTAGAAAACCTGGCGGTTCATTGTTCTCTCATTGCACTCTCATCTACAGGTGAATGTTTATTCATGTTTTTATTTCTTTATTACCCACCTAATACGGAGTCTCAATACTAAGCCTATGGAGCTTACAGATCGCAACTGAGTAGGATACGGAGCTCTGTACCCTCCTAGGAGGATACAGATTTTTGAGATGAAAGTAGTCCCCAAACGTCGGTAAAAAAATGTAAACATAACTTCTTAACTACGTTGAAAGGTTTTCTGATGATCATATTTATTGCTTAAATGTGGGTAATAAATACAATATAACCATGATTTGGATCTGAGTGGTCGTATTCTCCTCATAGTTGATGCTACGCATTACACCTCGCTATCGCTCGGAGTATTACTATGCGTCAACTACTTGGAGAATACAACCACGCAGATCCAAATCATGGTAATATTGTGTATGTACGTCTATATTTTTCCGTAATTAATATATGTATTTTCGCCCTCTCCAATATGTTCTCCGGCGTCCAACTCTCGTACACCAAGAAAATAAAACGACCCCCAGAATGCTGGGTTTATTGAGCGTCAGAAAATGCACTCAGATGCGTCAGCTGGATGCTAGAATGGGCCCATATAGACATACACAATAATAGAGAAAAACTATGTTCCGACGGACAAAAGTTCAAAGTTACGAGGTAAGGCTCGGAAAATAATTTCCGAGTGACTTTGACTTTTTATTACCAGTACTTGGTTTCCCTATTCCTATATACCTTTAAATATTGATAGAAATGATTATTTCTTTTCCTGCGAGAGTCTCAGAAAAATGGCCACCCTTATTGAGTAACTGCAATAGCTAAGTTTTCATCACGCTACTCTTTATGTCAAGTGATCAGGCGGGGATGAAAACGTCAGCCTTCATGTTTCTGCCAGGGATGTAATAGGATGCAAGGTGCCCATTGCCATATTTTCACCTGACATTTTGGCTAACACTTAACATTTAACACAACCCACTGATTATTTGACCCTTTAATACGGATAAACATCAGCTGAATAGGGAGAACAATTTCAGGTCAAGAACCAACATTAAGCAATTTGGCACTACCAAATATTTTAGCTCACCAAGATACATTTGTTCAGTGGCAGACCGCAGGCTCACACTTCAGTGGTCACCTCTCATGAAAGAGCAGCCCTCTCATAGATCTCACACTCTCGAAGTCGTAATCTGTAGAAGGTTCTAACTGTGCTCTATGGGAAAAGGATTCTTAACGAACTATGCTTAGAGCCTTGAGAATCCACTGGCACACAGAATCCTGTTGATGATACTTGAGAACAACTATTAAATCCATTCTCTAGGTTTATTCAAACATTCTTGAATACAAATGGCTTACTGATTTATATTTTCTCTTACATTTATTTATTGAAAGGATTGAGGCATACCAAGTTCCTCCATTGTAAATGGAAATAACATTTGCTCCTAGCTACATGAAATTATTCAAAAGATACTCAATAGGGTTTTAGAAAGATTTCATAATCAACGTTGAATTTTCCATATGTCACAGACTCAAAGGCAAAGGAGAGAATAAAGGCTGCATAAGGAAAAAAAAGTGTGTAATAAAATGTAATCCATACCTAAAATGAACCTATATCAGAAAGCCACCTATGTGGAAAAGGTTGATAATAAACACTTTATATACTTGTTTCAGGTAAAGGCGGTCGTATGCTCCTCGGAAATAAGTCAACATTAAACAGAAATTCTAGTGCAATCAGTGAAATACAATGAAATACCTAAGATTAAATAGCATGAGTTGAATATAAGTAGGCTGACTGATCATTAGTAATTTCAGTGTGTATGTGTGTCAGGGGGGATGCATAGCTTACACAATGTAGACCTATGGCCCCGTAGGATGTATGCCAAACATATGACCTAATTCTGGACTGTATGGATTTATGAGTAGAATATCAGAATCCTCACTTGTAACTTCGATATTATCAGCCTCAGATACAGATGATTCTGTGGACCATGAAATGTCACGCTCCACATATATGTCAGGGAGATTTGTAGATGCTACTCTGACCTTGTTTCGCCACAGCAGGTGTCTTGGATCGGGGCTTTGTGAGTGGGAAGATGGAGTGATGAATTATCTGCACGTGTGAGTCTGGTTTGACACCTCACCTGACAGTGATGAGGTTTACTTGAATTGGGGATGTCAGAAAGTAATAGTAATGTATGGCACAGCGGCATGCAAAGGGAAGGTTCTGTTTCTGATGGATTGTTGTATTCAAGATATTTCTACTATAGAGATATATTTGTTCCACTTTGGTTTTCATTAATAATGCTATAAGGTTTGGTTTCTGATGGATTGTTGTCATAAAGATAATTCTACTATAGAGATATATTTGTCCCACTTTGGTTTTTCATTAATAATGCTATAAGGTTTGGTTTCTGATGGATTGTTGTCATAAAGATAATTCTACTATAGAGATATATTTGTCCCACTTTGGTTTTTCATTAATTACGCCATAAGGTTTGGTTTCTGATAGATCGTTGTGTATTCACTGCATGAAAACCACCATTTTATTCATATATACACCATCGCAGAAGTGCATGTATTGGCTGAATATTGACTTGTCTTCATATATATACGCCCAGGCCTTATATACAGATGTGTCTTGGCTGTATTTCACACCAGGCATATATCAGAGGAAATACCCTGTCCCCACTGCCTCCCACCCCTTTGTATTGGTAGAAGAACAGGGACCTGTTTTACTAGTTTCGTGGCAAAAGTGGCACCAACAGTGCAAGCATGAACGGACAAAACAAAGTATAATGTCTAGTCCTTATGAAACCGGAAAAACCGGAAATGCCATCTAGACATGTCACGAAACTAGTGAAACAGGTCACTGGTGTCCTCAGTAGGAAGCCCACCCCTCACCACCTACCTCTGGCCACTCTCAGTGAGGCCCTGTTCACTGGATGCTTATATACACCTACAGATGAGGTGAATACACAAGGGGGAATAGGATGACCTTTTACACGCAAAATACCTACTTATATGCGCCAGGCGCATTCATAGGTAAACTGATGGTGTTCGTGCAGTGATTTCTACTAGAGAGATATATTTGTGCTAGTTTGGTTTTCATTAATTACACTATAATTAGGTTTGGTTTATGATGGATTGTTGTCCTAAAGATTTTTGTACTTTAGGGATTTAATAAGCCAATATATTTCATGTTTATGCCTCCATGTAAATGGATATATTAACCAAGTATATAAATCAAGAGATTACTGGAGTAAAATGTGAAATAATACACGCATGACAAGTTATGGTAAATGTCGGAAGCAGACAATATTGTGATCATAACATTTCGGTCAAGGGAGCTACAGAATTAACAGATCAAGTTTGGTGTATCCTAGACTCCATGATCTGTCAGATAACAGTAATCAAAGAGTTTTTAGCCTGTGTTTTCCTGTATTTAAGTTTGCAATCCATCCCCTGAAGAACATCTGAATCCTACATGACACTTGACAGAGCTATCATCTAACTGGGGATTGATGGGAAATATCAATCAAAACTTTTTAACAAACTGAAAAATGCTCTGCTGATAACAGAAAATTGAGAAATATGAAAATAATAATGATTCTGGTAATGATATTTAAAAACAACAATGATTCTGAAAAGAGAAAGTGCAGTACAACACCTTTATCCTAAAGGCTACACTAATTTAATGCCAATGTCTAATGTAAACGTCAAGCATGTGGCGACGGTAGATCACCTGATTATATCACATTACACAATTTGGCACCACTTCACAACTATTGGACATGCTCTGATGCCCGCAACTATTTCAAGCGGGATTGAATTAGTCGCTTAGATAGGTGGCAGCTCTGTGAAGACTTATACCTGGCATTAACACTAGACGACTTAATATGTGGTGACTGTAGATTGTCAACCAATAGTTGTCAGACAGTGGCAATGTTCACCGCAAAAGTTGTTGATGTCAGAATTTATCCGAGCATTTATACTGATGACTATGAGTTTTCACAGAATCGCCGCCTATGTAGATGACATCACAGCATGTACAATAGTTATGTGGTGGTGCTTTATTGCCTAATCCGACGTAATCAGACGATCTGCAGTCACCACATTCTTGGCATTTATATTAGATGATTTCTAGACTTTTACAGCTGAAAGTCATCAGGTTCAAGAATCACTGCCTATAATCGTCTAGTGTAAATGCCGGGATAGTCATAAGTGTAAACGCACAGGTATATTCTGAAGTCAACAATTTTTACAGTGTACATTGCCACTGCCTGACGACTATTGCCAGACAATCTACAGTCACCTGTATAGGCAGGTCGATGGGTAGGCAGGTCGATGGATAGGTAGATTGATGGGTAAGTAGATTGATGGGTAGGTAGGTAGATGGGCAGGCAGGTAGATACTGCTGCCGTGCTAGCACCTTGACCGTATTTAGTGTAAACGGTGGGTCACATGCAATGTAGGAACTATATTTACATACATAATAGGAGGTACATCGATTAAGTTTGATATCTTTGTAAATTGAAAAGCACTGAAAATATTAGCGATGAACGGTGGTCAATAAATACAAATAAATTGGTTTCAGATAAAGCTACCACAATCTCCTCGGCCAGAGTCTACATAATCACCTCGCTATTTTTTGGAGATTAGCGAGATAACTGCTGCTTTTATATGAAACCAGTTGATATTGTGTATACATGTATCCGATGTAAGTCGACTTGTTATCATAGGTATACGTCCATATTGCGTGCTATATAGCATATGAGGCATATAAAATACTCTTTTTCCATGTATACGGGACCATAATACCTGTATTTGCCACAAAGCATAGATAAAGAGAAATATACTGTGCGCAATATATATACACCGGTTGTATACATGTTATATACCTTAGGTGTATATGGATCATTCTCACGAAAGCAGTGCAATTGGCCATTGAATGGGCAAAAATATAAATATTGGAGGACAGTAAAAATAATTATGTGGTCATAATGTCTATTGGGTGGGGCAATCTTCCTCAAAATATCATTAGCTAAATACTATAAATGTGGCTATTCTAGGTAAAAGAACATATATATACATAGTCTGGGATTACGTAGCACTGGGTATATATACTCAGCGTTCACAGTAGGTCGACAGGCTGTCCTCCCCCGTCTCTTCTACGGAACAGACCCTTGGGCCCTCACTTTGCAGGCGGGTTCTCAGAACCTTCCTGGTGGTTAGGCGAGTCTTTTAGATTAGCCTCTCCAGCGTTACCTGGCACATTGTGCTGGGGTACTGTACTTGTGGGAAAGATCTTCTAGATCTTTCCGGGAAGTAGTTGTTAATAAACATTCCTGTTTATTAAGAGACGTGTGTTGTGTTATGTGTGACTAGCTCCGTTTAAACTCACCGAAAACCGAACCAACCTACGTAGAGCGCGTAGGGTGGAATCCTGCCTGGAACTAGGGTTCCGGATTGGGGTCATCTAACCCGCTAGACAGGTGGCAACCACCACATTGGAGAAATGTTTTGGGAATTAGAGGCTCGGAATCAAGAGGTCGCTGAGGAAGTAGCTAAACGGCACTATACCTTGGAAGAACTCTCGGCTCGCGAGACAGAGGCTCTAGCAAGGATTGAGCAATTGGACCAACATGTGCATTACATGAAGGATCAGGCTCAACGAACTGAGGCAGAAACATCCAAAAGGATGCATACGTCACAAGCTGGCTGGAGCAATGTTAGGGATCATCTCTATTCCCCTCCTGGGAGGACAGAAGCTCCTGAAAGGACCCCAACTAGATTCACATCTGAAGTAAGGGGTGCACGGACTCCATTGGTAAGCTTCCGGCTACCTTCCGAGTCAAGATCGGGTTATCAGAGTCCGGAACATACTAGCAAAGCTATAGCCGAGCTAGGGTTCAATTCTGTTGACCAAGTAAGGGAGCAAGATCAGGTATTTAACCTGTCAATGGCACGGGCCGACAAGGTCCCGATCATGCGACCAGAAAACGCAGCCAGAAGGAACGCTGTCATTCCTAAACCTTACGGAAAGGGAATGGAGTGGGAACACTGGTTTGTCGGATTCTGTGAGGATATACAGTGTAACGGCTGGAACAAGGTCGATGCATTGCCATACCTCAAAAGAGTGCTGCGAGATGGAGCCGGGGAAGCTGCACTTCGCGCTTTTCGCAGTTCCGGTGGTACGGAATGGGATGAGTTAGTGGAGGTAGCCTCATACTACTGTGATCAGCTGGTAATGCTGAATCCTAGATCAAATTTTAAAGAGGATCCAGGGTCGGGAGGAGACAACTTGCGCCTATGGGCTGGCTCTACAACAAATGTTGATGGAAGTCTACCCGGGAACGAGATTAGATTCTCCTGCGCTGCATGAAGATTTACAAACTCAGTTTGTGAAAGGGCTTCGAGATGATGACGTGAGAACGAAAGTCATCTCAAAGTGGGAACCTGGAATGAACTTCATGCAGGTACTCCGGATAGTAGATGCCTATGAACAAAGGTGTGTGCTATTTGGAAAATATGCTAATCCAGGAAAAACTTCTCGGGTTAACATGGTAGGCTCTTCTTGGCAACAAGAGGAGAGAGAAGATACCTACGAGTGTCAGGAGACGGAAATAGAGGATATACTCTCTAATGTTTGTTCAATGGTGCTCGGAAGGGGAGGTTTCCATCAACGGGGACGCGGACGTGGTAGATCCTCTAGCTTTGGAAGGAACAGCGATGTACCTTCTGTGGCAGCGGTTAAACCCAAACCTGCAGAACCGGAGGAGAACTCTTCCAAGGTAATGAAGTTACTAGCCAGAATCAATGAAAGAATGGGCCAGGTGGAAAAGAACCAGCTGGACGTCTGACATTGTTGGGGATGTAACAAGATGGGACATATCTCTCCAGATTGTCCAGAGTCCCGGAACATATCCACGGTGGAAAAACCTCGTGGTCTGCCCGCGTTACCGGTTGCTTCCAGAAGTGATCCGGAAAACGAGGGAGGACTGTAGAAGGTGGCAACACTACGCTCCGGGAAGGTGTGTGCCAGGGAACACAAACCAACGAGATAAAAAGGAAGGGACCCATCCCAACCTTGCCAGAAAAGGGGAAGATATGGAATACAGTCGCAACGATTTGTAGTAAATATCTTTCACCTGGGCATCCCTGTCTGCAATGGCTTAGTCAACGTGGATGGGACCTCGGAACCTTAGATGGGATCTCGCGGTTTATACGTCTCTCTTAGGTGGACAACGCTGGTATGTGCCGGCTAGAATTCAGGGAAGAAAGATAGATCTATTACTAGATACTGGCGCAAGCCGCTCTGTGTTGAACAATGGAATCTATCAGTCTTTCGGGTTCGCTCAGGAATGTCATGTTCCTGGAGCTTCGGCAAAAGCTGCAAATGGTGCTCAAATGAGATGCTATGGCAGTGTGATTATTCCGGTCTCGATAGGTAAAACTGAATTCGTATGGGGTGCCATACTCAGTGATAACGAGGAGAGTGGAATATTAGGCGTAGATTTTCTCACCCTCTATGAAGGCTCTGTGGATCTACAAGACGGCACACTCCGACTCAAATATCCTGAGTTAATGGAGGTGGAATGTAGTTGCCGACAGATTTCTTCAGTGATTTCTGTTCGACAAGATGTGGGTATCCCACCTCAGCAGATGGTTAATGTCCTGATAGCTGGGGATGGTGATCTACCCGGAGAAACTGCGCTATTCGAACCAAATCAAGAATTGTTTTCCTTGAAAGGAATACAGGCCTGGGATACTTTGATCGGTAGTGCGAGAGAAGGATCAATTCCTATCAGTAATCATACTTCCGGGTTGATTAAATTGAAGAAAGGTGATACATTGGGTTGGGCAACTCTAGCTCATGTAGATGGCCTAGTAGACTCGGGTCCAGAGGGAATCACACCTGTTCCAGTTTCCAACATAAACGGGGAAGATATGACATCCGAACCGGGAAAACTGGACTTCGAGGGAATTGATTATGAAGAAGTTCGAGTAAATGCTCTTGATTCTGGAACAGGATACTTTCCAGTCACAGGTCAGTTGCATGAAACTCTGGAAGCCTTGGTTCAGTCAGCAGACGCACTTAATAGTGGGGAACGACATGAACTAAGAATACTTCTTAAGAGTGTGGAGTCAATCTTTGCTCGACCAGGGGATCCTTTGGGACAAACTGACCGGGTGGAACACACGATTGACACTGATGGGCACCAACCTTTCCGCCTTCCTTATCGACAGCTGCCTCCGGTAAAACGGGAAGCTTTAGAAGAGGAAGTAGAGAAAATGGTGAGCCAGAAAGTAATTGTTCCCAGTGCAAGTCCTTGGGCTAGCCCTGTCGTAATGGTTACTAAGAAGGATGGTACCTGCCAGTTCTGTATAGACTACAGAAAACTAAACGGTATCACCCGGAAAAATGCCTATTCAATACCTCGGATCGATGAGTCTCAACTCTCTAGGTGGTAATCAGTGGTTTTGTACTCTGGATCTCCAGTCCGGATATTGGAAGGTAAAGATGAATAGTAAAGATCAGCCCAAAACGGCTTTTACTACGCATCAAGGGCTTTACGAATTCACCGTAATGCCATTTGGCTTCTGTAACGCTCCTGGGACATTTGAATCCATGATGGACCAGATGTTGCGTGGCCTACAGTGGAAGAAGTGTCTGGTTTATCTGGATGACATAATCATCTTCGGAATGAATTATGCAAAGTGTCTAGAAAACCTGAAGGAGGTACTTGAGCAGATTAAATCCTATGGGTTGAAGCTCAAACCCCAGAAGTGTATGCTGTTTCGTAGGTCTGTGGAATACTTGGGACGGATCGTCTCCAGAGAAGAAATCTGGGCAGATCCCTCTAAGTTGGAGGTCGTGGCCAACTGCCCTGTCCCCAGAATATAAAAGACATAAGGTCTTTCCTAGGATTTTGTTCGTATTATCGCGACTTTATCCGGGTTTTTCTGAAATTGCACACCCTATACAACAGTATGTAGTACTAGATAAGCCAGGGAAGCCAAAGGAGATCCAATGGACTCCAGGAGCCGAAGTTGCTTTTCTGGGACTAAAACGAAAATTTACTGAGACTCCTGTGTTGAAGTACCCTCTGCCCCAGGGTCGGTTCATTTTTGATACCGACGCTAGTAATGAGAGTATCGGAGCGGCGTTGTCTCAAATTCAGGATGGTATGGAAGTTCCAATAGCCTTTGCCAGCAATAGCTTAAGCAAAAGCCAGTGGAACTACTGTACCACTAAGAGGGAACTCTAAGCAGTAGTGGTGTATGTAAGGAAATATCGACACTTCTTAGCGGGTGGAGATTTTATCTTGCGTACCGACCATTCTTCTCTTAAATGGCTCTTTAACTTCAAAGATGCCGAGGGAATGATTGGAAGATGGCTGGCAGCCCTTTCCGAGTTCGGATTAACTAACTGCCAGATCGAGCACCGAGCTGGAAAGTCTCACATTAATGCAGATTGTCTCTCAAGGAGGCCAGTGCGGAAATGTGGACGTCCAGATTGCCAGGATTGTGGTGAACATAGAGCAGTGATAGCTGCCCTACGTTCCCAGAAAGTGAAAACGCCCCAGAACTATCAGTGGACGCTGGAACAGATTAAGGAAAGTCAACAGGCTGACCCAGATCTGTCCAGGTTAAACAAATTGGTAGCAAATGGGCTCCATCGACCTACAGGACCCGAGATCTCGCCTGAAAGCCGAGAATTTCGTAATCTGTGTTGTCAGTGGAAGGAATTGGAGGTTCGGGCTGGAGTATTATATCGATGGAGAACTACGTTGCAACCGCTTAAGCGTACTCTGCAATTAGTGGTCCCTCGAGAACTACGTTCGGGATTAATGACCCTATGTCACGAACATAGGAGTGCAGCACATCTAGGACGGAAAAGGACAGTTGCCAGAATAAGGCGTCCTTACTACTGAACTGGGATGGGAGCAGATTTTCGAAGATGGATATTCAGTTGTTCCGTCTGTGGCAAAGTCAAACCCGGGGTAGGTCTCGGAAAGATGCCGCTACAGCAGGAACTGTTTGGAGTCAGGTTTGCCAGAATCGCTCTAGATATCATTTCTGGTATTGAAGAGTCAGAAGACGGGAACACCTGTATGATGGTGGTGATGGATTACTACACTAAATATGTGCAGATCTATCCCCTCAAGAATCACAAAGCGGCCACTTGTATGGAAGGTTTGGTGAAAATTGAATGCTGCCTTTCGGAACTCCGAGTGTGTTACATTCTGGCCAGGGACGGGAATTTGAATACCAGATCTGGAAAGAAATGTGTAGGATACTGGAGATCAAAACCCCGCCGCAGCTCTCGATTAAAATCGAAGGCTGTGGTCAACTACAAAGAGTAGTGGTGCCAGGGTTGTCGAAAACACAACGAGAAGCAATGGTACGGAGTGTAGATCATTGAGAGTCAGTGGCATGTCAATTATACGTGAATGTTGATCAAACAGATACCTTAGAATCCGTCGTTGAGTGCCGCAGCCCAGACGTTGCTCTAAGGGACCCCGTCGAGGACCCTCTAGAGGCTGCAGAATTGCTCTGTAAGGTCTGATCCATTCATATGAAGTTGTACACAGTCTCCCATACTATCAATGTGATACACGACGGTGATAAGAAACCCCCACGCGGTGGAGAACTCTGGGTGGAGCCAGAAAGAGCTTCCCCAGGTTTCGGAACCTATGCTGGGAGATTGAGGCGTGTGAATGAATCAAGTCAAGCGTAACGCTGCCCTTTGGCTTCTTCACGCATGCGGTGTTGAGACGCTCAAGATGAGTCAGTCTCGGCACGGTTGATTGGTTCATGAAAGTGAATCTGGGTCAACTAGGAGAATATAAGGCCCTGTTTTTTTTCAGATGTCTTCACTCTGTGTTCAGAGTGGTGCCTAGTACCACAGGAGTCGGGCGGTAGCAGCATGGCTGACCGTACCCCGTTGAGGCGGGTGAGCGAGAGCTCCCCTCAACGCTGCCCAGATCCTCAGCTTCGGCTGAGCGGGGGGCAGACCTGGACGATGATGCTTTGCTCATCGGTTCAGATGATGGTGACTTCAACCTGGAAGGGGACAAGTCCGAGGATTCTGTTCTCCTTGGGAAAACCCAAGTTGAACGACCCCGAAAGGACTCAAGTCACAAGGGGAAGAAAGCCAAGGCGGCCTCGGCTGCTAAGGGTTCTTCCGGTGCCTGTCCAAAGACGAGCTCAGTAAAAGCTGAGAACTCTGACTTGGACGTGATCATGATCAAGGCTAGAGGTTCCGAATCAGAGATTGAAACGCCGAGGCAAGGCCGAGCCCGCCCACGTCGCCGTTCTCTGGGGAAGACCTCTACCCCGAACGAGTCTGGGCCTGTGGTGTCAACCCAGAGCCTAGAAGCTATGTTGGCGGGGATCCCAGATCCCAAAACATGTGCCATGGTGCAGTCAATGTACCAGCATTGGATGCCTCCCCAGGGGAAACCAGCGGCGGCTGGAACCTTTTTGGCTCCGGGACCGGTGGCTAAACCTGAGAGGGCCGAAGCTGAGGCAGAGACGGCCATGGAGACTGATTCGTCAGTTGGGGGCGATTCCGTAACCGCGGGGCCGTCCAGCAAAGGTGATACACCGGTGTCAAAGCCGGCTAAACCTGCGCCAGGAAAGAGCGAGAGTAAAGCTGAGGTGTCAAAACCTAAGACTACTCTTAGCACCGACCCGCAACTGTTAAAGCAGCAGCGGAAGCGGCTTCGTCGCGCTGCCCGGGAACGGGCTGCGGCGGAGTTAACCGGAGATGACAGCCAGTCATCCT
Organism: Alentia gelatinosa; assembly: GCA_950022655.1. Classification (NCBI taxonomy): domain Eukaryota; kingdom Metazoa; phylum Annelida; class Polychaeta; order Phyllodocida; family Polynoidae; genus Alentia; species Alentia gelatinosa. Next base: position 122,029,417 of record OX465581.1, on the reverse strand, counting down.
CGCGTGACTCGGGTAAAGCTAAGGCCAAACCCGAGAAACAACATGAGCCGTCAAAGGGGGCCGGGTCGAAAGTCTCGGACAAGCCTGCGACATAGACCGGTAAAACGAAGCCTGACTCAAAACCGAGCACCTCCGCAGGTGCCACGGGTGGAGAAGGGGTAAAATGCTGGGGGACAGAGATGGACAAGGCTAAACCCTTGACCGGACCAGATCCTGGAAGTGATGACGGTGATTTCCAGCCTGGCGTAAAGCGGGCCCTTTTTTAACATCTGGACATCTTCCAGCTGGAAACAGTGGGAAGCCCAGCGCCGGTGGGCCCGCTGGGCGCGATACTTCAAGACGAATATGAAGGAAAGAACGACGCATCACCCGCCGGGAGCCCTCCAGGACTTCAAGAAGATCCGGAACACCTGCTTGACAGGCCGGGCTGACCACCTGTCGAGTCTTCCCTGCCCAACGCTCAAGAACTTGCTCCCCGGCACAAGATGGGTGAATATTACAATTTTATACAATCGAAAGGTGCTAGCGAGGCTAGTCCTTTCCCGTCTTCTTAAAGTTGTCATCACTTCTTTCCTAAATGTCTTATCTTCCACATTTTTATTCTCCATTTTACAATTCCACCTTTCATTTATACAAAGGTATCAGTGAATTCTTGTGAACACCAGGAAGTTAGAGAGTAGACCAAGAACTGCTGGATATTGTGCTGTAATTTTTAGACGGGTTTCCCCTCAGCAGCAAAATGGCTGCCTTGGTTCCTCCTCAGTAAAAACTGGGAGGGGTAATGTAGTGGGGCGAGAATCCAGCAGTGTTCGTGTGTTCTACGGAAGGTGGCGCGACGTGCCGTTCCTTACTGTATAGTGATTCCGGGCAACATCGCACACGAGAGTGGCACGGCGGGGACCGCGATCACGTAATGCTGGGTATATATACTCAGCGTTCACAGTAGGTCAACAGGCTGTCCTCGCACGTCTCTTCTACGGAACAGACCCTTGGGCCTTCACTTTGCAGGTGGGTTCTCGGAACCTTCCTGGTGGTTAGGCGAGTCTTTTAGATTAGCCTCTCCAGCGTTACCTGGCACATTGTGCTGGGGTACTGTACTTGTGGGAAAGATCTTTTAGATCTTTCCGGGAAGTACTTGTTAATAAACATTCCTGTTTATTAAGAGACGTGTGTTGTGTTATGTGTGATTAGGTCCATGTAAACTCACCGAAAACCGAACCAACCTACGTAGAGCGCGTAGGGTGGAATCCTGCCTGGAACTAGGGTTCCGGATTGGGGTCATCTAACCCGCTAGACAGGCGGGGACCACCACACAATCATCTGAAATTTTATGATGTTTCATGATAATCAACACCTATCTACAACAACTCCCACACCCACCAATATCAACACCCACTGACATCAACACCTATCTACAACATCACCCACACCCACCAAAATCAACACCTACAACAACACCCATAGCAACCAACACCCACACTCACACCAATTTACAACAAAACCCACACCAACCATATCATCGCCCACTGATAACAACATCCACCTATAACAATAGCCATACCCCCCAATACCTACATTCATACCAGAACCAACCCTTGTACAACCAGATTTATTCACAGTTAGATATCCTATGCCCTATTAAATCTTATTATGTGAACAAAATTAGAGACCCATGGATTAGTAATGAAATTTTGGAACAAATAAAGGATAAAGACAAAGTAATGCAAATTGCCAAGGCATTGGCATTGGAGGAAGATTTCATAGTTGCCCGTAGGAAGCAGAACTGAATGACTAAAGTAACTAGAAATCAGAGAAGTGAACATATATACACAACTTACTGGATGACTATAAACGAGACACTAAAATTGTCTGGCGTATGTGAAATATTGTAGTTGAGCTTTCTTTTTCAAGGATTTCATTTAGATTTTGATAAATACCCAAGATACTAGGTCTGAGTGCAATTGTCCCAGAATGATTTTGTTATAAATGAAATGGAGGTGAAAAAATTATTACTTGAAGTGGATGTTGACAAATCTTCGGCTGTTGAAGGTACAACCAGTCAGTACTTGAGGGATGCATTTTTAGTTCTGGTAAAGCAGTTTACACATTTGCTCACCTTGGAGCTGTTTCAAAAGTTGGGAGGGTGCTAAACGAGAGTACTCACTGCCAAAGCTAACAATGGCACTTGCAGCGTCACCCTTGAGGTGGAGTTGCCGCTCTCTATTGGGCATTGGTAGTAGTTTTGCTGCCGCTTTGATTCAAAGTGCCGCTCACTGTTGCGGCCTCTAGCTTTAAAATGTGACGTGCCGCTGGCAAGTCTTCACTCGACTTTTGAAAAAGCCGAGAGTACTCATCGTCAAATTGAGAGCTAACAATGGCACTTAAAGCGTCGCTGTCAAGGTGGAGGTGCCGCTCGCTATTGGGTATTGGTAGCACTTTTGCTGCCGCTTTGATTCAAAGTGCCGCTTGCTGTTGCAGCCTCTCGTTTTGAAATGTGACTTGCCGCTGGTGAGACTTCACTCGACTTTTGAAACAGCTCCCTGATGTCGGTCAGAGACATTGTTTGAAATAACGAGGCGTACCAAAGTTTCACGTCCTTACCCCACCGCATTGCGACCACGTAATAGAGAGACAAGGGAAGCGGACACGGGGAAGTTCCCGCGTCCTGCTGTGTACCCTACTTTCAGCGTGTCTGATTGGCTGAGGCATGCACGTGACCCTCAGCGTTGTATTTCATTGGATGCGAGCGCGCGGCGTGTGCCGCCGGCGTTCGACTATCTGCCTGAGTTCGCTTGAACTCAGGGCGCGGTGGTGTTCGACTATATGACTGAGGCTGACTTGTGTGTTAGGCCACGTCAGAGACATTGCTTGGTGGTAAGACATCCCATTTCTGAATAACACAGTAAAGTGACCATCATCTAAACAACCCAGTACTTAGTACCGAATATGTGTTTATCTCACCCCTGCCCCATAGGTTTAACATTGGAAACTCGTTCTCCATGTATTGCAGTCCATTCTTTATGGTCTATATCCTGTGTGTGGTCCATTCTTTTAGTGTAAACAAGGGTGATACAAATACAGAAAGCATCTTGTTTTGGTCAAAGAAGTTGTTCTCCAACTCGTTTCAATGCTACATGATATTTACTCGGAGGTCACCTCTTTCATATCACTCCACATCAACTCGTGGAGAATGATGTTGGTTTCTTTTTTAGTTTCACCTTGTGATTGATGCACCAGCCCAGGATGGAGGGTGGTGGTGGTTTATTATCCATCGTATACAAAGCCCCCATTGAAAATGTATGGGGACTCAGTAAACCACGACCCGTTATATAAAAGATGTCAGATACCATAACTGTGGTATATGGATTCTAACCTGTGGTATACAGCCTCAAAACCATGGTATACGGGAAAAATAGTCACTTTTGCTATAGAGCCTATTGTTATACCCTTTATAATGGCAATTACTGGGTTTAATTTATTCGAAAAGATGGATAATAAATGCAACAAATTATGATTTTATGGACAGGCAGCTCTGTAAACCACTCGCTAGCTAGCGCTCATGTATTACTACGCGTCAACCTCTCGTGGTTTACGGCCCACAAAACCATCGATTATTGTCTATGTCTAAAAGGTACATAGCGAGCCAAGGAGAAACCCGCTAAAACAGCAGCTACCCGTGTTCAAAACACCATTTCCGGTGACCAGTAAGAACGAAGCTTAGCGCTATGGGGGTTTGAGGCTAGAATTTTGTTTCTGGTCTCGTTTGTTACTTTTGAAGCTTAGTTTACTACTATCTCTCTGAATAACTCTGTCTCCAAGCTACGATGACAGTTGTTAAGTTTATCAAAAATATGGATCTAAAAGATTGGAGAATGACACATATAATCTCAAACCTACATGGTCAAAGTACTGAGCGCCTAGATCCGGAAATTGTGTTTTGTAGACGGATATCTGTGGTTTCAGCAGGTTCACTTTGGCTCCCTATAATGCAAGGAAAAATATGAAAAATTATTCATTCAAAGGTCTCAAAAGATTTTCACCGAAAAAGTTAGCAACAAGATTCCTCTCAGTGGGGGTAGGGGGGAGGGGGTGGTGCAAGGACAATATTACAAGGGGACTATTGCAGTGATTATCCGCAAAAAAGGTGGAAAGTCTCAAAGTGGACATCAGCCTTAAGGGACTTTATTGCAGACTATGTACCAGATATCTCCTTCCCTGTGAATCCAACAAGAGCAGGTTCACTTTGGCTCCCTATGAAGGTTTATGCTCATATCTCATCGGATAGTAATTAACACGGCGAAGCCACATCAATTATGTAGCGATTCAAACAAAAGGGGAACAAGCTCTGCCTGTAAACTTTAATAGGTTTCAGTTTGTCACCAACGAGGCCAAACGGTTAATCATAGAGTTAATCGTAGTGGGTGGGAGGGCCCCCTTAGGGAAACAGATAACCTATTAATCATTTCAAATAATAAGAAGATCGGCCATTCTGATCTGCTGATATTCGCATTTGAATATCTTTCTACACCCCGTAACTCCTATGTGTTGACATTGTCAAACCCGACCACATTCTGCAGCTTCGACAGTCTGTCTGTGCGTCATGGGGGGTGAGATACTATAAATTCAGAGAGGTGTATTTGAGCCATCTAATCTGTGTGAGTGGTTAATTTATGTAAGGAGATATCAATGTATAATTGACAATACTTATACATTTATAATTAGGCCCCCATTTGCTAAGCGCGTAACTATAGCATTGCCACACAGGGGCGTGGCCTATTGTCGCCTACGTCAATAGTTTGATTGATGCGCGACAGTTGGGGATATCACTCACTCTGCCTTAGTGAATTGGACCAGCAGGACCTATAATTTAATTTTTAAATTTTAGGTTTAAGTTACCCAGTTTTGTATACTTGTAATACTGGGGTTATCGTCATCCTGTATTCACGTAATAAATGGCCAACATATACACATGTGCATCATGAAAAATAGGTATGTACTTGTGGGGGTAAATAGGTCACATACGGTAAATGCTCCCGACAAACTCCAAAACAGTCTAGTCCCTATTATTATATACCTATGCACACAGTCAGAGTAAATACATACTGCTCCTAGGGGTACAGTTATCGTACAAAGAATGCACTGTATGCAGTGATTCTCTGTACCAGTGCCTTTGGGTATTGACAGACTGCACGCTTTGACTGACAGACTGCATGCTTTGAGCCTCACCTGCACGCTTTGACTGACAGACTGCACGCTTTGAAAAAATAATGCAATGTGATTGGCCGAGAGGCCGACAACAGAATTCTAGGTGCAAGTTTCAAAAATGGTGGATCGCTTCACTTCGCGAGTTCTGTGGCGTCGTATAGTAAACACGGAGCGAGTTAGTGTGAAAACACATCAAACATCGAGGTGGAATACGATAACGAACCACTTGATATATTTTACGATTTCCATACATTCACGGGCCAAGCTGTCCAACGGGACAATCAGGCGTAGCAGGGTGACCATGACTATGCGGCGCTATTATGTATTCGTGCATGCGCGGTGATCACTTCCGGTTGTTAACTTCCGCCATGTCTGCTAACGTACACATCGTCTTTGCAAGTTGCAAAAAGTGACTTTGACGTCGAATTACGGTCAGTTTTAGCGAATTAAGACTGAATTAAGGTATATAATAATATGAAACCATAGTGATGGTGCCAATACGGGGTGGATTTACTCGTTGTTTCGGAGAAATTCGTTCTGAACTCACTGTGCCGGCTCGTTCAGAACGAATTTCTCCGAAACAACTCATAAATCTACCCCGTATTGGCACCATAACTATGGTTTCACATATTATTAGCAACTTGTCAAATACTATGTGATCTAAATATATTATAGATGTGTACTTAAAACACATGCATACTTCATAATCAGAAATATTAGTATTTAAGGTGAACTTGATGATCTAACAGAACTCTGTAAGTGTACCGTTCATTTAGGAATTGTTTCTTGTCATAACTTCAGACTTAGAAGCCCGTAATTGAATCTATATTGTTATGAAAAATTAAATTTAAAAAAAACACTTATTAAAAGAAAAAGAAAAAATATCTTCGAAACAGTCATAGACCCATTTTTGTTAGTACATTTTTTCATGTACATCAAGCAAACGTAGATTAGCCTATAATACATATCAAAGTTGGATAAAATTAGACAAAACATTAAATGTACTTATTTAGAACTAGAATGAATGCCAAGAAAATCATCAGGTGGCACCACCGTGAATTGTAGGATATGCCTTTAACCTTTTAAGGACGGCCGCCAGAACTACACACTTGGGGACGGCTACTATAAAGACTATGTACAGTTCTAGGGGATGGGGGCATTGTCCTCTGAACTAAAGATTTGAAGGTTTATCATGCGATAAAATTGTTTATCCTTAGTATTTCTATTTCTATTATTTAGAGTTCTAAGATATGAAGTTATACCTGTAGGGGTCAGGGCAGTGGAGCAGCGTTGTTTCACTTTAGAACTAGGTGGCGCGAGTGCCGATCCCTGCTGTGCGGTATGGCCGGTGGACCCGCAGTATGCAAATGCTGCGGGTTCACCCGCATTACGTAACTCGGCCACTATATAAGGTCGAGTCCACAGCAGGTTGACAGGACTTCTCACGGTGCCTCTTTACAGAGTGAACGTCTGGAGCCTCACGAGTTGGTTAGGTTGTGTTGAAACACCTTTCAACGTTGAAGAGACCAGTATCTCTTCCCGCGCTAGTTGGTGCCCCGCAGCACCAACGGATTGTGTATTACTTCCAGTAATAAACGAACGGTAGACTGAAACTGTCCGGAGTCTGGTTGTCTATTCACGGTTAAGTGGTAGTTGGTAGACCTCGTATCTCCCTCCCTTCTCCAGTGGGTAAAGCCGAACCCACCTGTATTGGCACGGTAAGTACAGGGTAGCGACTAGTCTCGGAACCTCTGGTCGACTGATGATCGCGGAGAGTGGTAATACACATTCAGCGACTAGAGGGTAACCGCTACATTGGTGCCGTGACCAGGATCTTTGGCTGCTTGCACAGCCAAAGATCACTGGAGAGGAAGGATGGCGGAGAAGCCGGGTGTAAAAACCCGGTCAAAGATCGCCGTGCAGAGTCCTGCCGCAGAAGGCGCAGCCAGCCCGGAGAAGACACAAGATGTCCATACTCCAGTGGCAGCTGCTAGCCAGTCGCGGAAGAAGGCTGCAAGGAACGTGGCTGAGCAACTAAGCTCAACCGTGCTCCACATGGGGAGCCCTAGAGCGGACTCCATGGAAGAAAAGGACCTGGAAGGAGTAAGCCGAATAGGCGATTCCGAGGAGGGTCCTGAGCGTGGGGAAACCCCAGTAACCCGGCCTAAGATCGATTCTCGGATCGATCATGAAGCCGAGCAACGTCAAGCGAAGCAGCGTCTACTCGAAGAGCAAGATACTGCTAAGTTGATGTTGCAAGACGTGTATTCTCGGGCCAAGGTAGCCGCTGAGTCACTGCGAGTGCAGATGGAACAGCTTGCTTTGGCCGAGGATCAGGAAAAGGCGGTATTGGCGCGCACACAGCGCGCAGAGGCAGACTATGCTTTAAAGTATAGGACTCCACCGCCAGGCTGGCAGAGTGTGACCAAGGATCACGTATACTCCCCACAAGGGAATGCAACGGGTCCTCGTGTATTTACTCCGCCACGAATAGATCGGAGACCTCCGATGGTGAACTTTGCTTCCCCAACCGATTCTCTGAGAGACTACGCATGCTAGTGATAGGGGAGTACCATCTAATTCCGCGATAGCTGAATTAGGACTAAACCCTGTGCTTGCAGAGAGTAACGCGGATCGGGTGTTCAATCGATCTCTAGCACAGGCTAGGGATGTCCCGATTGTGAGACCGGCAGAAACGGCCAGACGTAACGCCATTGTTCATAAGCCTTTTGGTAAAGGAATGGTGTGGGAACACTGGTTTGCCGGGTTCTGTGAGGATGTCCAGTGCAATGGGTGGAGTACTACCGATGCATTGCCGTACCTCATGAGAGCGTTGCGCGATGGACCCGGTGAGGCTGCTTTACGCGCCTACCGGCATTCAGCTACGCATGGATGGGATGCCCTTGTAGAAGTGGCGTCCTATTACTGTGGGCAGCTAGTAACGCTGAACCCTCGTTCGACTTTTCTAAGTCGGATACAGGGTAAAGATGAGTCCGCCCGTGCTTACGGGTTAGCCTTACAGCAATTGCTGATGGAGGTTTACTCCGGTACTCGACTGGACTCACCGGCACTGCATGAGGATCTACAAACTCAGTTTGTGAAGGGTCTCAGAGACGAGGACATCCGCACGGAGGTGGTCTCGAAATGGGAGCCTGGTATGACCCTCATACAGGTGTTGAAAATAGTGGACGCCTATGAACAAAGGTGTGCCCTGTTTGGACAGTATGGAAAACCTGCGAGTAAAACCCGGGTTGCCATGCTAACGCCATCCTGGGAACAGTATGAGTTGGCGACCGAAGAAACCAGCGACCCCGAAATGGAGGATGTACTCTCCGTGGTGCGGTCAATGGTACTCGGACGTCATAGTTTCCGCGGTAGGGGCCGTGGCCGGTTGAATCCAGGGAGGCCCAGGAATGGGAATCCTCAGGTGACAGAACAGGCCGTGGGTAAAGATTCCAAGGAATCACCTACTGTGACAGAATTGTTACTGCAGATCAACGAAAGGTTATCGCAATTGGAGAAAAACCAATTAGATACTCGACGTTGTTGGCAGTGCGGAAAGACTGGGCACATTTCTCCGGAATGTCCCCAGAAGCTGGCTGCTGTAGAAACCACAGACGGCCCTCTAGCTTTGCCTTCCCCTCATGAGGATCCGGTAAACTAGAATGGGCTACGGTAAGTGGCGAGACAGTAGCCCCAGCAACTGTACGCCTGAGTACACAAACTGGAGAACCAGCGAGTAAAGTGAATCTTACTCGGACCAGAGAGGAAGAGATTTCGAGTCAGATTGCTACAATTTGTTCTCGCTATCTATCTCCGAGACATCCCTGTTTACAATGGTTACGCCAGCGTGGATGGGACCTCGGCACCCTCGATGGTATTTCCCGGTTCATTCAGCAGCCATCTCCTCTAGGAGGGAGACGATGGTATGTACCTGTGAGAATTCAGGGGTTGAAAGTAGATTTGTTGGTTGATACTGGAGCAAGCCGCTCTGTGTTGAACCACAGTCTATATAAGACTTTTGAATTTGATCCGGAATGTAAAGTTTCGGAAGCAAGTGCAAGGGCTGCTAATGGTACTCCGTTGAAGTGCTACGGCAAAGTGATTATCCCGATCTCAGTAGGTAACACTGAATTAGTGTGGAGTCCCATACTCAGTGATATCGAAGAGAATGGAATAATCGGAATAGACTTCCAAGCATTGTATGGAGTGTCATTGGACCTTCAGCAAGGCCTGCTTCGGATTAAACACCCGGAACAGCTGGAAGTAGAATGTTCCTGTAGACGGATTTCCTCAGTGGTCTCTGTCAGGCAGGATGTAAGCATCACCCCTCAGCAGATGGTAAATGTGCTAATAGCTGGGGAAGGTGACTTGCCGTTGGCAGATGCTATGTATGAGCCTGATCCGATGTTATTTCCAGACAAAGGATTACAGGCTTGGGACACCCTTATGGGTGGAGCTCGGATCGGATCTATACCCGTGAGTAATCATACTACGGGGAGGATAGTGTTGAAGAAAGGTGACGTTGTTGGCCGAGTAATATTGGCTAACTCCGTAGATACAGTGGAGGTCTGTCCTCTAGGTATTTCATCTATCGACAACGACCCGAGAGAAGAGAGGATTGGGTGCGTGAACACAAACTCGGAAAAAGATCCCGGGTTTGCAGTTCTGCACGAGACCCTAGAAACTCTGATCACTGCTGCAGACGCCCTAACGAGCGCGGAGCAACGGGAATTAAGAGTTATGCTAGGAAGGTGGAATAAGATCTTTGCGCGGCCAGGAGACCCATTTGGTAGAACTGATCGTGCAGAGCACCACATAGATACAGAGGGAAACATTCCATTTAGACTACCCTACCGGAGACTACCGCCCATAAAGCGGGAAGCTTTGGAAGAGGAGTTACGGAAAATGCTTTCTCAAGAAGTGATCATACCCAGCGAAAGCCCTTGGGCCAGCCCTGTGGTGATGGTTACTAAGAAGGATGGTACTTGCCGGTTCTGTATTGACTACAGAAAACTGAACGGTATCACCCGGAAGAACGCCTATCCAATACCACGGATCGATGAGAGTCTCGACTCTCTCGGGGGGGAACCAATGGTTTTGTACCTTGGATCTCCAATCCGGATATTGGCAGGTAAAGATGGCTAGTGAGGATCAGCCGAAAACTGCCTTCACTACCCACGAAGGGCTGTATGAATTTATAGTAATGCCCTTTGGCCTCTGCAATGCCCCGGCTACGTTTGAATCCATGATGGATCAGAGGCTGAGAGGCTTGCAGTGTAAGAAATGTTTGGTTTATTTAGACGACATAATTGTTTTCGGGATAACCGTGGAACAGTGTTTAAATAACCTAGCGGAGGTCTTTGAACATATAGAGTCTTACAGCTTGAAACTCAAACCTCAGAAATGTAAACTGTTCAAACGATCAGTGGAGTACTTAGCTAGGATAGTTGCGGGTGATGGTATCCGCGCTGACCCATCCAAGTTGGATGTAGTGGCCAAATGGCCTCGACCCAGGAATATAAAAGAAGTAAGATCTTTCCTCGGATTCTGTTCATATTATCGTGACTTTATCCCGGGTTTTTCCAAAACTGCCCATGCTTTGCAACAGTATGTAGTCCAAGACAAAGCCGGAAAGTCGAAGGATATTCTATGGAATTCCGCGGCCGAGGAAGCTTTTTCAGGACTAAAGAGAAAGTTTGAAGAGACTCCGGTCCTCCATTATCCATTGCCTCAGGGTCGATTCATCCTTGATACCGACACGAGCAATGACAGTATTGGAGCGGCACTGTCACAGATACAGAACGGAGTAGAGGTTCCCATTGCTTTTGCAAGTAATAGCTTGAATAAGGCACAGCGGAACTACTGTACTACAAATCTTCTCGCTGTAGTAGTATACGTAAGGAAATATCGACACTTCCTCGGAGGTGGAGATTTCATGTTACGTACGGATCATTCCTCGTTGAAATGGCTCTTTAACTTTAAAGATGCCGAAGGAATGATCGGAAGATGGCTGGCAGCTTTATCCGAATTCGGACTTAAGAACTGTCAGATAGAGCACAGACCCGGAAAAATCACACATTAACGCGGATAGTCTCTCCCGGAGACCATTGCGTAAGTGTGGGCGACCCGACTGTGTAGACTGTGGGGAACATGATGCTATCTTGGCTGCGTTGCACCAGATGGGTAATCCTGATCCCGCGTTTTATCAGTGGACACTGGAACAGAGCCGAGAAGCTCAACAGAGTGATCCGGATATGTCCCGGTTGATTAAACTGGTAAAGAATGGCCTCCATAGACCACGAGGAAAGGAACTCTCAATAGAGAACCGGGAGTTCCAAATACTCTGTAGTCAATGGGCGGAGTTGACTGTGAGGGATAACGTGTTATATAGGATGAGAACCACAGTGTGTCCAGTAAGGAGACATTTACAGTTGGTTGTACCCATAGCACTGCGTCCTGGACTTTTGACTCTGTGCCATGAGCATAGAAGTTCGGCACATTTCGGAAAAAAGAGGACTGCCGCTAAAATAAAGCGACATTACTACTGGCCCGGAATGAACGCCGACATAGAGCGATGGATTCTAGAATGCCAAGTCTGTTGTAGGGTTAAGCCAGCGAAGGCATAGGGAAGATGCCCTTACAACAAGAGCTATTTGGAGTCCGGTTTGCCCGCATTGCTCTCGATATCATTTCTGGTATCGATGAGTCCGATGACGGCAATACATGCATGATGGTGGTGATGGATTACTACACGAAATATGTGCAGATATATCCCATGAAAGATCACAAAGCTGCTCCCTGCGCGGAAGCACTTGTGAAGAATTGGGTGCAATGCTTCGGAGCTCCGAGTATTTTACACTCCGACCAGGGAAGAGAATTTGAGTCTCAAATCTGGCAGGAAATGTGTAGAATACTAGAGATAAAGAAAACACGCACCAACCCGTATCGTCCTCAATCAGATGGGATGGTAGAGCGGTTCAATCGAACGTTGATACAGTGCTTGCGCACTATGGTCAATGAGAGCCGCAGTAACTGGGATGAGTTAGCACCATTTATAGCACATGCTTACAATGGCACTATTCATTCTAGTACGGGGTGTTCTGTAACACAGTATAGTGTAACACAGTATATTGTATGTAATGTTTGGATTAAACAATTCGGATACAAAATGTAAGTGTACTGGAAGAGATAGACTATCACGCATGGGGCCATCACGAGTGTAGACAGGGGACGGTCACGTGTGTGGTGGCGTAGAACAAAGGAATGATCACATGTAGATCACATGTATGAGGATTTGGAATAAAGAGGGGAGAGCAGCCTGACCAAGTCAGTCCGGGCCCGCTCTCCGTTCCGACGACTAGTACGAGACAGTAGATGGAAAGTGTTACTGTTCATGTGTGAGTAGGAGGATGGGGCCTGGGCTACAGACGCGCCAGTGGTGGGGCTGTAGCCACACTGTGTCACACCACTGGTGATTTGGTGCCGTGACCAGGATATCAGGTTTCACTGACCACATGGATAGGGATGACCATCAACATTGGCCGGTCTCCCTCCAATTCTTCTGACTGAGTGGAGCAGGGAAACCACTGTGGTACACCATACTAGCCGGGATGAGCTGTGTGAGTATTAGAATCCTTATCTGACCTGTACCTATTGTTATTATAAACACCCACTTTCACCATGGCTCAGGCTCCCGATATCGTTGCAAATTTAGACAGCTTGGCAGGGGGGATACATGCTCAAAACTGTAATAACCTGGTAGAAAGGTTTTCAGGAAATCCAAGGAAGTTTAAGACATGGATTAAGCAAATAGAAAAGTATGGGATCTTGATGGGGGCTACAGATGAACAAAAGAGACTGGTGGCCTTCCAGTCAAGTGACGGGACAGTGAGTGATTGTATCCAGAGGTTCCTTAATGATAACCCTCCTTTAGATTGGCCAGGGTTAAAAGATCAGCTGAAACAAAGATTTGGGGAGATTCAGGACTCTAACCAGGCTTTAGCACAGGTTCGGAAAGCTCGGCAGGGGGCAAAAGAAGCAGTGCAAAGTCATGCGGAGAGAATCTTAGAATTAGCAGGGGAAGCATGGCCAGGTGAAGATTTGGGAAATCAGTTTATTGCACGCCAGTTGATTGATCTATTTGTGGACGGATTGAACTCAAACCAGATAGCAAGAAAACTGATAAGGGAAATGCCTGGTACTTTCCAACAGGCAGTCCAAATTGCAGCCAATGAATCAGCTGTACACCTGAGATTACGCACCCGAGGGCGAGAAGAAGAGCCCATGCAAGTAGACAGGGTGGAAGGGGAAAGGTCAGGGACAGGTGATAAGAAGAAAGTGAAATGCTTCAACTGTGGCAAGTTGGGACATTTTAAGCGGGATTGCTATAGCAAAACGAATAAAAACAACGACAAATCGGAAGGTCAGGGTACTCAGAAAAGTGATGGCCAGAAAGAGGGAAAGAAAGGGAGCTGCTGGAAGTGTGGGAAGACAGGACACTTTAAGGCACAGTGTTGTGTAAAAGGCAACAGAAGCCAGTACGGTAGCCAGAGAAAGGGAGTACGTAAAACCACCTCTTCAGAAGGGGGAGTTACTCCTGAAGCAGAATTGGGGGAGTTCCCTGAACAGGGAAACTAAAATCTCCTCCAGGTGGTGAGGCAACTGGGAGGGGAGATGAGAGGGCCTCAGGTAAACCTATAGTCATTGTGAATGAGATTAAAGGCCTTGAGAAATGCTCGTGTGTACTGAGACGCGGGGGAAAAAACTATCGGGCCTTAGTGGACTCTGGGGCCGACATCTCGTTAGTGTCCACCCAAACCTTTCGGTCAATGAAAAGAGATTTAATCAAATTAAGACCCCAGGAGTATATGTTGACATCAGTAAGCGGAGATGAGTTAAGGTGCCATGGTAAAGGGGAAGTTACCTTCAATGTGGGAAACGTGAGGGTAACCCACACCTTCCATGTAGTCGATGGAATAACGTCATCAGTCATACTGGGGCATGACTTTCTGGTTGAGAAGGCAGTTGTTTGTGATTTCAAAAACAAAGTTATGACAATCCAGGGTAAGGCGGTGAAGCTAGACGAGCATAAATATATCCGATCTCTGGTAAGATTACAGGAGGATGTCTTTATACCTGCAAACACAAACATAATAGTTAGGGTAAAACCCTGTAAAAAGGTAGAAAAGAAGGTGTGTCTTATTAGCAGCATTAACACAGGGTTCATGGGCCGCGAACCGGGCTTGGAAGTAGTAGAGAGTGTGGTTGATATGTCGGATACTAATCGGGTGGCAGTCCGCATGATAAATCAGACGGGAAAAGGTTTCTCGCTGAAAAGAGGGAATGTAGTGGCTCAGATTCAGGACATAGATTTGATCATTGATGAAGCCCTTGAGGGACAAGCCTGGGACAATAAAACTGATAATAATGACCCTGTTTCAGTTCCCGAAGAGTACCGGGATGAGGTGAACAAGATTCTGGATAGTTATAAAGACATCTTTGCAGGTAGTGACGCTGAGTTAGGCAGAACACATGTCCTAAAGATACACATTGACACCCAAGACCACCTGCCCATCCAACAAAAACCATACCGATTACCTATTGCCAAGAGGGAGATTGTAGATAAACAAATTGATGACATGCTAGAAGCCGGTGTTATCCGACCCAGTCGGTCTCCCTGGCAAAGCCCCATAGTACTGGTCAAGAAGAAGGGAACCACTGATTTCAGGTTCTGTGTGGACATGAGGAAACTTAATCAATGTACCACACAGTACAAATGGCCTATTCTCCATATAGACGATATACTAGCAG
This sequence comes from Alentia gelatinosa, assembly GCA_950022655.1. NCBI lineage: Eukaryota > Metazoa > Annelida > Polychaeta > Phyllodocida > Polynoidae > Alentia > Alentia gelatinosa. Next base: position 122,014,399 of record OX465581.1, on the reverse strand, counting down.
AACTAGGGGAAAGCAAGTACTTCAGCTGTTTAGACCTGAGAGCGGGATACTGGCAAGTTGAATTAGAAGAGGAATCTAAGCCCAAAACATGTTTTGCCACACACAGAGGACTACATGAGTTTAATGTTACACCTTTTGGCCTAGTTAATGCACCTGCCTTGTTTTGTGAGCTGATGTCAACTGTACTGAGGGGTTTGGAAAATTTCTGTAGACCATACTTAGATGATGTAATCATTTTCAGTAAAACCCCGGAAGATCATTTAAAACACTTAAGGTTAGTCTTTGAGAGGCTAAGAGAGGCAGGGCTGAAGCTGAAGAAAACCAAGTGCCACTTCTTTAAGGAGCAGGTCAAATACCTAGGGCACATAGTGGACAAGAGAGGTCTTAGTCCAGACCCAGACAAGGTGAGGGTCATCAAGGAAATGCAACCGCCAGAGAACATAACTGAGGTACGAAGCTTCATAGGGGCATGTAGTTGGTACCGTAAGTTTATACCGGGAATGTCTGAGATAGCGTTACCCTTAACCCGTCTTACCAAGAAACATGCTGTCTTTAAGTGGACCAATGAGTGCCAGCAATCTTTTGATATTTTAAAAGAGAAGCTGAACTCACCTCCAATCTTAGCGTTTCCGTCCATTGGTAAGCCATTCCTATTATATACGGATGCAAGTCAGAAATGTATCGGGGCAGTATTGGCTCAAGAGTTTCCAGACGGGGAAAGGGTGATACAATATGTGTCTCATAAACTGTCAGACAGTCAATCCAAATGGTCCACAGTGGAAAGGGAATGTTATGCCCTCCAGAAGCTGAAACATTACCTGTACGGGGCAGAGTTCTTGGTAAAAAGTGACCATGCCCTGCTGAAACATTTCCTGGCAAGTGACCTGAAGAATACCAAATGCCAAAGGTGGGCTATGCTGATAAGCGAGTATGGGTGTAAGATAGAATACTTACCAGGCAAGAAAAACCTCAGGGCCGATTGGATGAGTAGGTTAAATCATGACACAGACCAATGTTGTACATCAGAATCTGAGGTACAAGGTGAGGTAGAAGAGGTGGCTATGATAAATTCAGACCAGTTAGACCCAGAATTGCACTGGAATCAGATGCAGGCAGAAAAGGAAAAATGGAAAGATTCATCTAGTAAGGTCCTAGTGATCCCCAAAACAGACATGGACGAAGTAGGGCAGTTGCAGAGAGCTGACGAACTACTGAGCTCCATAATCAGTGAGTTAAGGGGTAAGGATCCCTCCAAGCAGATTAGCAAGCAATATTGCCTGATAGAAGGTACCCTGTTCTACATTGCAGAGAATGAAGTGTCTCTGAAGCTGGTTGTACCCGAGAGTCAGCAGTTGTTGGTATTATCAGAATGCCATGATAAATGCTGTCATCCAGGGATAGACAAGACCTATGACAGGATACGGGAAAAGTATCATTGGAGGGGGGTCTACAAGGATGTGGTAGATTATGTTTCAGCATGTGTAGCTTGCCGGAGTAGAAATCTAACTAAAGAAGTTAGGCCCCTTCAGGTAACGGAGACGGTCCGATTTCCATTTGAAAAAGTAGCGGTAGACCTCTGTGGGCCATATGAAACAAGTCATCTTGGGAATAGGTATCTCCTAACCTTCATAGATGCATATAGTGGATGGCCTGAGTTTTACCCTACACCAGACAAAAAGGCCGAGACCGTTGCCACCATCTTTCTCAAAAAGTTCATACCCCAACATTCTTGTCCTTTTGTTCTTCTCTCAGACAATGGTACTGAGTTCGTGAATGAGATCCTTAAGGAAGTTTGCGACCGCCTGAAGGTGTACCGGGTAACCAGTAGCAAGTACCATCCGGCAAGTAACGGACAGATAGAAAGGATACACCGGGTGTGGGGGGATATGGTCTCTAAGACTTTACAGGGTGATGTCAGATCATGGGATCAGCTAGTTCCATCAGTTCTTTTTGCTCTGAGGACATCCATTAGTGAGACCACAGGGTTTACACCCTTCTTCCTGGCTACAGGAAGAGATCCGGTTTTGCCCATAGACACCCTGTTGAAACCCAGATTTAAGTACCTAGGGGAAGACTACCATCAGGTTGCTCTAGAGAGACAACATAAGGCCTTCGTAGAGGTACTTAGGAATAGAGAAAAGGCACGAGCTAAGCAGAGGAAGTACCATGATCAAAAGGCTAAAGATGGGGAATTTGAGGTAGGGGATCCCGTGTACCTATACAATTTCAAAAGAAGTAGCAAACTGGATAGCAAGTGGAAACCCCACTACAGAATAATGGAGAAGCACTCTCCGGTCCTCTTTACTGTCCGAAACCAGATCTCTGGGGCGACAGAGCGGGTTCACTCAGAGCACTTGCGGAGAGCAAACGTTGAGTGGGCAGTCCCGGTACAAGAGGCAGTGAGGGAGAGACCATCCAGGAGGAGCAAGTATGCTACAAACCCGGTAGAGCCAGTGAGAGCCGCTGACAGTGATACAGAGGACAATGACCAAACTAGTCAGGACTCACTGAGTAATAATGAGTTAGATAGTGAGGAAGGGGACAGAGGGGCTGAGAGGTATGCTCAGAACAAGAGCCTAAGAAGCCAAGAGATCTGGGACTCAGAGGATGAGATCCCGTTATCCCAGGTAAGACAGAGGCTGAGAGATAGGGAGGCACAAGGAGCTCAGGTAATGCCTCCCAGGACCCAAGAGAGACTGAAAAGTCCAGCGGTGCCTCCATCGGCACCCGAAGCGACAGACGCTTTCCAGTCGCCACTGTCTGTGCGGGGCCCAGAGCCTATGGAAATGGAACCCCTAACAGGCTTGAAAAGGGACAGAGAAGGGGAAAGTAGTGAGTCTGATGATGATGACCGACATAAGTTCCGGAGAATGAACAAAGTAAGGTCATCCAAGAGAGAGAAGTCAGGAGAAGTAAAGAAACTCCTGGCCGCTTTAGCAGGGTTACTGTAGAGTAATCATGAGCACCCATACAGGAGAAGCTATGGTTGTTTTTAAGAAAGGGAATTCATAAAGCATTACGGGCTCCTATGTACATAGCTAGCAGGATAGCTAAACATATTATAGTACAGTTGTAGAACTTAACAACTCTTATATAGCAGTAGTAGTAACGGACGTATAAAAAATACTAAAAATGATTATTTATGTTCTATTGTAGGGCAGACCAGATGAATAGTCATGATGGCGCAGACCATAATAACGGTCGTGACACTGCTTCTAGTAATAGCAAATCATATACATAGTAGCCATGTGTTCTTCAGAAAAATGGGGGAAACACATTTGGCTAACTCAAAATGGACCCTGGCCTTACTGTTAGACATGACTCCAGTGGTGCAATACCTGGAGAAGATAGAGTATATTGTAGATAAGAGTAATAAGGTTATTAGGGAAACACAGAATACTCATTGGGAGGAAGAGGCATATAGCCAATTAATGCAGGCTGGTACTAGAAGGATGAGCCTACTCAAACAAAGATTATCTAGACTGAGAGTCACATACCATGAGGGTCTAGGGGAGTTACACCGAAGAAATAAAAGGGCAATCATTAATCTTGGAGGTGCTTTCAAGTTTTTATTCGGAGTAGCTAGTGAAGACGAAACAAGGACTATTCAGGACCAAGTATCAAAAATGAAAAAGGCACAGGAAATTGAAAGGCATGTCCTAGGAAAATCCCTATCCCTCATTAATGTCACAAGACTCGAGGTGTCACGCAACCGGCGGGCGATTAACGCAGTGATAAGTACTACTCGAGACTTACAAATGGAGTGGATGAATGTGACCCAGGAAATAGTACAAGTAGTATTACTGCTACGAAATTTTGTCATCTACTATGGTAGGGTTCAAGGAGCGATAAGTGTACTGGAACGACTAGTAGATCGAGCCGAAAGATATATAATGGAAATAGAGGGAAACATGGGTCAGTTAGCAACAGGAAAATTGTCTCCATCCCTCCTTTCAGCTGGAGAGCTTAGAGAGATACTAGCAAAAGTACGAGATCAGATCCCCAGCCCCATGAGTTTAGCCTTCGGCACAGAGAAGGAATTGTGGGCGTACTACCAAGAACTACAGTGTCAAGCATTATTTGGGGATGGGAAAGCAGTCATTGTGACATCGATTCCCTTAATAGACAAACAAGGCAAGTTTGAAATATACCAAGCCATGAACCTACCAGTACCCGTAAGTGCTAATTATTCAGTAGGGTTAGAGCTAGAATTCACAAAATTTGCGATAGAAATGGACAGAACTAACTACATCAAAATAGATGAGGATACTTTTCACCAGTGTGCTTTTCAGAGCGTTCCCTATTGCCCCTTTTCGAGCCCGACTTTCCCTGTAAATAAGCATCAGACTTGTATATTGTCAGCCTTCTTGAATGATGCTGATGGAATAGAAAAATGGTGTAATCCGAAAATGGGGAAACCTTTAACCCTTCCCGAAGGATGGTTTGTGGGTAGGGACCGCTGGGCAATCACTTCCAAGAGGCCACTGGTCTTCACGGTGATCTGTGAGGCCGTCAAGTACACCCTTACAATAGACATCTTAAAAGTAAAACCAGCCTGTACTGCTACAAGTGAAGGTATGACCATTAGAAATGGGTTGCGCAAGCATTCTAGCTTTGAATTGAGGACAAATCAGGGGGAGGAGATGGTTTTATCTGCAAAACCCTTTAAGATTGGGAAAGTACAAGGGAAGGAGATAGTAATAGGTAAAAAGAGAATTCCCTTGAGGCTAGAAGATCTGCAGACAGGCGCAGTAAAGGAATTAATGCATAGGTTACAGTCAGCCAAGCTAGAGAACCAGCAAGAAACTAGAGGGTGGGGGATAGGCTCGGCAACGATAGCACTGGTAGTATTGGTCATGGTGATGATCGTCGTGATCTGTGCATGCAGGTCAAGATCCATGGGTCGTTTGTGTACTTTGGTACAGAGTCATGAAGGAAAAGGAAACAGCTCCAGAGAATCTTCCGCAGACAGTGGATATGTGGGATCCCAGCCAGTCCTAGTTGAGGTGAGCGGGGTGCCTCCAACCAGAGGGCGAAGGTCAGCTGAAGAGCCGGCGAGTGTGGTCCTACCGAGGACCCATCTAAAAGCTGGGGCACTAGGCGGTGCTTCATAGCGAGTGGTCACATATCTTCAAGGTGATCCTGAGCGGTCACATATCTTCAAGGTGATCCCGAGTGGTCACATATCTTCAAGGTGATCCCGAGTGGTCACATATCTTCAAGGTGATCCTGAGCGGTCACATATCTTCAAGGTGATCCCGAGTGGTCACATATCTTCAAGGTGATCCTGAGCGGTCACATATCTTCAAGGTGATCCTGAGCGGTCACATATCTTCAAGGTGATCCCGAGTGGTCACATATCTTCAAGGTGATCCTGAGCGGTCACATATCTTCAAGGTGATCCCGAGTGGTCACATATCTTCGAGGTGATCCCGAGCGATCAAACAAACTGCAGGACTATGCGAGAGCACATGGTTTACAGGCAGGACCCGAAAGAAGGCCTGCAGTCTGAAAGTGACTTCTTTCAATGACACCATTTGTATGGTGTTGGAAACTATACATTCAAGCAGCTATCATGGTTGCTGTTGGCCTTGAGTCTACAAGCAGTTCAGTAACCTATCATATTTTAATAATATAATCCTTGAATGCTATTTACTATTATTCAGACCTAGAGCAGTCATAGTCTAAGGAATATATATATATATATAAGACAATTCAAATACACAATGAGGAGTATACGATCAAAGGATATAACAATGAAAAACTTGAACAATACTACGTTAATTATCGAGTATAGCACATACTGTGTATCTTATAATGTCTTAAGAATTGTTATTGACAACTTGAACAATACTACGTTAATTATCGAGTATAGCACATACTGTGTATCTTATGATTTCTTAAGAATTATTATGGATAATTCTTCCCTTAAGAAAGGAGGAGTGTAACACAGTATAGTGTAACACAGTATATTGTACGTAATGTTTGGATTAAACAATTCGGATACAAAATGTAAGTGTACTGGAAGAGATAGACTATCACGCATGGGGCCATCACAAGTGTAGACAGGGGACGGTCACGTGTGTGGTGGCGTAGAACAAAGGAATGATCACATGTAGATCACATGTATGAGGATTTGGAATAAAGAGGGGAGAGCACCCTGACCAAGTCAGTCCGGGCCCGCTCTCCGTTCCGACGACTAGTACGAGACAGTAGATGGAAAGTGTTACTGTTCATGTGTGAGTAGGAGGATGGGGCCTGGGCTACAGACGCGCCAGTGGTGGGGCTGTAGCCACACTGTGTCACAGTTCACCTAATCTACTTGTCTTCGGAGAAGAGATTGTGATGCCCGCAGACATTGTCTATGGGGTACCGGGAGTATCTGCTGAGATACCCTGCCCTATAGGGTTCGTGGAAAAACTTCGGGAACGCTTTGTGGAGGCTTATTACCGAGCAAGGCGAGGCCTAGAGAAAGCCGCGGAGTGGCAGAGGTCGGGACATGATGTTCGACTAAAGCCGAGAAAGTTCCAGGTTGGAGACTGAGTGATACGATATCACACACCTTTAGTGAACGTAAAACTCGCCCCAAACTGGGATGGTCCATTTGTTATAGTTGAAGTGCTGTCAGAAATGACAGTAGTCATCGAAGATGAATGGACACGGAAGCGCTATAAGTCGCATGTTGCTAGATTGAGAACATGGCACTGTACGCGCAATAGAGCTGCCTCTGATAACACGGAGTCCCCGTCCCAGCCGGTACCGCTTTCAGCGAAGCTCGCAGGGCAGGGAAGTCCTGGGTCAAAGCCGGTAAGAGTTGCAAGGGCCCTCCGCCAACACGGCGGAAGCCGGGTCGTCCGCGTAAGGTAAAGATACCCCGTCTGACTCCAGAGAGAAAGACTGGGAGGATTTGAAGCCCGAAGCGGAGGACTACAAAGCCCTACTGATCGTTCTATGTATACGAAACATGGAAGATCAGTAAAAATGAAAATAGAATTGGAAAACAATTCGACCACCCGCCGCAGCGCCCGAATATGCGGCAAAGCTGCGGACAGCTACAAAGAGTAGTGGTGCGTAATTGTTGTCGAAAATAACACAACGAGAAGTAAACGCTGACCAAACCTGCGAGTCCTAGGGTTGGTTGATTGAACACGATGACGGTTGAAACCTGATAAAAGACGGACTTATGGCAGCAGTCCCGACGTTGCTCGAAGGGATTCCCCGTAGAGGGCCCTCCAGAGGCTGCATTATTCGCCATAACGTTCTAATTTGATGGTTTTTAATCTCTCGATCATCAACTTATACCTTCTTGAGATGCGTAATGGCGGTCAGATGGAATTGGAAACCCCCACGGGCATAGATTCGGCTTGGTGCAGTGAAGCGTGGCCGGTGTCTGTACCCGCTGGGAGAGTGTGAAAGAATGAATCAAATGACACGTAACGGCCTCTTTGATCAGTTCGCGGTCGAGGGGGCATGGAGTCGCTCCGATGATGAACGTCTCAACACCTCTCATTGGTCGAGGACATGACCTCTTTTAATTGGGGTCAACAGCCTGTATATAAGGCATTGTTCTCGGAGAACAGATCACTCTGGCCAAGTGGCGTCCCCGTGACGCCCCTGGAGTGTATTGCTGCGTTCAGCCTGGCTGAACAACGCTCAGAGGAGGCCACCCTTCCCGCGGAGGAAGAGGTGGTCCCGCGGAACTCGGCTCCGGCCGAGGGCCTTGCGAGCTCGGGAGACAGTGCGTCTGTCGGCCTGGGCAGTTACGACTCCCTAGGGGGTAGTCACAGTGGTGACTCGGGTGCTCTGGATTCCAGTCCAGATGACACCCAGTCAGCACAGCGTGGAGAGTCCAACCCTTCCAATTCGGTGGCAGAGGCAGGACCCGGTTCGCCTAAGACATCAGCTTCGGCTGAATGCTCTGGGCGAGTTGCTTCCGCGAAAGGTGGGAAACTAGACCTTTCCCATGTAAAGAGCTCTGGGTACGGGCAGAAGTCAGTTTCAACTACTCCTTCTAAGCCCAAGGCTTCCCGTTTGCCGAAACCGACGTTTACGCCGGTGAAAGCAGCGGATAAGAAAGGAGATGCTCAGCGAGCTAAGTTGACTCCCGTTGGTCGTGGCCGCGGGAGACCAATTAGCAGACCTGATCCTCCTGCTCCCGGGGGTATTCCAGCCAGTCCATGGGACCGGTGGACCCGGGAACTGCAGAACATCCCTGACCCTAACATACGCGCTATGGCTATGAAGGGGTTAGTGGATCGATGGGTTGCTAGTCAAGGCCCGGAGAATGTTGTACAGGTGGTATCCCCCTCGAGGGTTGAAGCCCCGGTGGTAGCACCTCCAGCCCCGGCTACTAGCCAAGATACGCCCGCCGCTACGGAGAGCGCTATGGAGGTTGACAAAACCCCTGGTGCTTCCACGGAGTCAGTGGAGCCGGCTACTTCCTCGGAAGGAGCAAAGGCCACTGAAGGGCGTGCCACGGAGAAGCCGAAGCCGGCCAAAAAGTCGACAGAACCTGCCTCCGTGGAGGATAAACCGGCTGAAAAGCCAGTAAGTAGCTCCGCTGCCCGTAGGGGTAGACGCAAGACTCGCGCGGCCAGGGAAGCCGCTGCAGCAAAAGCTGCAGCGGACAAAGCAGCCCGCGATGAGCGCTCTAGCTCCAGTTCCTCCCGCAAGGGAGGAAAGGGTAAGGGAGTTGGAAGGTCCAGTGCTGGCAAGCTTGTTGCTAAAGGCAAGGGGTCTTCGGATCCTAAACCTGGTGGCAGCAAGGAGACGAAGGGGGCCGGGTCTTCGGGCTCCGAGAAACCCGAGTCTACGTCAGCTGGACAGCCGCACAAGAGTGCATCACAAGATTCAGATGAACAATCTGAATCTGCTGTGGTGGACAATTGTGGTCGGGCCGGAGACTGGGGCGAGATCATTGATCTTGACGATGCAAAACGTCTTGCCCGCGGTTCCGACGCCGACAGTGAGACCGGTGATTTTGTTCCCGGTGCTAAGCGCGCCCAGAAGCGCAAGGTGGCCCGCAAGCTACCGAGCTGTCTGGTTGGGCGCAAAGCGAAGTGTCTAGAAGACCTCCGCATCAAAGACCGCCATTGGCTACCGGAACCGGTAGGGGAAGATGGCGTGTCTGACGACGAAGAGTGGCTTCAGGACGAGGGCTCTGCAAACACTTGGTATATTACCCGTGTGGAAGGAGTCAAGAGTGCCTCCAACCAGAAGTACAACATCCTCCAGAAGGAAAAGTTGAACTTTGCGTTGCGACAGTTTACTGTCGGAGGGCACTGTGTCTTTTTGTGTTGCCAGGGCGGGGATGTGATGACATCACCTGCCTACGCCACGAAAAGGTTGTACGCACGGCATCTCATAGAGATGCATTTAGCTGAGTTCCCCTGGTACCGTTGTAACGCAGGCCGGTGCTCAGCTGACTCGGGTTCGTCGCGCCGGTCGTGGATGATTCGTCACATGTTGGATGAACACGGGATCGGTGCTGTTCGGGGTAGGGAAAGAACAATGCGGCTTTTCAATAAGTTCGTAGGGTTAGTTTCCGAAGCCCGGGCTAAGGGTGTCGAACCTAAGCGCAAGGCTATTGACGAGAAATATACCGTGTCTTGGAAACAGAATCGTAGCTTCGGCACGACTCACCGGATACGCTCACCGGATATGGAACGGATAAAGCACTTGCGTGACACCGCGCGTGGCAGCAGCGCGAAACGGGACCAGAGTGTAGACTCCTTGAACCGCAAGCCTGCTGCAAAGAAGACTAAGAGTTCGTCTAAGTCCAGTAGTGACTCAGACGACGACTCGAGGTCGAGCCGGTCAGCGCGAAGCCAGACGCCGGGCTCTGTTACTTTGGGGGATGTTCTCAATTCCTCAAAGACGGGCCCAGCGAAGGAAAAGCCTGGCCGGAAAGGGTCGAGTGCGCCTAAAGAGGAGAAATCCTCTAAGGGTTCTGTGGAGACAGCGGTCTCGTCTGATGCTTCGGCGTCGACTAGCACTGCTGGTGCTCGCCCAAAGAAAGTAAAAGTCCCTAAACCTAGTGAGGAAAGTGGCGCAGAAGGTGGCGGAGAAGAGGAGTACACTTTTCTACCCCCACCACTGCGCCCTGCCCCTAAGGTAGTGAGCCAGCCTAGACCTCCGCCCGCGGAAGAGACTAAGCCTGGTAAGCACGGGGAACAGGTTGATGTGTACTCCGGCGATCAACATCTGACACTAGCTACTATAGCTAAGACAGATTGGCGCCCGTATCATATGCAAACCTACTTGGACCGCGTTGATAAACAGTCAATTATCAATGCTAACAAGTTTAGGGTAGCACAGATGCGGGTCGCGGAGTACGAGTGCATCATCGCTCATCAGCGCATGTCTAGCCTCTTGCAAGTGCCATTGGAAAACATGGCTGCAAAGCTAGCGGCGGTTGAGGCGCGGTTGGTGCGTTCAGAGCTCGCCCTGCAGGAGTACGACTACAAGTGTCGCACTGTAATGGGAGTGAGCATGTTCGACGTTGAACCGTCTAACATCGCAGGTGCGGAAGCAGCCTGGTTGTTACATCAATGTCGGAGGGGGCGGTATCTCAACTTTGTGTCGACTCCAACCCTGACAATGCAGCAAGCAGGCGCATTGTTAGATTGGGGTTCCGAGAGGGATTACGCCCTAGATGGACAGTCATCCCAGGCTTCGGCCATGGAGACTGCTCCTTGCAACCGGTCTCAGAGTACCGGTGGAAGTTCCTCGGAATCTCCACAGTGTCTCTGAGGCAGCCGCCGCCAGTGACCCGTGTCGGAACGAGACCAGCTAGTATGCCTCCCCGGCAGCAGCAAGTCCCGTTTGGCCGGGAGTTGGAAGAATTAGGACCTATGTTCCCCCCGTTGCCGTTCACCTCAACGGTAACGTGGGATTTTTTTAATTTTTTTTATTTCGCACATAATTCACCGTTTAGGTGGTTTTACATTATGGCAGGCGATTTCACATCAATTGTTACATATCGACAGTGTGCAGAGGTGGATTATATAACAACAATAGATGAATTCTCCCGACATCGCTGACGACATCAGCACGGCTGACCTGAATGCGGTGATGTCTAGGTTCCGGGTCACAGACCCGTTTAGTCCACCACCAAATGTTGGTCAGCAGGCTGCCGCGACGAGGCCCGCTACCCCGTCATCTACAGTTGCCCCTCCAGCTGAAGCCCCCGCCGAGGAACAACCCAGTTGTTCCGGTGAGAGGCCAGCTGGCTGAAGGGCCTGTAGCTAGGCAGCATCGGTCCATCCTACGCTGAATCTAGAGAACCCACGGAGGTTCCCCGGTATCACTGTGGGATGGAGAGAGGCAGGACAACTCCTGCCACAGAGGATGGATCGACATATTCAACCTTAGTTGTCTGTGTCTGTCCGTCTGCCGGCTCCTCAGATATTAACTCAAGCAGTTCTTACCTGGGGATCACCCACACCTGAATTCAGTTTCGGGTGGAGAGGGTGACTGGTTTGGTCCCCCATATAAGTGGTGCTTCGATCAGCGGCCCCCGTGGTTGCTGGGAGGGGTAGTACAGGTAGATCAAAATAGAAAAGCGATCTCGGGTTGGGCCGCGGAGAATCACCCCTGTGGTGAATTTTCGCTGCACAACTTGAGTTTCAGAAGGCTGAAGGGTCTCTCGATGGTAGCCCCGTTGTAGGGCCCCATTGCGATACACTCCGGCCTGTGGTGCTTTTCGCGGGTTAGTGAAGGTGAGAAAGTGAAAGTGAGATATGGGGCTGGGACCCGGCTTCGGCAAGTCGTTTCAGCTCCCTGTGGGGTAATTCACGCTGGACTCGCTTGGTCTTTTGCTAGTGAGGAAAATGTGAATCACCGTGTGGATAGGGGTTGGGGCCTTCGGTGGTTCCTGCAACTCCTATCCAATAGATGGATATAGCGCGCCATGCTATAAGGACGCTGATACCAACTTTTTACGGAGATGGGAACTCCTACACAGAGAAGAAAATGTGTTTGCCTATCTTTTTCTTTCTCCTTATATACTTATTACTCTCTTCACAACAATGACCTGCAGGATGGGCCATGTGAAGTCAAAAAGGTGGGGGGGTTCGCGGAATTGCTCCCCCTAACAACGCTGGAGCTGAACCAGGAGGAGGACAGTGGGAAGGCTGGCGCCCGGAAGTAGGGGGCTGGATTGAGCAGGTCCCCACGCTAACGGGTCTGCCGGGCTCGAAACTTATCCCTGGCTTACAACTCCGGAACGGTGGGAGACGGGGTGCTCGCTGGTCTGGGCTGACCCTTTGTAGGTCTGGGCCGGTGAGTCTTCCTCATCCAATACCCAAGGAAGCCAAGGAACGCCGACAGAGATCCGCGCTACGGGTGATATGCTTTTTTACTATACAGTTTAAAGGTCGTTTATATGTCTTCCTCTTTCAGCACTGAATGTGTGTAGTATATCATTGTTTCCCATCTTACATTTTATCTATTATTGGTATCAGTAAAAAGATTCTTTGTGAACGTTGAATGGTTAGACACGTATTCAGAACTGTTCGACTTAGTTATTAAACTTTTTCGGGATGTCCTCTTGGCAACACAATGGTTGCAGGTCCCCCCTTCGTAAAAGCTGGGAGGGGTAATGTAGAGGTCAGGGCAGTCGAGCAGCGTTGTTTCACTTTAGAACTAGGTGGCGCGAGTGCCGATCCCTGCTGTGCGGTATGGCCGGCGGACCCGCAGTATGCAAATGCTGCGGGTTCACCCGCATTACGTAACTCGGCCACTATATAAGGTCGAGTCCACAGCAGGTTGACAGGACTTCTCAGGGTGCCTCTTTACAGAGTGAACGTCTAGAGCCTCACGAGTGGGTTAGGTTGTGTTGAAACACCTTTCAACATTGAAGAAACCAGTATCTCTTCCCGCGCTAGTTGGTGCCCCGCAGCACCAACGGATTGTGTATTACTTCCAGTAATAAACGAACGGTAGACTGAAACTGTCCGGAGTCTGGTTTTCTATTCGTGGTTAAGCGGTAGTTGGTAGATCTCGTATCTCCTCCCTTCTCCAGTGGGTAAAGCCGAACCCACCTGTATTGGCACGGTAAGTACAGGGTAGCGACTAGTCTCGGAACCTCTGTTCGACTGACGATCGCGGAGAGTGGTAATACACATCAACTGCGAACATTTTCGCTTGTGTGACTGGGGCATAAAATAACTATAAATGACGGTAACAGAGGTGTACGTTACCTGCCAACGCAGTTGTCACCTATGCTTCTTATGGCGCAAATAAAAATTAAAAATTAAAAAAATTAAAGATTTCATTTCATGATATCTCACAGGGTTATCCAACAAGAAACGTGTTCATGCTTTCTGATATTACTAAAGAGTAGTTGCAGATTTAATTAATTAATTGAGTTTAATCTGTGGGCGAAACCTATCATTACTTGAGTGGGATCATAGGAGTGGCCCTGATTTATTTGTTCGGTGTGGTGACAGTCCGTACAGGGCATTCCCCCATCCATTACCTACCATAATGAGGAAATACAGTAATAAAACGATGTTCATGTAAATGTACAAATTTCGATTTGAACTCTGGCCCTAGGACGTTTATAACAAGGTGTTTACACCGAGTTGTAAACGTTCCATGGGCTAGAGTGAGGATCGAAATTTGTACATTTACAGGCACAACGTTTTATCTTTATTATATACCTCAAAAACATTAATATATTTGCCTTAATTAAGTTGTAAGAGCCATTTTTAGTCAAATTTGGGCACAGAAGGGTCAACATGAACCCTAGCTTTCCCTTCGACCGTGGAATGTGGCTGTGACGTTATCGCATAGCAATGCGCATAACAACCAGCATAGCAACATTTTTTGTCGCTTGGAAACTGGCCGGAAACCGGCCAGAAACGGCCAGAAACTGTCAGGAAGAAAACATTGTGGTTGCTTTCTCATCTCATTTTATGCTGGAAAACGAACTGTGATTTACTGCACAGCCGTGCAGTACAAGGTAGAGAGCAGCATGTAGTAATTATGTCACTTACGGCAGTAGGTATATGGTAAAAGATGACTGTGAAGTTTGGGCATATAAGTGTTTTATAGTCACCATAAAAAGAATTTAAATTACAGTTAAATGGGGCTGGTGTAAGGCAAGTTGTACTCACCTCTATGTGGTGGAGCCACCAGTACGGCGTAGTATGTCCGATACAAGAAGGTGGCGGTAGTATATTTATAAACAAATACTTGGTTTGTTGTATTCTTTCCATATATATATATATATGGGGCTGTCCATAAATGATTTTTGATGATTTAAGGATGATTTAAGGTATATGATAATATGAAACCACAGTGATGGTCCCAATACAAGCTAGATTCATTCATTGCCTGGTCTCATTCTCTGCTTATTTGGCACATAGTAGGGGCCATCCATAAATGATGTCACACTAATTCCTAAGATCTTAAAGAGGCTTCTTTGCCCATCCTGGAAAGGTGTTGGGAAAGTTATGATCATAAGCAGTCATGGATGGATATCCTGCTAAAGTTCCATGCAATAATCCACTGAAATAGTTACACAACTAAAGAAAAAGGCAGCCAAATAGGAGAACGTCCAAATCCCATTTGAAGAAAATATTTTGACAATAGCCTGAAGAGATATCCTTATCTAAATTACTCAGTATGTCTTCCAACAAAGGTGGAGGATGGACATCTGATACACATAACATAGACAATCAACTATAGAACCAGAGCCAGTCATAAGAAACACACAGCACACAAACTCACTGGCACCGGCACCCACCTATGAAACACTCCAGAAGAAAAAGATATCTGACCATTCAGAACAGAGGTTAAGGGTTAAAAAAAAGTGCAGTCAGAGAACTAGAACCCCTGGAAGGCCCACTCGCCGTGTAGCGCTGTTAACTAGTGGCGGGCATTCACCCGTTCCTAGCGTGGAGCAAAACATCCGGTTCACGCTTCTAACATGGCTGACTAGTGCTGCTGATAATGTACTGGGGCTCCTGGGGTATCCGCTAGTTGTCCTGGGTTACACTTTTACATGTGTCGAATGGGTTACCGGATGTCCACCTCCCCAGTATCTTGAAAACAAGTTTGTCTCATAGGCACAATGTTGAATGGCCGTAAGTGGGCTTTCCAGGGGTTCTGGTTCTTTGCCACAATAGATCACTTGCTCAGTAGTCAAAACCATGTCTTTTCAAGGGAGACTAGATTTATGCATGATCAAAAGGTCAGCACTGCATATGATTGAATGCTCTAAAATGACAATTGCTATAGTAAAATATGCTAAAGTATGAATAGCTTTTAAGTGATCTAGGAAATCAAGAGTTTTGTCTCAAGTGATACCTCCCTCTAAGTTCATGGTATACCGTATTACAATAGCTTTGTCAATGATGTAATAACTGTTATATTATGCTATCTTAAACAAGAAAGAAAATGGAGGGGGGGGTGTTGAGGAAAGTATGACATAATATTTTGGGGGTGGTATGAAATGTGTGACGGGGGGGTCCTGAAGATGCCCTAAAAAAGTGTGACATCATTTATGGACGGCCCCTATATATATATGATGGTGATGTGATATGATGGTGAAGTGTTGTAGAAGACATATCTAAGTTAAAATTCAAAAAGTAAAACCCATGTCATCATTTTACAAACTTTCACAGGAGATAGCAAATGTCCCAGCAGATGTAGGTTTTATAATCTCTAGGTCACCTTCCTTGTTATTTATATAAATGTAGAAAACCGGTTTAGATCTTTTGGTATATTTCCTATATAAATCAAGCAAAATTTAATACCTATTGGTATGGTCAAACTTGAGAAAATATTATATTTCTACCCATTTGGCATTAGAATAAATGACAATTAATAATTTAGATGGCAATTAGCAATATATAAGGAAACACCAGGGAGCTGTTGAATGATATTTTGTCATACGTGAGGCTGAACGAAAGATGACAACCACACTACTGTCCATACGAATTGTAATAGAATTATCGTACAATTGACCTATTTTCAAATACTTATACAAGTCACATCAACCAGTGTACATAGTTAAGGTGGTTAGCTACAGTTCCACAACTGTCATTCAATGTAGCACCAGCATAGGTAATGGGCGTTGCCTCGTCCTACTTCTACAATATCAGTCTTAGACACTATAACTTTATTATTAATTATAATTAGGCTGGCTGATGTCACTCCTTAATTTGTTATGCATGCCAGATAATAGCTTAGTGTCTGTCACTTAAAATAATCAGCCATTTATTATACCACAAATATAGACTTAAATCTTCAGCATTTGACTCTGCTCAGCTAGGGACAAAATGGAAAGAGAGGCAGCTTGGAGAAATAATATTTATTATTATTATGATAATATTGTAGACAGTATAACCCTGAAGCAGTCAAGTAGTTTTGTAGGCATTTTATTTGAACCAACGTTTCGGACTAGTTGGTCCTTTATCAAGGTTAACAATCTCGGTTTGGTCTTTGATTAAGTGCATGGTGAGTCATTATTGGGCGAAGCAAAATCTTATATGATATTTAATTATGAGGTACACTGATACTGTGTGTAAAATATTAATTAGCTAGTGAAGTGATATAGTTATAAATTCGTTTAACTTTGAATTTGTCAATTGATTACAATTATGATAATTGGAACTGGATAACATGGATAATTGTTCAATTAATATGTAGGAAAATTTTTTTGACTCATACAGGTACGAAGTTTCAGAGCTCCCATTGTGAGTCCATTTTAACTTTTTGGCTGGAGTTTTCTTGTCGGGTGGAGGTATCCCAAGTCGATCAGACCTTGCTTCATGCAAGCGCCTAGGTGGTTGTCAATTTTGTGGATCATTGAATATAGGTCAAAGAGAACCCTCAGCAGCAGGGAGATTTCTCCTTGGTCTAGTTGGTGGTGGCAGGTCGGTTTTTGGTGTTGGGATATAGATGTTGTAGGTGTTGGCATTTTGCAGTTGGTTTTGTACAGTGCGTTTGTTGAGTTTGTCATCAACGTGTAGGGTTTGGTCTGGTTCTGTGTCACTTAGGGTGTTGGATATAGCATCTGCATCTTTGATTGGAGTAGTCTTGGGTTGGTTTTCAGTCATGGTGGGTTTTGTTGGTTTTAGTTTGGTGTTAGGGGCGTCCAGGTCATTGGTGTTGGGGTGTAGATTAAGTTCATCATCACTGTCGGATAAGTGAAGGTGAGATATGGGGCTGGGACCCGGCTTCGGCAAGTGGTTTCAGTTCCCTGTGGGGTAATTCACGCTGGACTCGCTTGGTCTTTTGCCAGTGAGGAAAATGTGAATCACCGTGTGGATAGGGGTTGGGGCCTTCGGTGGTTCCTGCAACTCCTATCCAATAGATGGATATAGCGCGCCATGCTATAAGGACGCTGATACCAACTTTTTACGGAGATGGGAACTCCTACACAGAGAAGAAAATGTGTTTGCCTATCTTTTTCTTTCTCCTTATATACTTATTACTCTCTTCACAACAATGACCTGCAGGATGGGCCATGTGAAGTCAAAAAGGTGGGGGGGGTTCGCGGAATTGCTCCCCCTAACAACGCTGGAGCTGAACCAGGAGGAGGACAGTGGGAAGCCTGGCGCCCGGAAGTAGGGGGCTGGATTGAGCAGGTCCCCACGCTAACGGGTCTGCCGGGCTCGAAACTTATCCCTGGCTTACAACTCCGGAACGGTGGGAGACGGGGTGCTCGCTGGTCTGGGCTGACCCTTTGTAGGTCTGGGCCGGTGAGTCTTCCTCATCCAATACCCAAGGAAGCCAAGGAATGCTGACAGAGATCTGCGCTACGGGTGATATGCTTTTTTACTATACAGTTTAAAGGTGGTAGCGAGGCTACCGCTTTTTATATATAATTATCACCTCGTTTATATGTCTTCCTCTTTCAGCACTGAATGTGTGTAGTATATCATTGTTTCCCATCTTACATTTTATCTATTATTGGTATCAGTAAAAAGATTCTTTGTGAACGTTGAATGGTTAGACACGTATTCAGAACTGCTCGACTTAGTTATTAAACTTTTTCGGGATGTCCTCTTGGCAACACAATGGTTGCAGGTCCCCCCTTCGTAAAAGCTGGGAGGGGTAATGTAGAGGTCAGGGCAGTCGAGCAGCGTTGTTTCACTTTAGAACTAGGTGGCGCGAGTGCCGATCCCTGCTGTGCGGTATGGCCGGCGGACCCGCAGTATGCAAATGCTGCGGGTTCACCCGCATTACGTAACTCGGCCACTATATAAGGTCGAGTCCACAGCAGGTTGACAGGACTTCTCAGGGTGCCTCTTTACAGAGTGAACGTCTAGAGCCTCACGAGTGGGTTAGGTTGTGTTGAAACACCTTTCAACATTGAAGAAACCAGTATCTCTTCCCGCGCTAGTTGGTGCCCCGCAGCACCAACGGATTGTGTATTACTTCCAGTAATAAACGAACGGTAGACTGAAACTGTCCGGAGTCTGGTTTTCTATTCGTGGTTAAGCGGTAGTTGGTAGATCTCGTATCTCCTCCCTTCTCCAGTGGGTAAAGCCGAACCCACCTGTATTGGCACGGTAAGTACAGGGTAGCGACTAGTCTCGGAACCTCTGTTCGACTGACGATCGCGGAGAGTGGTAATACACATCAACTGCGAACATTTTCGCTTGTGTGACTGGGGCATAAAATAACTATAAATGACGGTAACAGAGGTGTACGTTACCTGCCAACGCAGTTGTCACCTATGCTTCTTATGGCGCAAATAAAAATTAAAAATTAAAAAAATTAAAGATTTCATTTCATGATATCTCACAGGGTTATCCAACAAGAAACGTGTTCATGCTTTCTGATATTACTAAAGAGTAGTTGCAGATTTAATTAATTAATTGAGTTTAATCTGTGGGCGAAACCTATCATTACTTGAGTGGGATCATAGGAGTGGCCCTGATTTATTTGTTCGGTGTGGTGACAGTCCGTACAGGGCATTCCCCCATCCATTACCTACCATAATGAGGAAATACAGTAATAAAACGATGTTCATGTAAATGTACAAATTTCGATTTGAACTCTGGCCCTAGGACGTTTATAACGAGGTGTTTACACCGAGTTGTAAACGTTCCATGGGCTAGAGTGAGGATCGAAATTTGTACATTTACAGGCACAACGTTTTATCTTTACTATATACCTCAAAAACATTAATATATTTGCCTTAATTAAGTTGTAAGAGCCATTTTTAGTCAAATTTGGGCACAGAAGGGTCAACATGAACCCTAGCTTTCCCTTCGACCGTGGAATGTGGCTGTGACGTTATCGCATAGCAATGTGCATAACAACCAGCATAGCAACATTTTTTGTCGCTTGGAAACTGGCCGGAAACCGGCCAGAAACGGCCAGAAACTGTCAGGAAGAAAACATTGTGGTTGCTTTCTCATCTCATTTTATGCTGGAAAACGAACTGTGATTTACTGCACAGCCGTGCAGTACAAGGTAGAGAGCAGCATGTAGTAATTATGTCACTTACGGCAGTAGGTATATGGTAAAAGATGACTGTGAAGTTTGGGCATATAAGTGTTTTATAGTCACCATAAAAAGAATTTAAATTACAGTTAAATGGGGCTGGTGTAAGGCAAGTTGTACTCACCTCTATGTGGTGGAGCCACCAGTACGGCGTAGTATGTCCGATACAAGAAGGTGGCGGTAGTATATTTATAAACAAATACTTGGTTTGTTGTATTCTTTCCATATATATATATATATATGGGGCTGTCCATAAATGATTTTTGATGATTTAAGGATGATTTAAGGTATATGATAATATGAAACCACAGTGATGGTCCCAATACAAGCTAGATTCATTCATTGCCTGGTCTCATTCTCTGCTTATTTGGCACATAGTAGGGGCCATCCATAAATGATGTCACACTAATTCCTAAGATCTTAAAGAGGCTTCTTTGCCCATCCTGGAAAGGTGTTGGGAAAGTTATGATCATAAGCAGTCATGGATGGATATCCTGCTAAAGTTCCATGCAATAATCCACTGAAATAGTTACACAACTAAAGAAAAAGGCAGCCAAATAGGAGAACGTCCAAATCCCATTTGAAGAAAATATTTTGACAATAGCCTGAAGAGATATCCTTATCTAAATTACTCAGTATGTCTTCCAACAAAGGTGGAGGATGGACATCTGATACACATAACATAGACAATCAACTATAGAACCAGAGCCAGTCATAAGAAACACACAGCACACAAACTCACTGGCACCGGCACCCACCTATGAAACACTCCAGAAGAAAAAGATATCTGACCATTCAGAACAGAGGTTAAGGGTTAAAAAAAAGTGCAGTCAGAGAACTAGAACCCCTGGAAGGCCCACTCGCCGTGTAGCGCTGTTAACTAGTGGCAGGCATTCACCCGTTCCTAGCGTGGAGCAAAACATCTGGTTCACGCTTCTAACATGGCTGACTAGTGCTGCTGATAATGTACTGGGGTTCCTGGGGTATCCGGTAGTTGTCCTGGGTTACACTTTTACATGTGTCGAATGGGTAACCGGATGTCCACCTCTCCAGTATCTTGAGAACAAGTTTGTCTCATAGGCACAACGTTGAACGGCCGTAAGTGGGCTTTCCAGAGGTTCTGGTTCTTTGCCACAATAGATCATCATTTTACAAACTTTCACAGGAGATAGCAAATGTCCCAGCAGATGTAGGTTTTATAATCTCTAGGTCACCTTCCTTGTTATTTATATAAATGTAGAAAACCGGTTTAGATCTTTTGGTATATTTCCTATATAAATCAAGCAAAATTTAATACCTATTGGTATGGTCAAACTTGAGAAAATGTCATATTTTTACCCATTTGGCATTAGAATAAATCACAATTAATAATTTAGATGGCAATTAGCAATATATAAGGAAACACCAGGGAGCTGTTGAATGATATTTTGTCATACGTGAGGCTGAACGAAAGATGACAACCACACTACTGTCCATACGAATTGTAATAGAATTATCGTACAATTGACCTATTTTCAAATACTTATACAAGTCACATCAACCAGTGTACATAGTTAAGGTGGTTAGCTACAGTTCCACAACTGTCATTCAATGTAGCACCAGCATAGGTAATGGGCGTTGCCTCGTCTTACTTCTACAATATCAGTCTTAGACACTATAACTTTATTATTAATTATAATTAGGCTGGCTGATGTCACATTTAATTTGTTGTGCATGCCAGATAATAGCTTAGTGTCTGTCACTTAAAATAATCAGCCATTTATTATACCACAAATATAGACTTAAATCTTCAGCATTTGACACTGCTCAGCTAGGGACAAAATGGAAAGAGAGGCAGCTTGGAGAAATAATATTTATTATTATTATGATAATATTGTAGACAGTATAACCCTGAAGCAGTCAAGTAGTTTTGTAGGCATTTTATTTGAACCAACGTTTCGGACTAGTTGGTCCTTTATCAAGGTTAACAATCTCGGTTTGGTCTTTGATTAAGTGCATGGTGAGTCATTATTGGGCGAAGCAAAATCTTATATGATATTTAATTACGAGGTACACTGATACTGTGTGTAAAATATTAATTAGCTAGTGAAGTGATATAGTTATAAATTCGTTTAACTTTGAATTTGTCAATTGATTACAATTATGATAATTGGAACTGGATAACATGGATAATTGTTCAATTAATATGTAGGAATTTTTTTTTTACTCATACAGGTACGAAGTTTCAGAGCTCCCATTGTGAGTCCATTTTAACTTTTTGGCTGGAGTTTTCTTGTCGGGTGGAGGTATCCCAAGTCGATCAGACCTTGCTTCATGCAAGCGCCTAGGTGGTTGTCAATTTTGTGGATCATTGAATATAGGTCAAAGAGAACCCTCAGCAGCAGGGAGATTTCTCCTTGGTCTAGTTGGTGGTGGCAGGTCGGTTTTTGATGTTGGGATATAGATGTTGTAGGTGTTGGCATTTTGCAGTTGGTTTTGTACAGTGCGTTTGTTGAGTTTGTCATCAACGTGTAGGGTTTGGTCTGGTTCTGTGTCACTTAGGGTGTTGGATATAGCATCTGCATCTTTGATTGGAGTAGTCTTGGGTTGGTTTTCAGTCATGGTGGGTTTTGTTGGTTTTAGTTTGGTGTTAGGGGCGTCCAGGTCATCGGTGTTGGGGTGTAGATTAAGTTCATTATCACTGTCGGATATAATCGGTGATCGGATCGCTGAGAATCTCTGGAAAATGTCGCTGTCTTATGGGCTTTAGACACCGACCCGACGGCTGTGCCCGATTCTACCTTTCCCCGACCGATCCGTCGGGTCTGTGACAATGTGCATCAATCGGGTCGATGTACGCACTTCACCGACCCGGTTTTATTGCTTTTCCCGACGCGTCGGGCATTACTACCATGTCAGATATGACCGATGCTCCCCGACCTTAAGATTTCGGTGTACGCACTTTCACCGATTGTTACCGATTCTGAGATGGCCATTTGAATAGCGATGCTACCTATCCCCTAGTCCGATTTAGAAGTTCCTTATACCGATTTGTAGGGGAGACAGAGGCGATTTGGTCTAGGTGTGCTGGTGGTGGAGGATATATTCAAGCTGCTTGTGGAGCTCGAGCAGCATGTCGATGTTTGGCTTGCACCGTTTGGGGTCGTCGGACATGGCGGCGATGGTGGCGGCATGTTTTTGTTGTGCATCTTTGGTGCAGGGAGTGATGGCTTGGTTGTTCTCGGAATTTTTATCTTCTTTTTGATGGCCATGAGGGGGTGTACCATCCTGTCTTTCTTGTGTACAGTCGGGTCTTCTGTTGGTTCGATAATTTCTGTTGTCGGTTGTTTTGGTAGGGCTTCGAGTCGTCTTTTGACCAGCTGGATGCGTTTATTGACAGTGGTATTCATAGGGAGTTTTGGTGGTTCTGATGGTTGGGCTCGGGTTGCATCGCGTTTGCCGGTGGGTAGTCGACCTAGAAGAAACAAACGGGGTGCCTTTGTAAACAATTCGAAATTGGACGTTTGTGGGATCAATACAGGGGTTGTGTTTGGAATCATGTTTTGGGACATGATGTTTGCATTTAGTCTCAGTGATAAGCGTTGGTTTTGGATCTAGATCGATCTTGTTGTGTATCTTGGTTTGGTGATGTTTTAGGTTGAATTTTCGTATAAAAGTTTGGTAGCAATAAATACATGGGTACTTACCCAGAGTGCGGGTGTCAGCATCATCGTTGCTATGCTTTTTATTCAGGTGCAGTTGAATGGAGCATGTAGTGTTTGGTAGCCACAGGCTACAGACGGGGCATTTCGCCCAGTTCTCCATCGTTTTGTTGTTGTTTAGTCAGGTTGTAGTGGTTTAGTTGTAGGTTTATGATAATGTATCGTCGATGAATGAAGGCCACTCAGAATTCGCCTGAGGTGCCTTGCGAGTCGTTATTGGCGGATGCCGAGTGACGCCACGTATGAATATGTAGATATGTCAAGGTGAAGGTCGCAGTTAGAGCTTCCAGTTCATGCCAAGTGGCTCGACTGTTGAGAACAGTCGTATCCATGCTTCTTCAAGCCGTAGGCGGACATTTATTATTATTATTATAAATATGATGAATAAAATACAAAGATGATGATAATAATAAAATGAGTAAGAAGAGGTTGATGATTAAATTAATACATTGTGTAAAATAGTTGATAAGACATTTATGAAAATGTAAAAGAGTAGATAATATGTGAGTTAGTAATAAACATTGTTGGTGATATATATAAATATAGATGATATTGAAGTTGAGAGATTGTTGGGTTGGATTGTGGGTGGGGTGGGTGGGGAGAATAAAATTGTAAAAAATTTAAGATAAAGAAGAGTTTAAGAGAAAAGTTTGTTGTGGTTATTTAGTAATAGCCTTGGTGAGAGTTGAAGCAACCTCTGCAGCCATCTGGACTTGTATGTAGTCCTTGTAGGCGTTTGAGGACTATTGTCCGAACCTCTGGACCTCAAGCTCTGAATGTCCAGCTTTGAACGCCTCGGTCGCGGCCGCCTTCCGCAGGGAGTGTAGTCTGAATGTTTTTGGATCGGTGCCACCATACTCTTGATACATGATTTTTGACGGTCCCCGGGGATGGATCGTCTTGGGCTAGATATTCCGCGTACACTGAGATCATCTGTGGTCTTGGTCGTAGGTGGTCCTCGCCCACCTGCCTGCCGGGCTGCTGCCCTCTGTTGCAGACAGAGGAACGCCTGATCTGGAGTGGAGCAACAGACGTACGTTGTTGAGGAAGTACAAGCATGGATTGATCAAAGTCAGGTTATTTCTACATACATCTTCACAGGTATGGTTAAAGTACTTTGCACTTAAGTGAGCCAGGCTAAGATTATCAGGGACAGTATTGTATTCCCCCGGGATATGTCTGAAGGATAAGTCTGGTATATAGCCTGTATCATCCAGGCGGCCCGGGCACAGTCCAACAGCACTTTGTTGTGCCCGCGGCCACTCTGAAATACATTTACAGCGGGCATATTATCACAGTAAACCAGGATATGCCCCCCACTGTCATCCTTGGTAACAAACGACTGGAGAGCTATGACCACGTTAAGGGCCTCTAGTACTGTGATGCATGCCGCCTTGTCTTGGACAGGGGCAACTTGACCGGTGTAGGCCCACCGTTCGCCGTTGCCGCCGATGCCCGAGAGGCAGGCGTCAACCCCGATGATGTGAGTGGGGGACCTGGCCGGGATGAGTGCTACCCCGTCCCAGTCCCTCGCGAACTCCTCGAACCATTGCAGATGGGCCCGGACCTCGGCCGAGATATTGATGAACTTTTTCTTGTTGCCGCATAGTGTCTCGAGCAGGTGAGATACGAAGAGACGCGCCGGCGGGATGCATTTCGATATATGTACCAGGCGGCCGACAAGGGACTCCATCTGTTTTCTAGTCATGGGGCGTTTTTTACACATTTCACTCACAGTGGAGTGTATGTCCTCCAGTTTGTCCTCCGGCACAGACAGGGTCTTGTTCTCTGCGTTGATTATGATGCCGAGCCATCTCACTGTACGTGCCGGCCCCTGGCGTTTATTGGTGGCCTCGGGTAGGCCGAGCTCCTCCAGGAGGGCTGTTATGACTAGGGCCTGGAGCAAGACAAGACAATAACGTCATCGAGGTACATCTAAGCTTTATACCGTGTTGTTGTAGAATTTAAACGATTGTGTTAGCGATGCGTTGCATATGGCAACTAGAGCACCTAGCGCCAAAAACCATGCTGGCCTCGAGGGAATATTTCCCCCCCCACTCAAGGCACTGGAGAGGCCAGTCGAGAGGGTCAGCCTTGAAGTTTTTGTATGCCTGACTCACATCGATACTAAAGAGGTGGGCCTCGGGGCCCATACCCACAAGGTCGTCTACTATACAGTCAATGGATGGGAGAATGTGTTCCCGGACCAAGCCAAAAAGGGAGTTCTTTATAACATAGGCATTGACCGACTTCTTGTATAGGGAGGTCAGGTCAGATATAACGCACCTCTCCTCTGAATCCCACTTGGGCCTTGACATCAATGGAGATACATGGCACCAAGGTTCAAAGGGGGTGTGGTCATAGAGGCCTATAAGCCCACCTAGTTCCAGCTCTTTGTTGACAAAAGCCTGTATGGCCTCGGGAAAATTAGTAGCGCAAGGATGATTGACACCTCCAGGGTTGTTACTCATGGGGCCCATATATCTGAGTGGGAAACCATAGGCCACCAGATCGTAAAGTCCCGGGTCAACAACTTCATCGCACAAATATCTCGACCAGGCCTCAAAGGTTTGTCGGCAAGGGTTGTCTACAACTCACACTGTTAGGGAGTCCTGAGAGACGGACCTGATCATAGATTTCCACCAATCGAGTAGAGTCGGGGTTAGAACAATCTTTATACATCTTAGGCCAGTTGTCAGACCTGTGGTTTGCAAAGGCCTTGGGCCTCGTATCGGCCTCGTGATGAGCAATATCATTTTCAAAAATGAAGCGAACAGCATCAAAGTCTAAAGGTTTACCTGATGGCTGTGGCCCGTCAGCTGTGGCCACGCTGCCGAGCAACTCTCCGCGGTTCCCGGTGCGTGCCACTATCTTGCTGTCTGTCGCCGTCTCACGCCAATTGGGTCAGTCCGAGGGATTGTCCGATGCAGAGAATCCATTTTTGTTAAATCCTGCAACAAAAGGGTGACGTGCGGTTACTTAGTTGTACTTAGTTGAATGTGAAAACATGCCCTTGGAAGTGGCTCTACCGGAAGTGCTGCCATCTTGGATTTGCTGGAGCTGGTCATTTGCATGTGGTGGCAACTCTGTGTTGTTGTTACCCAAGGCACCAGCTGTGTGGGGGCCGCTATCTTGTTCTCGTTCTCCAAGCAGATGTTTCGCGCCCACACTGAGCTGGTTCCTGTGGTTGCTGGTACTAACTGTTCCTGCTGGTTCGCTGCCAGCAGAGTCTTGGCCCTTTCCCGTGCCGTGTCTGCGTCTGTCGGCGTCCCCCGCAACACACTGCGGAAGGCGCCTACTGGCCGTTTTTTTAAGCCGTACGTCCATGAGAGTCTATGTGCCTCCTGTCCCTGTCGAGGCAGTCGCACACACTTATATTGTGGCCGTTTAAAACGTTTCCCGTTCTACCGAAGCAATATGAGCACCCATGAAGATATAACACACCTGCCTCTTTGTGGTCGCCGTGGTGTGAGCAACCCCTGGTCGATCTCGTAACAGGCAATCTCGTGGCTACAGTCCCCGGTCCTTGAGAGCCTGTTGTTGTTCGCACCCTTTGAGGGGGCTGTGCCCTGAGTGCATCCGGACTGGGTCACAGTTGTCCGATCCATGAGACAGAGTGTCACGCATTCATGTTGAATTATATGCCAGTCGGTTCAGCGGATCTTTTCTTTCTCCACCATCAAAAGTATGTTGTGAAAACCTGGGTACCGACGGCCACGGCCAAACCATAGCGTCGTCCACCACGGCCTGCAGGTGTTCCAATATGTGGGGGTTGTTTTCCTGGTCCGCTCGGCACTATTGTAGACACACTAGTGCTCTGATATATTCCAACATCTCGATTTTCTTACGGACCTCGAGTTTCTTCTTTAAGCTATCCGTCCCCTTCTGGAATTATTACTGAGTTATTAAGTGTTCCGAGTCTGTTGAGAATGACGCCAAGCGTGTTATTTATTGCATTATCAGGGTTGTTTTGTGGTGCACACTGCTGTGTTTTATTAGTTATGTGGTGGTCGCCGCCTGTCTAGCAGGTTGGATGACCCCGATCCGGAATGCTAGTTCCAGGCAGGATCCCACCCTTCGCTCTCTACATAGGTTGGTTCAGTTTTCGGTGAGTTTACATGGACCTAGTCACACATAACACAACACACGTCTCTTAATAAACAGGAATGTTTATTAACAAAGCTACTTCCCGGAAAGATCTGGAAGATCTTTCGCACAAGTACAGTACCCCAGCACAATGTGCCAGGTAATGCTAGAGAGGCTAATCTGAAAGACTCGCCTAACCACCAGGAAGGTTACGAGAACCCGCCTGCAAAGTGAGGGCCCAAGGGTCTGTTCCGTAGAAGAGACACGCGAGGACAGCCTGTCGACCTACTGTGAACGCTGAGTATATATACCCAGCGTTACGTAATCCTGGTCTCCGCCACGCCATTCTCGTGTGCGACGTTGCCCGGAATCACTACACAGTAAGGATCGGCAGGTTGCGCCACCTTCCGTAGAACACACGAACACTGATGGATTCCCACCCCACTACATTACCTCTCCCAGTTTTTACTAAGGGGGAACCAAGGCAGCCATTTTGCTGCTATTTTTGCTTAAATTTTTTTCCCCCTACCCGGGTTCTGCCCAAACCCATCTGACTTCGGAAAGAGTTGTTAGCTCTATTGGTTCTGACTTCAGACGGTGTATTCCCGGCCTACCACGCGCCAGTCAAGACGTCCATCATCTCCCCTAAACGTCCTTGTCGGAGGACGATTTAAGGTTGACAACTTTCGACTGACTGTGCGTGGCAGTAGTCGGAGGAACCAACATTACCGGGGCACACCGCTCTGGTCTGATCAACTGCTGGAGAGTGGTCGGTCCGGTATCTAAAAAGATTGCGGACTCCAATAGGATGATGTTGGCATCCATCCCCATAGCTCCACCCTGTTCCCCGGATCGATCTACCGGCGTTCCCTGGGAAGGTCCTGCCGATGTCTCAGTCCACGTCACAGGAGGAGGCGGTCTCTGCTGTGCAGGTTCAGTCGCGGGATCAGTCTGATCCGTAGGGACCTGACCTTGTCTGGAGAGCGGAGTGCTACACTGACATCCATGGGCTGAGCCGTGGATGCAGTGTCAGTGGAGATGTCCTCCACGGATGACCACCCCAACATGTCGGCGAGTTGCAGGCGTGTCGGGTCTGGTCCTTCCGAGGTAAACTGGAGGAATCTCCCGTGGCTACGCTGTCGGGCCAACCACGCTTCCCAAACCTTGACTGGGCCGTGGTTTTCGCAATATGCGCGTCCTCTAAGTCCGCTGCATACTGCGTAGCCAGGCCTTTCGTGGCTTCCCATACCTCGTACCGGGCCAGGTTTACTAGCTCCTTAGAGAGGCTCTCATGGAGAGACCTAGTGCCATCTCGGATGCGACCTTCAACCGTGCTACCTATGTGCGACTCAAGTTGACCTGCCCGTTGGACGTATATAACACTGAGCGCACAGGAAGAGGAAGTTACCTTCGACTCGGCTGGAGGCTTTGTCGTAGGCTTCTTCTTCATCTCAGGTGCCGGGTTGGCTGGAGGTGGGAGTGCCGGAAAGGGCTCTTCACTCCGAACTTTCCCGAGCGCCTGGGTAGCACCCTTCTTCTGGGTGATAGCACTGCACAAAAACCACTATTTTACATATATATACGCCATTGCGATAACGCGCATATCGGCTGTATCGTGCCTTGTTTACATTTGTATACACCTCTTATCTGCATCTGTGTTTCGGGTGTCTACGAGGTAGTTTCCATATGTAGACACGCGCAACTTGGCTGTATTTCACGCCTGGCGTATCCAAGATAAAACATGTTATGTGCGATATATATATACGCCAGGCGTATATATGATACAAAAAAAAAAGAAATTGTGACCCGCGGCCCGCCCCGTCCTGTGGGTGTTGGTAGAGGATGCACCAACACTGACCCGCCACCCGCGACCTCCCAACCCCACCCCCTACCGCCCCCCCGACACCCCACCACCCCACCACCCTACACTCACTCTACCCACAGTGAAGCCCTAGCACCCGGCCCCAGCCTCCCCCCAGTGTCTCTGTGCGCCTGAAGTCCTCCTCCTGACTCCGACTCCGCCCCCGCCTTGTTAGAAGTAGTGTGAATGCGGCCGCCACCCTCACAGGCACCCGCTCAGCCGCCCGCCCTCAGGACTGAAAGCATCTTACACAAGCCTAGCGGCCGCTAATCCGGCTGAGTGACACTGGGGGAGGCAATTATATAGTAAGCCTGACTGTTCACACATTGAAATGGTGTTTTAAAGTTTTAAAAAATCAGAAAAACTGTAAAAAAACAACTTAATGCATGGTTTATTATGTGTAATTAATCAATTTATACTCAAACAGGTTTTATAAAGATTTTATAAAATAAATTGGCAATATAAGATTGCAATTTTCATATAATACAGACTTGGATAGTAAATGGCAAATGGAATATACTACCCAGCCTTGGCCCTGTCAGGTTTGGCCACCGGTCCCGGGCCAAAAAGGTCCTGGCTTCCGCTGGCTTCCCCTTTGGAGGAGTCCAATGCTGGTACATCGACTGTACCATGGCACGAATCTTGGGATCAGGGATCCCCGCCAACATCTGTTCCAGGCTCTGGTCTGAAACCATGGGCCCAGACTCGTCCTGGTCAGGGGTCTTCCCTGGAGAACGGCGACGTGGGCGGGCTCGGCCACACCTCGGCGTCTCGTGCTCCGATTCGGAACCTCTGACCTCCATCATTATCACATCCGAGTCGGAGTTCTCAGTTTTCACTGAGCTCATCTTCGGACGTGCTTCGGACAAGAACCCTTAGCGGCCTGGGCCACCTCGGTATTCTTCCCCTTGTGAGCTTTTCCCTGTCCGGGTTGTTCAGCTCGGGTTTCCCCAAGAAGAACAGAATCCTCGGACTCGTCCCCTTCCAGGTCAAAGTCACCATCATCTGAACCGATGAGCAAAGCATCATCGTCCAGGTCAGGGAGCTTTCGCTCACCCTCCGCACCGGGGGTACGGTCAGCCATGCTGCTACCGCCCCACTCTTGTGGTGCTAGGCACCACTCCGAACACTGAGTGAAGACCACTGAAAAAACAGGGCCTTATATACTCCTAGTTGACCCAGATTCACTTCCGTGAACCAATCAACCGTGTCGAGACTAACTCAACTTGAGCGTCTCGACACCGCATGCGTGAAGAAACCAAGGGTCAGCGTTACGCTTGACCTGATTCGCTCACACACCTCAATCGCCCAGGGTAGGTTCCGAAACCCGGGGAAGCCCTATTTGAGCTCCAACCCGAGTTCTCCACCATGTGGGGGTTTCTTTATGCTGTCATGTATCACATTAGAAGTGTGGGAGGCTGTGTACAATTTCCCATGAATGGATCATACCTAACAGTGGGTTCGGCAATTCTGCAGCCTCTAGAGGGTCCTCAACGGGGTCCCTTAGAGTAACGTCTGGGCTGCGGCGTACAACAACAAATCTAAGGTAACTTTTAGATCAACATTCATGTTCAATCGACACGCCACTGACTCTCTACACACTGTACCATTGCTTCTCGTTGTGTTTTTCGACAACCCCGGAACCACTACTCTTTGTAGCTAACCACAGCTTTCGATTTTTTAATTGACTGCTGCAGCGGGGTTTTAAGCCTGTTATAGGCTTCATTCTACTACTCGAACCATGCTTATTGTACATCCGTACGATCCGTAGCAAAGGCGGACTTAGCCGCATCAGGCTTCTCGTCTACCCACACCTTCCCTTTGAAGCTAGTGTAAGTAGGAATCACCTTCCGTTGCCGTCCCGGTTTCCGTCATGTTGATGGGCACCCATTACTCGGAACCCTGGTAACCTTTGACCGGGACTTCCCAGTCGGGGTCTGCCTCCGCCGTGTGGATGGGGGTTTGACACCTGGCTTCCCGGCTCTTTGAACCCGGAACTTCCCTGCTTTACAGGTTGGGTCTGCGGTCAGTGACACATCCCGCGTGGTAGCAGGGTGTGAAACTTCAAAGCCGGAACTTTCGCGCTTACCCTCCCATAGTTGTAATCGAGCTACATGGGATTTGTAGCGCCTTTGTGACCATTCGTCCTCAATCACTACTGTCATTTCTGACAATACTTGAACAATTCGGAATGGTCCATCCCAGTTAGGAGCGAGTTTAACATTTACCAACGGAGTGTGGTATCGTACAACCAGGTCTCCTACTACGTGGCTTGAGATTGACATCGTGTCCAGTCTTTTGCCACTCAGCAGCTTTCACCAGGTTCCATCTTGCAAGGTAGTATCCCTCAACGAAACATTCCCTTTCGACAAACCCTATGGGACAAGGATCATCCATGGACATTCCTGGAACACCATAGACTATGTCGGCGGGCATTACTATCTCCTCGCCAAAGACGAGTAAGTTAGGTGAACACCTCGTGCTGGAATGAATGGTGTGCTATAAACAGCGCCAATTCATCCCAGTTCTTCCGGTTTTCATCGACCAGAGTTCGAAGACACTGGATCAATGTCCGGTTGAACCTTTCCACCACACCATCCGATTGAGGACAATATGGATTTGTATGCGTCTTTTTAATCTCCAGTGCCCTACACATTTCTTTCTAGATCTGAGATTCAAATTCCCCTCCCTGGTCGGAATGTAGCACACTTGGAGTTCCAAAAGGCAGCATCCAGTTTTTCACTAAAGCTTCCGCACAAGTAGCAGCTTTGTGATTCTTGAGGGGATAGATCTGCACATATTTTGTGCAGTAATCCATCACCACCATCATACAGGTGTTCCCATCTTCAGACTCTTCGATACCAGAAATGATATCTAGAGTGATTCTGGCAAACCTGACTCCGAACAGTTCCTGCTGTAGCAGCATCTTTCTGAGACCTACCCCGGGTTTGACTTTGCCACAGACGGAACAGCCAGATATCCATTTTTGGATATCTGCACCCATCCCAGGCCAGTAGTAATGACGCCTTATTCGGGCAACTGTCCTTTTCCCTCCAATCATTTCCTCGGCATCTTTAAAGTTAAAGAGCCATTTGAGAGAAGAATGGTCGGTACGTAAGATAAAGTCTCCACCTGCTAGGAAGTGTCGATATTTTCTTACATACACCACAACCGCTAAGAGTTCCCTCTAGTGGTACAGTAGTTCCGCTGGCTCTTGCTTAAGCTATTGCTGGCAAAAGTTATTGGAACTTCCACACCATCCTGAATCTGAGACAAAGCCGCTCCTATACTCTCATTACTAGCATCAGTATCAAGAATGAACCGACCCCGGGGCAGAGGGTACTTCAACACGGGAGTCTCCGTAAATTTCCTTTTTAGTCCCAGAAAAGTGGCTTCAGCTTCCGGAGTCCACTGGATCTCTTCTGGCTTCCCTGGCTTATCTAGTATTTAGTCTGCTTTCCTCGACCGGATTGCAGATGTTAAGACATTAAAAACCCTCTGAGAAATGTCAGGAATCATCCTCTTATCATCAACATAATCTCTCACCTTCCTACCAAACACTCTCTATCTCTATCTGGTCAAAACACTTGCTGGATAAAAAGAAGGAGGTAAAATACATATGTGGTGGATGGGTGTCGGGTACAGCCGAAGCTCCTCCCGAGCACCACTACAGTTTTTGGTCCAAGATGCCATCTCGGTCCTGGTCCCACCCGCTAACCCGCAGCTGTGTTTTACCACAACCACCCAGCACCGTAGCTCTGCCTTTGAGGATAACAGGGCTGGTAAGAGCCACCTCCTGGAGGGAGTACACCATACCTCCCTCCGGCCAGTGGACACCACCACCCTGCTCTCCTCTCGGGACCCCAGAACTCTATCCAGAGAAGGGACCCACGGGTCGACCCTCTCCTCCTAGAGAACCGGGATACTCCACTATCTAGGGAACCCGAATCTATCAACAGCTAGTCCAGAGAGCTAGCTCCCATCGTTGGAGCACAGAGAAAGAGCCCTGCAGACAGACCGCACGTAGTCTCTCCACACCCCAGTGTCTCTCAATAAGCCACAGCAGGCTGCTTATATACAGCCCATGTCCTCACTGAGCATGTGCAAGAACTTTGCTGGTTCTCCACGGGGTATTCTGAGTAAGCCTGGTCACTAGCAAACCAGTGGTTCCCGCTAGTTCCCTGCCCACTTCCCCAGGATCAATCCTCACTGCTGGTTCTCAACCTGACAGCTGAGAAACCAGTCTGGACTGGTCCCAACACGGTGTCAGTAATAGCCAGCGGCAGGTGGCCTACTTCAAAACCGCGGGAAAACAAGTCTAAGTGACCTGTCCAACGGCTCGCTCGGCTGTCCCGGCCACGGCTATACTTAGAAAGGCGTAGTAGATGTGCCAAGCCTTAGTAGACTTGCACGGGTCCCCTACACATATATAACCACTAGGATCTTGATTTATGAATTTCAGTTTTATTTTTACTTTAGTTATGCTTTTCATATTTGATAATGTACCATAAAATGATATGGTGGTAGACCGCAATGTACAAGTGAACCATATTCAATAAAAAAAGAAATTCTCCTCATTCCATCCCATCAATCTGCTCAGTCACGAGCACCCTTCAAATTAAACTGTGCTATTAGTAATGTATTTGATGATATGAATAATGCAGCCGAAACTAAACTCCACTGCTAGCATTGTAAATCTATCATCTAAGAGACCTGGGAATGTCTACTATACCTACCCCTCCACCTACCCCACCCACCTCACCAGGACTATGACTACCCCTCAACCTACCACACACACCTCCTTGCTGGGATACATTTAATTGCTGGGCCTGTCATGCATGGGTTCATTCCTTAATTTAGAATGATGAGGAGCAGGAGAGATTTATTCATGACATGTTATTTCATGGTGAATCATTTCTGGAGCCAGAATATAGATCTGTCCCCCCAAGGGGCCTGCCATACTGCTGGCCACCTAGTGACTGCTTCATGAACTAACAATGGCTCTGTCCCCTATAATCTCTGGACGTTGAATATTTCACGATGGCTGGATGATAAGATCTATCGAGCGATCTATGACCACGGTGACAATCCATGGCTAAGATCGTTACATGAAATAGATGGTAGGGAGACACGTTTAGGCCACTCAAAAAAAGAAACCTTTTTTTCATCACCAAGCCATGAAGAATATGATGGGTTTTTTTTCTTTTTTTGTGCTGGATCAAAGATGGCTAAAAGTTGTCATTAATTGCGCTTCAGACATACAGTAAAATCCTGTGTAAGCGGTCACCCTCCGTTCCGGGCCAAAGTGTCTGCATATGCGGGCTGTCTGCTTATGCGGGGTCACTGCTTATGCGGGGTCACAGCTTACACGGGGTTTTCAGATTTATACTGTTTATACATTGAAAGCATCCCTGACATCAGGAGCTTTAATTTGATACTAAATAGATATACCTTTCATAAATTCTATCAAGGTTCATCTTATTCTAACCACCAAAAAAAAAGAATTCTTCTAAAATCGTTTGTTGAGAAACAAGTGTTTTTTAGTGGCCTAATCTTTCGTACAAAGTGTCGTTTGTTTTGCATACATCATATGGGACGGTAG
Source organism: Alentia gelatinosa (assembly GCA_950022655.1). Classification (NCBI taxonomy): domain Eukaryota; kingdom Metazoa; phylum Annelida; class Polychaeta; order Phyllodocida; family Polynoidae; genus Alentia; species Alentia gelatinosa. The sequence continues at coordinate 121,979,682 of OX465581.1, read as the reverse complement.
GTCTACTATGTGTAAGCTAAGCACAAATATCCTGGCTACTGGCTAGGATATCTGTTGGGAGATTAATACCCTATCCCTTTCATATCGATCGGGTCACAGTTATAGGAGCAGTCAATAGTTATTGCTATGACAACAAAGGCGGCCAGAGAACTGGAGATGGGGGAGAGGAAGGGGTATTTATAAGGAGGTGTAGGGTTACAGGGAGCGACTGGGGGGGTGGGACATATACAGGAGGTTCTGTTCCTACTGGACAAGTCTTCGATTCATGGGACAGTCTGAGAAGGATACATGCTATAATGAACTTTATTTTGACTGTGTTTAATCATTTATTGAATATTCATAATCAAAGACTTTAGCAAGTCTAGCAGTATATCAGTGGCATAGGAGAACATTTAGTAAAAAAAATAAATATACAAAATAGATTTATTATGGTTAGTATTACATGTAGCATTATATTAGAAATGTTGATACAAATCAAAAACAAAACAAGAGGCCACAGAATTAAGTTGCGATTTCATTGACATGTATATAAAAATACTAATGTGCTATTTTATTAAGAGATCAATATTATATCTGTCCATTTTATTTGGAAAAAGTTATATTGTAAGGCAAATCGGCATATATCGGGATATACTTTTCTCCTTCACTCCCAGCAGGGGTAAATTTACTGCTATATCAAAGACCAATCCTTCTCATACCATGTCTATGTGGTGTGGAAAGTAAAAGAACTATCAACTATTATTTTATAATTTTCATATATTTCTAGCTTTATATATCTATAAGGGTATTAATCACTTTATATTACATTTTCACCCATTCGTTTGTCATGTGATACAGTGAGTGATAACAGCTACACAATGGTAGCTTGTGGAGCAACAGCTCATATTGTTACTGACAAAACAAACTTCACATCCATGGACCCATCATTTGACCCACTGGAGCACATCATAGAACAGAAAGACCGCCGGGATCGTCAAGGGGAGAGGACAAGCTTCCATCAACATCAGTGATGTAAACAGCGCTGTACACCAGGGACCTGTTTCAGTAGTTTTGTGACATTAGGCCTAGACAGACATCAACAGCAGCACCAACCGTGCAAGCAACAGCGGAAAAAATGGTGTCTGGTTTCAAAACACATTTCACAGTTTATGTCAAATATCATTGAATCGGAGCTGCCAATTTTCTTCATATTTAGGACAATTATAGGTCATATGTATTTCTTACTCGTGTTCAAGTGTCATTGCTTAATTCCTACGGGAAATGAGTAAAATTGTCTAATACTTTTGAAACTGGACACACCTTGTTAGGGGTCTGTCTTGTCCTAAGTACCGCAACTTGTGTTGATCTGTCCGTATGGTGTCACAGATGCAATCTAGACATGTCACAAAACTACTGAAACAGGTCCCAGATGTGTCAGGATGATGCACTGTATATACCTCCTCACCCCAAAGATATATTTCTGTTCAAGCAGCCACATCTAAAGGTGCTATGCTGAATTTTTCAAAGAACCCTGCTGAGCTTATTGTGAATAATGGTACTACTTTCCCAATCCAGAAGGAGGGGTGTCTTTACTTTTCATGTTCAGTGAAGAACTCAGGTGTATGATCAGCAGAAATGTGGCATAAAACCATGGAACACTGCAATGCAGAATATTTATTGAGACTGCAAAATGGTGTTGATACCATGAAGATAGAGAGAAGTAAGAACTTTGAGTGTGACACATGTGTTTTGTGAAAAATGCTAAATCTCAAAACAGAAAACCTGATAAAAAAGCAAGTAAGCCTATAGAACTGGTACATAGTGATCTAAATGGCCCGGTTGAGCCCTTGTACAGAGGAGGTTATAGATATGTCATCAATTTTGTTCATGATGTTTCAGGTTGCTCAAGTGTGTACATTATTCAAAGAAAATCTGATACTTGTAAGGCGATTCAAAAATTACTTGCTGCTGTGGCTCAATATGGGGATGTCAAGTGTATAAGGACTGTCAACGGTACTGAATCTGTAAACAAAGAAGTAAAAGAACTATTTCTAAAGCACAGGATAAAACATGAAAAGTCTGCCCTATACTCACCAGATCAAAATGGCACAGCGGAAAGGCACTGGCGAACCTTATTTGACACTGGTAGATGTTTGATTATTGAGTCAGGTGTTGATAAGACTTTCTGGCATTTTACAGTCTTAGCAGCAAACTACAGTAGAAATAGCTGTGACAGTTTGAAAGTCACACTCGTCAAAGCATTTTCTGGTAAAAGTCTTAATCTTGCAAAACTTCACATCTTTGGGGCTAAGTATTTTGCATATGTCAAAAACAAAAAGAAGCGTGACCCACATAGCCAAAAGGGGATTTTCATGGGTTATGATAAAAAGACTCCAGCCTACATTGTATACTTTCCAACTCAAACCAGTAAAATGTGGCCCTTCACCTACCCCACCCCTCCTCCCCAGGACTCAGTCCCTGTGTCCTATACCTACCCCTCCACCTACCCCACCCCTCCTCACCAGGACTATGACTACCCCTCAACCTACCACACATCCCCCCTTGCTGGGATACATTTAATTGCTGGGCCTGTCATGCATGGTTTTTTTTTGTGTTTTTTTTTTAAAAAGGTTTATTTCAGACGAATAACAGTTCACAGAGAAACAACAGTGATCTTCCACCGCTTCCGTCTATAAATACAAGCTTATATGACAAAAGACAATTACAAACACAATGATACAGGCTGAGGACAAAATAATCAGCTCATAACTGGCATTCAGAGTCAAAAGTTAATTATCTACAGACACATGGATGACACCACATATCACCACCAAATCAAGGGTCATAATTTAATCATTTCTGGTTGTTAGAGGATAGCACTCCGGATCTATCAGGTGAAAGTGGTTCATACAGACGTCATCATTCCTTAATTAACAATGATGAGGAGCAGGAGAGATTCATCCATGACATGTTATTTCATGGTTGAATCATTTCTGGAATGTAATCAGATTATATTGTGGCATGTGGCCCTCCACCTACAGGGACTGGGTCCTATACCTACCCCACCACCTCCACATAAGGTTGCCGATGCTATTTAACTGGGCCAGGAGGTCTTTGCCCCACGTTTTGCAGGTCGCAGAATAGTGATCCAAGGTGGAAAGTGTATATATCCAGAATTTTTACAGATCGCATCATGATTCTGCTGCCATCTATATCCAATTAAAAACCTTTAACCTATATGACACTGAAAATGCAGCGTTGTAAAAGGAGCGATACAACAGAAATAATAAAACTACACGACACGATCTGATATTATTTGTGCAACGCTTTTGCAGCCCACATTTCTAGGAGAAATAAGGGTACACTTCTAGTAAGATCTCACACTCTCTAAGTGGTATTCTGTACTCTCACTATGCTCTATGGAGAAGAATTCTTAATGAACTAGGATTAGAGCCTAAAGAATCCACTGACCTGCTCCCATACTAAATACGTACATCAATGCAACTAAAGATTCCTATAATCTCAATGATGCCACTGAGTGGGAATACTGTGTGCCAGTGGATTCTCAAGGTTCTAAGCCTAGTTTGTTAGGAAATTTTCTCCCATAGAATGCAGAGAGAACCTTGTACAGATTATGACATATGAGAGGAGTGCGTGGGAAGGGGGTGCGGGGTGGGGGGTGGTTAGTCTACTGTGGTTTCAAGTGAAAAGCGATTTCTATTCAGCAGAGGGCAACCATGCATATATACGGCATATAGCCTATGAGCTATGGGGGCTGCCATGAAGCCCCCCAAGTGGGTGTTCTTCACTAACGGAGGTGAAAAAGTAGGTGTTCTTCACCAATGGAGGTGGAAAAGAAGTGAGTGATAATTGGGAAAAGTCAGAACTCTAGCCTTGCTCACATATGTATATAAAGTGTTCCATCTGAAAAACCTCATGTTCTGTGTTTAATCATTATGTCATCCTGCTCTAAGATGGGTCTAGAGAGTCAAGGGAACAATGGTAAAACATTGAAAGGCAGTTGAATTTTGTAAGAACGATGAGCCAGAATATAGATCTGTCCCCCCCCAAGGGGCCTGCCATACTGCTGGCCACCTAGTGACTGCTTCATGAACTAACAATGGCTCTGTCCCCTATAATCTCTGGACGTTGAATATTTCACGATGGCTGGATGATAAGATCTATCGAGCGATCTATGACCACGGTGACAATCCATGGCTAAGATCGTTACATGAAATAGATGGTAGGGAGACACGTTTAGGCCACTCAAAAAAAGAAACTTTTTTTTCATCACCAAGCCATGAAGAATATGATGGTTTTTTTTTCTTTTTTTGTGCTGGATCAAAGATGGCTAAAATTTGTCATTAATTGCGCTTCAGACATACAGTAAAATCCTGTGTAAGCGGTCACCCTCCGTTCCAGGCCAAAGTGTCTGCATATGCGGGGTGTCTGCTTATGCGGGGTCACTGCTTATGCGGGGTCACAGCTTACACGGGGTTTTCAGATTTATACTGTTTATACATTGAAAGCATCCCTGACATCAGGAGCTTTAATTTGATACTAAATAGATATACCTTTCATAAATTCTATCAAGGTTCATCTTATTCTAACCACCAAAAAAAAAGAATTCTTCTAAAATCGTTTGTTGAGAAACAGTGTTTTTTAGTGGCCTAATCTTTCGTACAAAGTGTCGTTTGTTTTGCATACATCATATGGGACGGTAGGTCTACTATGTATAAGCTAAGCAAAAATATCCTGGCTACTGGCTAGGATATCTGTTGGGAGATTAATACCCTATCCCTTTCATGTCGATCGGGTCACAGTTATAGGAGCAGTCAATGGTTATTGCTATGACAACAAAGGTGGCCAGAGAACTGGAGATGGGGGAGAGGAAGGGGTATTTATAAGGAGGTGTAGGGTTACAGGGAGCGACTGGGGGGGTGGGACATATACAGGAGGTTCTGTTCCTACTGGACAAGTCTTCGATTCATGGGACAGTCTGAGAAGGATACATGCTATAATGAACTTTATTTTGACTGTGTTTAATCATTTATTGAATATTCATAATCAAAGACTTTAGCAAGTCTAGCAGTATATCAGTGGCATAGGAGAACATTTAGTAAAAAAAATAAATATACAAAATAGATTTATTATGGTTAGTATTACATGTAGCATTATATTAGAAATGTTGATACAAATCAAAAACAAAACAAGAGGCCACAGAATTAAGTTGCGATTTCATTGACATGTATATAAAAATACTAATGTGCTATTTTATTAAGAGATCAATATTATATCTGTCCATTTTATTTGGAAAAAGTTATATTGTAAGGCAAATCGGCATATATCGGGATATACTTTTCTCCTTCACTCCCAGCAGGGGTAAATTTACTGCTATATCAAAGACCAATCCTTCTCATACCATGTCTATGTGGTGTGGAAAGTAAAAGAACTATCAACTCGGTAAATATGCAGGCAATTATTTTATAATTTTCATATATTTCTAGCTTTATATATCTATAAGGGTATTAATCACTTTATATTACATTTTCACCCATTCGTTTGTCATGTGATACAGTGAGTGATAACAGCTACACAATGGTAGCTTGTGGAGCAACAGCTCATATTGTTACTGACAAAACAAACTTCACATCCATGGACCCATCATTTGACCCACTGGAGCACATCATAGAACAGAAAGACCACCGGGATCGTCAAGGGGAGAGGACAAGCTTCCATCAACATCAGTGATGTAAACAGCGCTGTACACCAGGGACCTGTTTCAGTAGTTTTGTGACATTAGGCCTAGACAGACATCAACAGCAGCACCAACCGTGCAAGCAACAGCGGAAAAAATGGTGTCTGGTTTCAAAACACATTTCACAGTTTATGTCAAATATCATTGAATCGGAGCTGCCAATTTTCTTCATATTTAGGACAATTATAGGTCATATGTATTTCTTACTCGTGTTCAAGTGTCATTGCTAAATTCCTATGGGAAATGAGTAAAATTGTCTAATACTTTTGAAACCGGACACACCTTGTTAGGGGTCTGTCTTGTCCTAAGTACCGCAACTTGTGTTGATCTGTCCGTATGGTGTCACAGACGCAATCTAGACATGTCACAAAACTACTGAAACAGGTCCCAGGTGTGTCAGGATGATGCACTGTATATACCTCCTCACCCCAAAGACATATTTCTGTTCAAGCAGCCACATCTAAAGGTGCTATGCTGAATTTTTCAAAGAACCCTGCTGAGCTTATTGTGAATAATGGTACTACTTTCCCAATCCAGAAGGAGGGGTGTCTTTACTTTTCATGTTCAGTGAAGAACTCAGGTGTATGATCAGCAGAAATGTGGCATAAAACCATGGAACACTGCAATGCAGAATATTTATTGAGACTGCAAAATGGTGTTGATACCATGAAGATAGAGAGAAGTAAGAACTTTGAGTGTGACACATGTGTTTTGTGAAAAATGCTAAATCTCAAAACAGAAAACCTGATAAAAAAGCAAGTAAGCCTATAGAACTGGTACATAGTGATCTAAATGGCCCGGTTGAGCCCTTGTACAGAGGAGGTTATAGATATGTCATCAATTTTGTTCATGATTTTTCAGGTTGCTCAAGTGTGTACATTATTCAAAGAAAATCTGATACTTGTAAGGCGATTGAAAAATTACTTGCTGGTGTGGCTCAATATGGGGATGTCAGGTGTATTAGGACTGACAACGGTACTGAATCTGTAAACAAAGACATAAAAGAACTTTTTCTAAAGCACAGGATAAAACATGAAAAGTCTGCCTTATACTCACCAGATCAAAATGGCACAGCGGAAAGGCACTGGCGAACCTTATTTGACACTGGTAGATGTTTGATTATTGAGTCAGGTGTTGATAAGACTTTCTGGCATTTTACAGTCTTAGCAGCAAACTACAGTAGAAATAGCTGTGACAGTTTGAAAGTCACACTCGTCAAAGCATTTTCTGGTAAAAGTCTTAATCTTGCAAAACTTCACATCTTTGGGGCTAAGTATTTTGCATATGTCAAAAACAAAAAGAAGCGTGACCCACATAGCCAAAAGGGGATTTTCATGGGTTATGATAAAAAGACTCCAGCCTACATTGTATACTTTCCAACTCCAACCAGTAAAATGTGGCCCTCCACCTACCCCACCCCTCCTCCCCAGGATTCAGTCCCTGTGTCCTATACCTACCCCTCCACCTACCCGACCCCTCCTCACCAGGACTATGACTACCCCTCAACCTACCACACATCCCCCCTTGCGGGGATACATTTAATTGCTGGGCCTGTCATGCATGGTTTTTTTTGTGTTTTTTTTTTAAAAGGTTTATTTCAGACGAATAACAGTTCACAGAGAAACAACAGTGATCTTCCACCGCTTCCGTCTATAAATACAAGCTTATATGACAAAAGACAATTACAAACACAATGATACAGGCTGAGGACAAAATAATCAGCTCATAACTGGCATTCAGAGTCACAAGTTAATTATCTACAGACACAGGGATGACACCACATGTCACCACCAAATCACAGGTCCTAATTTAATCATTTCTGGTTGTTAGAGGATAGCACTCCGGATCTATCAGGTGAAAGTGGTTCATACAGACGTCATCATTCCTTAATTAACAATGATGAGGAGCAGGAGAGATTCATCCATGACATGTTATTTCATGGTTGAATCATTTCTGGAATGTAATCAGATTATATTGTGGCATGTGGCCCTCCACCTACAGGGACTGGGTCCTATACCTACCCCACCACCTCCACATAAGGTTGCCGATGCTATTTAACTGGGCCAGGAGGTCTTTGCCCCACATTTTGCAGGTCGCAGAATAGTGATCCAAGGTGGAAAGTGTATATATCCAGAATTTTTACAGATCGCATCATGATTCTGCTGCCATCTATATCCAATTAAAAACCTTTAACCTATATGACACTGAAAATGCAGCGTTGTAAAAGGAGCGATACAACAGAAATAATAAAACTACACGACACGATCTGATATTATTTGTGCAACGCTTTTGCAGCCCACATTTCTAGGAGAAATAAGGGTACACTTCTAGTAAGATCTCACACTCTCTAAGTGGTATTCTGTACTCTCACTATGCTCTATTGAGAAGAATTCTTAATGAACTAGGATTAGAGCCTAAAGAATCCACTGACCTGCTCCCATACTAAATACGTACATCAATGCAACTAAAGATTCCTATAATCTCAATGATGCCACTGAGTGGGAATACTGTGTGCCAGTGGATTCTCAAGGTTCTAAGCCTAGTTTGTTAGGAAATTTTCTCCCATAGAATGCAGAGAGAACCTTGTACAGATTATGACATATGAGAGGAGTGCGTGGGAAGGGGGTGCGGGGTGGGGGGTGGTTAGTCTACTGTGGTTTCAAGTGAAAAGCGATTTCTATTCAGCAGAGGGCAACCATGCATATATACGGCATATAGCCTATGAGCTATGGGGGCTGCCATGAAGCCCCCCAAGTGGGTGTTCTTCACTAACGGAGGTGAAAAAGTAGGTGTTCTTCACCAATGGAGGTGGAAAAGAAGTGAGTGATAATTGGGAAAAGTCAGAACTCTAGCCTTGCTCACATATGTATATAAAGTGTTCCATCTGAAAAACCTCATGTTCTGTGTTTAATCATTATGTCATCCTGCTCTAAGATGGGTCTAGAGAGTCAAGGGAACAATGGTAAAACATTGAAAGGCAGTTGAATTTTGTAAGAACGATGAGCCAGAATATAGATCTGTCCCCCCCCAAGGGGCCTGCCATACTGCTGGCCACCTAGTGACTGCTTCATGAACTAACAATGGCTCTGTCCCCTATAATCTCTGGACGTTGAATATTTCACGATGGCTGGATGATAAGATCTATCGAGCGATCTATGACCACGGTGACAATCCATGGCTAAGATCGTTACATGAAATAGATGGTAGGGAGACACGTTTAGGCCACTCAAAAAAAGAAACTTTTTTTTCATCACCAAGCCATGAAGAATATGATGGTTTTTTTTTCTTTTTTTGTGCTGGATCAAAGATGGCTAAAATTTGTCATTAATTGCGCTTCAGACATACAGTAAAATCCTGTGTAAGCGGTCACCCTCCGTTCCAGGCCAAAGTGTCTGCATATGCGGGGTGTCTGCTTATGCGGGGTCACTGCTTATGCGGGGTCACAGCTTACACGGGGTTTTCAGATTTATACTGTTTATACATTGAAAGCATCCCTGACATCAGGAGCTTTAATTTGATACTAAATAGATATACCTTTCATAAATTCTATCAAGGTTCATCTTATTCTAACCACCAAAAAAAAAGAATTCTTCTAAAATCGTTTGTTGAGAAACAGTGTTTTTTAGTGGCCTAATCTTTCGTACAAAGTGTCGTTTGTTTTGCATACATCATATGGGACGGTAGGTCTACTATGTATAAGCTAAGCAAAAATATCCTGGCTACTGGCTAGGATATCTGTTGGGAGATTAATACCCTATCCCTTTCATATCGATCGGGTCACAGTTATAGGAGCAGTCAATAGTTATTGCTATGACAACAAAGGTGGCCAGAGAACTGGAGATGGGGGAGAGGAAGGGGTATTTATAAGGAGGTGTAGGGTTACAGGGAGCGACTGGGGGGGTGGGACATATACAGGAGGTTCTGTTCCTACTGGACAAGTCTTCGATTCATGGGACAGTCTGAGAAGGATACATGCTATAATGAACTTTATTTTGACTGTGTTTAATCATTTATTGAATATTCATAATCAAAGACTTTAGCAAGTCTAGCAGTATATCAGTGGCATAGGAGAACATTTAGTAAAAAAAATAAATATACAAAATAGATTTATTATGGTTAGTATTACATGTAGCATTATATTAGAAATGTTGATACAAATCAAAAACAAAACAAGAGGCCACAGAATTAAGTTGCGATTTCATTGACATGTATATAAAAATACTAATGTGCTATTTTATTAAGAGATCAATATTATATCTGTCCATTTTATTTGGAAAAAGTTATATTGTAAGGCAAATCGGCATATATCGGGATATACTTTTCTCCTTCACTCCCAGCAGGGGTAAATTTACTGCTATATCAAAGACCAATCCTTCTCATACCATGTCTATGTGGTGTGGAAAGTAAAAGAACTATCAACTCGGTAAATATGCAGGCAATTATTTTATAATTTTCATATATTTCTAGCTTTATATATCTATAAGGGTATTAATCACTTTATATTACATTTTCACCCATTCGTTTGTCATGTGATACAGTGAGTGATAACAGCTACACAATGGTAGCTTGTGGAGCAACAGCTCATATTGTTACTGACAAAACAAACTTCACATCCATGGACCCATCATTTGACCCACTGGAGCACATCATAGAACAGAAAGACCACCGGGATCGTCAAGGGGAGAGGACAAGCTTCCATCAACATCAGTGATGTAAACAGCGCTGTACACCAGGGACCTGTTTCAGTAGTTTTGTGACATTAGGCCTAGACAGACATCAACAGCAGCACCAACCTTGCAAGCAACAGCGGAAAAAATGGTGTCTGGTTTCAAAACACATTTCACAGTTTATGTCAAATATCATTGAATCGGAGCTGCCAATTTTCTTCATATTTAGGACAATTATAGGTCATATGTATTTCTTACTCGTGTTCAAGTGTCATTGCTAAATTCCTACGGGAAATGAGTAAAATTGTCTAATACTTTTGAAACCGGACACACCTTGTTAGGGGTCTGTCTTGTCCTAAGTACCGCAACTTGTGTTGATCTGTCCGTATGGTGTCACAGACGCAATCTAGACATGTCACAAAACTACTGAAACAGGTCCCAGGTGTGTCAGGATGATGCACTGTATATACCTCCTCACCCCAAAGACATATTTCTGTTCAAGCAGCCACATCTAAAGGTGCTATGCTGAATTTTTCAAAGAACCCTGCTGAGCTTATTGCGAATAATGGTACTACTTTCCCAATCCAGAAGGAGGGGTGTCTTTACTTTTCATGATCAGTGAAGAACTCAGGTGTATGATCAGCAGAAATGTGGCATAAAACCATGGAACACTGCAATGCAGAATATTTATTGAGACTGCAAAATGGTGTTGATACCATGAAGATAGAGAGAAGTAAGAACTTTGAGTGTGACACATGTGTTTTGTGAAAAAGCAAGTAAGCCTATAGAACTGGTACACAGTGATCTAAATGGCCCGGTTGAGCCCTTGTACAGAGGAGGTTATAGATATGTCATCAATTTTGTTCATGATTTTTCAGGTTGCTCAAGTGTGTACATTATTCAAAGAAAATCTGATACTTGTAAGGCGATTCAAAAATTACTTGCTGCTGTGGCTCAATATGGGGATGTCAAGTGTATAAGGACTGTCAACGGTACTGAATCTGTAAACAAAGAAGTAAAAGAACTATTTCTAAAGCACAGGATAAAACATGAAAAGTCTGCCCTATACTCACCAGATCAAAATGGCACAGCGGAAAGGCACTGGCCAACCTTATTTGGTAGATGTTTGATTATTGAGTCAGGTGTTGATAAGACTTTCTGGCATTATACAGTCTTTTTTTTTTTTTTTTTTTTATTGTGGAGAATATTTTATTTTCAACTTATACAGGATATATACACACAAGTATTTTAGCAGCCATAAAGAAACAGATACATTTCTAAATGATATAGGGTTGTCATGCACTGGTAAATTAATCTACCCTGTTTCTACAGATTTTCGAAATAAATTCTTCTACTGGTTAACCTCATAATATCCACAGGTTCTTTTCCTGGAATTTGATAGATCAATTTTTTCCCACCTTCCAGATCTTTTTCCTCTGGTTCTAACAACCTCAGCCAGGGTATGGATGCCCTGAGACCCAGAACATCAAGAAAAGTCAACTGAGTACCATATTTTTCATTCATCTCTACATATGTCAACATTTCTCCCTTTTTAAAAAAATGTCACATTCGTCATATCCCCGCCTTCTGCATATGAGCTATGACAGGTTTGGACAGTCTAATGGGTATAAACATGTTATTCCATATGGATTCATTTACAAATTGTGAGTCTTCTCTGGGTTGTATATTGTATTGACAGTCCCAACTCATAAGCAGTTGCTTGTGAAACCTATTTTTCATTTCCAGTTTAGCTTTTTTATTCTTCTGTAGAAAAAAAATGAAGAAGGATGTATCTAGCTTAAGCTCCCTTTTGAGCAGGAACGTCCAATTGCGACCTTCTTGATTGATCAATCGTTTAACCCATTGTGTCATTGCCACTTCTATCATCAAACTTAAGTCTAGAAGTTTTAAACCACCATCTTGGATATCTAATATCAATGTATTATATGCAATCTTCGATGTTCTACCATTCCATATGAACGATGTAACTGTGTCCTTAAACATTTTCGGAACTTTGGGTCGAGTGTGGATGCTTGAACAAGGAAACAGAAGAATAGGAATAAGCAAGGAATTGACAATACAGATTTTCCCTTTTAAGGACAAGGATCTATTGATCCAAGCCCCCACAATAGTCCTACACCTTTCCAGTCTCTCCATGAAATTCCATGCCACAGACTGTTCCTCCGTCATATTCCTCGCAAACACCACACCCAGTATCCTAATCCTATCAACCTCTTTGAATTTACACTTAATTCTTCCCTTATGCTGTGGGTTGAATGTTAAAACCTTTGATTTGTCTACATTCAAAGACAACCCTGAAAAGCTGGTAAACATTTGAATAACAGAGAGGAGCTTGTCCATTGACCTTTGGTTTTTGAGAAAGACAGTAATATCATCTGCAAACATACACAACTTAATACCACCCCACTCAGTCATCACCCCTTCTATTTCCTTTTCGCTTCTTATTATGGTCGCCAAAATCTCTGTGGTTATAATGAACAGATATGGTGAGACACAGCAACCCTGCCTTGCCCCTCTCTGGGGGTGAAAATACCTTGTAGTATACCCATTATTCAGTACACAGCATTCCTGCATATTATATATGGTTTTGACCCATCCAATGAATTCTTCACCAAACCCGAAAAGCTGCAGAGATTTAGTTATTGCGGGCCAGGTGACAGAGTCAAAAGCCTTCCTAAAGTCAAGTGAGGCTATACCTCCCTCGTCCATATCCAAGTTCTCCAGTGTTAAGACATCATCTATTTTTCTCAAGTTAGTGCCGATGTACCTATTCCGCACATAGGCAGTTTGGTCATTGTTAATTATTTTATACAACATTGGTCTTAACCTAATAGCCATAAGCTTTGTCAGTATCTTATAATCCGTATTGAGAAGGGTGATTGGTCGCCAATTATTCAAGTCTTCTGGCATTATACAGTCTTAGCAGCTGCCTACAGTAGAAATAGCTGTGACAGTTTGAAAGTCACACTCATCAAAGCATTTTCTGGTAAAAGACTTAATCTTGCAAAACTTCACATCTTTGGGGCTAAGTGTTTTGCATATGTCAAAAACAAATAGAAGCTTGACCCACATAGCCAAAAGGGGATTTTCATGGGTTATGATAAAAAAGACTCCAGCCTACATTGTATACTTTCCAACTCAAGATATTGTGAAGCCAGTAAAATGTGTGATATTCACAAATAAATTTGTAAAAGATTTCTCCAAACAGAAAAGTATTTGGTGAAAATCAATGGGTGAGGCACCCGAGGGAAATGATGAAAATTTTATGAATAATGATGTCGAAAATCAGGGGGCTGTTTCACTAGGAGCTATAAGTCTCGCTGTTGGCAACAGTGGCAGCAAAGCAGCAGTTTGCGTTTCATTAGAAGGTGCAGCCAAGCGTGAACTGCGCATGGGACATGAGCAGCACCAACAGTGGCAGAACCCTTTTCATCAGTCAAGTGGCTCTCGCTGTTAGTGCAACTGTGGAGCTGCTGTAAGTGAGAGGGTCTACCCTCTCGTTGGTTACGTATATAGAAACTTCCCGTGAGAATTAAGCAATGAAGTTTTTACACTAGTAAGGTATACATAAAACCCATAATCGTACCAAATATGAAGAAAATTGGCCACACTGTTTCGAAGATATCAGCGTTTGAACTTTGTCATAGCAAATAATGCTCTAGTGGCCAGTGTATCCGGGGGGAGACAGAAAGAACTGCCAAAACCCTGCCGCACTACGGAGGGAGTAGAAAAGAACAGCGACCAACGCAAACGCACGGAGGGAGTGAAAAATTTAAACGCCAATATCTTCGGAACGGCATAGCCGTTCTTCTCCATATCTGGTACGATTATAGGTTATATGTACCCCTTACTCGTGTTAAAATTTGTTGCTTAATTCCTATGGGAAGGGGTGAAATTCCACGTGATACCGGCCCGTTGACAAATAAATTCGAATGTCAAACGCGTACACGTGCATAGCGAGAGCTGTGCCAACAGTGAGAGCTAGTCACACCTCAACAGCAAGAGCACTGATGAAACGCGAATTTGGGCTTGCCACTGTTGGTGCCACTGTTGGAGCCACTGTTCCAGTCCTACCTCTCGCTTTGACCCCCCTACTAGTGAAACGGCCCCCAGGTAAATGGTGAAAAGAGTGGTAGAGACAAGGCTGCTAAAGCAACTAGCGAGTAAGTGACAGATTCAAACACAGATTTTGGTGATCTTCACATGGAATTTCACCTAAATTTTCAGAACTTGACCATGATTGGTTGATGATGGTCATCTGACCATCATCCAGTGTTTTCTTTAGCTGTCAGTGCAGACCAAGACACTTGAACTTCTGCGCTCAGCCAATCCTTACTGTTGTTGATCCAGAGTTATGTCAACAGTGTGTGTGGCCCCCCTCAGCCTGTGGCTGAGTAGTGGTGTCCTCTGTTGGATATCTGGGGAACTATTATTTCCTTGCAGGTCCTGCCCTCTGGGGGGTTTATTTAGATGTTCTGTTGTATTAGAATATATGGTTGGCATCTGACTTGATGTTTACCTTACTTACTTGTTTGTTTCAACAGATTATGTCACATTTTCCATATTTAATGGACCATTTTGCAATTTTCTGTGATGCCCTTTAAGGAAACAATGGAGACATGATCTATGGGTCTAGAGGGGTCTCTAGTTCTCTGACTTGACCATAGAACTAGACCACCTCCCTGACTTGACTGAAAAAAACTGACTTTAGTTCTACAAATTCTCACCAGATGGCAGCACTAAATGGCATTTGCATTTGCAAATGCTCTCCTGGTTTCTTGCACTCTCCAATCACATTCTGCTACAAGAGGAAGAACCAAAAGCCAAAGGAGAGTATGTCTCCACTTTCACTTGCAGAAGTGAGTGTAATTAGCTACGAGAATGAAAAATTTAATTTCATATTTACAATTGGAATAATGTATGCAACAGATAGCCCAGGAAGAGAGGACTACAGAGATTTTTGAATTCAAAACATTGGTCAAGTAGTTCAACAATTATGTTGGAAAGTCCAATAAGGTTCAGGTTAAATTTGAGGAATTTAATTATATAGAAAACAGTAAATGGCATGGCACCACATAATAGTTGGCACAGATGAACAGATTTATTACAATAACTCTCGAGATATTTATGATAGAGACACAATATTTAGCATTTTGGGGTATTTTCACATGCTGAATCCAATGGAGATATAAATTTTCATGTATATTGCTGATGTCATAGTTAATTTGCATATGATAGGGAAATCTGTAATAATGCTGCATAAATTTTGCAAAAAAAACACCAAATAATACTCCTCTTTAATCTAGATCATGCCATACAAGGCAAAGCATATCTTTGACTTGTAAATAGGAATTTGGACATCTAATTAGCATAATTCATTTTGAACCTGAAGTCTCCAGATGGATCAGAGAATTGACAAATTCAGTTTTTCAGTGTAGTTATTTCAAGATGCTGGTCATTTACATCTATCAAACTATGGCATATTATACATCAAATCAACACTCTATGTATGCTCTTTGTAATGGCATATGCACTATTGTGTTTGATTCATTCAATTTTGTGTGAAGAGCTTTTCCTTTTCTTTCAAATTGGTTGCTCATGGCCTTTGGTCAGGGGTGGTCATTGCCCCCCCCCCCCCCCCCCCCCCTGGTGTCCCGCTCTTACGTGCAATACGTGCACCCCTCCTGCCCTCTAGCGGCTATCACAACACCCACACACTGACCTCCGACCCCTCGGCCCTGACTTTAGTCCGTTCACGCACCGTGCCACCTTCGGGTTACGGTACGTGAGGGTCTAACAGAGTATGACTCTGACTGGCCAGCCACCTTCAGTCAGAGGAATATCGTGGTTGGCTGTCCTATTTATAGTATCAGTTTGACAAGGGGGAATACCGACAGGCGCTTAGTCTGCTTAAAGTCTGTAAGGGTCTAACACACCACAGCTCTGATTTGCCAGTTCCTTAGGCACTGATTGAAGAAAAGGATTTCTTGGTTGACTGTTCTAATTTTAATGCAAACCCAAGCCTGAGAATACCACGATTCTGGCACTATTCTGGGAATCATTATAACTCTCCAAGCTGATTTATTTGGTACATGCCCAGTAAAAGCTACTCTAGGACCTCTGCTTGAAGAGTAGCATACTGGTTACTGGCAAATCAATCAGGACAGATTAATACCAGCGGAGGCAGGAATTTCCACCTTAAAATGGCAGCTCAAAACAGTCCCAGTATGAGAGCCTGTGCGCCCTGGCCCTGGCGACAACGGGCTGTACTAGAGTCTACCCTGACCTCTCCCTCACTTCTGCTCAACCCTCCATACGCTCCACACGTACTACATTTTCTTCTCACCCACCCACAACCCATCTTCTCTTCATCCTACTCTCGTAGGGCTATTTTATATTTTATACAATGTATAACCAGTTATACTTATGTCATTGTATTACATAACTATACCTCATTATAACAATTGACTTATATTCCATTGTCAATTTACATTGTATACTTATTATTACTATACTCCATATCAATAATGTCATTATCCATATCTCGTCCAGTAAGGTCGAAATACAATTTTCAATTTCATATAAAATTCAATAAAATTTTATTCTCCCACTCACGAGTACTCTACTTTCATCCAGGGTAGGGGTAATGGGTGCTTGATCAAGTTGTTCTGGTCATAGAAATTTCGTGCTAGCACTAAAGTGAAGCCCAATATGTCCTCTGATTGGCTGGAATATTGTTTTGGCACTTAAAGTGGCAGAACAACTCAGCAAGTGGCTGACCTAAACTAAGTATCTTACAGGGGAGGGGTCAATGAGCAGGGAATAGGCCCAGGCCAATACTTCTTGAATAAAGTCACAATTTAAAGAAAGCTTTCAGGAGGTATATCTTGATAGTAGATGTGATGATCGGGCGCTTGTGGAGAACCATTTGAAGAACAATAATTGAGAAAAGCATGATTTTCGCCCTGTGGATGGCCACCGCACGCATTCCTAATCAACATAACTAATGTCACTAAAAAACCCTAATTTGATACTTAAAAACATGATCTTGATATTAATTTTGGCATATAACTAACCGATAATGTCATCCTTGAAATTGTCGTGTGCTTTTCAACATGGCAGACTATTTTCCCCCATTGTATTCCAGTTGTGTGGGCCAAGAGAAAATACGTGAAAAAAGATGTTTCTGATAATTTTGGCAATCCAACACCCCTCAACACATCTTCACAAATTACAAGAACATTGATAGGAACAATCCTGATTTCTTTTTGTTTGTAAATATGCCGAATAAACCATCCACTCCTACACCTAGTGCTCCTCCCCGCCCACATAATGATATCTGGCAAAAATACATGAATAGCACATCAAATACAAACTTCACTCTAATATGACACCTCCTAGGGTGTAAGAAACTATCAGTGCCACTTATGGAGATAGTAAATGTAACAGCAATGCTCAGTGTAAAACAATGTTGAGTAAACATGTTTCACTTCCAACCCCCCACTTTTAACAAATACTGGAATATTTCTGTAGATATAGAATCTACCTAAAAAATTCCACTTCCTAAGCACCTACTGCGTTTTATTCCTTCAAAAGAGGCATATCCTATTATGATTGAACCAGATCAGGGGTAAAAAATATGTCCATAAAGGAGTTCTTAGATATGGGCCTGTGACCTGGAAAGTTTCCCACCCCCCAACTGAAATCCCTTCTTTTCTTTAAATCCATGTCAAAATACTAAAACTGTAAGATATTCTATGGCCATACAATCTTCTGTTGAAAACAGAAATCATATTCCTATCTGTACTTAGTTTGCTATAAAAAGCAAAAATGTGGTCAGGTCACCTAGTGACTGTACAAGCAGGTGTACTACAGTAGGCATAACCTATAAGGCCAACCGTCCACCCGCTAATAAGTAGGAAATATACATGACGGTACAACAGGACAAGGTGTTACAATCCAAAACATCAGTATGTGAAACATACATATTCTATCCCTTGGCCTAACTGACCAAGCTGGTTCTACGTAAAAGGCCACTGAAGGCGACCCCTTGGTTACGATCAACAGGGCCACCCCAAGCGGTAAACACGGAGCCAGCATATAATCCTGATCTTGATGTATTCTCATCAGTCCACTCACAGGGATGCTAGTTGGGGTCAGAAAAAATTCCTACATGGGGACTGAGGCCAGTCTATGTATCACCTAAAACGCACATGGTGTATGGGGAATCCCCATCACTCTCCTAGCAGATTCTTGGGCAAATATTTTAAACCAATCAGAAGTCAGTATTCAAGTTTGTCCTTATCCGTAGGAGCATTTCCTACAGGAATCCTACCATCCTACAGTTCTAGGTTGGAGCACTGGGATCCATAGGGCTTCTAACTGAGTGTACTCTGGGTAACTAAATTCGGAATTTTGAAAGATTACAAAACCAGTTTATCTAATATTTAGATTTCAGGGAACCTGGAGTCTATTTTGTTCTCAAAACATACAATTTTTTTTAACTTTTCATCACTTTGAGACTAAAATGAAAATCCTACATGTAGGCAAAATCCTACAAACTGGCATCCCTGCGACTCAGTTGGGTCAGCGCAGCGCTCTGCAATACCATCAGCAATAAAGCTTGTAACGGGATGAAGCCTTGGAGTCATTCATTAAGCTATTTACAACTTATAGCAAGAAAGGGCTTCTTTTACCAGTTCTTATATTTCACTTATTATTTCACTATTCTCAGGGCTCATTAACTAACAAGTATTAAGTGTACATGAAGGCACAACAGGACAAAGACTTCCGATAACAGTTTTTATAAAATGCGTTTATTGCACACAAATCACATGATTCCGTGTAGCCTGAAGGTGACCACAACTTACACATTCAACTTTCTCTCTGCTCTAGGATAAATGCATATATATTTATCTCACCCCTGGTATGTCTTTTTTTTCGATAGACTTAACATTGGGAACTTGTACTCAACACCCATGGAGTATTGTGAAAAAAATACTCGAGGGGGGATGATGTCAGAAATGTTAGCTAATTAGTCAGTGATGGGGTGAGATAAAATATGAACCACACTCGATCCATAGCCACTGACAATATGTCATTCATTTTGCTCTGCCTCGTGAGATTACTCAATGGCTGTGAATCTTGATGCAGTTCCTTCTGAATATATATAATCTAGTAATAGGCTTCTTTTAAACGACGTTTATGACAAATTAATGAAAAAATTTAAAAGAACTTCAAAATTACATACTAGATTGTCCTGTGACATTCATACTGTATTAATCTGCATCCATACATTGTAAATAAAGGTGTACTCATAGTACAAGGAGAATCGACTGAAAACCTGTGTCATGAGCTCCAGGGAAATACGGTATGACCTGCATAGTTAAGATTATCGTAAAACTGGATGAGTTTTAATCTTGGCCACTGTATGCCACAACTGAAGTTTGGCATAGTGATTTCATGAAGCGAAGCTGAGTGAAGTGCATAGCCAAAACTCCAGAAGTGGAATGCGGTGGCCAAGATTATAACCTCGATTTTGGAATATTACATGATAACAATTCTGTATGCCACTAGTGGCCTATAAAACTCTGTATGCCAGTCAGCGTGGCATACGGAAACTCAATGTTAAGCCTATGGGATTTTATATTAGGGGTAAGATAATGTGCCGTTCGGTATGGTGCTTACCTGGCCATAGGAAATTTGTAAGGTATATTTACATCATGTTTATTGCTATAATAAATACTGGACGTCTATGGACATCTATACACAATTAACAAAGTGACTATACACTCAATGTACACACAAACCCAGGTTCATGTCAGAACACTTACCGACTACCTTTACAAGGTAGATTTAATCAGATTACTAGACCGATGGCACCACGGACCGATGGCACCTCTTCGGACCGATGGCAACATTTTTCCTAGACCGATGGCACCATTACCTAGACTGATGGCACCACTCACTGAGACTGATGGTTGTTGCCAGGTTATACTGTCTACACCCCTTTTCAACTACCAGGAATATCATGTTCACATATAGGAGAATTTATGTGATGATTAAAGAAAAATAAGCCCCGGCTCCGGCCCCCTCGGTGCCGGCAGCTGGGGCCCCGACCGTGGCCCACCGCGGTACATCAGCGGTGGTCATTTCATGGCCAAGAAGTGTTTTTTTTTCAGAAATCAGAAAAAAATCACCTGAAAATTTAACTGACAACCCTGTTATTATATGACTATTGCATGTTACATACTATATATATATATATATATATATATATATATATATATATATATATATATATATATATATATATATATATATATATATATATATATATATATATATATATCAAGTGGTGCCCATGTTCAGGTAAAAAGTGAGGGGGTGCCATCAGTCTAGCTAAGTGGTGCCATCAGTCCAGGCATGGGTGCCATCAGTCCAGGTGCCATTGGTCCGTGGTAACATTTAATCAGATACAAACACAAAGAAATGCAGATTTACAAACTCAACAGAAACAAACATTGAGAAATGATGTGGATTTACAAATTTAACAGATACACACATATATAAATGATGAAGATTTACAAATCTAAGAGATCCAAACATAGACAAATGATGAGAATTTACAAATTTAAGTGAAACAAACTAAGATACATGAACTTGGATTTACAACATTTCTCAATATTAATCAAACTCAGAGGTTCTCAGAGAAAGTCAGACAGATTCCAGTCCCGAGTCGTTGTTGGTGAAACTTGAGTGGAAGCTGAGTTCCTCCAGCCTGAAATGACAAGAATAGTATATCATTTTTTTTTTTTTTTTTTTTTAACCGGATGAAACCGCTATAGTTGTCGTGCCCACACCATGACAACTCATGACATACCTGTTTTGCCCCATGCGAACTATTTGTCAACAACTTGACACCAGGCGAGTCGCCATGATACGCCGCTGTCACCGATGTCGTAATAGAACGAACAGAAATGTGACGTCAGCCGATCCCAAACAATCGGCTCATTCAAGCGGTAGCTGCCATACAATAAACACCTAGCCTCGTATAGAACAAGAATAGTATATCTTAGGATTGTAGAACGAGGCGTATGTCTGAGTCCCTGTACGACTGCACAACTGACCAGGTCGGTGATTTGAACCACAGAATTTCGCGCATTTCACTGCATGAAAACCACTATTTTACATATATATGCGCCATTGTGATAATGCACGTATCGGCTGTTTCGTGGCCTGTTTATATTTGTATACACCTCTTATACGCGTCTACGTTTCGGGCGTCTACGAGACAGTTTCCATATGTAGACGCGCGCGACTTGGCTGTCTTTCACGCCTGGCGTATTTAAGATAAAATATACTCTGCGCAATATATATACGCCAGGCGTATAGAAGATACCCCAAAAAAAAATTGCGACCCGCGGCCCGCCCCGTCCTGTGGGTGTTGGTAGAGCATACACCAACACTGACCTGCCACCCGCGACCTCCCAACCCCACCCCCTGTCCACACAGTCGGAACTATTGGATGGTGGCGTATATAAACAGAATCAGGCGTATATATGACGTATATAAGACCGCACCATGGACACGTATATACGCCACTAGATAAGGCGTCTACGAGACGTCTAATAGGTCGAACTTCTAGACGCAAAATCCTACTGTTAGACGCGTTTCGTATACATATGTAAAATAGTGGTTTTTCTGCAGTGTTTTCCGCTGACTTCCGTTTGTATCTCCCCTGTCATTGGAGGATACATTGGCTGTCTGTGGTTACCTTGTACACTGAGTTATGTAGGCCTGTGGTTGGTCAATCTAGAGGAAGTGACCTGAGTGTTCAGCCTTGAACCCTCCCTGGGGTCAGTAGGCTTGTAAACATTCATTTTGGGCCTAAACTTTTTTGTTTTTTTGTGCAGTTTCGCCATCTTCTGGCTCATCAGGCACCTTTGGGACTAGGTGAGTTTGATTTTAGGGGTTTATTTATCTGTGTAGACCCCCTGAGTCTCCAGTGTCTGTTTTTATCTGTGTGTTGACACTGTTGACAGTGTGTGTGTACAGGTGGGTGTGTGTCTGATGTGGTACACTCTCCCAATCTTCTACTTTTGTTCTGCTTTTACCTGGTCTGGTTGTCAGCCTGGACTGAGAAGTGAATAGGAATATGTTTTCCAAAAAATCTCTCCTAAAAAATCAGTTGTGTCGGGGGATTTATTTTCAGATCCTCATGATTTTTGATTTTTGAAGAATTTTTTTTTTCAAAAATCAAATATCATGAGGATCTGAAAATAAATCACCGACACAACTGATTTTTTAGGAGAGATTTTTTTGGAAAAGAACAGTATATCATTACTAGGAATACAAAAACTCTGTACTACCTCTCGTTCATGTTTCTATGATGATGTACTGAGGTGATCAGTTTGTTTGTTTGTTTGGGTAGGTTAACGTCAAATATGTTCTATTAGACTTACTTTGGGTTTGACCGAATCTATGAGATGAATGGAGATAGAAATCTCACCCCTACACATTTACTGAGGTGAGAGTGCTTCAACTTGCTATACAACTGCACAGTGCACCACTGTCTGATGTACGACTGTTCTAAGTGTGGTTCTACAGAGTCTGAATACTAACAGGGTTCGTACATAGACAGCCCAATGAAATTCCAGGATTTTCCCAGTCTTTTCCAGAGTCTAATATTTCTTTTCCAGGCACATAACAATGTGAATCAATACCATCGTGCTAGTGAATGAAATATGAAGACAATAATCAAAACCATGCTATATTATTAGCAAAAAGCATTTTTGGAACTATGTAATCCACGTCACTGAAATTTCATAGGCAGTCAGGTACCATAGTTAAGGAAAGCTAATAATTTACAGAATTTCATAGATTAAAAAACTGTTTTTATGCAAAACTAAATTTTCCAGGCTCTTCAAGCTTTTATCAGGCCCAATGAGAATTCCAGGCTTTTCCAGGCCTGGAAAACCCAAAAGCATAATTCCATGCTTTTCCAGGTTTTCCAGGCTCTGTACGAACCCTGTACTAAGGTCAGGTTATAATTACGACTGTTCGCAGTTCGGTTTTACAGAGTTTGAATTCTAGGTTCAAGTTATGATTAGGACTGTTCTAAATTTGAATCTACAGCTTGAATACTAAGGTCTTGTTACGATTATGACTGTTCTGAGTTTGGAACTACAGTTTGAATATTAAGGTAAAAAAAAAAAATGAATATCAAGGTCAGGTTATGATTACTATCATTACGCGTTTGCTATGGAGTTTGATTACTATAATAAAATACTCACTGTTTCAATAGGTCCGAGTTCTCTTGAATGACATCCTTGATAGTTCCTGATTCTGTCTTCAACGAATGTAAACTGAAAGAGCAAAATGATGGTAAAAGTGTTATTCTGATGAAATGTGCAAATCACAAGTCTTAAATAACAGAATAAATCTTGATAGAAATTTTTTTTTTTTTTTTTTTTTTTTGCATCGGCTTGTGTAAGAGGTGTTTCGCCATGTCTATCAAATCTTGATAGAAGATGAAAGATAGACATATATATTTCTGTATTTCTTTTATTGACAGGTAAAGCAGCACAGAAACATCTATTTACTAAAATGCTTCACTTTTACTAACACTTTCAATCAATACTTTTCAAAAGATTTGTCTCTTTCAAAAAGCTGATTGCATCTTTCTTTGGAATAATCTCAAACAACACTTGTATGTTGTTACTTATTTCTAAAGGACTTTCTTCTATTTTCCTGTACCCTTTGAGAGTTCAGCAGGAAATACTGAACAGTTATAGGCACATTGCATGCTTGACATAACTAAATCTCCACATACACATAGATAATATTTTGTCTCTTCTGTCTCTATGTGAAATATCTAGACAGAAATAACCTGTTTCTGATACTTGTGGGCGTATCCTTTGCATAGTTCACGCTCAGTAATATCTGAGTGTGAGTGAGTTTGGCTGGTTTGATTTAACGTCCAGTTAACCATTCACGGTTCTCACCAGACTTTCTCAAGGTTCTTTTACACCACAAGGGTGATGATCGAATCTATGAAATGAATTTAGGTAGAAACCTCACCCCTACACATTTACTGGGGTGAGAGTTCTTTTATTTCCCACACCACCTAGACATGGTATGAGAAGGACTGGCCTTTGATATAGCAGTAAATCTACCACTGCTGGGGGTGAAGGAGAAAAGTGGCTGCAGTGGGACCCGAATCAACAAAGTCTGACAACCTTGATATTACAAGTCCAGTGCTCTTTACCACTGAGCTAACTCCCCACCCCGGTCGCTCTTGTTATGCTTGCATGCAAGCATATGCGGTCTGCACCACGAGCACTACGAGGAGGGTACACACTCTGATATCAGAATTATTTTAATACTGTATTGATTATTCACCATTCAAATTTAAATTACCAAAAGTAAAACAAAATGGCTGCCGATCTTCTAACACACTACTTTGTATGCTAGGTGACATTTCAGGGACTTTTTTCCGTAATCTCCTCAGTAGGGATCCGGTCACTCTATGTTTATAATTAAGTCTGCATTAGATGGATTAAAGAAGAAACCAACAAGTTTTGGTCAAAGTCGTCGTTCTTCACGAGTTTGATGTGGAATGATATGAACGAGGCGACAGCTGAGTAAATATCATGTAGCATCCAAACGAGTTGGAGAATAACTTCTTTGACCAAAACGAGTTGCTTTCTGTATTTATCTCACCCCTGTACCCACTAAAAGAATGGACAACACACAGGATATAGACCATGAGGAACGGACTGCAATACTCATAGGGGCATGGAGGACGAGTTCCCAATGTTAAGCCTATGGGCATTTATTCCAGGGGTGAGATAAATTACAATCTAACTATTGCAAAGCAGTGGCCTACTTTTGGTTGAGTTGCTGGAGAAGGTTGCGGTTCTGGCCTGCAATCTTGGTGGAGCGGGGCGGTGGCTCAGGGGCGGGTGGCGACACCTGCACGTACTGGTCTACCAGGGCCGACACAGGGTCTGCGGCGGTGAGCACCGATCCGGAAGACGAGGTGAGGCTGGCGGGTGCAGCGGTCGGTGCAGGGCGGTCAGCGGGCGGCTCAGCGGTGAGTGACGTCAGAGAGAGCGGTCTGTCCGCCGGCCGTGCGTCCAGCTGCTGGATCAGCTCCTGCATCTTCCGGTAGTGCTCCTCCATGGCCTGAAACATCGGCATCAAACATTAACCTACATGTACTGTCTACATTCTTTGTATTGTAGTGCTTCCCCATAGCCTGAAACATCGGCATCAAACATTAACCTACATGTACTGTCTACATCCTTTGTATTGTAGTGCTTCCCGAAAACACGCAACATCGGCATCAAACATTAACCTACATGTATGGTCTACATCCTATGTATTGTAGTGCTTCCCCATAGCATGAAACATCGGCATCAAACATTAACCTACATGTATGGTCTACATCCTATGTATTGTAGTGCTTCCCGAAAACACGCAACATCGGCATCAAACATTAACCTACAGGTATGGTCTACATCCTTTGTATTGTAGTGCTTCCCGATAGCCTGAATCATCGGCATCAAACATTAACCTACATGTACTGTCTATATTCTTTGTATTGTAGTGCTTCCCGAAAACATGCAACATCGGCATCAAATATTAACCTACATGTACTGTCTACATTCTTTGTATTGTAGTGCTTCCCGAAAACACGCAACATCGGCATCAAACATTAAGTTACATGTACTCTCTGTAGTCACCAGGCAGCCAGCCATCGTATCTGTCAGATGTTGCCGCTATTCAGTGATCAAGCCTAAGACTCTGGGGCCTGTTGAATAATCTGGGCTCATACATAAAGACTCTTCTGTGTGTGCAGGCAAGACACAGGGATAATGTGGGTCAAATCTATTCAACACTTCTGGATGACCTTCCATCGGCTAGGACTGTCTCAACAAACAAGCTTGAATATTATTAAGTTGACGATAACCCTCATACGAGGTCTCCTTGTACCCTACACTTTTTTAGGCATAAGTTATTCAAAAGACCCCCTGCTTCTTTGTGCTTACAAATTCAGCTGTCTTTAAAACTATTCGAATGGCACCTTCATCTTTCAACACCCGTCCCAGTTTAAGATGACTGGTAGATGAAGCTCAGGACATTTTGTACAGACATGCACATAAGTGAGGAAGGCTAGAGTTGTGACAGTGTTTGGAAGAAATTGTGATGTCGTTCAGGATAATGCTAACAGCAGTTCCCTGGATTTTTTAATTTTTTTTTTTTTTTTAATTTTTAGTAGAGTTGTGACAGTGGCCTATTATCACTCACTTACTTTTACACCTCCAGTAGTATTGTTTGTTTGTTTGTGGTCTAACGTCCCAGGGGACCCTGAGGGTATATAGGGACTATCAGTGATTTAGCTTTTCACTTTCGTAGACTTATTTCAGTCAATTCTTTTCAATGTTTTCAAATATTTTATATACAATCAAAAAAATGATGATATCTTTCTTTGGAATAGTTTCAAACAACATCTTCATGTTGTTACTGTTTTTCAAGTACTTTCTATTTTCTTGTACCCATTACAGTTCAGCAGGATATGCTGAACAGTAATGGGTACATTGCATGCTTGGCATAATGGGGGATTTTCCCCTTTCAGGAGATATTCGTGTGTAAGTCTGGAGTGACCTATTTTCAGACGCCTCCAGTAGTGAAGAACACCTCCTTTTTCACATTATCTTTCTGCCCTATATACCGGGTGTGCAGTTCTGGGCTGGAGGAGACTGAAGAAACCGGGATGGTCTAATTTCAATACTAACTTCTTGAAATTTGTTTTTCATTTCAAAAAGTGTATACAAAAATATTATCTGCACGTTCAAATGAATAAATTAGTTGCTCTTTCAGCAGAGACAATTTGAAATACCCTGAGAAGTGGCTACTTGGATGATGAGGGTCTTACCTTGTCGAGTCTCTCTGCGGCATCCATGTGGCGGTCTGCGAGCGTGCCCACCTGTGTCTGCAGTCGGCACAACTTGACGCGCACTGAACTCGCCGTTCTGCAGAATCAATCAGACGGCTGAGGTTGTACTATTGTTATTTTAAATCTGTACCTTCTAGAGCGATCACCACTTTATAGAATCAATCAAATGGCTGAGGTTGTACTATTGTTATTTTAAATCTGTACCTTCTAGAGCGATCACCACTTTATAGACTCAATCAAATGGCTGAGGTTGTACTATTGTTATTTTAAATCTGTACCTTCTAGAGCGATCACCACTTTATAGAATCAATCAAATGGCTGAGGTTGTACTATTGTCATTTTAAATCTGTACCTTCTAGAGCGATCACCACTTTATAGACTCAATCAAACGACTGAGGATGTACAATTGTCATTTTAAATCTGTACCTTCTAGAGCGATCACCACTTTATAGACTCAATCAGACGGCTGAGGATGTACTATTGTCATTTTAAATCTGTACCTTCTAGAGCGATCACCACTTTATAGACTCAATCAGACGGCTGAGATGTACTATTGTCAATTTAAATCTGTACCTTCTAGAGCTATCACCACTTTATAGACTCAATCAAACAGCTGAGGTTGTACTATTGTCATTTTAAATCTGTACCTTCTAGAGCGATCACCACTTTATAGACTCAATCAAACAGCTGAGGTTGTACTATTGTCATTTTAAATCTGTACCCTCTAGACCGATCACCACTTTATAGAATCAATCAAATGGCTGAGGTTGTACTATTGTCATTTTAAATCTGTACCCTCTAGAGCGATCACCACTTTATAGACTCAATCAAACAGCTGAGGTTGTACTATTGTCATTTTAAATCTGTACCTTCTAGACCGATCACCACTTTATAGACTCAATCAACAACTGAGGATGTACTATTGTCATTTTAAATCTGTACCTTCTAGAGCGATCACCACTTTATAGACTCAATCAGACGGCTGAGATGTACTATTGTCAATTTAAATCTGTACCTTCTAGAGCTATCACCACTTTATAGACTCAATCAAACGGCTGAGGTTGTACTATTGTCATTTTAAATCTGTACCTTCTAGAGCGATCACCACTTTATAGACTCAATCAAACGGCTGAGGTTGTACTATTGTCATTTTAAATCTGTACCTTCTAGAGCGATCACCACTTTATAGACTCAATCAGACGGCTGAGATGTACTATTGTCAATTTAAATCTGTACCTTCTAGAGCTATCACCACTTTATAGACTCAATCAAATGGCTGAGGTTGTACTATTGTCATTTTAAATCTGTACCTTCTAGAGCGATCACTACTTTATAGACTCAATCAAACGGCTGAGGTTGTACTATTGTCATTTTAAATCTGTACCTTCTAGACCGATCACCACTTTATAGACTCAATCAACAACTGAGGATGTACTATTGTCATTTTAAATCTGTACCTTCTAGAGCGATCACCACTTTATAGACTCAATCAAACGGCTGAGGTTGTACTATTGTCATTTTAAATCTGTACCTTCTAGAGCGATCACCACTTTATAGACTCAATCAAACGGCTGAGGTTGTACTATTGTCATTTTAAATCTGTACCTTCTAGAGCGATCACCACTTTATAGACTCAATCAAACGGCTGAGGTTGTACTATTGTCATTTTAAATCTGTACCTTCTAGAGCGATCACCACTTTATAGACTCAATCAAACGGCTGAGGTTGTACTATTGTCATTTTAAATCTGTACCTTCTAGAGCGATCACCACTTTATAGACTCAATCAAACAGCTGAGGATGTACTATTGTCATTTTAAATCTGTACCTTCTTGAGCTCACCACTTTACAGAAACAATCACATGGCTGAGATGTACAATTGTCAGTATTATCAATCAGAAGGCTGAGGTGTACTTTTGTCGTTATCATAGATCCGTAACTCCACTTCATAGAATCAATCAGATGAGGAAGATGTACTTCTGTTGTTATTATGAATCTGTAACGTGTAGAGCGATCACCACTTTACAGAATCAAACAGACGGCTGAGATCTACTTTTGTCACTATCATAAATCTGTAACGTGTAGAGCGATCACCACTTTACAGAATCAAACAGACGGCTGAGATCTACTTTTGACACCATCATAAATCTGTAACGTGTAGAGCGATCACCACTTTACAGAATCAAACAGACGGCTGAGATCTACTTTTGTCACTATTATAAATCTGTAACGTGTAGAGTGCTCACCACTTTACAGAATCAAACAGACGGCTGAGATCTACTTTTGTCACTATCATAAATCCGTAACGTGTAGAGCGATCACCACTTTACAGAATCAAACAGACGGCTGAGATCTACTTTTGTCGCTATTATAAATCTGTAACGTGTAGAGCGATCACCACTTTACAGAATCAAACAGATGGCTGAGATCTACTTTTGTCAATATTATAAATCTGTAACGTGTAGAGCGATCACCACTTTGCAGAATCAAACAGACGGCTGAGGTTGTACTATTGTCTTTATTATGAATCTGTACCTTCTAGACTTTGTTTGTTTGTTTGTTTAGTTTAACGTCCAATATGTTCTATTAGATTTACTTATATGAACAAATTTATGAGATGAATGTAGGTAGAAATCTCAGCCCTACACATTTACTGAAGTGAGCGTTCTGTTAATTCCGACACCACATAGGCATGGTCTGAGAAGGATTGGCCTTTGATATAGCAGTAAATCTACCACTGCTGGAGGTGAAGGAGGAAAGTGGCTGCAGTGGGACTCAACCCCACAAATTCCTACAACCTTGGGATTAGAGAAGCCTAGTGCCTTAACCACTGAGGTAACGCCCCATCCGATATTTTGCCAAAGTCCTGTAAGAGTTGTCAATTTAAGCTAATGAATCTGCTTTATTTTCAGGCAAATACCAAATATAAAACACATACTTGAACCAATCGTGATATTCTTCAAAGTCTCGCTCTAAATTGTGAGTACAACAGTCAAAGATGCTGAGGGCGCTTCGACAGATTTCGTCCATTTTCATTCTGAAATGCAAACAAAGAGAAATATTGCAAAAGGTGGCAAGCCATGGTGTGAGACATCATTTGCGTAATACAATCAGATTACTTGAATTGTAGTTCACGTAGACAAGTACGTAATGCATGTGTTTGTTGATTCTTGTTGGAAGAGTTTTTTTTGTTTTTTTAATTATTTTTTCAACAATTTATTGGGAATTGCATACATACAACACAGAGTGATAGAGAACTGAACATGTGATTTGTATTATGAGGGTCCAGAGATGCCAGTGGGTCTAGAAACAGTGGGTCTAGAAAAGAACACGAAAAAGATATGAATCCTGATTATATCCACTATTTATCTGGAACATGATCAAGACTTAGTGCACCAGCTAAACCCCGAAATAACTGGAAAACTGACATCACTGCAGGTAAAAGCATGACGAAATTGTTTGTTTGTTTGTAGTTAAAAAAAAAAGTTTTTATTAATCCTAGCCGTTGTGCTGCGAAAATTGGTTACCCTGCGAAAAACTTGTTTTATCACCCACTCAATACTCGCATGTGTCTGCACACGTTCTTACGTTCAGATACCACAGACTATTGGCCACACTATTATTTTAATGTGATTTTAATGTAAATGACTGAAAAGAATAGTATTTCACCATGAGAATTACATGTCATAAAATGTCGTAATATGCTTAATTTTTGCAAATTATTCACTCTCCAATCATGGACTTTATCACTGCGCATGCTCGTGGGCGATAAAACAAGTTTTTCGCAGGGTAATCGTTTTTCGCATTACACCGTCCTATTCTCCAATTCGGCCTGGACGTAGGTGGCGCTGCAAACCCCCGGCGCGGCCATCTTGGTATGACACCTACACAGTGCTAAGTCTATGGCGAATTCAAACGTTCATTTCTGATATCATTCAACATGTGGGAATGTGTTAAGTAACTCGCAAGCCTTTCCCTCGATAAAACCAGACCATCCTTGAAGTTTCAGATCAATTAGTTTTGTAATTGCTTCATTTCAGATCATAAACCCGATGTCAACAAAACGTCAAAACAACCGTTTTCTTCGACTTGGCACGTTAAAATTATGTCTAAATAACGTAAATAATTCTATTTCAATTATTACATGTTCATAAGGCACAGATGAAGGTCGATTAATATAGTATTTCGTCCTTTTGGGCTTTGACAGCGCTTAGTATTCACCAGGCAAGATGGCGGATCGATCTGTTGTCAGGCAAATTTGCATAAATTGGAGGGGATTTTGAACCGGAAGTGTCCAGCCGGATCGGAGAATCTTCCACTGACTCCAGCTTTAGAATCCTTGTAGCCAGTTATCTAACTAGTAGACATATGATGTCGGCATCGGCTTTTTTTATGATAGAATACTTAGGTTTCTATACAATGTTAACAACAACCATTTTTTGGTTACTGGGGACCCTGAGGGTATATAGGGACCATCAATGAGCATAACGAAAGCTTCTCCTGGTGACTTACTTGTCAAAGTTGTGGATCTGCTCATCGTTGAAGGGAATTCTCTTGATGGTTCTATTCCGACTGAACTCGGCAAGGATTTGCCGTGCAGTTTTCAGCGGCAACTCCAGCCGCTCAATGCTGTAACGTGAAGAAGGAAATGCTCATTAAGTCTGACCATAAACTATTAAATGCTGTAACATCAAAATATATATATATATTTTTTAAAGCTTTTATTTATACTGGAGGACTGTTTGGATTCAGTAAGAATCCATCTTCCAACAACTCCAGTTTTAACAAGATAAGTGCCTTATGCCTAACGTATAGGCGTACAGTGGCAGTAAGTGAAGTCAATAAACAAGGTATATACGAAAGGAAATATTTGGACAAACAGTTTTGTAAATTATGTACAACACAACAATATATATACGATACCTGGGTCATTTTCTTACCTCGACGACCCTCTGTTCTATATCTTGTTTTGTATAAGTGGATACAACGGAATCTTGTGTCTACGGTTTTGGGCTGATGTATGTGGGACAGCCCCCCCCCCCCCCCCCCCCGCTCCAACACACACACACACACACACACACACACACACCAGACTACAATGAACAAATTTACTGGGAACTCAAAAACAATGGACGCTGTGTCCCCTGGTGAGTAGGACTGGCCCTACAATCTTGGACTGGTTCCCTGCCCTAATGAAATAAGGGACAGGTAACGGGTTCCACAGGCACGACCTTCAACCACACTACTCTGTGCTTTAAATATGGCTAGTGACCGCCTGTGACTAGCGGATACCCCGGGAACCAGCGTTGTGGTTTGGCTGGTATCTCTCTACTCTGTGCTGGTATCCACCTGTTCTACACCTAATTCTGCCGAGCCCTCTAGCGGATGAGCGGGGATCCAGGAGACGTTACCAATAATGCACCATAAAAATGGAACCCGTTACCTGGCCTATAGTCTAACTAGGCCAGGCTGCCAGGCTACTGCAATCTGTGCTCTCCAAACAGAGACTTACGTTCCATGTCCTATTGATGTTAAACGAAATGTATGCATGGGAGATTGTAGTATGAAGCTGGTTCTTGGTTTTAGCTATGCATTCAAAGTGGGTTGTATGGTAACTATGGCTTCTGAGAATTTAGGGATTTCCATCAATGCATTATCAATGGGGAGCTTGTCAATGATGGAAGTAATGATGGAAGTAATGATGCACACATTTATAGGGAAATGGAGTGTATGGGGTTCCTGAAACACTATGGTGTTGACATACACAGGTTCTATTGAAGCTTTTAGATAGTAAAGATGATATTTCTGTATTTTATAGAAAAAAAAAATCTAGATTCGAGACGAGGCAACGTCTGCTTCCTAAACCTGATGCTACCTTGAATAAAAAAAAAAAAAAAAAAAAAAAATCTTATAAAAAAAACCATGATTTCAGGGATTTCCCTGAACTCTGATATCCCTTTTAGTTACATGGCCTTCACTACCATTTGACATGACTCATCTGATTGAGATTCTGAACACTGAATTTGATAAGTCAATGACAAAACTCACTATCGGTCCCTCTCAATGTCGTAGGTTGTGTCTCGCCAGGGTTTCTCCAAGTCACGGTTGAGGACGACTTTCTTGTGGTAGTCGTCGATGTATTTCCTCATGTTTATCACTCCACTAAACACCTGAAAAAGAGTGAAGACATTTAATTTGAGAATACAGCGTAAAAATATGACATGACACTAAACACCCAAATAGGGGAAGAGATGATTTACTGGAAAAATATGACATGACACTAAACATCCAAATAAGGGAAGAGATGATTTACTGGAAAAATATGACATGACA
Organism: Alentia gelatinosa; assembly: GCA_950022655.1. Classification (NCBI taxonomy): domain Eukaryota; kingdom Metazoa; phylum Annelida; class Polychaeta; order Phyllodocida; family Polynoidae; genus Alentia; species Alentia gelatinosa. Next base: position 121,945,962 of record OX465581.1, on the reverse strand, counting down.
CTAAACACCCAAATAGGGGAAGAGATGATTTACTGGAAAAATATGACATGACACTAAAGACCCAAATAAGGGAAGAGATGATTTACTGGAAAAATATGACATGACACTAAAGACCCAAATAAGGGAAGAGATGATTTACTGGAAAAATATGACATGACACTAAACACCCAAAAAAGGGAAGAGATGATTTACTGGAAAAATATGACATGACACTAAACACCCAAATAGGGGAAGAGATGATTTACTGGAAAAATATGGCATGACACTAAACACCCAAATAAGGGAAGAGATGATTTACTGGAAAAATATGACATGACACTAAACACCCAAATAGGGGAAGAGATGATTTACTGGAAAAATATGGCATGACACTAAACACCCAAATAAGGGAAGAGATGATTTACTGGAAAAATATGATATGACACTAAACACCCAAATAAGAGAAGAGATGATTTACTGGAAAAATATGACATGACACTAAACACCCAAATAAAGGAAGAGATGATTTACTGGAAAAATATGATATGACACTAAACACCCAAATAAGGGAAGAGATGATTTACTGGAAAAATATGACATGACACTAAACACCCAAATAAGGGAAGAGATGATTTACTGGAAAAATATGACATGACATTAAACACCCAAATAAGGGAAGAGATGATTTACTGGAAAAATATGACATGACACTAAACACCCAAATAAGGGAAGAGATGATTTACTGGAAAAATATGATATGACACTAAAGACCCAAATAAGGGAAGAGATGATTTACTGGAAAAATATGACATGACACTAAAGACCCAAATAAGGGAAGAGATGATTTACTGGAAAAATATGACATGACACTAAACACCCAAATAAGGGAAGAGATGATTTACTGGAAAAATATGACATTACACTAAACACCCAAATAAGGGAAGAGATGATTTACTGGAAAAATATGACATGACTTTGTAGTGGCTTGGTGTCAGGTACAGCTGAAGCTCATCCCTAATACCACCAAAGTTCTGATCCAGAATGCCATCCCGGTGCTGGTCCCACCCGCGAACCCGCTCCCATGTTTTACCACAGCCACCCAGCACCGCTGTGCTGCAATTTCATTTTAGGGAATATTGTGTGTTCACAATCACCGAATTCGGCTATAGAGCCGTTCTTCCACTGGGGCCCTTGCCCCTACTCCTCATTCTAATGGCGGGTGTTAAACCGAATGGGCAGTGGGTACCATTTTTGTGTAAGTCTTTGGTATGACCCGACCAGGGTTTGAACCCACGACCTCCCATGCTCGAGGCGAACACCCTACCACTTGGGCATCGAGCCCGGGATCACCCAGGGAAGACCTGACCGTAAGGTCTCATTGCCCTGCTGATACCTGAGATCCTGGACTCCATCTGAACGGAAAGTCAACCCCCTCCTTCAAGAGATCCGGAACTCTCTGAACCCCGCCAAAGGTCTACCCTGGCAAGGAGCAGAGATAGGGCCTTTAGAGGAACTGCACGTATTATCCTACCCCTAATATAAAATCCCATAGGCTTAACATTGACTTTCCGTATGCGCCCGTATGTCGCATACAGATAAAAAATCGCTCCTAGGAGCGTACAAAAAATGGACCAATCAGAGATCAGCAGCTGAAAGTAGTTCCAAGTGCCTTCAGAGCAGCAAGGAGAGCTATATGGAGGACTTCAGAAAGTTTTTATCATGTTTTTTTTTGTTATTATCCTCACATAAAAATATCATTCACAGGGGGTAGGATAAAATCAAAACCTTATTCGTTTTAATCTGGGCTCCCGTATGCGACTCTTGGAGTTTTGGCTCCGGATATCACTCGGCTCTGCCTCGTGACATCACTACACCAAACTGCAGTCGTCGCATAAGGGGGCCCAGATTAAAACTCATCCGGTTTTACGATAGTCCCTCCACCCCCTGTGTGTCCAGCTGAGCTGAACAGGCTCTTATATACACCTGCCTGGCCTCACTGGGCATGTGCAGAACCCTGCTGGGTGCCCACTGGTTTGTCTGTGTGAGTCTGGTACCCAGCTGACCAGTTGGCTTTGCTGGGAAATTTCCCACCATCATAGATCCAGCCTTTATCCTACCCCTAATAAAAATGTCCATAGGCTTAACACAGGCAAATTTTATGTGGCATGCCATGACATAAAAGTTATTTATGCCCCTAGGGGCATACAAAAATAGACCAATCAGCGACCAGATCTTGAGCTGTTCCGAAAAAAGTTCCGGTTGCACTCAAAACCCCCATTCAAATGTTTGCCACCATAATAAAGAATATCACAAGTGATTTATGAAACCAGCCCCATCCTAAATGACATTTTTATACTATCACCCCCCACCCCCCCTCAGTGCGTACACTACATGTTTACTTTATGGATGGCCCCTTTGTTGACATTGATAAATAGCGTAAGGCTTCGCAGCAGAATAATGATGCAGACTCCGGTCAGGTCTGCTCCTTACTAAACTCGGCTACGCCTCGTGTAGTAATACACGACCTGCCCGTCATGGCATAAACATTGACAAGGCCAACTCTCGTTTGGTTTCTACTAAATACTTTAGGTACCTGCCAGATTGCCAGATAACCTGGTTGGACTGGTCCTAACACTGTGCCGAAAATAGCGTGGCCAGCACCTACTTAGCACGGCCTGCAGTCGACCACCATGGGTCCACCACAATGTTAAACACCTGAATAGGAGTGATGTTTTACTGCGAAAAACAGTGTAAAAATAGGACATCATGGTGAACACCTGAATATGAAGTGTCATAAAAAGTAACTCTAATTGAACAATTGGACGTTAAACTACAAAAAAAAACACACAAATCACTACATATGGGACAGAATCATGGAAATGTTGTACTCCAAGTTTGGTGTTGGCCATAGAATAGGACTGAGGATCTGTGGGGCAGTCCAAATCGCTGTTTTTAGAGCGTGCTTGTACACGCTAAATACATCATCTAGAGTTTAGAGGGGTCCATGTAGACTTTCAGGGTACTGCATACAAACTATCCCTTCACAATCTGTGTGCTATTCACTGTGGTATTGAGAACAGAGCAGGGAGCCAGAGTCACAGTCTCTTAGAGGCTTGCCCAGCTGACCATGACCAATCACTCAATACCAAAATACAACAAGACCCACTGGTGCTTGATTTGATTCGATCCTAGACTCAGGCAGTTGCAGAAATTGCAAGTTGACTGGGTGCAATTGGGTTACAGAAAACTATCCATAGGCGAAATCTAAAACATAGCTTGTAATTGTTATTCATTTATAATAGCACGCTCATTCATCTAGGATGAACATACTATTTGCTCCTAGTATTATTATAGCGTAAGGAGTGTGAGGCGTATTACTGACAGGGACGTCTTGTTATTGAAGGTGTTGGCTGTAGAATAGGGCTGAGGGACTGGAGATTTTGGTTGGTTGGTTGGTTTGATTTAATATCCAGTTAACCATTACAGGTTTTTACCAGACTTTCTCAAGGTTCTTTTACACCACAAGGGTGGTGATCGGATCTATGTAATGAATTTAAGTAGAAATCTCACCCTTACACATTTACTGAGGTGAAAGTTCTCTTACTTCCCACACCACATAGACATAGTGTGAGAAGGACTGTCCTTTGATATAGCAGTAAATCTACCACTGCTGGGGGTGAAGGAGAAAGGTGGCTGCACACCACACCACATAAACATAGTATGAGAAGGACTGGCCTTTGATATAGCAGTAAATCTACCACTGCTGGGGATGAAGGAGAAAGGTGGCTGCGCACCACATCACATAGACATGGTATAAGAAGGACTGGCCTTTGATATAGCAGTAAATCTACCACTGCTGGGGATGAAGGAGAAAGGTGGCTGCTCACCACACCACATAGACAAGGTATGAGAAGAACTGGTCTTTGATATAGCAGTAAATCTACCACTGCTGGGGATGAAGGAGAAAGGTGGCTGCTCACCACACCACATAGACAAGGTATGAGAAGAACTGGTCTTTGATATAGCAGTAAATCTACCACTGCTGGGGATGAAGGAGAAAGGTGACTGCACGCCACATCACATAGACATGGTATAAGAAGGACTGGCCTTTGATATAGCAGTGAATCTACCACTGCTGGGGATGAAGGAGAAAGGTGGCTGCACACCACACCACATAGACATAGTATGAGAAGGACTGGCCTTTGATATAGCAGTAAATCGACCACGGCTGGGAATGAAGGAGAAAGGTGGCTGCAGTGAGACTCAAACCCACAAATTTGAGATTACAAGTCAAATGCCTTAATCACTGAGGTAACTCCCCACCCCCCAGCCTGTGGGGAGGATAAAATCGCTGTATTATTACCTCTGACAGTGACGTCTTGTGGTCGAAGGTGAGGCCCTCAAGGTCGTCGAGGAACTGGCGCACCTGGTCTTTGGCGGCATCCGGCATGTTGCCCAGCGCCAGTTCGAGAAGCTGGCGCTGCGTCTTGTGGCTGTTGGCGAAGGCCGCTGTCCTGTGATCCGTCTCGCGACACACCACCTCGAACTGCGATACGTGCTGCCGAACCTGCTCGATCTCATTCTTCAAACCGAACCTGCAGCGATACATACACAATATTACCAGATCGAAATTATGGTAATGTTGTATTTATTACTCACTTATTTTTAGATTTAAGCAATAAATAAGATCGTTAGAAAAATTTTCAACGTAATTAAGAAGTTATGTTTGGGACTACTTTCATCTCAAAAATCCGTATCCTCCTAGGAGGGTACGGAGCTCCGTATCCTCCTCAGTAGCGATCTGTAATCTCCATAGGCTTAGTATGGAGACTCCGTATCAGGTGGGTAATAAAACACAGTCTCAGAGTCCCTTCTATTTCTTATTTTTATTCATTCTGGAGTAATTGGTTTGGAGTGTATCACTGCTACCCTCAATCGCCTCCAGTCGCGACATTCTAAGTTCACCAATGACAAGATTACGGGATCACACGGTGGCAAAAATAGTCCAGAGATAATTTTGTAACTTAACTAGGTTCAGTCATCAAGAACAGAAAACTGATGTAAAATTTCATCAGTAGTTACCATAACCATTGTACTAGGTCTAGTTCACATAAACATAATTATCAGTTTAATAAATAAAAATGACCAATGCTACTACACCCCGACCCTCGGCTGAGTGACATTTACTCTATTAGCAAAGATGGTGGCAACTTATGCCATGAAATACCCATTACCATGATTTTGATCTGCGTAGTCATACGCAATAGCCTCGCATTTGCTCGGATATTACTACGCATCAACTACAAAGAAAATAAGACCCCACAGATCAAAATAGTGGTAATGTTTTATTTATTATTCAGCATTCCAAATATAAGCTACCAACGGAAAGAAAAATTGGCTGCCAATTTTCTCACACACTACTCTGCACCCGAGGGACTTGTGCCCTTTATGCGGGGATCTACTCACATATAGACTGCCACACACTTGTGGCCCCTTACGCAGGGTTCTACTAACATGTAGACTGCGAAAGACTTGTGGCCCCTTACGCAGGGTTCTACTAACATGTAGACTGCGAAAGACTTGTGGCCCCTTACGCAGGGTTCTACTAACATGTAGACTGCGAAAGACTTGTGGCCCCTTACGCAGGGTTCTACTAACATGTAGACTGCGAAAGACTTGTGGCCCCTTACGCAGGGTTCTACTAACATGTAGACTGCGAAAGACTTGTGGCCCCTTACGCAGGGTTCTACTAACATGTAGACTGCGAAAGACTTGTGGCCCCTTACGCAGGGTTCTACTAACATGTAGACTGCGAAAGACTTGTGGCCCCTTACGCAGGGTTCTACTTACATGTAGATGGCGACAGACACATGTCCCCTTACATGGTTTGTTTGTTTGTTTTTACGCCCAGTTAACTATTACAGGTTCTTACCAGACTTTCTCAAGGTTCGTTAACACCACAAGGGTGGTGGTAGAATCTATGTGTTGAATTTTAGGTAGAAAGCTCCCTACACATTTACAGAGGTGAGAGTTCTTTTAGTTCCCACACCACAAAGATATGGTATGAGAAGGACTAGTCTTTGATATAGCACTAAATCTACCACTGCTGGGGATGAAGAAGAACAGTAGCCATAGTGGGACTCAAACCCACAAAGTCCGACAACCTTGGGATTAGAGAAGTCCAGTGCCTTAACCACTGAGGTAACTCGCCCCTCCCTTACATGGGGTTCTACATACGTGCAGACAGTGACAGATTTGTGTCTCCTTACGCGGGGTGCTACTTACATGTAGACTGCGACAGACTTGTTGAAGAAGCGGCGGCTGTGGGTGATCATCTGGACGTAGCGGTCCACGAGGTAGAGGATGCCGGTACACGTCTTGGCCACCTTGTAATCGCTGTCAAGGGAGATCTGCGTCAGGAAGGCCGGGAAGGCAGCTGCAGATACAAACCTCTCAGATATAGATTATCCAGTAAAATCGCCACATAGAGAATCTTAGTCTCAGATATAGAATAAATAGGAAAATCGTTACATAGAGAATATAAGTCTCAGATATAGAATAACCAGTAAAATCGTTACATAGAGGATGTACGTCTCATATATAGAGTAACCAGTAAAATCGTCACATAGAGAAAGTAAGTCTCAGCTATAGAGTAACCAGTAAAATCGTCACATAGAGAAAGTAAGTCTCAGATATAGAGTAACCAGTAAAATCGTCACATAGAGAATGTAAGTCTCAGATATAGAGTAACCAGTAAAATCGTCACATAGAGAAAGTAAGTCTCAGATATAGAGTAACAAGTAAAATCGTCACATAGAGAAAGTAAGTCTCAGATATAGAGTAACCAGTAAAATCGTCACATAGAGAAAGTAAGTCTCAGATATAGAATAACCAGTAAAATCGTTACATAGAGAATATACATCTCAGATATAGAGTAACCAGTTAAATCGTCACATAGAGAATGCAAGTCTCAGATATAATGTAACCAGTAAAATCGTCACATAGAGAATCTTAGTCTCAGATATAGAATAATCAGTAAAATCGTTACATAGAGAATATACATCTCAGATATAGAATAACCAGTAAAATCGTTACATAGAGAATCTTAGTCTCAGATATAGAATAAATAGGAAAATCGTCACTGCATCTCAGATGTAAAATCGACACATAGGGAATGTACATCTCAGATGTAAAATGACCAGTGACATCACATTTGAGGTAGAACATTAGCTCTGTACCTTCCAGTATGTCGCTGTCTGATACTTATGGATGTCGTAGACCGGACACCAGTAATAGCTACATGGTACATTAACCCGGTCCCTTCCCATATGTCTCTGATACTCATGGAAGTCGTGGACAGGACAGCGGTAATAGCTAAACGATACATTAGCCCTCTTCCTTCCAGTATGTCACTGTCTGATACTTATGGATGTCATAGACCAGACACCAGTAATAGCTACATGGTACATTAGTCCTGTCCCTTCCCGTATGTCTCTGTCTGATACTTACGGATGTCATAGACTGGACAGTGGTATTATCCTACCCCTAATAAAAAATGCCATAGGCTTAACATGGGATTTGTTTATGTCACGGGTAGTGACATAAAGTGTTGTTTATGCCACTACTTTCTGATACTGAAAAAATATGGAAATGGGGTAGGATAAAATCTAGACGCCACTCGTTTGAGTTTGACCTTATTTATGCCACTCATTTTGTTGGCTCCGTAATGTCACTCGTCTTCGACTCGTGAAATTATGGAGCCAACAAAATGCGTGGCATAAATAAACTCAGACTCAAACTCGTTACGTCTCTTCATAATAGCAACCACTATAAAGGCCTGATTCCATTGCGCCGATTTCACTCCCGATGTGGTCCAGATGTACTTCAGTTTCAGCCCTGGCACCATAACTGGCCTCTGTCTGGTGTGTGTCTGGAGGTCATCGGCGCAATGGAACAGGGTATTTGGGCGTCAGCACCAAGACTGCAGTACATCTGGACCACATCGGGAGTGAAATCGGTGCAATGGAATCAGGCCTTTACCCTGTCCTTTCCTGTATGTCGTTCTCGCATACTCATGGATGTCGTAGACTGGACAGCAGTAAGAGCTACATGGTACATTAACCTTGTCCCTTCCCGTATGTCTGATACTTATGGATGTCGTAGACCGGACAGTGGTAATAGCTACACGATACATTAACCCTCTTCCTTCCAGTATGTCACTGTCTGATACTCATGGATGTCATAGACCAGACACCAGTAATAGCTACATGGTACATTAATCCTGTCCCTTCCTGTATGTCTCTGTCTGATACTTACGGATGTCATAGACCGGACAGCGGTGGAAGTCTGAGTGCTCGTTACGGAAGAGCAGGATGGGATTTTCGGGTGTGGTCTTCGGGTACGAGTCGACTGGATATAACTGGTTAATGTGCTTCACTAACAGTGCGTTGTTGTAGAACAAGACTTGTCGGTTCGCTGGGATGTCTGTCTGCGACGCGATCTCCTCACAGAGTTTGGCGAATCTTGAAGGAAATAGAAATACAACTTAGAAGAAAGCTAGGAAAAGCAGGGTGTGATGGCTGTAAGATCACAGAAGATCGAAGATCGCTTTGTAATGTCCATTTATCAAAGTACCCAAACATTGGATTAATTTGTTTGTTTTTTTTGTTTCAATTTCTTTATTGGGTATATAGTAGCGTACAAAACTGTCTTACCTGTTTAGATATTTTAACAGTTTGTTTTCATGGCATGTACACAATTGGCAAGGAAGGTGGCAACTTATACCATGAAATAAACAATATTACTTATGATTTTGTCCTATTAAGTTTACAATACTCTGTGAGCGTTGCGTATGAGTCCTCAATGTGGTCAATATAGACCGTAAGCAGCATGCCCATGGCCACGCTGAACACGAGCATGAGATAAAGACTAACTTCTCCTTGTGGTCGATGTAGATCGTAAGCAGCGTGCCCGTGGCCACGCTGAACACGAGCATGAGATAAAGACTAACTTCTCCTTGTGGTCGATGTAGACCGTGAGTAGCATGCCCGTGGCCTGCTGAATTCCAGCGTGAGATAAAGACTTACTTTTTGTGGTTGATTTAGACTGAGTAGCGTGCCTGTGGCCTACTTAACAGGAGCGTGAGATAAAGACTTACTTCTTGTGGTCTATGTAGACAGTAAGCGCCATGCCCATGGCCACGATGAACACCAGCATTAAATAAAGACTTACTTATCATTGTGGTTGATGTAGACCGTGAGTAGCGTCACTTGCTGAACGTGAGCGTGAGATAAAGACTCATTTGTCTGCGTGGTCGATGTAGACTATGAGTAGCGTGCCCGTGGCCCACCGAACACAAGCGTGAGATCAAGATTTACTGTTTGATGTAGACACTTAAACAGCATGCCCGTGGCCTACTGAACACCAGCATGAGATAAAGACTTACATTTCCTTGCGGTCATTGTAGACCATAAGCAGCATGCCCATGGCCTGCTGAACAGGAGCATGAGATAAAGACTTACTTCTCCTTGTGGTCGATGTAGACAGTGAGTAGCGTGCCCGTGGCCAGCTAAACACAAGCGTGAGATAGAGACTTACTTCTCCTTGTGGTCGATGTAGACAGTGAGTAGCGTGCCCGTGGCCCGCTAAACACGAGCGTGAGATAGAGACTTACTTCTCCTTGTGGTCGATGTAGACAGTGAGTAGCGTGCCCGTGGCCACGCTGAACACGAGCATGAGATAAAGACTAACTTCTCCTTGTGGTTGATGTAGACCATGAGTAGCGTGCCCGTGGCCACGCTGAACACGAGCATGAGATAAAGACTTACTTCTCCTTGTGGTCGATGTAGACCGTGAGTAGCGTGCCCGTGGCCACACTGAACACGTAGATCCGATGCTTCATCACCACGTCATGCACCATCTGAAAGAACTGGTCGAAGGTCCACATTTTGTTCGGTATACACTCCATCAGACCGGCCAGCAGTGGAACGATTAGTCGCCGGGCACCTCTGTGAAAGACGAACATAGTTACAGGAGGAAACTCAAAGTTAGAGATTAAGAGTACAATAGAATGATTTAGAAAACAAGGCGAAACATACACTTCTATACCCATCTGATGCTACCTTGAAAGTGACAATAACTCATCAAATCCAAACCGTTGCTATGCAATCTCCAGGTAAACAGTGTCATAAAGAACACCGCAGCATAACAACCACCCTTCACAACAGTGACATCACACTGTTGTGGGTGCTATCTGAGGCTAAAGTTAGACCAGATAGCATGAAAGATAACCCAGCATATTTCAAGTTAGAGGCACTGTCACAGTTTGACAGTGGGGGTGGGGCTCCAAGGTTTCATCCGAATCAGACTCTTCAGGCATCTTAGAGTTTGGCTGTATCAAGGCATATGGCGTTGTCACATTTAGGGAAGGTACTGAGACAGTAGATTCCCGAATTTTACTAAAGTTTGATGAAGTCAAAAAGGAAAAAAAAGCAACCCAAGCAGGGAACAACAAACAGTGTAGCCCTGATTGGATGAGTGGGTCAGGGGTAGCTGGAAAAAACTAGCCCACTTCAGGTCTGTCAATAGTCCGGTAACAAAAATAGGAAACTGGTCCCGGGTGAAAGAATATCAAAGATATGAGGTACGTAATGAGGCCTGGGTCGAGTTAAGTTATTTTGTATAGTGTTCTCCCATGCAATTGTTGTGATACAGTGAAAAACTACTTTAAGAATACAGTAAACTCCACTTTTGGGACACCTCGCTTCAGGGGACAATTTGCTTGGAAAAGAAACTTTTATTTAGTTTATTTTAACCGCCCCAAAACGGACCCACCCCCTGCCGTCCAATCCACCCAAAAACGGCTGCCCCATACATTTGAATTTACCCCATGAGATGTGGTACAATGTAGGGTATCACTAGAGGTGATAGGGGGTGTTAATGACCTTTCCAGCTGTCTGATTTATCACGCTTTGAGAGATTAGAGAGGAGGTAAGTCACAGTTTTACTATAAACACCAGGGTTATAGGGCAAGCAGTATACAAGCTCAGGCAGTAGGTCTATGCCTAGGGTATCTGAATGCTAAAGTGGGATTCACACGGAGAGACTCATGTACCTTCAGCAGGGTTTGTCTGAGACAATTTTCATGAGATTATTTGCCGGTACATGGTCTCCTCATGTGACACCCCTAAGTCTCAATTCTCTGAAACTGAGGGGGAGCAGGGAAAGTCGTCAGCGTCAATACATAGTCTCTAGCAATTTGGATTTCAAACCTGCTTAAAATTTTTCAGGGAATTTGGAGAGACTGGCGTACCTCTTCCTGATAATGAGGGTCCCTTAGTCTCAGTGGTATGTCTTTTCACGGGTTCACACGGGAAGAAAGCCCTGCGCAAGACACTATGTACCTTGAACATAGGTACTTGAGTCTCTAGGAAACGCATTCACACGGGGAAAAGCTGCAAGCTAAAGACTAGGTACCTTCTGAAAGGCAGACTATGTACCGGATTTGTCCTTCAGTGTGAATCAGATCCGCCATTTTCCTTAGAGAATGGGAAAGCTCAATTTCAACATTCTGCTCTGAGATTATTGGATAGAGGGAAAATTATCAGCGACTGGGGAAAAAAAGCACACTAATCTCAAGAACACAGGGATGTCAGTTTTCCTTGTTTCCGCGGAATTCCGTGTTTTCATTTTTGGAATAAGATATCCCTTTTTCTTGTGTGAAATGAATATAACAATTAAAAAATATTCAAATCAACCATGACTCATAAATTCCCCAATTAACCTGCCTATAAACGCATGTTCTGTAGTGATAATGTTATTTGTATCTACTATGTTTTAGGTCTTTTTGGTGTATATAGGTCTTATGTCTAACCCTGTATTGCCAGGAAAGATATTTCCTTGTTTTTTTCTGACCCCAACTGACATCCCTGAGTACATGAGTCTCTCTCCGTGTGAATCCTACTTGAAGGGTTAAGAATACTCACAGTGACAGCCTACAGTGGCGAGGCAGGTCTCGACTCCATTCTATCTGCCCGTCCTCAGAATGCTGGACTCCCGATATGACACCAGACTCTTTCTCCGTGGTAATCATGTACCTGAAACACAGTGTTAAGTTCATTAAGTCGAGTCGGTCTCCGTTAAGTCATGTCCCCCTTCTCCGTGGTAATCATGTACCTGAAACACAGTGTTAAGTTCATTAAGTCGAGTCGGTCTCCATTAAGTCATGTCCTCTTTCTCCGTGGTAATCATGTACCTGAAACACAGTGTTAAGTTCATTAAGTCGAGTCGGTCTCCATTAAGTCTTGTCCTCCTTCTCCGTCGTAATCATGTACCTCAATCACAGTGATAAGTTCATTAAGTCGAGTCGGTCTCCATTAAGTCATGTCTTCCTTCTCCGTCGTAATCATGTACCTCAATCACAGTGTTAAGTTCATTAAGTCGAGTCGGTCTCCATTAAGTCATGTCTTCCTTCTCCGTAGTAATCAGGTAATCATGTACCTGAAACACAGTGATAAGTTCATCACGGATGTCAGTTGGGGTCAGAAAATAAAGTGGAAATATTTCAAATAAGTCAAGTATACTGCCTCCACGGGACCGAGAAAACATATATACTGTCAGTTATGGTATGGGACTGAGGATCTATGGGGAGGTTAAAACTACTATTCTATTTATATGATTGAGGCTCAATAAGAGAGAAGGATATAGCAGTAAATCTACCACTACTGGGGGTGAAGGAGAAAAGTGGCCACAGTGGGACTCAAACCCACAAAGTCTGACAACCTTGATATTACAAGTCCAGTGCTCTTTACCACTGAGCTAACTCCCCACCCTGGTCGCTTTAGTTATGATTGCATGCAAGGATATCCGGTCTGCACCACATAGAGGCAAGACGACCTGGAGGGTGAACAGATTGATCATTGCTGTCCACCCCAGCAGGTGTCATGCAACATGGTACAATTTACTATTTCTGTTTAAGTTGGTTTGTTTGTTTAGCATCCCAGGAGACCCTGAGGGTATATAGGGTCTATGTCAAGATTCAGCTTTTCTCGCTGGTTTTACATCACAAGGGTGGTGATCGAATCTATGAGATAAATGTAGGTAGAAATCTCACCCATACACATTTACCGAGGTGAGGGTCTTTTACTTCCCACACCACATAGGAATGGTGTAAGGACTATTCCGTTAGTTTTTTTGTTTTTTTTAAAAGAATTTTATTTATCCTGGGGGGTACATAGGCATGTGAGCCTTTTGGAGTAGATCTCCCAGATGCAGGAGTTACAGTAATTTCACCTTGTTTTTTAAGCAAGAGAGATAACACTGACCATATACAGTCATGGTCATAGCGTATATTTGACAATGTCGTAAACTTACGGGCGACTACAATTGTCGTCCACCACATGGTGATTACTACAAGCAAGGTTATTTATACAAAAATTATGTACTGAGTGCCTGTGTATACAACAAAGAAAAAGATCAATTACTAAAACTAACCGTTATAAGGTTCTAAATATCTACTAGTTTTGTATAATACAAGTAGTTCCTAATAGCAAGACATGGTTAAAAAAAGTCTCGAATAGCTTCAAATTTCTTGACTCAAGACAAAATCGGGGGGTGTGCACTACGGAGTCAAGTAGGAAACATCAAACTATCTGGTTCTTGGACAAAGCCCAGATTTTTTGTTTATATTTAAAGGATAGGTAACTGTCTGTGTTTCTCATGCTCGATGTGAGACCATTCCAGTTAGATCATGTTTGAAACTGAAACTAGTCTATCTTTATTAGAGCGTGCTTACACGCACTATATACATTGCATAGAGGTTAGAGAAGTCACATTGAACTTCCAGCTTGCTTTAAGAAAACTATGCCTTCCCTTCACTATTCACTGTGATAGCGAGAACAGAGCAGGGAGCCAGTGTCTCAGGGTCTTAGAGGCATGCCCAGCTGACCATGACCAATACAAGACCATTCAAGACCAAAATACCTCAAGACCCACTGGTGCTTGATGTGTTTGGATCCTAGACTCAGGCAGTTCCAGAAATGGCAAGTTGACTGGGTGCAAGTGGGTTACAGAAAAAGATTCATGGACTAAATGTTACCTAAACATTTTAATTGTTATTCATTTATAATTGCAATCAATGATTAACATACTATTTGCTCCTAGTATGAATGGCTGGCGTAATGACAGGATACAAATTTCATTAGATGCATAATGTAGTCTAATATTCGCAAGCTTACATGGTTTCCCTGTTCCGGCGTCCCCCATACGGCCTGAAGGGCAGCTGACCCGCCGCCACGTGGAAGAAGGTGACGCCCAGACTCCACAGGTCCACAGTGGCGGCGAAGGGTACGGAGGTGGGCCGCCTCAGCACGGCTCGCTCGTACAGGTCAGGGTGCTGCAAGACGATAACATGCTCATTACGATACGATTACTGAGAAAACCCGCTCGTACAGTTCAGGGTGTTGCAAGATTATAATATACTCATTACAACACGATTATTGAGAAAACTCGCTCGTACAGTTCAGGGTGCTGCAAGATTTAGTAGAAACCGAACGAGAGTTAGACTTGACAATGTTTATGCCACTCTGGTCAGGTCTGCTCCTCACTACACTCGGCTACGCCTCGTGTAGTAATACGCGACATTCCCGTCGTGGCATAGGCATTGACAAGTCTAACTCGAGTTCGGTTTCGTATTTATCCTACCTTGTCTATGCTTTTGCCTTTTACTAAAAGATAAATATTGAGTCAATGACAAACAGAACTTTTTTTCATAGTAGCTGACATCCTGCTCTCTGATTGGTCAATATTGTTATTACTCTAGTGGCATAAAAAACACTTTATGTCACGGCCTGCCACATAAAATTTCCCTATGTTAAGTCTATGGCGATTTTTTATTAGGGGTAAGATAATATAACATACTCATTATGATACGATTACTGAGAAAACTCGCTCGTACAGGTCAGGGTGCGGCAAGATTATAACATACTCATTACGATACGATTACTGAGAAAACTCGCTCGTACAGGTCAGGGTTCTGCAAGATTATAACATACTCATTACGATACGATTACTGAGAAAACTCGCCTTTACAGGTCAGGGTGCTGCAAGATTATAACATTCTCATTACGATACGATTACTGAGAAAACTCGCTCGTACAGGTCAGGGTTCTGCAAGATTATAACATACTCATTACAACATGATTACTGAGAAAACTCGCTCGTACAGGTCAGGGTGCTGCAAGATTATAACATACTCATTATGATACGATTACTGAGAAAACTCGCTCGCACAGGTCATGGTGCTGCAAGACGATAACATGCTCATTACGATACGATTACTGAGAAAACTCGCTCATACAGTTCAGGGTGCTGCAAGATTATAACATACTCATTACGATATGATTACTGAGAAAACTCGCTCGTACAGGTCAGGGTGCTGCAAGATTATAACATACTCATTACGACACGATTACTGAGAAAACTCGCTCGTACAGTTCAGGGTGTTGCAAGATTATAACATACTCATTACGATACGATTACTGAGAAAACTCGCTCGTACAGGTCAGGGTGCAGCAAGACGATAACATGCTCATTACGATACGATTACTGAGAAAACTCGCTCAGGGTACTGCAACACAACATACTCATTACGATACCACTACTGAGGAAACTTTGCTCATACAGGTGAGGTTGCTGTGAGATGATAACATAATCATTTTGATAAGATAACTGGCTTGTACAAATCAGGGTGCTATGATATGATAACATACTTATTAATTTTATTTTTTTTTCAATTCTTTTTTGGTTAAGAGTGATTCCCGCCACTTTATAGCTGGAGATATATCCACCTGACCACTCCTATTTAAGCCCACCTGGCTTATGCTACCATCTTTTCCTGTGTCTTTCCCTCAAATTCACAGTTTCTGACAGTATACATCATTTCACTGTCAACCTAGATATTTGGGAATCCCCTGTCCTGCCTCAGAACCCCCATACCCCTTTATCTATCTCCAACAACAAGTTGAAGAACCGCAGTGGTGGAACACAGGGTTACTGTCATTGAACAGTTGCCAACCCCCTTCCTCCCCCCCCCCCCCCCCCATATATCGAGCCTGAGGAGTACCAGGTGAAACCGCATAGAAAGATCGGATCAATTCCAGAATTTCGCGATCAAGACATCACGCCCAAAACTGGAATCCCCTCTATGCTATTTGTGACGTCACACTGTCAATAAACGGCCCATTACTATGAGAAAACGTGGTTACTGAGCCCGTACAGGTGGACGTTCGAGGTCATTTGATGAAAAAATAGGGCGCGACGCCGTAGGCGGGAGGGCCGTATTTTTTCATCAAATGACCGAGAACGGACACCGTACGGGTTCAGTCACTACGTTTCCTTATTACTATACACCTCCAACTCATTTAAAATCTATTTTATCAACTTTCCTGGTTCATGATTCAATCCCTCCATTCCCGTACTAAACCACTGCTATTCACTACGGCCCGCTAGCGGAAAAACTCGGCAACTGTTGACGTGTAGCAACAGATGATGCTGGAACTTCACTTCTTACAAGTACTCGTGTTCGAAATTTTAACACGAGTACTGCATATATATAACCTATAATCGTACCAAATATGATGAAGATCGGTTGCTTTAAACCGAAGATATCGGCGGTTCAATACGGCGACTTCGACATTCACTGCACACTGGGAGATGGGAGGGTGAAAACCCAGCAACTGCCGACGTGGAGCGGACTATGAAATGTATGACACAGGACGACCTGGAACTCTGGTAGCCAACGTAATTATGACATCGACAACGCGGAGCAGCCTAACGGGAAGCGGTCGGACTTGTTGATATCGATCAGTCTCGTGATTTAAGCTATTTAAACTGTCTTAGGTGAAAGCTATACGTTATTTACTTCGATATTTCACCACTGTACCCTTATAGTTGTTACATGGATGTCGGGGCATGCCTCAGAAGGTATGAATGGGAGAGAACCGCCATTTAGTTTGTTTGTTTTTGACACAGTCACTGCTCTTGCTATATCGCGATAATGTACGTTAGTACAACGTAGTGTATGTAGCAGCGGGACGTACGTTTTTACATGCTTAAGCCTATGGGAATCACTACGTCCTACTGCTCGGCGGGCCCGAACGTTATTTATACGATATGCCTAGCAGCGGGTAGTAAGCCATAGACGTTCGCCTATAGGTGTATAGTAATATACAAACGCTTCTGTAGTTAAGTTCGCCAAGGTAGGGAGTGGTCCAACTATAAATAACGGGAGCAGACGCTCTGCTCCTCACTCAAATGTGGTAGCTCGATCTGTATACTTCGCCTCTTTTCCAGAGATAACATACTTATTACGATACAACTACTGAAAATACTCCTACAGGTCAGGGTAGCTCACCAAATACTCTTCAGTTCCGTAGAGAGACATGAACTGCTCTTCCTCATCGAGTTCACGGGCAGCTCCAAAATCAGTCAGTTTAAACATCGTCCTGAAACCAAAGAAGTCAGCATAAGAACGGTCCTGTACGCAGACAACGATCAATTAGTTTAAATACAGTCCTATATACAGACAGCGATCAGTCAGTTTACAAACAGTCCTATATACATAGACAGAGATCAGTCAGTTTACAAACAGTCCTATATACATAGACAGAGATCAGTCAGTTTACAAACAGTCCTATATACATAGACAGAGATCAGTCAGTTTACAAACAGTCCTATATACAGACAGCGATCAGTCAGTTTAAGATTTATTTTAGGGTATCAGGATATAAGCAGTAAAGAAATGAAAACTAGATGAAAGAAAATACTCATATCTTCCACATACAGGGATGAAAGTCGGGACTGATGAAAAAGTCGGAAACAAAAACACACAAAAAACTGGAGCGTATTCGGGGGGGGGGGGGGACGCCCCCCCCCCCCCCCCCCCGTGCCGTCAAACAAAATTTCGGCACTTGACAGAACTCTGACGGCAGTGTCAACGGCCCTTGGCACGTTTAACTGCCGCCAAAGTACTGACTGTGCCGGTTTCCCTGGCAAGTGTGTCAATGCTAACAGCCTATGGAGGTTTATAATACGCCGTTGGTGAGAGCTTCTCTTTTATTTAATGATTTACATACTTTGTTAATGATCATATTTCAAGATGCAGAAATTTCTGATTTCCGTCAATTGTCGGCGAACTTGCATCCCTGCACATAATAAACAATTTGATAGAGACTTACTGTGTGTTAGTTCAGTTTGTGTCATTTATATATCCATATTTCTGTATTCTTATTTATATATCCGAACCGTTTTGATAGACGTCAATTGAATATTTCTCGTGATAAAGCAATTTGAAGTGCAAAGTTGTGGTTTCGATTTTTCAAATCTATAAATAATAATTTTGAAAGGAAGAAAGGACTGTGGTGCCATGCCATTATGAATAGCTTTTTAGACAGTATTGTAAGGATCTCATGGAGCTGAGGGGTTTGCGGGGATGCTGTAACTACCTCGAGAATGAGGCTCAACCAATATATATATTTTTTTTTTGAAACATTTATTTCTACTCGGTTACACTCAGTCCGAGGACTGGTTTCAATGTGTGTCGAGTTTGTACGTTATAGCTTACATTTCGTGATTGTTTCAAGTTTTTAGATGGGAAATTTCAATAACATATTTACATATACAACCATTATTTACAAAACATTATATTGGAAGATGGTCATGTTTCGATGGTAGAGAAAAGATAACAGGTTGTTGTTGTGTAGGTAGCGATTCGCAACGCTTCAATGATAGGCTTACTTTTCCCTGTACATGAAAAAAGATAAATGCGCTCGGTCTTAAGTTTTCGATCTCGATAATACAATAATAGGGATTTTTGGACTCAAATGAGGATCTCACAGGATGGTATTAAAGAAGTTAGACAGTGATAATAATAATAGTTATACAGTTCATCAAGTATTCAGATATAACAAGCAGACAGTACCAGAGGCAAGTCAAATTGCCACAAGGTTTACACAGTTTTCAGGGGATCTTACTCCTAAGAATTGCCTTTTGGTTTTCTTTAAAGTCTTTGATAGTCTTAAATGCTCGTTGGTTTGGAGGCAATTCATTCCATAGTTTGGCTTTTATCTTTGTTTTACACCAAGACAAAAACTTTATACACTTTATACACTGAAGATAAAAACATGGATTTCTAAGTGCTGTAAGGCCTGGTGTGTATGAGTTTTACCTGGTAACAGCACTCTAAGGGCTGGTGTGTCCGATGTGTACCTAAAAAACATTCCTCGGTGTGTCTTGGCACTAGCTGAAAACAGCACTCTTAAAGGGCTGATTCCATCAACACAATGGATTTGTTGTGATATACCTTGGTATATCTTGTAATATCTTACAGTGTTGTGATACGTTGTAACTCAGTTGTCGCAAAACGTAGCCGCGCGATGTCGGGTGTATGTTTTGGTGCTCCACCACCACAACACTTCAAGACACATTGCGACAAATAGGCACGCGATTATTCAAACCTAGCCAGATTTAGCAAGACAACTAAATTGTGACCAATCTCGCTATATTTTGTGTGTCGGCAGAATCACCACTTAACCCTTTAAGGGCGGGTACCTAGGGCTAATGTATACCGCCTGGGGGCGGGAAGTATCAGGCCTATTGTGATAGTTCAAGAGTTTAGGACATGATAAAATATGCAATCATTAACCTTATTGTCCATTTCACCCAGAATCATTACCTGGGAGTTGCATCTATATTCTGTGAAAATTTCATGACTATATAACCAATATTTCCTATTTTATTCCACAAAAACGAAATTCTGCAAATTTAAGAAAATGATGCCTTTTGGCATCACCCGCCCTAGCACAGATGATGCCATATGGCATCATCCCGCCCTAGCATGGTTGATGCCATATTGCATCACCCGCCGCGAATGGGTTAAGGGTGGTGTGTCTGAGACGTACCTGCCATCCTCGTTGATGTAGCGCATGATGTTGCCTGGTTTGATGTCGCGGTGAATGATCCCCTGTTCCCGGATGTGCTTCATTCCCGCAGCTGAAAAACACATTTGACAATCACGGAAATAGATCTGATAGTATTCTTATTTTAGCATTTTGAGCTGGGCAATAAATAGCATTCATGATTTCAGAATAATGTAGCATCATTCAAGGATGAAAGTCGGGTCTGGTGAAAAAGTCGGAAATTAGAACCTTTCAAACACGACGCATTTATGGTATGAATTTGGTACAAATTCACCACATATCAATGAAACTTGAGAGGAAACTGCTTTCCTGACAGAATAACATTCTTTGATTGAAGCAAAACTGATCAGTGTAAAAGTCACAGGTTCCATTTCAGTGAAGTCGGAAATCAGGGAAGTGGGAAATCCCCTTCTTCACCAACACTACAAGACAATATACTGGGGAATCCCCTTCTCGGTCAACAACTGCAAAACTGTAGACATGTTTCAGTCTTTAAATCCCATGCCTATACACTTTGATTGAACAGAATAGGCCTGGGCAAGTCTATGCTGTCAAGAAAAATTTCGGCAGCTGACGGCACTCTGTCGGCAACTTGGCCGCAATGTACACGGGTCTGGGAGCGATCTCCAGCCGTCAAAATGACCGTTAGCGGCCACCCTGACACGCCGGGGTAGCCATGTATGCTGCCGGCCGACTCGCCTGTGTCCCGCTGCCCTTTCCAGCAGACTAGCTGCCGTTAATGTGGCAGTCTACTTGAGACTTTTTCAAGATTAGAAATAATTCTTCTTTTTTTTCTCTCTTTTTTTTCCTTTTTTTTTTCTTCAAGATTAGAAATAATATGATCAGAATTTCGGATTTCCGCAATTTGTCGGCAAACTTGCGTCCCTGATCATTTGTTATACATCGGTGCATGTACTCCCACAAGTTACTTAACGTTTTGGGGAATTCAGTATGAATAGTGTATTGCACACCGTGCCATACTAAAAAAGCAACCAGCAAGATTTGGTCAAAGTCATCATTCTGCAAGAGTTTCACGCGGAGCAGTTTGAATGAAGTTAAGCCCAGTGTATATCGCATAACGCTGAAACAAGATGGAGAAGAACGACATTAACCAAAATGAGTCGTTTTCTGTATTTATCTCACCCCTGTACACACTAAAAGAATGGGTAACACACTGGAGATATGATGTCATAGTCCATTGAGAACGGAATGCAATACTCATAGGGGCATGGAGAATAGGTTACCATTGTTAAGCCTATGGAACAAAAATACCAGGTGTTAGATAAAGCAATCATTTAGTTAGCTTTCTAAAAAGATGGACGGAGGTCTGAAAGACCACCCACTTTAAAAGATATAAACTTGCTCAGTAGTCACTGCAGACAATGCTACGTGCAACTATACATTGTAGTAATATTCTGTTCAAATGAGTATCAAAATTGACAGCAACACTTACCAACATCGCGTACCACACAGAAAAACTCTCTTTCTTCGAGACCGAAGGCGTTGGCGGGGTCGTCCAACATGTTGTAGAGACTGCCACCGGTACAGAGTTCCATGACCAGGACTTTACTGTGCTGCGATACCTTCAAACAGTCAACGCGTATAATGTATGAATTCATCATGGATTATAATATATATAATGGGTGTTAGTTGTAACAGTGAATGTTAACTGCCGCCGGTACAGAGTTCCATGACCAGGACTTTACTGTGCTGCGATACCTTCAAACAGTCAACACGTATAATGTATGAATTCATCATGGATTATAATATATATAATGGGTGTTAGTTGTAACAGTGAATGTTAACTGCCGCCGGTACAGAGTTCCATGACCAGGACTTTACTGTGCTGCGATACCTTCAAACAGTCAACACGTATAATGTATGAATTCATCATGGATTATAATATATATAATGGGTGTTAGTTGTAACAGTGAATGTTAACTGCCGCCGGTACAGAGTTCCATGTCCAGGACTTTACTGTGCTGCGATACCTTCAAACAGTCAACGCGTATAATGTATGAATTCATCATG
Organism: Alentia gelatinosa; assembly: GCA_950022655.1. Taxonomy (NCBI): domain Eukaryota; kingdom Metazoa; phylum Annelida; class Polychaeta; order Phyllodocida; family Polynoidae; genus Alentia; species Alentia gelatinosa. The sequence continues at coordinate 121,923,979 of OX465581.1, read as the reverse complement.
GGTTATGATATATATAATGGGTGTTAGTTGTAACAGTGAATGTTAACTGCCGCCGGTACAGAGTTCCATGTCCAGGACTTTACTGTGCTGCGATACCTTCAAACAGTCAACGCGTATAATGTATGAATTCATCATGGGTTATGATATATATAATGGGTGTTAGTTGTAACAGTGAATGTTAACTGCCGCCGGTACAGAGTTCCATGTCCAGGACTTTACTGTGCTGCGACACCTTCAAACAGTCAACTCGTATAATGTATGACTTCATCATGGATTATAATATATATAATGGGTGTTAGTTGTAACAGTGAATGTTAACTGCCGCCGGTACAGAGTTCCATGACCAGGACTTTACTGTGCTGCGATACCTTCAAACAGTCAATGCGTATTATGTACGGATTCATCATGGATTATAAGATATATTTACTCTATACCTATGCCGCATATACTGTAAATACACACCGTTTCACCATATAACATAAAAATACCATACGGAACACTGTTCCGTACGGCAAAATATTTGAACACTGTTCCGTATGTGTTGACTGAAATATTAGTTGTTGGGCCAGACTAAGTCAATCATTTTTGGAAATTTCGGGTATATAGTAAATATGGAACCACCTACCATGCTTGTACAAACCACATTCAACATGTATAATGTACGGATTCATAATGGATTATAATATATATATACCAAGTGTTTATTGTAACACTGAATGTTGACTGCAACTGATACAGAGTTACATGGCTAGGACTTTACTGTGCTGCGATACCTTTTAACAGTCAACGCGTATAATGTATGAATTCATCATGGATTATAATATATAATGGGTGTTAGTTGTAACAGTGAATGTTAACTGCCGCCGGTACAGAGTTCCATGTCCAGGACTTTACTGTGCTGCGATACCTTTTAACAGTCAACGCGTATAACATATGGATTCATCATGGATTATGATATATATACCGGTTGCTTAAGTTTAATAGTGAACATCTGAAGATTGACTACCTCCATTAAAACTCTGGTTACAATAAATTTGGTTAAGTAAATGTTAGAGAAGCGTGGTGAGAGTTTTACCTCCTCTTCGATGGTGAGCAGTTTGACGATGTTGGGGTGGTTGAGTTTGAGCATCACGTCAAACTCTCGTGTCTGCACCTCAGCGGGCCGCATGTGACTCTTCTGGTTGAAGGTCTTGACGGCGAACAGCATGCCGGAGCGCTGACAGAGAGAAACACTCGTCAGTTTGTTTTGTTGTAAGTCTTAGGAAACCCTAAGAGTATGCAAGGTCTAATATTGCAGTCAACTCGCTCTACTTACAGCTTACTGAACTTAGTCTTTACTACTTTGGTCTCTACTTACCTTGGCATTTTAAAGTTAGGTGGTTTCTATTCGACATATTGGAGTTATATGGTATCTACTTGATGTATTGGAGTACCATGTTTTTATTTGACATATTTTTTTTATTTTTTTTTTGGTCACTAGTACAGGAGTCTAACACCCCCCTTCCCCCCTCTAATCGAGCCTGATGAGCACCTAGCGAAACCGCCTAGAAAGATCGGGTCTTCCCGTTTTTTCGCCCCTCACGCATCACACCATATATGGGAAATCCCCTCCCAATCCGGTGATGTCACACTGTCAACAATCCGAACGTAACTATACAAACGACTCGGTTGTTATGGTCACCAAGGTAGCGAGTGGTCTGACTATAAATACCGGGAGCAAACGATCTGCTCCTCACTCTTGTGCGGTAGCTCGTTTTGTACGCTTTGCCACGTTTTCAGAAATTTTATTTGACATATTTAAGTAAGATGGTTTCTACTAGACATATTGGAGTTACGTGGTTTCTACTTGATGTGTTGGAGTTACGTGGTTTTTACTAGATGTATTAGAGTTATGTAGTTTCTTCTTGATATGTTAAAGTAACATGGTTTCTACTTGATGTGTCGGCGTTACATGGTTTCTACAAGATGTATTGTAGTTAAGTCGTTTCTACTTGAGATATTAAAGTTACATGGTTTCTACCTGACATATTGGAGTAACATGGTTATTACTTGACATATTGGAGTTACAGTAAAATCCCCCTTAAGGGGACACCCTCAATTCCGAGCAAAGTGTCCCCCTAAAGGCTGTGCTCCACTGCAGCCAATCCTGTGGAGATTGGATGGCGATCATTTGGTCGCTGGCCACTCGGCACCTAGTCGCCGATAGTGGAGCTGCAGTGGAGCTAAGGTCAGAACTCAAACTCCTAACGGTCTCTAATCAACCCCATGTTCTCCTTATGGTCGCGTATGAGGCAAGAACAACCGAAGAATGGATGGAGATTGGGTGAGGATTGTTCGGAGACCCAACAATCAGCGCAATGGAGCACTACCTTAAGAGGGGTGCCCCCTTAAGCAGGGTTAAAATAAACTAATTACAGATTTCTGTTCCGAGCAAATTGTCCTCCTAAGCAGGGTGTCCTCTTAAGCTGGGTGTCCCCTTAAGCGAGGTGTCCAAAAAGTGGGGTTTTACTGTATGTTATTTTTACATGATGTATTGGAGTTACGTGGTTTCTACTTGACATATCAAAGTTACGTGGTTTCTACTTGATGTATTGAAATAATGTGGTTTCAACTTGACATATTGGAGTAAAGAAACTGATTATGACAGTGAGAGTTTGAATAATACCTGGCAGTTAATTGTCTTAAATAACAAGAACGTTGACTCATTATAATATAACACAGAAACCACTGTTGGAAGTATTAAGGCTCTATTCCATTGCGCCGATTTCACTCCCGATGTGGTCCAGATGTACTCCAGTCTTGGTCCTCTACCCTCTTCCATTGCGCCGATGGCCTCCAGACAGACACCAGACATAGGCAAGTTATGGTGCCAGGGCTGAAACTAGAGTACATCTGGACCACATCGGGAGTGAAATCGGCATAATGGAATCGGGCCTTTAAGAGGCTAAGTGGGGGCCCTGCCTTTCCTATTTGGCGAGGAAGGTGACTAGGTTTGCTTACCTTATGCCTGGCTTTGTAGACAGCACCAGTTGCACCCTGGCCGAGGACATCGTGCGTCGACCAGATGTAGTTCTCTGAGTTACGTAACAGCGACATGCTGGAGGTTGATGGCGCTAAGTCATACTTTGTACAAAATCACTGCCGCCTTTCTGCCTGAAACACGAGAAACAGCTCGGTTACACTTTGTACAGTCACTGTCACCCATCTGTCTAAATAACAAGAAACAGTCAAGTCATACTTTGTACACACTCATTGCCAGCCCCCTGTCTAAATGACGATAAACATTCAATTTATACTTGGTATACACTCCCTGCCATGTGTCTGTTGAAATAACGAGAAACCGTCAAGTCATACTTAGAACATAATCACTGCCGCCTTTCTGCCTTAACACGAGAAACAGCTTGCTTAGGTTCATGGACGCCTTGAGCCCGGGACCATTCGAGCCCTGGACGCCTTGAGCCTTTCTGTGGACGCCTTGAGCCTACCCTGTGGACGCCTTGAGCCTACCCCATTTTGGTTTCCTTGAGCATCTAGATGTAAAAATAACTTTGAAAAGTGTAGTTATACTGGTTTATAGTCATATATACTCAACCTTAACCCTTACCCAACCCTTTTCTAACCCTAACCCGCTATTCGGAACTAAAATGGGGTAGGCTCAAGGCGTCCACGTTTTCGCGCTGACAGGAGGTTCAAACGTTAAAAGGCTCGAGGCGTCCAATTCCCGCTTGCTTACACTTTGTACAGTCACTGCCACCCACCCATCTAAATAACAAGAAAGAGTCAAGTCATACTTTGTACACAGTGAATACTACGCATCTGTCTAAATAGCGAGAAACAGTCAAATCATACTTTGACACAGCCGCCTGTCTGTCTTATCTAGAGCAAATGGTATGGTCATCATTGATGAATCGGCAACCAAATCCTTATAGGTTTTTAAGGTTAACATATTCACAGTGATGTATAGTAAATCAGCGATCTTCAGTTCTTGATTTCTAAAATGATTTACCTAGCACTAATTTGTCCGGATGTCAGGATGTCTGGCTGATCAGGTTAGACATGCATGCTGAGTTTCCAATAGGCTAACTAGCCACTGTAACCTAGTCAGACGCATCGGTGAACCATAGCTAGTGTAACCAGGAATGTAGGACGACCCGTCAATTCGCGCTACCGACAACGACGGCCCGTCAACTCTGAGCGACGGCCCGACAAGGTCGTACCGACAATTGCGGGGGTCGACCCGTCAACTCTGTTCGGAGCTGTAGTTTTCCGATCCCTTTACTCTCAGATCAGCCTCCGAGATCAATACTTTATGCTGGTTCTAGGCGTATCTGTTTGTGAATGCTGATGATCAGCTTATGTACCTGTGTCATCCGAAATGATAACCAGGAAGTGGGCCAAATAGCGAGAGGGTATACCCTCTCGCTTCTATTGTCACAAACGTGTAACTTTACTTCCTGGGACCCGTTTCAATAGTCTGTAGGACGTCCGTTATTGGGTCTAGTGACACAATAGCGACACTTCGCGTTTCAGTACTTAACGGACAAACGGTTCTGCGACATAGGATAACAGACAGGCGCAAATAGTGGCTTGTGGACTCATAGAAAAAATATTTTTGGAATATTCTCAAAAAAACGGTGTTGTGAAAAAATTGTCATTTTCTCCAATCTATTCCACAATAATTTACTTTTTTCAAATCATTTGAGACATACTATGGTTAGGAGGGTTCATGGACGCCTTGAGCCCGGGGCGATTCGAGCCCTGGACGCCTTGAGCCTTTCTGTGGACGCCTTGAGCCTACCCTGTGGACGCCTTGAGCCTACCCCATTTTGGTTATCTTGAGCATCTACATGTAAAAAACTTTGATAAGTGTACTTATACTGGTTTATAGTCATATATACTCAACCCTAACCCTTACCCAACCCTTTTCTAACCCTAACCCGCTAATCGGAACTAAAATGAGGTAGGCTCAAGGCGTCCACAGGGTAGGCTCAAGGCGTCCACGTTTTCGCGCTGACAGGAGGCTCAAACGGTAAAAGGCTCAAGGCGTCCAATTCCCGGTTAGGAGTATAAATGAAAAATACTAATCACAAAAAATACACTTGAATCCCGTATGTACAGCTTTTTTTATGAAAATAGTGCGGAGTTGACGGGCCGTCGTTGTCGGGAGCGCGAATTGACGGGTCGTCCTGTCCACAACAGGCTCGATGGAGAGGAGGGGGTGAATGTTTTCCCCACATTGGCAAGAAGTCATACAAACTGTTGACATTTTTAAGATCTCTTAAAGAAACTGATAATGTGGATTTCTTGTCATTTGAAAATTTGATTTTGTGTCAAGTTAACTTCTATTCCGTATACCGTACCTCAATCTGCATGGCATTGAAAAAATATATGTTTTCCATTTTATAGGTTACTTTAAGGCTAATAAAGTCTCAGTCTCAAGAGTTGAAATAAAGGTTTTTATAGGTTTTTTATAGGTTTCTCTGGGAGGCCTGCCACATGGTAACTGTGCGGAGGCAGTAAAACTGTAATATTTAGTATAATTAGACATTGTCAGTTGTTGGTGTACTGTAGATCTATAACGGTTGACAGTCCGATTTATGGACACCTTGAGCCTAGGACGATTTGAGCCCTGGACGCCTTGAGCCTACCCTGTGGACGCCTTGATCCTACCCCCTTTCAGTGGCCTTGAGCCTCTAGGTGTAAAGACTTTGAAAAGTGCAGTTTAAATGGAATGTACATCGATTCGCACTGGAAGCCGATTCGCACTGCTACTAGAACGATTCGCACCGGATGATTCACACTAAGTTTTATCATTCCTCGATAATAAAATATACTTTAAAAAACTTTGTCAGTCTTTCACAGTGGACATTTTTTACTCACATTTACTCGAAATAACCTAAGTTATTGCCAGTTCTTGCATATATATGTGTTATTAGAATGGGAGCGGCACTTAAAAACAACATCAGTGTCAGCGTCATTGCGTGTTGGTGTTTATCTTGGACGATTTTGCACTTGCGGGTGTAACGGAAAATGGCATATATTCATTTGTTCTCTTTAGATAATCAAAATATAAACTGACAGAATGTCTTCTGAATCTCTTTAACTATTTACTGGTCGTTATCTCGAGCCTCTACATCAATTTTTTGCGAAATTATAACATGAATTTGCAGAGGCGCTGTACTCACGTATCGGTACATAGTCCGATAAGGGTGTGTGGACAATATGGCACAGGAGCGTTATGGCATGGACGATATGGCACACTCACCTAGACGATATGGCACACTCACCTAGACGATATGGCACACTTGCTTAGACAATTTGGCATACTTTCTATTTCTAGGTCCATAAAAATGACTGATAATATGTAACATTCTATTTGTAAAACCTAGAAGACATAATATCAAAGATACAGGAAAAGTATTTGAATAATAAATCTCAAGTAACTGTAATTGTTTTAGGAAGCTTTTTCTGCCAGGGTTGGTCTGCCGGATCATATGGAGGACTGACTGTTTATATCATATTCTGTCAAGATACTCAATACCTAAGCAACTACTGGACAGATTTCATTATTCTAAATAGGAAAAATATGTTTGTAGTTTACAAATATAAGTGGATCTTGTTGTTAGCTTTGTAATAAAAGGATGTTTTTAGACTTGAAAGGGTCCCTAGAACTGTACTTCTCACTTTGTCAAAAAAGATAGGCATTACAGTTTGTGCAAAGGCCACTCTACACTATTCCAGTCCCAGTTTCTATGAAATACACTACAATTTAGATAAATTTGATCTCAAAACACAATCGACATAGTATACTATAAATATCTAATGTATAAATAATGTTAGATCGCCCATATTTATATGTATTTGCCAAGTCAACGTATTCCGACTCGCTGCAGTTTTTAGATCTAGTCAGAAAACCCACTAAATATCACAGGTAAAATCTCTGTAAATATCTAACAGAGATGTTCCAAACAAAAACTGGCATGTAGCCGAAGTAATGTATGAAGTCTAAATATATACATCTATTTTAATCAACGAATAACATTCTCCAAAACCTGTCATATGATTAAAACAGAAAGTGTGCCAAATGGTCCAACCTATGCCAAATGGCTCCTTTTCTATACGCCCTCCAGAGGTTACTAGACTCCCTGTTATCACCCAGGGTAAACACAAGTTCCGCTCGCGAGTGGCTGGGCACACCACCAGTTTTTCCATTTATATTTGAAGAACCTGCATATAATTTCGGACTGATGTGTAGAAATAGCTGAAATTTCCATTTCTGACATCGGATTTCCCATTTGAAGATTTATAAAAATCGTTTAACTGCTATAATTGTTGGTTACAGTTCAAGGTCTATCACCATACAACGACGGTAACCAGCGCACATCGGAACTTGTAAACAGACTGAATTCTGGGATACCTAAATAGGGTCTATGCCATATCGTCTAGGGTTGTGCCATATAGCCCCTGTGCCATATCGTCTATGGACCGACGGTAGCCGATTCTGTAGCCAGACAATCGCCGTTCATTATCGGATGCCCTAGAATTTCTCAAATCTTTGAAAATGGTCATTTATTAAACTATTATTATCAGAATTAGATAAATTACAATAAGTGAGCTTCCTCTACAGGGCCCAGGAACAATTGATCGGGTGAGAAATGGGCCTGGTGGAGCACACCCTTTAGACTTTAGTTGTGGTTTGTTTTTGTTTTGATTTCCAGTGCGAATGGTCTTGTTTACAGTGTGAATCGTCCGGTGCGAATGATCTTACAGTGCGAATCGTCTGATACCGTGTACCCTTTATCATAGTTTATACTATAGTCAGACACAACCCTAGGTAAAGTATCCACCCCTAATCTGTTCGTTCTCTTCATTTAGGGGTGGACAGCTGTGCTATGTAAACAGTCCCGGTTTTGCAAAGTTCGCCAAACTTGTCTAAATTTTGGTCAGTTGAGTGAAATTGTGGGTTCTCAGTTGAAGAACTAATATATATCACTAAATTCATTGTCTACAGTACAAGTGTTGTTATTCCAATATAAAGGTAAATTTCCAGCGATTTTACTCCCAGGTGAGGCAACACAATTCTACACTACAGCTCAACTGTGGCTACTTCCGGTCACTGATGGTAACTGGTGATTTATTCAATTGTCCAGTTAGATAGCATGACATCCTATACAGAGCTGGTAACTGGTGTGTCATAGTGTGCAGTGAGATGACCAGTGTCAAACATGGCTGAACTGAGAAGAAGGGAACCTGTACTAGAAAACTACCGGTACCTCTAAATACACAGTTATATAGCAACAGACACCTATTTTGAAGGTCGGCAAATACAAATTGGTATATAGGTATTCAATCACACTTTTTTCATACATGGCAATAGGCGGCCAGTATGCAAACACACTGGAATGGCAAAGCGTTGGAGAGCTATAGTTTATGTATTGAAAACCCGGCCCTGTACAGGGACAGGGCCGGGTGCATACTACGGTACTGGCTAACACAACCCTAGGTAAAGTATCCACCCCTAATCTGTTCGTTCTCTCCATTTAGGGGTGGACAGCTGTCCTATGTAAACAGTCCCAGTTTTGGCAAGTTTGTCAAACTTACCTTAATTTTGGCCAGTTGAGGCAAATTGTGGTTTCCTAAATTGAAGAACTAATATATATCACTAGATTCATTGTCCACAAGTGTTGTTATTCCAATATAAAGGTATATTTCCAGTGATTTTACTCCCATGTGAGGCAACACTGAACTGTGGCTACTTCCCCGGGCTACTTCCGGTCACTGCTGGTAACTGGTGACTTATTCAATTGTCCAGTTAGATAGCATGAGATCCTGTACAGAGCTGGTGACTGGTGTATCATAGTGTGCAGTGAGATGACCAGTGACAAACATGGCTGAACTTAGAAGAAGGGAACCTCCACTGGAAAACTACTACTGAATACACAGTTTTAAAGCAACAGACACCTATTTTGAAGGTTGGCAAACAGAAATTGGTATATATTTATTCATTCACACTTTTTTCATACATGGCAGTAGGCGGCCAGTATCAAACACACGGGAATGGAAAAGCGTGGGAGAGCTACATGTAGTAAAAACCCAGCCCTGTACAGGGACAGGGCTTGGTACACTGGCTAACACAACCCTAAACCCGGACCCAACCCTATTCTAACCCTAACCCGCCAGTTAGAACTAGATGGGGGTAGGGTCAAGGCGTCCACCGTGTGGGCTCAAGGTGTCCACGTTTTCGCGCTGACAGGAGGCTCAAACGGTAAAACTAGAAGGCTCAAGGCGTCCAATTCCCGCTGACAGATTTGTCCTCTGTGTCACTCTGTTCCGCCTCTGTCTGGGCGATATTAGGTGCACTGAGACTCCCAAACCAGATACTTGTTCCAGTTTTGAGGTTCAGATAACAAATGGCGTTCTCATAGACTTACCTTGGCTAACCAGAGATTACGATGAAACTCCTATGTTCACTATAATCCTCAAAATCAATGAATTCTCGTTAATATCGTTGCCTGTTAAGTTGTAAACATTGGGAAAATCCCAGAATCAGGGAGTGTCGTCGTTCTCCGCTTTGACACCAGACGGCGCCACCGTGTGAGGTGTAGCGCTACCTGGTGTCACCGAGCAACACTCCCCTTAATTCACATGCACTCAACTGGACAAGGAGCAAGTGATATTTATCTCACCCCAGGAATAAATGTCAATAGGCTTAACATTGGGAACTCATTCTCCACTCCTGTGCAAGTAATGCAGTCCGTTCTCCATAGTTTATATCCTGTGTATCGTCCATTCTTTAGGTGTGTTCAGGGGTGAGATAAATACAGAAAGCAACTGGTTTTGGTCAAAGTCATCATTCTCCAACTCGTTTGAATTCTACATGATACTCACTTGGCTGTTGCCTCGTTCATATCACCCTGCATCAAACTCGTGGAGAACGGCGACTTTGACAAAAACTTGTTGGTTTCTTCTTAAGTTAATCATTGATGAATGAGCGTGCAATTATAAATGGGTTACATTCAGTGTATGGATCCTTCTTGGAACCCACTTGCACTCTCTCAACTTGACATTTCTTCAACTGCCTGTGTCTAGGATTCAAACAAATATCAAGCACCATTAGGTCAATGAGGTATTTCAGTCTTCAGTGATTGGTTATGGTCAGCGGGGCACGCTTCTAAGACACAGAGACACTGGTACCCTGCTCCTTTCCCAATATCACAGTCAGTAGCACACAGATAGTGAAGGGATCGTGTTTTTGCAGAACGATGAAACCCCATGTGACCACGCTGAACTTTTATAAGCAATATTATAAGCAACGTATATAGAACATCGAAGCACGCTAAAAAAACAGAAATTCTATAATGTTGCTTTCACATAGTAATACCTATTTCATTTTCTTCAAAATTTCACAAAATACAGGTAATATGCAGGACTAAACATTTAGGGCCTAAGTATTAAAATACGTAGATCATCGCATTTATTTTTGGAGAGAAAATTGAAGAAAACCTTTGATATGCTTCAATAAATCTCCTTTGCAAATCAAGGAAGTGTAAAGTGGCCTGTTCTACTTATTAACTTTTGATGGATTGAATAAAACGTTAGATTTACATATTTTGCATTAGAATGAATCGCAAGAAAACAATTTTTACCGATAATTGACAAAATGCTTGAGTGAAATATAGGGTGGAGTTGATAAGGGTAAATACTTTATCAGCGACATGTTTGAAAGCAATTTTAACCCTTTGATTGCGGCATGATGCCTCCAGGCATTCCCCTGGCTACGGTAGGACGATGCCTCCAGGCATCTTAGAGGCATCGTTAATACTTATATACAAAATTCAATAGATAAAAGATAATTGATGACCATGTATGTATGAGTCATATTGACCTTTGATTTGGTATAATAAAATATGATCAGTCACCAAAGTATATCACTTAAATCACATGACACATCACGTGACATTGCTATTTCCCCAAAAAGGTGCCTGCCGTAGCAGGGTCATTAATGCAGGTAGTGCCTGCGGTATAATGCTGCGCAGGGGAACTGGGTGCTGCAGGGAAAGGGTTAACTTGAATATGAAAGGTCTGACATTTGTAACTGCAGATGATTTAATACAGTTCACTTTATGAAGAACCTTTAATAATTCGGAGATAGATGTAAATAAAGTATTTTCATGATCCTTAAAACCCTTCCAGGGCGGATAATGCCTGAAGGCATTCCCAAGCATAGACCTGAGAATGTCTTGAGGCATTCCCCAGCGTAGACATGAGAATGCCATGAGGCATTATTTATTAAATTTAGTAATATTAACGATTTAAATATTTTATGAAGAAATAATCGATAGAAAATTATGAAACTTTCAGAGAATACACCTATGATATAGTATTTAATGTTATTTGGTAAAACAACTATTATAAATAACGATGACGTGTTATATCACGTGATCAAATAAGAGAATGTGGGTTTGGACAAAAATTGGCCCGTCCCCTGGAGTTATACCACTCCCTGCCCTGACCAACAGGGCTCTGTCACAGACCCCGTCTTTAAATGCATATCAGACAATTTGGCTTGAAAATTAAAATCCATGTCAATTTCCTGAATATTTAATATGATGATCTCTAAGTGTTGTGGAACACATATCTAACTTAAAAATCAGGGATCACCTGGTTAGTTTTTGAATTATAGATCAATATGATGATAATTTTATATTAGAATATACAGAAATTCTAAAAGGTATTTTTTCACATAGTAAAACCCATGTCATTTCTCTCAAATTTTCACAGAATATAGTACATATACAGTACTACTTATTTACGTCTTAAAAAATATATGTCACCGTCCTTATTTTTGGAAGAATTGAAGAAAATCATATTTTCAGAAGTTTAACTATGTAAATCAAGCAAATTCAAATTGGTCTATTTTACCTATTGAGATTGGATAAACTGGACAAAATGTTATATATGCTCAAGTAGAATTAGAACAAATCCCCCAAAACCAATTTTTGACTAATAATTGACATTATCTAAAAATCACCAGGTGGCGCCACTCTGAATTGTCGGAGATGCCTTTAAAGGGTAAAAAGGGAATTGTATTCCTTTTACTGCTGATGGTAGTATAATCAATATTATCATAGACATACAACATCGAGATACATTGTCCATGATATTATCCAATATCTGTGTTTGCGAGGCAACTTACCACATGTCAACAATACATGCACTATCTTGTTTGTCTTATCACCGTGCATGATAGTCGTTGACCATAATCTGTTTGGACCTGTCTGGGTCTCCACCATTATGTCTAGATCTAATAGACCCTATTGAGGTATCCCAGAATTCAGTCTCTTTACAGGTCCCGGTGTGTGCTGGTTACCGACGTTGTATGGTGATAGACCCTTGACCCGTAACCCACAATCATTGCTTTTTAACGGTTTTAATAAGTCTTCAAATGGGAAATCCGATGTCAGAAATGGAAATTTCAGCTATTTCTACATGTAAAGCCAAAATTATATTCAGGTTACTCAAATATAAATGGGAAAACTGTGGTTCATATTATCATGGTGTGCCCAGTTTCTCGCGAGCGGAACTTGTGTTTACCCTGGGCGATAATCGGGAGACGAGTAACCTCTGGATGGTGTATGAGTGTATTGATTCGGGAACCACTGTGGCCTGTTTCATAAACTATGCAATCATTCGTTTTTCCCATGCATAGTGGCCAGTTAACGGCAGTTTATGTTTCATATAATTTTCATCGTTATTTATAACGGAACATTATGAAGGTACGAACACCTTAACGGAATTTTTGTTGTAAAAATAAATCGGCCGTTCGTTGTAATACCCCTGAACTGCCGTTGACTACGAGCGTGGTCCTTTCACAATCGTTCTCCGATCCAAGCTGTAGTATCCTTGTATACTATTGCATCTAATGTCTAATGTTTGGTCTCTATATGTGTGTTACTGTTAACATTACACACTTACTGTAAGCTGCTGCCATCTGTGAGCAACTCTAACAACTACTCATGTATGACCTCTATGTGGTATTTCTAGGAACAGGGGATTGTGACATACTTCTCTCTCTCTGTCCATAGCCTTGGTACCATGAAGACATAGGAATAAATGCTGCCATAATAATCCACCATCATCCTGCCTTAGTTCCCATATTTCACATAATCATACACTACACAAGCAGATCTCAGCTAGTGATTGTCACTACTGAAAAACAGATATTACGGGACGTGAATCTGGGCGCTCGATAAAGGAAGGATCCATGAAACAAGGAGTTAATGGAGATTATAAGAGCATGTAATCTTAAACGATTAATAACAATTGATACTAAACCAGGTAATAACCCTAGTATTTACACAGTAATATTAGGAAACGTCCTTACTGTGGGCAAAAAAAAAAATGACCGAGAACAATAAAAATTTTACCCACAGTCAGGATGTTTGCTTATTATTATATACCTTTTTTCTTTTTTTTTATTTGAAGTGTTTATTCAAATTCTGAACTACAGTCCAGTTCTTCCATTTGAAGAGTGCGGTGCAACCTGTACATTACGAGCATTTTATCATTAACATAAGCTGAGAAAAAAAAACACAAAAAAAACAACCAACCTATATACAATATCATACCACCTGACCAAACAAACCCTTATGACTGAAATTTCTCATGTTTGGTAGCGCGTCTAAAGGCACCTCAAGAAAATTAAAATCTCCATTTCAATTACTTATAAAGTTACAGTCACAGCGGGCACGAACATTATTATTACTGCACCCATAGCAGCGGGCAGTATTTAATAGACATTCGGACACAGGTATATAATAATAATAATAACAAACACTCAGTTCGTAATAAAATCAGGTACACTTCAAATCTGTCATAGTGACTACATGGTAATTTTTTTCTGAAAAAAAAGAGAAAATAAGAGAAACCAACAACACGGACTTAGGCTTGGCCGTAATACTCAAAAATAAATACACAATACTACCATGATTTGGTCTGAGTGGCCGTATTCTCCGTGTAGTTGACGCGTAGTAAAACTCCGAGCGCTAGCAAGGAGTATTACATTGATCAAAATCATGGTAACATTGAATTTATTACTCACCTTTCAAGTAATTATTAGGGAAAAAGTCTTGTAAATAATTAGAAATTCGACCCAAGCGCCATGCATTGTTTATATAAATTAGTTCCTATAATGCCCGTCAGGTGGTCCAAAAAGCAGTATTCTCCTAGGAGATTCCGGAGGTTCGTATTCTACTCAGTAGTGATCTGTATGCTCCATAGGCTTAGCATGGAGACTCTGTATTATCATGAAATATCACAAAATTTCATATGATTGTTTATATGGCATGAGTTGTCTTAGCGGAATGATATCACGAAGCGGAGCTGAGTGATATCTGTAGCAGAAGACAATGAATGACATATAAACAATCATATGAAATTGAGTGGTTTTAGATTTTAACCTACCCTGTCACATGTTTTTAACTTCATATGTCACCAGTGGCATATAAATATTCTATGCCATAACCGTGGCATACAGTCACACCATGTTATGTCTATGGAGAATTATATGAGGGGTAGGATAATAAGTGGGTAATAAAAGAAGGGGAACTAGAACAAAAAAATCAAGAATGCACTGCAACTTCTCGCATGAACAGTTAAATCATAACTCTGAAAGACCTGGCTAGGGTTGGCTAAGTTTAAGACATAGCTCACCATATCTTTAAATCATTGTTACCAAAGGAAGATCCCAGGTCTGGGTTTTCCTGGTGAATATATCATGAGGTCATCTACACAGACAGTGATGGGCCACATGTTAGTTCACACACACCACTAACGAGTATAAAAGGCACTGTGGTGCTCCCTCACACCATCTTCTCAACTCTAGACAAGATGAACGGTCTTCTTGTTGTCGCCCTTCTGGCTTTTGCCATCCCTGCCCTTGAGGCCCGTGTGGACCCACACATCATCGGAGGTGAGTCAATTCTAGAAACGATTCTGAGAGCAAACAATGCAAATTTTTTTAATTTTCGTTATTTATCCTGCAAGAACTTCAGCTATTCAGCCGGTGTGAACTATCCTTGCAGCCCAAGGTACAAAGTACTATCATGAAACTTTTCATATGATTTTTTATATGGCACCAGTTGTTTTTAGCAGAATGATGCCATACAGTCACACCATGTGAAATCTATAAAGATTTATATAAGGGGTAGGAAAAGTCAGACACTTTGTCATGGCATATTGCATTATCTGGAAAAGAAGGAAGCCTTCCATTTCCCTTTCCCTGGGCTACGTAAGCCCTACTTCGCACACAAACATTCCCATAGGTAGCTCGACATTCTAGGGACTTATTCCACTCACCTCTCTCCAACCCCTTCCTTATGTACGCCCTGCTTTATATGCAAACATTCCTATAGGTAGCACAACATTCTAGGGACTTATTACACTCAATCCTCTCATACCACTTCCTTATCCCCCTTCTCCATCCCCTACCCATAGCTGTATAGATTACATATGATTTCTTGAGTTTCTTTAAAAAAAATGAAATAATGATGAATGTTGATGAATAATTAAGTAATTTCCACTTCACATCTTCAGGCCGTGATGCCCGCGTGGGTGAGTTCCCTTACCAGGGTTCCCTCCAGCGTCTTGGCAGGAGGACACCCATTGAGACCTTCCCAGGACACACCTGTGGCTGTGTTCTTGTCTCTGACACCTGGGTTGTCACTGCTGCCCATTGTGTCGGTGCCGGACCGTAAGTGTTTTCTTCACCTCATGTGCCATACTGACTACAGCTCTTCTTGAATATTACAAACTGCTAATACATGCACAATATTAAATGGCTTTTAATACTAGTGGCCGTAGTCTCTAACAAATTGGATCATAGTAATATCTGGGCAAATGCAAGGATGTTAAATGTAGAGTCAACTCTGAAAAGTATTATAAAATTACTGTCGATCATCTATCACACTAGTTTTTATGTAAGAATCTATTATCTGTAATTTCTGCTCTGTGTAGGCTGTGTGAGTAGAACAAACAATTTATCATGTACTGTAGCTTCCTATTATCATGTAAATTAAAGTAGTGTAATGACATTATTGAGACAATGATCTCACTTTTACTTCAGTTTCGGCCTGTACGTTGTGATGGGACTGCACAAACGTGGTGACAACAGTCTTGGTGCTCCCGTTGGCTACTACATCGAGGATATCATTAGCGTGAGTGTTTCTATCTATTTCCTCATATTTTCTTCTTTTTATTTTATTGCAGGTAATTCACCTTATGTGAGATAGTCTTCCAGTATTATTGACATATCTGGTTTGTATACAAGGAGGTTTCTACACAAATCTTTGTTGTAGATAAAGGTAAATGAGGGGTACACGAGGTACAACATATTTATCTCACCCCAGATATTTTTTCTCCATAGACTTAACATTGGAAACTCGTATCTAACACCCATTAGATATTTAGGAAAAATATCCAATGCGGGATAATGTCACAAATGTTAGCCCATTAGTCAATATTAAGGGTGAGATAAATTCAGAAACCCATTCAAGTTTAGGGTCAGAGCTCGATCCCATCTCATTTCAATCACATAGCAATTCACGCGGCTTCGCCTTGTGAATTACTACGTGATTCAAACTCGATTGGATACGAGCTCAGACCCTAAACTTTCATGGGTTTCCTCTATAGTATACCCTATATAAACTAGTTTATCCTTGAACTAGTCTGTAGGGTCTGGAAAAGGTTCATGAGATGAGATGATATGGTGAGACAGAGAACAGAATGTTGTATTTAAGACAAGCAGTACGTCTCAGGCAACTAGACAACCAACACAACATGTACCAAATTTAGGCGAAAAAGTCTATAAAACCGTGATCTTTGATATTGCATTTTTGAAACTATATTTGCTTGGGGACCTTTTAACCACTTCTGGTAAAAGATTCCATGCCTTTTCACCTCTATATCTAGCTGACTGTCGTAGGAACTCACTCCTGGGATACATTTGTGGAAAAATAAGTTTAGTTTTGGAACAAAGTACCATGCCAGTATCCATTGTAGGGCTTATAGTAACATCAAGATTCATGTCTGCATTGCCATGCAGATGGACATAGCGCTTTCTTATGAAAGACAAAAGTAGATTGGTGTGTCTACGAGCCAAAAACTTAGTTTTGGTATGGAGATGCAGCTCTTTGACAGTGTGGGCCATAACCTGATTGTTCAGACATAGTATTAGGGCTCGGTTTTGCAGATGTTGCATCTTGTCTAAGTTTGCCTTTTTTGTTCCATCAAGAAAAAAGCAGCATAATAAAAAATAGGGAGAATAGCTTGGTTGTAGAACTTTATTGCTACAGATGTAGTCAATAAGTATCCGATTCTTTGTAACACAAAAACTTTACAATTTACATGTTTGATAATTTTGTGGGACTGTTTATCCAAATTCAGAAAAGAATCGACGTCTATACCCAGATACAAATACGATGTCACTTCATCTAGTTTGGTCAAGTCAGCATAGAGAAAAGGCCGTACAATAGTTTTAATCTTGTTTGGCGGTATATACCAGCAGACCTTTGTCTTGTTTGTATTAACCGTAAGGTGATTCGAACTAAATCATTCCATGAGTTCATCAAGCTCTTTCTGTTCTATGTCTGCAGCTATTCTAGGGGTACTATTGCTATTGTATATAGCTAAGTCGTCTGCATATATAATAGAACGAGTGCGACTCAGTACTTGCTCAAGGTCATTGATAAAATAGATGAATAATAGAGGCCCCAAAACAGACCCCTGAGGCACCCCATACTCCACCAAATCCCAACTAGATAAACCACCAGCAAAATGTACCCTTTGTTTCCTATTTTCCAAGTATGAGTGCAGCCACTCCTCATGAGAGAGACGAAGCTTTAGGCAAGATAATTTCGCCAATAATAATTTATGGTCCACACTGTCAAAGGCCTTGCGCAAATACACAAAAACAGCACTAGTTACTTGTTTACTATCACGGGCCTCATATAAGTTGCTAATAAAATGGTAAACAGTATCTATATAACCATAGTTCTTGCCGAAACCATAATGATTTTCACATAAGATATCATTGTTTTCGAGATGCATATTGAGGTACAAATGAAAAAGTTTTTCAATAATTTTCCACGGAACAGGGAGTAGACTGTGACAATTAAAACACCTAGAATAATTGGCAGAATGGTATTTGACAGGTTTCAAAAGATATAGAATCAATATAACATCTACAAACTATAATAAAATTTGCTGATGATGAGCCTTGTATCATGACAATGACATTGTATAATAAAGCTGCATATATCTACATATACAGCACCCCGGCTGGAACAGGCGTACCCTGATGAACGACATTGCCATGATCAAGCTGATCAACAGTGTGGAGATGAACCAGTATGTGGCCACAGTTCCCATGCAGCCATCCGGAGCCAACCTTGATGGTGCCAGCTGTGTCATCAGTGGATGGGGAGTCACCACCACTGGTGAGTATTGTGGTGTAAAGTGTTATATCGTCAGCAACTCTAGATTAGCACATAAGTCATGTTCTTTTCAGTCTAAGGGAATAAATCACATGGTGGAAGGTTTATAAAATTTGATGTCATTGGCAATGTTCATTTGGGATTGATCTGAACTGAACGGAATGGGACACAAGAGCTTTATGATCATATAATCAAACCATCTACTTTCTCATAAGAATGGTTCATCATACTGTTACAAATTTTCATAAACCTAATATTCCCAAAGCCTAAAACAAGAAATTGTTGAAGTCTATTTAGACCCAGTTTTCAATTTTCTTGTCGAAAGAAGGAGGATCTCTGGCCACCCCCTTGAAGGCCACCAATGTGAAGACACTGTCATATAACTTAAAGTAGTTAAAAGCCTAAAACAAGAAATTGTTGAAGTTTATCTAGATCCAGTTGAGTGACCGTATAACAATTGTCTATTTTCTCGTTGAAAGGAGGAGGATCTCTGGCCACCACCCTGCAGGCTGCTAACGTGAAGGCTCTGTCAGTAGCTGAGTGCAAGCAGTACTGGCGCAACACTGGAGAGACCCACATCTGTGTCTGGGATGAGGGCAGCAAGGGATCCTGCAACGTAAGTGCCTATATCCACATCAAAACCAATGCAAAACTTTATCATTAATTTGCCAAACTATGATTTATATAATATTTCTCACATATTCTGGGCAAGTTTCATATTTATTCCTGTTTAAGAACAATACTTGATTAGATATTGAAAATAATGCAAGATTGGCCTTAAAGCATTATCAACCCTAGATATAATATTTTGACCAGGTCTAACAATACCAATGTTGTTACAGGGTGACTCTGGTGGCCCAGCAGTGTGTGGAGGCAAGCTTGCTGGTGTTACATCTTTCGGACAGCGTGGCTGCTACCTCAACACCCCCTCTGCTTACACAAGGATCTCTGCCTACCGCGACTGGATCAGAGAGGTCTCTGGACTTTAAATCATTTATCCATCATCATTGGTTTGTTGTCTATATGTAATAAATATTTTTGAATGCATATATTTTGTCCATCTTGTACTTGTAATAGCAAGAACTTGTATGAGAGTAAGGAAATATTTTCAGTGTATGAAAAAGTGTATGTAAGCTGGTGCATAGCTTGGGAGCAAGGCCTGCATCTGGGATTTTGCAGACTGCAATAGCAATATTGTTACAAGACAGTTAAGCCTATCACACCTGTTGAACATGGTATAGCACAGGTTTTCAGCCTGGCACTAGTGTCACAACATCGTCATGTTTAGGGAAGAAAGAAGGAGGACTTAACAACTAGAATGAACGATAAATTAGAGAAAATCTTCAAATGGTGTAAAGCAAACAAAGTCACAGTAAATGAGAAAAAAACAACAATTATGGTTGGTAGGATGTACCAAAGACTAAAGCTAATTTAAGATCTGAACATCTGATTGGACCAGAGAAGAATAGAGTGAGTCTATGTTTTTGGATGTGATAATGAACCCTAGTGGACACTTTAACAACCAGATAATGACAATAGAATACAATTAGCTGTGCATAAAATGTATCTACTTGACAAAATTAGAAAATATCTGAATGAAAATGCTGGGCTGAGTTTATTCAACCTCATAAAAACTGATATCACAAAACTGAAACAACATCACTAGTTACAGAACAGGGCTCTGAAAATGTTGATATAGACATACTATACGAGTAAACTAGGGTTTTGTACTTGGTCAATAGAAAGAGAACTCATTTTGCCAAATACATCTTTAAACCTAAATCTGATGATTCCTTTGTTTAACATACTGTTTGATATACAAGATCAAGAGACGGTATTCAATCTAAAGTAATAAGGCCCAAGATTGAAAGTTTTACAGCCAGTGCAATTTGTAAAGGTGCTCTTTGAACTCTTTGGATCCGGATATTTGAAACATTGTTGAGTACTACTTATATAAGAAAAAGGCTTTGTGAATATTGAGGACTTCAGTACTCGGTAGGCCATAATGAATTGTGTTGTTTTATTTTTTACTTTTCACTTTATACAGAATCAAAGGTATTCTTTATTCATTGTTGACTGTGTTTTTATATAAAAAATGTTTTAGATGGCCAGATTCCAAGACTGAGACATTGATCAAGTGTTAGTATAAAAAGTAGTGACTACAGCAAGTGGTTACAGACCAGAGCAAAGGGCAACACATCAAGAACAGGCAGTATGGTGAAACTACAGCAGTTCTGGAAGTCAAATGAAAATTGGACAGTGATAGCCATTGGCTATTAAAAATGGGACACGAGTCTTTTTTATAGAATGTGAAAAACTGAACTGATCCATCATAAACAAAAATGTTTACTGTGTTATATTTGAAAGATTGTATCTTCGATTTCAGACATTGTTCTTCGTGATTACTTGAAGCCCTTTTGATAGTTCACATGTATTTTCTACCCAAACTTAACTCTTTCGGTTCAATAAATAGAGCGAAGCTCGATAAAAAAAATAAAAAAATAGATTGTAATATCTAACATTCATTTTCTGTTTGTAAGGTCTGGGTCTACCACAGAGCTGTAAGGACACTCATACTAGTTTATCACCGATGTCTTATGGGATGAATAAGCCAATAAAAACAACCAAAATACCTGAATACTGCTGGAGGCCAGATCTTTCAGGCTTTTTATGATTATTTGGTTATTTCATCATGTGATAAAGCATAGCTCCTTCATCTTATTTTACATTATGCCTTTTTAAACTCTGACACATGATGTTGAAAAGGGTCTACATTATGTGAAACTTTCATCTTAATTGAACATTTATTTCATCACAAAAAAATTATTGATCTATAAAAAGAGAAAAATAATGTCCCAAGGCATCACCTGGCTATCCCCACTTGATGGCCAGGGGCTGGATTGGGCTGGCCAGCTGGGTGGCTAAGGCATCACCCAGTCATGAAAGGGTTAGCATGTAGCTAGTGTACAAAATTCATGTGGAGCTGAGGATATCAGCAGCTTGCTAGATGTCGCTGCTCTAGATGTGTTTGTATGGGAATAAAAGTCAGTCAGTAACCAGTGAACTGAATCATTTTTCACTCTCAATATGATGATATGTATCAGTTGGACCTGAAAGCAGACAGAGAGACAATTCAGGACAACTCGCCCCTCCTAAACCATCCTCATATTTTCCTTGCAGTTGGCGAATTGTTGGATGTGTATTATTTCAATCATTAACATTATTCAATTGTCTCAAATTGAATCCTGATGAAAACTTATTTTGCAAAACTGTTATTTCACTAATGAAAAACAAACCAGGCAAAAGTGCTGGAGTAGCGGTTTTTCTATGAATATCATACTGAACAAAGTCTGAAATTGCTTTAGAATGAATACAAGGGAAGACATTACCAGAAAATGTCAATTTAATTAGACATCCTTTCTTTGTCACACCTGGTATCCCTGCCTCACCAACACCAGGGACCTGTTTCAATAGTTGAAAATCCTCTCGCTGTTGGTCTCAGTGGCACCACAGTGGCAGTTCCCGGTTCAATACTTGGTGGACGCAAAAGTGAACGGCACTTTCAGTGTCAGTGGCACCAACAGTGGCAGTAACCATTTCATAACTAAATGTCGTGCCGCTGTAACTGCCACTGTTCCTGCCACTGTTCATGGGAGGGTATACTCTCTCACATTGATCAAAACAACCATCTTAAAACATATTGTAACATATCTAAGTAAAGATAAACATGCTCTGAACAATTCCATTTGTATCTTTTACCCACATCTGGATTTTCATGTTTCTCTAGTGGTCAACTACTTTGTGAGCACCACTATCCTATCTGAACCAAGAACTGGGACCTGTTTCAGTAGTCTCGTGACATTAGGCCTAGGCAGACATCAACAGCGGCACCAACAGTGCAAGCAACAGCGGAAAAAGACTAGCAAATATCAGAAAATGGGAGTGGCCAATCTTCTTCATATTTGGTACGATTATAGGTTATATGTCTCTCCTACTCATGTTAAAGTGTCATTGCTTAATTCCTACGAGAAGTGAGTGAAACTCGGTTGTCATCGATTGCAATCTTGTGATCTGTCCGTATGGTGTCACAGACGCCATCTAGACATGTCACGAAACTACTGAAACAGGTCCCTGCAGTAACTACACTACTCAGTTTCCAACTGTACTGCTTGACCTTAGGCTATCATTTGCATGTCTCACAAGCGAGACCTACAGTATGGGCTCTGTAACTCAGCCAAAAATGCATGTAGAAACGTAAAAAAACCCCTGAATTATGGGGGGAAACACGAGGAATAATTTGGAATTATTGAATTATTCATTAGATATAGATTGATCAAATGTCTTGTTCATTATGCTGGCACAGCAAACGGCACCGGGATCTTTTATTTATGAAACGGGTCTTTATAGTTTGCACTGTAAGTGCTGCTGATTGCTCTCGCTGTTGGAGTTGCTATTCCCTTTTACTCCCCAAACTATTGAAACAGCTTCCAGGTATCTCATGTTTTTACACCTGTATCCCTGCCTCACCCAGAACAGGGAGGTGTTTTATTGTAGTGACAATCGTTCATAGTGACTGTTCCTGTTGCATAGTCGAATCGGTGGCCAAGTGGTAGGGGTGTTCGCCTCGAGCATGGGAGGTCGTGGGTTCAAACCCCAGTCGGGTCATACCAAAGACTTACACAAAAATGGTACCCACTGTCCATTCAGCTAGCACCCGCCATAAGAATGAGGAGTAGGGGTCTAGGGCCCGAGTGGAAGAACGGCAATATGGCCGAATTCGGTGATTGTGTTGTAACACAATATCCCCTTAAAAATTGCTAAAAAAATCATAGCACAGCCATATCCAAATAGACCTTAGACCTTAGACCATCAGTATTGTTTCCAACAACATGCAACACTTTGTCTATGAAATACCTCCCAGGCATCTCATGTTTTTATACCAGGCATCCCTGCCTCATTCACACCGGGATCTCCTCTGTTTTCACACCAGCTATGCCCACTGCGTATTAGTGTACTACCACAATGAAGTTTATATGTTTTTTAGCATTACTTAACAAACTATTGTCCACCTTCCCAGGTAATATTTGTGCAGCTCACAGCTCTTTGTGTCACGTCTAACATGAAAATAATGCCATCTTTAGCATACTAAGTCAATTGAGTGATGTGAAATGTGGGTTAAAATGTAAAATAGAGGTTACAAACAAAGCTTAGCTGTTTCTAACCACAGAAATAGTGCATCATATCCAACAGTAACTTGCTGGGTTTGATACATACAAAAGATCAAAATAAATTACCTATCTTGATAAGCAGTTACCATGTAAAATCTAGAGTTACTATTAACTGCAAATTTCGTAAACGTGATAAGTAGATACTGTACAGAATCTGACTACAAATTGGAGATGCAGGAGGATAGGGATCTTTTCATATCTTTTAAATTTGTCAAATATCAGTATTATTTCAATTTTCCCTGGTTAACATGAACATATATAGTTATACCAAATGGCAGAAAACATCTGTGATTTATTATCATTTATTCAAAAAGTTAAGTATTAATTGAGTTTCTACCAGTATTCAACTGTGATCATTTATTATCAACGGAACACAGTCTGTAATGCAAATGAAAGGAGACTCAGTTACCACTACCTCTTTATTATCCATCGTATACAAAACTCCCATTGAAAATGTATAGGGACTCAGTAAACCACTACCCATTATATAAAACCTGTCAGATACCATAACTGTGGTATACGGATTCAAACCTGTGGTATACGGCCTCAAAACCATGGTATACGGGGAAAATACTCCCTTTTGCTATAGAGCAAAGAAATAGTTCCTATTGTTATACCCATTAATATGGCAATTACTGGGTTTAATTTATTCAAAAAGATGGATAATAAATACAACAAACGATGGTTTTGCGGACAAGCAGCTCTGTAAACCACTCGCGGTTGACCTCGCTAGCGCTCGTGTATTACTATGCGTCAACCTCTCGTGGTTTAAGGCCGCATGTCCACAAAACCATCGATTATTGTCTATGTATACCATAACCATTGTATATGGATTCAAGCCATTGGATTTGGGAAAATAGTCTGTTTACACTAATGTAATACTACACATGAAAATCTCATGGTTTACAGCTGTCTGTCAACAAAATCATTGAGTATTTTACGAATCATCAATCACCCATCTCATTGATCTGACTGTATCATTGAGTATTGTTTATGTCTGCATATCAACATAGTGTACTGTTGATGTGGTCTCTAAGATGTTACCAAGACCTGGGACATGCTTCACTACTTCCGAGACAGTGACAAACTGGAGACACAAGGGCGGCAACAGCGGCAGTAATTGCGCAAGAAGTTTTCTCCTGTTGCAAAAGCAATGTCACTGTTGCTCGCCCTGTTGGTGTCACTGTTTGGCCAGAGAGAGTTAAAGTGTCACAGTGGCATCCCCAGTTTGTTGCATTGTATGCTGCGTCGCTCTGGTTCCAGATCGATCGAGTGCTGCAGTGTGATACAGACAGTGGTGCTGCCAAGACAGCCAGATAGTGGTTAGCTCGATGTTTCAAATTAAAACATGAATGTCAGCAAATTGGAGGGGCTGACCTTCTTTATATTGGGTTCGATTATTGGTTATATATTACCCTAACTCGTGATAAAGTTTCATCTTTCCGACTGCTACCAATGTATAGCGATGTGAGAGGGTGGACCCTCTCGAGAACAGTGACACAACAGTGGCACTAACAGTGACATGTCTTTTGGTTCTGAAAAGCAAAATACCACTGTGCACCCATGTCTTCTGTATGATGTCACTATCTGTGCTGTCACGGGACTATTGAAACGCTACCTGCCCTTGTTGTGTCGCTGAGACCAAACAAGGTTTGTCACAGGACTAGTGAAAGAACTTCATGTAGGAGAAAGGGTAATAAACTGATTTTTAAAAACAGTCTTGTGAATAGCTTGGGAGCAAGGCCTGCATCTGGGATTTAGCGGACTGCAATAGCAATATTGATACAAGACAGTTATCACACCTGTTGAACATGGCAGTAGCACAGGTGTTCAGCCTGGACATAGACATAGACATAGACATAGTTAGGGAAGAAAGAAGGAGGACTTAACCCTTTAAGGACGCATGATGCCAGTAGGCATCACCGCACTAAAGACGCATGATGCCTGGAGGCATCACCGCACTAAAGACGCATGATGCTTGGAGGCACGATTGTTCCAATATTTACAAAAATGTTTAAAAAAAAAAAATATAGCAATAGTCATGAAATCTTCACAGAAAACAGCTATGATATAATATTTAGTATTTCTATTCAAAAGAAACAAATTATTTATGATCATATATCCTATTATATGACAATCTTAATCTTACAGAATTATGAGTTTCAACCATTAAGTGCCCGTCCTCTAGCAGGACAAACTGCCACCAGCACCCGTCCTCATGGGAGTAGCTCGGCTACAGGTACCCGCCCTTAAAGGGTTAACAACTAGCATGAATGACAAATAAGAGAAAATCTCCAAATGATCTAAAGCAAAAAAGCCACAGTAAATGAGAAAAAAATGACAATTATGGTTGGTAGGATGTACCAAAGACTAAAGCTAATTTATGAGACCAACAAGGTTAATTGTTGTGTCACTGAGACCAACAAGGTTTGTCACCTTAGTGAAACGGGTCCCTGGAAACTGCTCTCAACGTATCTTGTACAAAGATTGTAATATTGCTGGTATAATTTTGTGTATCTCAGACTTACTTGCATTTATGTAGAGACCAACTTGCTGTGACATAGTCCCAGCTGTACAGTAACCAAACATATCTGAGATTGGAGGTACTTAGGACAAACGATGAAATTACAATCCAGTGAGCTGTTTCAAAACCATAGACTTAACCCACGTTTTGAAACAGCTCCATGGGGCCTGTTTTTCAGACAGCGACGTCTTTATTTGTAGTGATCACAAAAGAGTGACCAGTTGGGTGAC
Organism: Alentia gelatinosa; assembly: GCA_950022655.1. Lineage (NCBI taxonomy): Eukaryota > Metazoa > Annelida > Polychaeta > Phyllodocida > Polynoidae > Alentia > Alentia gelatinosa. The sequence goes on along the minus strand of OX465581.1, from coordinate 121,897,506 downwards.
CAAAACAATGATCACGACCAAAAAGATAAAACAGATATAGATAATTCAATGCAGTAAATATTGTTTCATTTGATATAGTGGAAGTATATAAAATGAAATATGCACACACACACACCCCTAATGCCCCAGTCACACTGGCGTAAAAAATGGCGTTTTTCCGTGTACGCACGTCTACGTTCTTCTACGCATTTTGGAATCTCAAAATGCCGCAAAACGCCGCAATACGCGGAGATGCGTAAAGGAAAGTCAGAATGCGCCGAAAAAGGCCACAATGCGTACAGAAGCGTAGATAAGCGTTGATGAACGTTGATGAACGTTGAGAAGCGTACTAAAACATTAAAGAAAAGCAAACAAATACGTTCCAAATCCCTAGCTAATACGTGGTCTCCAACAATTCAAATACGTAGAAGAAACGCCGAATTTTACGCCAGTGTGACTGGGGCATAAAGTGGGATTCACACGATGGGATTCACGTACCTCACAGGCCGTTTATCTGAGACAAATCCTGTTGAGATTCTCTACTGGAACACAATCTCCTCGTGTGAACGACAGGGTTCCATTTTGCTGAGACAACTTTTTCCCTTGCAATTGTCGGCGACAATCACCCCTGAAATGGGATTCACACGATGGGATTCATGTACTTCACAGGGAGTTTTTCTGAGACAAATCCTGCCGAGATTCTGTACTTTATGCCTATGAAATATTGGGATATTGGGGGAAAGAACATTAAACAACAATTTTCCAAGCTACATTTAGTTAAAGTAAACATGTGAGGCCTTCCCAGTTAAAAAATGAAAAATCCTTATTTTTCTACAATGATTATAAGACCTAAATAAAATAAGTGGCCTTATTTTTACCAAAATAACATTTTTGTGAGTATTACCTATTTATAAGTTATTTAGCTCAGGATGTCCAAATTAATAAAGGTACATTCCAATATTGCCAATTGAATTGAAAATAAATTGACTTTGAAATGAATTGTTGTGTGTTGCTATATAAATCATGCTCTATATAAATTTTGAAGTTTATGTCAACAGAACTTTAATTATTCAGAATTACTCAACTCTTCCCCTGATTGCTATTCTCCATGTAAGTAGAGAAAATATTATGAGATGCTATAACCCTGTCACCTTACAATCTAGAGTTAAATCATTGTCCACTGGTGTTCCATTACATGTCAACCCTAATGATCCTTTCCAACATGAAGAATAATCTGAACCTTAGATCTAGGCATATTTGTAAACCTCTGTCATTGTTCCTGTGTGCCATCATGCACATGCTTCTGTTCTAACATAAAGAGTTAAATCACAACACTGTGTACAGTGAACTAGATCAAAAAGTGGTCCATCATGCTAGACTAGTGTTTCTTAGAAAGTGATACATCCTTATTTTACTCCAATCAAATCTATGAATATGTAAATATATTTCTTCCACTTCCTCAGACTATCTTTTCTCTAGCAGAGCTGGTTGAGGTTGGATAGTTTTTAGGAGACAGCTTGCCATATCATCATTATCAACATTACCAAAGGTGGATCCCATTTCCGGGTCTTCCTAGTGAATGCATAAGGAGGTCATCTACACAGACTGTGATGGACCACATGTTGGTTCACACACACCACTGATGAGTATAAAAGACACTGTGGTGCTCCCTCACACCATCTTCTCAACTCCAGACAAGATGAACGGTCTTCTTGTTGTTGCCCTTCTGGCTTTTGCCATCCCTGCCCTTGAGGCCCGTGTGGACCCACACATCATCGGAGGTGAGTCAATTCTAGAAACGATTCTGAGAGCAAACAATGCAAATCTTTTTAATTTTCGTTATTTATCCTGCAAGAACTTCAGCTATTCAGCCGGTGTGAACTATCCTTGCAGCCCAAGGTACAAAGTACTATCATGAAACTTCAGAACATTTCATATGATTTTTTATATGGCACCAGTTGTTTTTAGCAGAATGATGCCATACAGTCACACCATGTGAAATCTATAAAGATTTATATAAGGGGTAGGAAAAGTCAGACACTTTGTCATGGCATATTCCATTATCTGGAAAAGAAGGAAGCCTTCCATTTCCCTTTCCCTGGGCTACGTAAGCCCTACTTCGCACACAAACATTCCCATAGGTAGCTCGACATTCTAGGGACTTATTCCACTCATCTCTCTCCAACCCCTTCCTTATGTGCGGCCTGCTTTATATGCAAACATTCCTATAGGTAGCACAACATTCTAGGGACTTATTACACTCAATCCTCTCATACCACTTCCTTATTCCCCTTCTCCATCCCCTACCCATAGCTGTATAGATTACATATGATTTCTTGAGTTTCTTTAAAAAAAATGAAATAATGATGAATGTTGATGAATAATTAAGTAATTTTCACTTCACATTTTCAGGCCGTGATGCCCGCGTGGGTGAGTTCCCTTACCAGGGTTCCCTCCAGCGTCTTGGCAGGAGGACACCCATTGAGACCTTCCCAGGACACACCTGTGGCTGTGTTCTTGTCTCTGACACCTGGATTGTCACTGCTGCCCATTGTGTTGGTGCCGGACCGTAAGTGTCTTCTTCACCTCATGTGCCATACTGACTACAGCTCTTCTTGAATATTACAAACTGCTAATACATGCACAATATTAAATGGCTTTTAATACTAGTGGCCGTAGTCTCTAACAAATTGGATCATGGTAATATCTGGGCAAATGCAAGGATGTTATGTAGAGTCAACTCTGAAAAGTATTATAAAATTACTGTCGATCATCTATCACACTAGTTTTTATGTAAGAATCTATTATCTGTAATTTCTGCTCTGTGTAGGCTGTGTGAGTAGAACGAAAGATTTATTATGTACTATAGCTGCCTATTATCATGTAAATTAAAGTAGTGTAATGACATTATTGAGACATTGATCCCACTTGCACTTCAGTTTCGGCCTGTACGTTGTGATGGGACTGCACAAACGTGGTGACAACAGTCTTGGTGCTCCCGTTGGCTACTACATCGAGGATATCATTAGCGTGAGTGTTTCTATCTATTTCCTCATATTTTCTTCTTTTTATTTTATTGCAGGTAATTCACCTTATGTGAGATAGTCTTCCAGTATTATTGACATATCTGGTTTGTATACAAGGAGGTTTCTACACAAATCTTTGTGGTAGATAAAGGTAAATGAGGGGTACACGAGGTACAACATATGTATACCCTATATAAACTAGTTTATCCTTGAACTTAATCTGTAGGGTCTGGAAAAAGTTCATGAGATGAGATGAGATGATATGGTGAGACAGAGAACAGAATGTTGTATTTAAGACAAGCAGTACGTCTCAGACAACTAGACAACCAACACAACATGTGCCAAATCTAGGCGAAAAAGTCTATAAAACCGTGATCTTTGATATTGCATTTTTGAAACAATATTTGCTTGGGGACCTTTTAACCACTTCTGGTAAAAGATTCCATGCCTTTTCACCTCTATATCTAGCTGACTGTCGTAGGAACTCACTCCTGGGACACATTTGTGGAAAAATAAGTTTAGTTTTGGAACAAAGTACCATGCCAGTATCCATTGTAGGGCTTATAGTAACATCAAGATTCATGTCTGCATTGCCATGCAGATGGATATAGCGCTTTTTTATGAAAGACAAAAGTAGCTTGGTGTGTCTACGAGCCAAAAACTTAGTTTTGGTATGGAGATGCAGCTCTTTGACAGTGTGGGCCATAACATGATCGTTCAGACATAGTCTTAGGGCTCGGTTTTGCAGATGTTGCATCTTGTCTAAGTTTGTCTTTTTTGTTCCATCAAGAAAAAAGCAGCATAATAAAAAATAGGGAGAATAGCTTGGTTGTAGAACTTTATTGCTACAGATGTAGTCAATAAGTATCCGATTCTTTGTAACACAAAAACTTTACCATTTACATGTTTGATAATTTTGTGGGACTGTTTATCCAAATTCAGAAAAGAATCGACGTCTATACCCAAATACAAATACGATGTCACTTCATCTAGTTTGGTCAAGTCAGCATAGAGAAAAGGCCGTACAATAGTTTTAATCTTGTTTGGCGGTATATACCAGCAGACCTTTGTCTTGTTTGTATTAACCGTAAGGTGGTTCGAACTAAATCATTCCATGAGTTCATCAAGCTCTTTCTGTTCTATGTCTGCAGCTATTCTAGGGGTACTATTGCTATTGTATATAGCTAAGTCGTCTGCATATATAATAGAACGAGTGCGACTCAGTACTTGCTCAAGGTCATTGATAAAATAGATAAATAATAGAGGCCCCAAAACAGACCCCTGAGGCACCCCATACTCCACCAAATCCCAACTAGATAAACCACCAGCAAAATGTACCCTTTGTTTCCTATTTTCCAAGTATGAGTGCAGCCACTCCTCATGAGAGAGACGAAGCTTTAGGCAAGATAATTTCGCCAATAATAATTTATGGTCCACACTATCAAAGGCCTTGCGCAAATACACAAAAACAGCACTAGTTACTTGTTTATTATCACGGGCCTCATATAAGTTGCTAATAAAATGGTAAACAGTATCTATATAACCATAGTTCTTGCCGAAACCATAATGATTTTCACATAAGATATCATTGTTTTCGAGATGCATATTGAGGTACAAATGAAAAAGTTTTTCAATAATTTTCCACGGAACAGGGAGTAGACTGTGACAATTAAAACACCTAGAATAATTGGCAGAATGGTATTTGACAGGTTTCAAAAGATATAGAATCAATATAACATCTACACACTATAATAAAATTTGCTGATGATGAGCCTTGTATCATGACAATGACATTGTAAAATAAAGCTGCATATATCTACATATACAGCACCCCGGCTGGAACAGGCGTACCCTGATGAACGACATTGCCATGATCAAGCTGATCAACAGTGTGGAGATGAACCAGTATGTGGCCACAGTTCCCATGCAGCCATCCGGAGCCAACCTTGATGGTGCCAGCTGTGTCATCAGTGGATGGGGAGTCACCAGCACCGGTGAGTATTGTGGTGTAAGGTGTTATATCGCCAGCAACTCTAGATTAGCACATAAGTCATGTTGTTTTCAGTCTAAGGGAATAAATCACATGGTGGAAGGTTAATAAAATTTGATGTCATTGGCAATGTTCATTTGGGATTGATCTGAACTGAACTGAAGACACTGTCATATAACTTAAAGTAGTTAAAAGCCTAAAACAAGAAATTGTTGAAGTTTATCTAGATCCAGTTGAGTGACCATACAACAATTGTCTATTTTCTCGTTGAAAGGAGGAGGATCTCTGGCCACCACCCTGCAGGCCGCTAACGTGAAGGCTCTGTCAGTAGCCGAGTGCAAGCAGTACTGGAGCAACACTGGAGAGACCCACATCTGTGTCTGGGATGAGGGCAGCAAGGGATCCTGCAACGTAAGTGGTTATATTCACATAATCTTTTGCCATCTAGAATCTACATTTTGTAAGCAATGCTTTTATCAATTTCCTCTAGTTATTTTCTACTGTTAATATCCTAGACATACAGGCCTGTTACTACAATTTTCCGTTGAGAAGTTGGGATACCTGACATGTTTTAACCCTGTATTTGGCCCCATGAGCAAGGACAGATCCTAATATCATTGTTTATATTACAAGGGGAAAGTGCAAGATTGGCCTCAAAGCATTATCCAACCTAAATTGCAAACTCAGACAGCGAATACTTTGACCAGATTTTATATAACAAAGCTTGAACCATCACAATATATCATAGGTTGTCTTTAATGTTATTATTAATTTGCCCGACAGTGATTTGAGTCCCACTGCAGCCACTCTTCTCCTTCATTCCCAGCAGTGGTAGATTTACTGCTATATCAGAGGCCAATCGTTCTCATGCCATGTCTATGTGGTGTGTGAACTAAAAGAACTCTCACCTCTGTAAATATGTAGGGGTGAGATTTCTACCTAAATTCATTACATAACCATTAAAACCAACCAACAAACAAACACATATGAATACTCCTCAAGTCTTTTTCCTGTTATATGCTATTTCAAATATTATAAACAATGCAAGATTGGCCTCAAAGCATTATCAGTACTGAATACAATACTTTGACCATGTTTTAACGATACCTATGTTGTTACAGGGTGACTCTGGTGGCCCAGCAGTGTGTGGAGGCAAGCTTGCTGGTGTTACATCTTTCGGACAGCGTGGCTGCTACCTCAACACCCCCTCTGCTTACACAAGGATCTCTGCCTACCGCGACTGGATCAGACAGGTCTCCGGACTTTAAATTATTTATCCATCATCATTGGTTTGTTGTCTATATGTAATAAATATTTTTGAATGCATATATTTTGTCCATCTTGTACTTGTAATAGCAAGAACTTGTAGGAGAGTAAGGAAATATTTTCAGTGTATGAAAAAGTGTATGTAAGCTGGTGCATAGCTTGGGAGCAAGGCCTGCATCTGGGATTTTGCAGACTGCAATAGCAATATTGTTACAAGACAGTTAAGCCTATCATATCTTTCGCCCATGTAGCACAAGTGTACAGCTAGGCACTAGTGTTACGACCCAGTCATGTTTGTTCAGAGAAGAAACACGGAGGACTTAGTAACTAGAATGAACAACAAATTAGGGAAAATCTCTAAATGGCGTAAAACTCACAGTAAATGAGAATAAAAAAAAATATAGTTTGCAGGAAATACCTCAGAGGTTTGTTGTCTATATGTAATAAATATTTTTGAATGCATATATTTTGTCCATCTTGTACTTGTAATAGCAAGAACTTGTAGGAGAGTAAGGAAATATTTTCAGTGTATGAAAAAGTGTATGTAAGCTGGTGCATAGCTTGGGAGCAAGGCCTGCATCTGGGATTTTGCAGACTGCAATAGCAATATTGTTACAAGACAGTTAAGCCTATCATATCTTTCACCCATGTAGCACAAGTGTACAGCTAGGCACTAGTGTTACGACCCAGTCATGTTTGTTCAGAGAAGAAACACGGAGGACTTAGTAACTAGAATGAACAACAAATTAGGGAAAATCTCTAAATGGCGTAAAACTCACAGTAAATGAGAATAAAAAAAAATATAGTTTGCAGGAAATACCTCAGAGAGGTCTCCGGACTTTAAATTATTTACCCATCATCATTGTTGTCTATGTAATAAATATTTTGAAAACATATATTTTGTCCATCTTGTAGTAGTGTTAGATCAACAAGGGCTTATATGAGAGTACGGAAATATTTTTGGTACATGATGAGAGATTGCACAAAAATGATAAAGTCATGTTTAGGGAAGAAAGAAGGAGAATTAACAACTAGAATGAACGAAAAATTAGAGAAAATCTCCAAATGGTGTTAAGCAAACAAAGTCACAGTAAATGAAAAAAAAATTACAATTACGGTTTGTAGGATGTACCAAAGCCTAAAGCTAATTTAAGACCTGAACATCTGATTGGACCAGAAAAAAACTAGAGTGAGACTATAATTAAAAGTTTTTGGGTGTGACAATGGATCCTAGTGGACACTTTAACAAGCAAATAATGACAACAGAATACAATTAGTTGTGCAAAAAATGTATCTACTTGACAAAATTAGAATATATCTGAATGAAAATGCTGGGTTGAGTTTATTCAACCTTTTAAAAAACTGATAACACAAAACTGAAACAACATCAATAGTTACAGAACAGGGCTCTGTAAATGAGATGTTGATATAGACATACTATATGAGTAAATAAGGGTTTTGTACTTAGTCAATAGAAAGAGAACTCATTTTGCCAAATACACCTTTAAACCTAAATCTGATGATTCATTTGTTTAACATACTGTTTGATATACAAGATCAAGAGACGGTATTCAATCTAAAGTAATAAGGCCCAAGATTGAGAGTTTTACAGCCAGTGCAATTTGTAAAGGTGCCTGCTATTGGAACTCTTTGGATCCGGATATTTGAAACATTGTGGAGTATTACATATTTAAGAAAAAGGCTTTGTGAATATTAAGGACTTCAGTAGTTGGTAGGCCATAATGAATTGTGTTGTTTTATTTTTTACTTTTCACTTTATAAAGAATCAAAGGTAAAACTATTCTTTATTCATTGTTAACTGTATTTTTATATAAAAAATGTTTTAGATGGCCAGATTCCAAGACTGAGACATTGATCAAGTGTTAGTATAAAAAGTAGTGACTACAGCAAGTGGTTACAGACCAGAGCAAAGGGCAACACATCAAGAACAGCCAGTATGGTGAAACTACAGCAGTTCTGGAAGTCAAATGAAAATTGGACAGTGATAGCCATGGGCTATTAAAAATGGGACACGAGTCTTTTTTATAGAATGTGAAAAACTGAACTGATCTATCTTAAACAAAAATGTTTTACTGTATTATATTTGAAAGATTGTATCTTCGATTTCAGACATTGTTCTTCATTGGAGTGATCACTTGTAGCCCTTTTGATAGTTCACATGTATTTTCTACCGAAACTTAACTCTTTCGGTTCAATAAATAGAGCGAAGCTCGATATTAAAAAAAATAAAAAAAGATATATCTAACGTTCATTTTCTGTCGTAAGGTCTGGGTCTACCACAGAGCTGTAAGGACACTCATACTAGTTTATCACCGATGTCTTATGGGATGAATAAACCAATAAAAACAACCAAAATACCTGAATACTGCTGGAGGCCAGATCTTTCAGGCTTTTTATGATTATTTGGTTATTTCATCATGTGATAAAGCATAGCTCCTTCATCTTATTTTACATTATGCCTTTTTAAACTCTGACATATGATGTTGAAAAGGGTCTACATTATGTGAAACTTTCATATTAATTCACATTTATTTTCTATTTCATCACAAAAACACATTGATCTATAAAAAGAGAAAAATAATGTCCCAAGGCATCACCTGGCTATCCCCACTTGATGGCCAGAGGCTGGATTGGGCTGGCCAGCTGGGTGGCTAAGGCATCACCCAGTCATGAAAGGGTTAGCATGTAGCTAGTGTACAAAATTCAAGTTGAGCTGAGGATATCAGCAGCTTGTTAGATGTCGCTGCTCTAGATGTGTTTGCATGGGAATAAAAGTCAGTCAGTAACCAGTGAACTGAATCATTTTTCACTCTCAATATGATGATATGTATTAGTTGGACCTGAAAGCAGACAGAGAGACAATTCAGGACAACTCGCCACTCCTAAACCATCCTCATATTTTCCTTGCAGTTGGCGAATTGTTGGATGTGTATTATTTCAATCATGAACATTATTCAACTGTCTCAAATTGAATCCTGATGAAAACTTATTTTGCAAAACTGTTATTTCACTAATGAAAAACAAACCAGACAAAACTGCTGGAGTAGCATTTATTCTATGAATATCATACTGAACAAAGTCTGGAATTGTTTTAGAATGAATACAAGGGAAGACATTACCAGAAAATGTCAATTTAATTAGACATCCTTTCTTTGTCACACCTGGTATCCCTGCCTCACCAACACCAGGGACCTGTTTCAATAGTTGAAAATCCTCTCGCTGTTGGTCTCAGTGGCACCACTGTGGCAGTCTCCGTTTTAATACTTGGTGGACGCAAAAGTGAACATGAGCACTTTGAGTGTGAGTGGGACCAACAGTGGCAGTAACCATTTCATAACTAAATGTCCTGCCGCTGTAACTGCCACTGTTCCTGCCACTGTTCATGAGAGGGTATACTCTCTCACATTGATCAAAACAACCATCTTAACACATATTGTAACATATCTAAGTAAAGAAAAACATGCTCTGAACAATTCCATTTGTATCTTTTACCCACATTTCGATTTTCATGTTTCTCTAGTGGTCAACTACTTTGTGAGAACCACTATACTATCTGAACCAAGAACTGGGACCTGTTTCAGTAGTCTCGTGACATTAGGCCTAGGCAGACATCAACAGCGGCACCAACAGTGCAAGCAACAGCGGAAAAAGACTAGCAAATATCAGAAAATCGGAGTGGCCAATCTTCTTCATATTTGGTACGATTATAGGTTATATGTCTCTCCTACTCATGTTAAAGTGTCATTGCTTAATTCCTACGAGAAGTGAGTGAAACTCCGTGTGTCATCGATTGCAATCTTGTGATCTGTCCGTATGGTGTCACAGACGCCATCTAGACATGTCACGAAACTACTGAAACAGGTCCCAGGCTGCAGTAACTATACTACTCAGTTTCCAACTGTACTGCTTGACCTTAGGCTATCACTTGCATGTCTCACAAGCGAGACCTACAGTATGGGCTCTGTAACTCAGCCAAAAATGCATGTAGAAACGTAAAAAAAACAACCTGAAATGTGGGGGAAAACACGAGGAATAATTTGGAATTATTGAATTATTCATTAGATATAGATTGATCAAATGTCTTGTTCATTATGCTGGCACAGCAAACGGCACCGGGATCTTTTATTTATGAAACGGGACTTTATAGTTTGCACTGTTAGTGCTGCTGATTGCTCTCGCTGTTGGAGTTGCTATTCCCTTTTACTCCCCAAACTATTGGAAGAGCTCCCAGGTATCTCATGTTTTCACACCTGTATCCCTGCCTCACCCAGAACAGGGAGGTGTTTTATTGTAGTGACAATCGTTCATAGCGACTGTTCCTGTTGCATAGTCGAATCAGTGGCCAAGTGGTATGGGTGTTCGCTTCGAGCATGGGAGGTCATGAGTTCAAACCCCGGTCGGGTCATACCAAAGACTTACACAAAAATGGTACCCACTGCCCATTCGGCTAACACCCGCCATAAGAATGAGGAGTAGGGGTCTAGGGCCCGAGTGGAAGAACGGCTATATAGCCGAATCCGGTGATTGTGTTGTAACACAATATCCCCTTAAAAATTGTTAAAAAAATCATAGCACAGCCATATCCAAATAGACCTTAGGTCTAGACCAACAGTATTGTTTCCAACAATATGCAACACTTTGTCTATGAAATACCTCCCAGGAATCTCATGTTTTTATACCAGGCATCCCTGCCTCATTCACACCGGGATTTCCTCTGTTTTCACACCAGCTATGCCCACTACGTATTAGTGTATTACCACAATGAAGTTTCTATGTTTTTTAGCATTACGTAACCCTTTCCTTGCCACGTCTAGCGCGCGTATACGTCGTTAAGTGCTGCGCCCCTCTACGGGAGTCTCTGTTACTACGCCGCACACCTGACGTATCTCACCTCTCATACGCCGGCCCCTTCCACAAGCGTTAGAAAATGGCTAAACCCGTAGAGGGGTGCGTTACTAATTATCAAATTTAAATAATTAGATCATTTAAATGATACCCAAAAAAAGAAGAGACTTCAGGCTGTATTTCCATACCATTAATTATTTATTAGTTCGATATTCAATAATTATATTAATATTTCCAAGTGCAGGAAGACTTTTTATCCCCTCCATTGACACAAGCCTGTGGCTAGGGTTCAATATAGCACTGCCCCTACGAAGATCTGTATCTTTTTTTTTATCGCGATGACATAATATTTTTTTTACTTTAATAATAATAAAAAGATATGGAGAACACATTTCTGGAGTTATTTTGTGTGTAAAAAAAATTGCTGAATATTTACGAAAAATGATGCTTTTTGGCACTACCGGCGCATGCTAGGGGAATGCCTTAAGGCATTACCAGCGTAAAAAGGTTTAACAAACTATTGTCCACCTTCCCAGGTAATATTTGTGCAGCTCACAGGTAAAACTCTTTGTGTCACGTCTAACATGAAAATAATGCCATCTTTAGCATACTAAGTCAATTGAGTGATGTAAAATGTGGGTTAAAATGTAAAATAGAGGTTACAAACAAAGCTTAGGTGTCTCTAACCACATAAATATTGCATCATATCCAACAGTAGCTTGCTGGGTTTGATACATATAAAAGATCAAAATAAATTACTTATCTTGATAAGCAGTTACCATGTTAAATCTAGAGTTACTATTAACTGTAAATTCCGTAAACGTGATAAGTAGATAATGTACAGAATCTGACTACAAATTGGAGATGCAGGAGGATAGGGATATTTTCATATCTTTTAAATTTGTCAAATATCAGTATTATTTCAATTTTCCCTGGTTAACATGAACATATGTAGTTAGAGCAAATGGCAGAAAACATCTGTGATTTATTAACATTTATTCCAAAAGTTAAGTATTAATTGAGTTCCTACCAGTATTCAACTGTGATCATTTATTATCAACGGAACACAGTCTGTAATGCAAATGTAAGGAGACTCAGTTACCACTACTTCTTTATTATCCATCGTATACAAAACTCCCATTGAAAATGTATAGGGTCTCAGTAAACCACTACCCATTATATAAAACCTGTCAGATACCATAACTGTGGTATACGGATTCAAACCTGTGGTATACGGCCTCAAAACCATGGTATACGGGGAAAATAGTCCCTTTTGCTATAGAGCAAAGAAATAGTTCCTATTGTTATACCCATTAATATGGCAATTACTGGGTTTAATTTATTCAAAAAGATGGATAATAAATACAACAAACGATGGTTTTGCGGACAGGCAGCTCTGTAAACCACTCGCGGTTGACCTCGTAATACACTCGCTAGCGCTCGTGTATTACTACGCGTCAACCACTCGTGGTTTAAGGCCGCCTGTCCATAAAACCATTGATTATTGTCTATGTATACCATAACCATTGTATATGGATTCAAGCCATTGGATTTGGGAAAATAGTCTGTTTACACTAATGTAATACTACACATCAACATCTCATGGTTTACAGCTGTCTGTCAACAAAATCATTGAGTATTGTTTATGTCTGCATATCAACATAGTGTACTGTTGATGTGGTCTCTAAGATGTTACCAAGACCTGGGACATGTTTCACTACTTCCGAGACAGTGACAAACTGGAGACACAAGGGCGGCAACAGCGGCAGTAATTACGCAAGAAGTTTTCTCCTGGGAGCTGTTTCACTAGAAGCTGCAAGTGTCGCTCTCTGTAATAGTGGCACCACAGCAACAGTATGCATTTCATTAGGAGGTGCACTCAAGCGTGAACGGCACTCGGGAAAGGAGCGACACCAACAGTGGCAGTGACCGTTTCATCAGGAAAATTGGTGTTGCTGTTAGTGTCACTGTGGAGCCTCTGTAAGCGACAGGGTCTACCCTGTCGTTTGTTACGTGTATAGAATACTCTCACCCACTTCCCCGTGAGAATTAAGCAATTCAATTTTTACACAAGATATACATATATCCTATAATCGTACCAAATATGAAGAAAATCGGCCAAGCGGTCCCGAAGTTATCGGCGTTTGAACTTTTTACTCCCTCTGTGCGATTGCGTTAGTCGCTGTTCTTTTTTCACTCCCTCCATAGTGCGGCGGGGTTTCGGCTATTCTGTTTGTCTCCCCCTGGAGGCCGACGGGAAATGCTCGTATTTGCTATGACAAAATCCATTTTACTTCATATTTGGTACGATTATAGGTCATATATATACCTTACTTGTGTAAAAATTTCAATGCTTAGTTCCTATGGGAAGGGGTGAAATTCTATGTCATCGCGGCCCGTCGACGAATAGATTCGAACGTCAAACGTGTGCGCATAGCGAGAGCTGTGCCAATAGTGACAGCTAGTCCCACCTCAACAGCGACAGCACTGATGAAACGCAAATTTGGGCTTGCCACTGTTGGTGCCACTGTTGGTGCCACTGTTGCGGTATCACCTCTCACTTTCACTCCACTACTAGTGAAACAGCTCCCTGTTGCAAAAGCAATGTCACTGTTGCTCGCCCTGTTGGTGTCAATGTTTGGCCAGAGAGAGTTAAAGTGTCACAGTGGCATCCCCAGTCTGTTGCACTATATGCTGCGCCGCTCTGGTTCCAGATCAATCGAGTGCTGCAGTGTGATACAGACAGTGGTGCTGCCAAGACAGCCAGATAATGGTTAGCTCAATGTTTCGAATTAAAACATGAATATCAGCAAATTGGAGGGGCTGACCTTCTTTATATTTGGTTCGATTATTGGTTATATATTACCCTAACTCGTGATAAAGTTTCATCTTTCCGCCAGGTGCGGCCGGACTGCTACCAATGTATAGCAACGTGAGAGGTTGGACCCTCTCGAGAACAGTGACACTACAGTGGCACTAACAGTGACATGTCTTTTGGTTCTGAAAAGCAAAATACCACTGTTCACCTATGTCTTCTGTATGATGTCACTATCTGTGCTGTCACGGGACTATTGAAACGCTACCTGCCCTTGTTGTGTCGCGGAGACCAACAAGGTTTGTCACAGGACTAGTGAAACGGGTCCCTGGAAACTGCTCTCAACGTATCTTGTACAAAGATTGTAATATTGCTGGTATAATTTTGTGTATCTCAGACTTACTTGCATTTATGTAGAGACCAACTTGTTGTGACATAGTCCCAGCTGTACAGTAACCAAACATATCTGAGATTGGAGGTACTTAGGACAAACGATGAAATTACAATCCAGGGGCCTGTTTCAAAACCATAGACTTAACCCACGTTTTGAAACAGCTCCATGGGGCCTGTTTTTCAGACAGCGACGTCTTTATTTGTAGTGATCACAAAAGAGTGACCAGTTGGGAGACCAAGCCAGTGATCATGACCAAAAAGTGTTCCTCAGACCCGGTTAGCTGTTATGATCACTGTTGGTCCAAGGCCTATTCAAAAACAAAAGCATGTCTCACATGTATATTACTCAACAGAAAATTGTGAAATTTAGCAATTAGATAAAACAGATACAGTGGAAGTGTATTAAATGAAATATGCCACCATTTGGGCTAAATGGTCACCAACTGGTCACAACTCTGGAACCCAAAACAGTGACCATGACAGTTTACCCCTCTAAATGGTCGCACATGTTATGACGACTTGCCTCTGGAACCCAAAGGTCTCCAAACGGTCACTAAAGCCTGATGCCCATCTACCGATTCAGGGTTGAGCGATTAGTTCCCAAATCGTATAGGAGTCGGTGAACTTGTCGCAGGCAAATTACGTAACCCTTCTCTCGACCGGCGGACATTGAGGAGATGGGGTGGTGGATATTAGTCCTAAGCAAATCGGTCTACTAATCGGTGGCTCACCCTTGCCTAGCTATCCTACATCTACCGACTAGAGCCAACTCCGTAAGGATGCCTTGGGTGAGACAAATTACTGTCCGTTTGTCGCCGACAAGGGTACATGAATGTTCCGAAATCGGTAGATGGGCATTGGGCCTTACTGGTCACTATAGGAAATGGTCACGACTAAGAAACAGGCCCCAGGATGTCGGTAGTCTTGGTGTTGACAGTCTGTGTTCACTACTCCATGTTCCAGTCCACTTGAAGGTATAACAGAAAGCCGGTTTTCTATTGGACTCTCTTTCCAAGTCATACTGTAGAATCCTTTCAACCTAACTTAACATCCCTCCCTGTAAGTTGATGGCCCAACACAGGGGTCGGCCCTGAGCTGCGTTAAGTGGGATTCACACGATGGGATTCTTGTACCTCACAGGGTGTTTTTCTGAGACAAATCCTGCTGAGATTCTGTACCTGAACACAATTTTTTCGTATAAATTATAGGAATTTATTTCAATGAGACATGTTTACCTCCTTGTAATTGTTAAAGATATTTCCCTTAAAAAGGAGCACAATCGCATGAGATATTGAGCCCTGTGAGGTACATTAATCCCACCGTGTGAATCCCACTTAACCCTCCTTCTCACATCATGTCTGGGTGGTGGACTGCCCCAAGCTGACTGCAGCACCAAGTCTCACACACACCCCTAATATTATGCCCCAGTCACACTGGCGTAAAAAACGGCGTTTTTCCGTGTACGCACGTCTACGTTCTTCTACGCATTTTGGAATCTCAAAATACGCCGCAAAACGCCGCAATACGCATAGATGCGTAAAGGAAAGTCGGAATACGCCGAAAAACGCCACAATGCGTAGATAAGCGTAGATAAGCGTTGATGAACGTTGATGAACGTTGAGAAGCGTACTAAAACATTAAAGAAGAGCAAACAAATACGTTCCAAATCCATAGCTCATACGTGGTCTCCAACAATTCAAATACGTAGAAGAAACGCCGAAATTTACTCCAGTGTGACTGGGGCATAAAGTGGGATTCACACGATGGGATTCACGTACCTCACAGGCCGCTTATCTGAGACAAATCCTGTTGAGATTCTCTACTGGAACACAATCTCCTGGTGTGAACGACAGGGTTCCATTTTGCTGAGACAACTTTTTTCCCTTGCAATTGTCGGCCACAATCACCCATAACAAGGATCAGAAGCTCATGAGATTCTGACTTTAAACAGGTTTAAAATTTAGAAGGACATTTTGGTGAGACAAATGTATTCCACACGCTCTCCCCCAATCTGTGTGTCTCAGTGGTCCCAACCTATTCACGTGGGGAAGTACCCTGAGTCGGCGACTGTGTACCCTGTGTACCCTGTGTACCCTGTGTACCCTGTATAGGGGTGGAGGTGTGAGACTATGTACCTGTTAAGTCTTTCCATGTGAATTGTATCCGCTATGTTACCCTGAGACTGTAGAACACCCCAATCTGTGAAACTTTGTACCCAGCTGGAAATAATAGCCGACTGGTGCAAAGGTGTGAAGTACACCAGTTTCAGGTCCATTTGTCCCATCGTGTGAATCCCACTTTACACACCCCTGATTGGTCCACCATGCGACCAAATGAGTTGAGTCACTCCAGTTGAGTGACATCTCATTCTCCACCGTGCTCAACCCCACCCACTAAGTCACACTTCATACATTTCTTAACTTTTCTGAACAACCAACTCTGCTATATCAACTCATTTTCGGGCACTTACATAGTCCAATAGATTGATTTCCAAATTGAACCTGAGCCAATTTACTTTAATTTCTAAATGCCTTCATTAAATTTGAAATCATAGCCAACATATTATTGACACAAGCTGGGCGCATGTACACCAGAACTTTTTGTGTTGCTTTATGCCTATGAAATATTGGGATATTGGGGGAAAGAACATTAGACTACAATTTTCCAAGCTACATTTATTCAAAGTAACCATGTGAGGCCTTTCCAGCTAAAAAATGAAAATTCCTTATTTTTCTACAATGATTATAAGACCTGAAAAAAATAAAAGGCCTTATTTTTTACCAAAATAACATTTTTGTGAGTATTACCTATATGTAAGTTATTGAGCTCAGGTTGTCCAAATTAACTAAAGGTACATTCCAATATTGTCAATTGAATAAAAAATAAATTGACTTTGAAATAAATTGTTGTGTGTTGCTATATAAATCATGCTCTATATAAATTCTGAAGCTTATGTCAACAGAACTTTAATTATTCAGAATTACTTAACTCTTCCCCTGAGTGCTATTCTCCATGTAAGTAGAGAAAATATCATGAGATGCTATAACCCTGTCACCTTACAATCTAGAGTTAAATCATTGTCTACTGGTGTTCCATTACATGTCAACCCTAATGATCCTGTTCAACATGAAGAATAATCTGAACCTTAGATCTAGGCATATTTGTAAACCTCTGTCATTGTTCCTGTGTGCCATCATGCACATGCTTCTGTTCTAACAGTGACTTCCTTCCTACATAAAGAGTTAAATCACAACACTGTGTATAGTGAACTAGATCAAAAAGTGGTCCATCATGCTAGACTAGTGTTTCTTAGAAAGTGATACAACCTTATTTTACTCCAATCAAATCTATGAATATGTAAATATATTTATTCCACTCCCTCAGACTATCTTTTCTCTGGCAGAGCTGGTTGAGGTTGGCTTATTTTAGGAGACAGCTTGACAAATCAATATTATCATCATTACCAAAGACGGTCCCATTTCCGGGTCTTTCTGGTGGCTGCATCTTTATCTACGTATACAGACTGTGATGGACCACATGTTAGTTCACACACACCAGTGATGAGTATAAAAGACACTGTGGTGCTCCCTCACACCATCTTCTCAACTCTAGACAAGATGAACGGTCTTCTTGTTGTTGCCCTTCTGGCCTTTGCCATCCCTGCCCTTGAGGCCCGTGTGAACCCACATATCATCGGAGGTGAGTCAATTCTAGAAACCATTCTGAGGGCAAACAATACAATGAGGCAACTCAATACTCCATGATGCTTTGATATGTATTCTGATTGTTTGAATTCATTAATCTTCAATACCTGATTTATTTCTAGGATATCTACAAGCCTCTATTGTGTGATAATGCATTACTGATATGATTCATTGTTGCTGAGATGAACGGAATTATAGTAATATGCCTCCTTGAATCTTGAAAGATTGATTCCATTAATAGTAGTGGGCCTAGTATTTTCAGCAAATAAGTTGGGATTGTATTTCAGGAAATATGATTAGTCCACTCTTCAATCAACTCAATTGTCACCTGACCCCAAACAGTGATATTCTGATTATCGGCCTGGACCATAATCTATTCTTCTAGCCAATAATACCATGTGGATGATGATCATAGGAACTACGATTGTGCCTAAATTCATGTCTGATTTTTTTTTTTTTTTTTTTTTAAAGCAGCTTTAATTGATTTCTTTTTGTTTACAATCCGTTGACATCTAAGTACATGAGTGAAGATTTAACTTGTAGTTGGCATTTACATACATGAGAACAAATATACATCAGATGAGCTGCAATATTTTTGGCTTTTTGTTGGTTTCCATAAGGTGTCTGAAAAGATTTGGGGATATAGGATCCCTGGACACTTGACAGTTGACATAAAGGGACAGAAAAAGGGGATCCTTTTACCATACAAGAATCAATATAAAGCAGATAGACACACATATAACATGAATACAAGAGGTTAGAGAGTAGACAGTTCAGATCATTGTTGCATATATAGTGTGATTATTTTGACATTTCTCATGCACAGGTTTGTTTGTTTTGCCATACATTTTGCTCAAGTGAATACAATTGGTGATACTCAGGCTTGAAGATCAAGGACCTTATTAGTTACATTTTCCGTGTTAAATTCACCCAATTCTTAGCTTTCTCAGGTTTTTTTTCTAGTTTACATATATATTTTTCGATATCGAGAGATCTTCTGAATTCAAGTGACCATGAATACAGGTTTAAGTCATTGTTGTGAAATAGTTTTTGACGGTATATATAAAATTTAGTGAAAACATTTATATAATACAAAATATTGCAGTTCTCTTGGTCTTTCAAGGACTCTAGAGAACCTAGAAGTCTGAAATTTCCTGTCTGATTTTTAATTATATGTTGATTGAGTTTCCTGTCTGATTTTTAATTTCATGTTGATTGAGTCCTCTCTCTTTACATGTATCATTATTCAATATATTTGTGAAATACATATGCGGATTGAGAAAAATATCATAAAAGAAAGTAGAGTTGTAACAGTACTACCAAAAAACCTCAGGAAGTACCATATGACTATTTATATGGCACCAGCTGTTTTCACGGAATGATGCCACACAGTCATGCCAAGTTAAGTCTACAAGGATTTATATGACACTGGACGAAAACCACCATTTTATTTATATATACGCCATCGCGGAAGTGCATATATTGGCTGAATATTGACTTGTTTTCATATATATACGCCCAGGCCCTATATACGGACATGTCTTGGCTGTATTTCACATCCGGCATATATGAGAGGAAATATCATCTCCCCCCACCGCCTCCCACCTGTTTGTGTTGGTAGAAGTACAGGTGTCCTCAGTAGGAAGCCCTTCCCCTGCCCCACCCACCTTCCCCTGCCCACTCTCAGTGAAGCCCTCTTCACTTGATGCTTATATATGCCTACAGATGAGGTGTATACACATGGGGAATTGGGCTAACTTGTATACGCAAAATACCTAATTATATACACCACGCACATACATATGTAAAATAATGGTGTTTGTGCAGCGTGAGGGGTAGGATAAATCACACACTTTGTCACAGCATAGCTAAATGTTTGAAAAAGAAGGAAGCCTTCCATTTCCCTAAGCTAGGTAGGTACAACATTCCTATAGATGGCACCAAATTCTACAGAACTTTTTCACTCACTTCTCTCTAATCCTTTCCTTATCCCCCTTCTATCTTACAAACCTATATCTATAGAGATTACAAATATTCCCTTGGGTTCCCTTTGAAAAAAGAAAAAATGATCAATATTGATGAAAATTTAAGTGATTTCCACTTCACATTTTCAGGCCGTGATGCCCGCGTGGGTGAGTTCCCTTACCAGGGATCCCTCCAGCGTCTTGGCAGGAGGACACCCATTGAGACCTTCCCAGGACACACCTGTGGCTGTGTTCTTGTCTCTGACACCTGGGTTGTCACTGCGGCCCACTGTGTCGGTGCTGGACCGTAAGTGCCTTCTCCACCTAATGTGCCATACTGACTACAGCTCTTCTTCTACATGAAACACTGCAAATACATACACAATATTGATTGGAATTGCTGCATAATAATTGCCAAGGAAATGTGCATATGTTATGTAGAGTCAACTCTCAAGAGGACTACAAAATTACTGTCAATCATCTGTCACACTAGTTTCTATGTAGGAACCTATTTTCTTTAATCTCTGGTCTGTGTAGGCTGGTGATTATACCCTGCTGTAACTATTCAAAGTGGAAGAACTGTTTTGAGAAAAATTCTCATGGAAGTGATAAGCCTTAAATAGAGAACATAAAATGAGGCATGTGTGAATAGAGCGAACAGTTAATAATGTAATGTGGCAGCCTATCGTCATGTTACTTAGTACTAGTTAAATGACATTATTCAGACAATAATCCTCCTTGCACTTCAGTTTCGGCCTATACGTTGTGATGGGACTGCACACCCGTGGTGACAACAGTGTTGGTGCTCCCGTTGGCTACTACATCGATGATATCATTAGTGTGAGTGGTTGGATCTGCTTTACTCATTTCAAGTGACATTGAAAGCTCCTAGAATAATTGGCAGATTGATATTTCAACATGTTTTTAAATTCAAATGACATGGAATTAAGATTATATTTACATACTACAACAAAATTTACTGATGGTGAGCTTTGTATCGTGACAATGACATTGTTTAATAAAGCTGCATATATCTACATTTCCAGCACCCCAGCTGGAACCCACGTACCCTTTTGGGTGACATTGCCATGATCAAGCTGATCAACAGTGTGGAGATGAACCAGTATGTGGCCACAGTTCCCATGCAGCCATCCGGAGCCAACCTTGATGGTGCAAGCTGTGTCATTAGTGGATGGGGAGTCACCACCACTGGTGAGTATTGTGGTGTAAGGTGTTATATTGTCAGCAACCCCAGAATAGCACAATTAGTTTGTCACATTTTCTTCAGTCTAAGGGAATAGAGGACATAGCAGAAGGTTTATCAAATTTGATGTCATTGCCAATGCTCAAATGGGATTGTTTGAACTGAACTGAATTTGACATAAGAGCCTTATGGACATGTAATCAAATCGTTTACTTACTCATAAGAATGGCTCATCATACTGTTACAAATTAATAAAATATTTCGAATGCCTAAAACAAGAAATGTTCTTTTTAGACCCAGTTGAGTGACCGTATTACAATTGTCTATTTTCTCGTTGAAAGGAGGAGGATCTCTGGCCACCACCCTGCAGGCCGCTAACGTGAAGGCTCTGTCAGTAGCCGAGTGCCAGCAGTACTGGAGCAACACTGGAGAGACCCACATCTGTGTCTGGGATGAGGGCAGCAAGGGATCCTGCAACGTTAGTGCCTGTATTCATATTAAGACCAATGCACTCTTAGCAACATTTGCTTATCACAAGCGTAAAGTTGCTGTAAAAGTCCCCTTGAGATATTCTCCCAATACAATACAGTGTGCCGAGGCTCAGAGGTATCATTGAGGTAGAGAGTCGCATGCGATATTTCCCCTCCAAAAGGGAGAAAGTTAAATGTGACCTTTGGAAATTGAAATGTCAAGTCTTTTCCTTGTGATATTGCAGGCTTTTACAGAACCACTGCTAGGTGGGCCGATGAGCCAGGTCCCGGGACCTGTTAACCCTTTCATTACAATGCATAATACCAAATAGACACCTTGAAATATGCTGGTGTAGTGTCATTTTCACCCCTGTACTTTTTACAATAGCTAGAATACATCACAACCACATGGTAATCCAAAATAATAAGCATTTTACATAATATTGATAATATTATCTCTGATATGTCTTGAGATATGAAACCCCCCTCCTGCTGTGGGGGCAGAAGCCTGAGGCTGAGCTGAGCATCCCTCCCTTACAATATAATCTGTCCAATATCGCAACGAAGAATATTGCTAAGTGTGCGTTAGCCTTATCCTTTGATAGCCTAACAATGATAGCTATGGTATTTTATACATATTCTGTGCAAGTTTCATGTCTATTTTTGATATTGTAAATAATGCAATATTGGCCTCAAAGCATTATCAATCCTATAAACAATACTTCGACCAGGTTTTAAGTTACTATTGCTGTTACAGGGTGACTCTGGTGGCCCAGCAGTCTGTGGAGGCAAGCTTGCTGGTGTTACATCTTTCGGACAGCGTGGCTGCTACCTCAACACCCCCTCTGCTTACACAAGGATCTCTGCCTACCGCGACTGGATCAGACAGGTCTCCGGACTTTAAATCATTTATGCATCATCATCGGTTTGTTGTTTATGTAATAAATATTTTTGCACACATATATTTTGTCAATCTTGTACTTGTAATAACAAAAACTTGAATGAGAGTAAGGAAATATTTTCAGTGTATGAAAAAGTGTATGTAAGCTGGTGCATAGCTTGGGAGCAAGGCCTGCATCTGGGATTTTGTAGACTGCAATAGCAATATTGATACCAGACAGTTAAGCCTATCATATCTTTCGCCCATGTAGCACAAGTGTATAGCTAGGCACTAGTGTTACGAGCCAGTCATGTTTGTTCAGAGAAGAATCACGGAGGACTAACAAACTAGAATGGAAGACAAATTAGAGAAAATCTCTTAATGGCATAAGACCCACAGTAATTGAGAATAAAACAAAATTCATGGTTTGTAGAAGGTACCTAAGACTGAAGCTAATTGAACTTCTGAACATCTGATTGAACAATAAAAACTACAGCAATTCTATACATTCACATTTTTGGGTGTAAATAACAATGGATCCCAGTCTTAACTGTAACAAGCATATATTGACAATTGTATGATATTTTAGCTGTGTATAGAATTTATATATTTGCCTAAATCAGAAAATGTCTGAGATCAAAAAGATCAGGAGACGGTATTTGATTTAATACAGTTAGGCCTAAGGTCATTAATATGTATTTGCATATATACCATTTTGCATATTTATATCACTGTAAATATATAAATGTAAATCTTATATGTATTTGTTACAAAACATGTAATTTTCCTACAGTGGAAGATCTAACCTAGTGTTAGGACTGTGTGAAATGAAATGAAAAAAGGTTGACAGTTATAAAGCTAGTGCAATTCATAGAGGTGCCTACCATAGGAAATCTTGGGATCCGGATATCCAAAATATTGTAGAGTATGACTCATTTAAGAAAAAGTTAAAGAAAATGGCTTTGTAAAATTTGAGGACCTTAGTAGCTGGCATGCCACAATTACGGTGTTGCTTTATTTATTTTTAACCCTTTAAGGATGGCCGCCTATGGCAGAACTGCACATTTGGGGACGGCTGGTGACTATGTACAGTTTTAGGGGACAGGGACATTGTCCTCTAAACTAAAACGTTGAAGGTTCATCACATGAACAGAATTCAGAGATATGATGTTACACCTACATTCTGAATGAGTTTCAAGTTTATTGTTAAAAAATTTCCTTTTCAAAAACAATTTCAAAATCCAGGAAATAAGGTCTTAAGGCATCATCCGCCCCAGGCCAGTTGATGCCTTAAGGTCACATCTGCCGTTAAAGGGTTAACTTTATACTCTGAGACATAGAATCACTATTCTTCATTTATTTTTTACTTTATTTGTATATATAAATATGTTGAAGATGGCCAGGTACCAAGACTGCACCCAAGACATTCACTAAGTGTTAATACATATAAGAGTAGTGACCAGGGTTAGTGGTGACAGACCAAAGCAAGTTAACACAAAATTGTCGTTTTATTTTACTTATGACCCTCATTCAGCTGTCTCAAATTGAATCCTGATAAAGGCTTATTTGGCAAAACTTAATTTGGTCATTATCTGTTGATCAGAGACATTATAGTTTTACTAATAAAAACCAAACCACTGACTACCTCAGTAGAACAAACAGAGATAGAATAACCTTGATAAAGACTAAGTTATAGTCGAAACGTCGGTTCATCAATAAACGCCACCTCTTGGTGGCATTGTCTACCAACTCTATTATTCATACTTCACCTACAGTACCTCATCCCACCTTGGGATCCCTTGAGATAGTCATACATCAAAACTACACAAGAATCTAGTTTGAGCATACCTAAATCCAACCCTGTGTCTACAGTTTCAATACTTTTGTATCCTACTTGGGATCCTAGACTCACCATTCCAACACTGGAATGCCTCTGAAACCCAAACGACTCACACACTATAATAGATGGCAGTATCCAACAAGTATGGCAATGTCCCCTCAGACCCAATAGAAACTCAACCACCTGCCAACAACACTCCTGAAACTACAACCCACCTACAAACCACCTAAAATAGCCTAGATGTATCTAATGACTCGTTCAGCACTTAACTCCAAAATGATCGACTCAAAGACTACCTCAGTAAAATAGGCAACAACGAAGTCACCTATAATTAACACTTACAACACTACAATACCAACAATCGAGGAACAAACAGTCTGGTCAACAGACACCAACTGAATATCAAATGTGTCACGTAGAACTTAACCTCAAACAAGTGAATTTAATGAGAGATAGAACAACCTTGATAAAGACTATGTTATAATCAAAACATCGGTTCCTCAATAAACGCCATGAAATCAACTTAACTGCCTCTTGGTCGTACTGTCTACCAACTTTATCAATGATGTCTTAAATTGTTTTATGATGAATTCAAGGGGAGACATTACCAGTACATGTCAATATGATCAGACATCTCCTCTGTTTTCATACCAGGCATCCCTGCCTCATCCACACCAGGTATCCTCTTTGTTTTAGATGAACCACAAGCTCTGTAAACCAAATTGATAGATGAAATGTGGAATGAGACTACTAACTGGAGATTTCGGAAGACAGGAAGCCTTCATATCCCCAGGGGATTCCCTCTGGTATGAAGAAGAACCTTTTAACCCTTTAAGGGCAGATGATGCCTTAAGGCATCATTTGCTGGATATTTATGAAATTCTTTTTGAAAAGGAAATACTTTAACAATAAACTTTGCACAGAATGTAGGTGTAACATCATATTTTCGAATTCTAAATAATAGAAATAGAAATATTAAGGATACCAAACTATACCATGTGATAAACCTTCAAATTCTCTGTTCAGAGGGCAATGCCACCGTCCCCTAGAACTGTACATGGTCACTAGTAGCTGTCCCCAAGTGTGCAGTTCTGCCATAGGCGCCTGTCTTTAAAGGGTTAAGAAAGAACTAATAAACTAAAGGATTTGGTAAACTTATATATGTATTACGCGGCAGTATAGCTGTTCCACATACAACTGACACTAATTTTCTTCCAAAATCTGGTAACCCAAGATGAACGAAGAAAGTTGAAACAGACTTTTGTGAACTCAGTAAAATATTGATATTATTCCCATTTTCCCAGTTATACATGAATATATGTAACCATAGCAAATGTCAGAAAATGTATTTGATTTATCAACATGTATTAACTAACGGTATTAGTTAAGTCTCTCCTAGTATTCTATCTTATCCCACATTATCCATAATATACAGACTCCACATTGAAATCAGGAGAAACAGTAAACCACTACCCATTAGTTAAAAACTGTCAGATACCACAACCATTGTATACAGATTCAAAGCCATTGGATACTGAAAAATAATCTGTTTGTTCTCTAAATGAAAAAAGTAGTCCCTAGTGATAATGATATGACCTTTGATATGGCATTTTGTGGATTTAAGTTACTTGAGAAGATAGATAACAAATGCAACAAATGATGGTTTTGTGGACAGACGCCTCTGTGAACCAATCAAAGTGGACATTGTGATACACCGCCTAACAATTGTTTAATACCTTGCATCAATATCTCATGGTTTAAAGCTGTCACAAAACAATTGATTATTGTTTATGTTTGCAATAGATATTGTGAAATGACAGAGGTGGTTCCTAAACAACTAATGCCTTGTGATTGTAAATCATATTATCCTAGAAACAAATACATGTATGGTGAAATATGTTTAACATAAACTTTATTTTTCAGGTCTGCTAACATAGAATGATATGCTAAGTGGACCTGATGAAAAGACTTAATCAAATTGAAAGTCAGAGTCACCATGTCATTCACAGAAACTGGGCACATGCACACCAGTAATGGGTTACAGGAAGTCCTCGATTTCAAATGCTTGTTAGATTTTTCAGCAGTAATTATCAGCACTGAAAAAACAAATATAGCATATTTTGTAGTATTACCTATGTATGAGTCATCTATTCTATTTCTAGCTATCTTCCTTTTTGGAGACTTTCTTCTAAACCTCTGTCTTTAGCCCCCTGTCTGACTCAGCCATCATTTGTGTGCTCCTTTTCAAACAATGGCATCCTTCCTGTGTGAAGAGGTAAATCACAACTAATAGAAGACTTGACTAGTTCAAAGTGTGGTCCATAATGTCAAACTGGTATTTTTTCGAAAGTAATACTCTTCCAGACTCCAGATACCAAATATATGAATATCTAAATATATTTCTTCCATTTCCTGAGACCATCTTCCCTCTGGCTGAGCTGGTTGAGGTTGGCTAGTTTTATAAATGCACTTGCCATATCATCATTATCAACATTACCAAAGGTGGATCCCATTTCCAGGTCTTCCTAATGAATGCATAAGGAGGTCATCTACACAGACTGTGATGGACCACATGTTGGTTCACACACACCACTGATGAGTATAAAAGACACTGTGGTGCTCCCTCACACCATCTTCTCAACTCTAGACAAGATGAACGGTCTTCTTGTTGTTGCCCTTCTGGCTTTTGCCATCCCTGCCCTTGAGGCCCGTGTGGACCCACACATCATCGGAGGTGAGCCAATTCTAGAAACCATTCTGAGAGCAAACCGTTCAATGAGGCAACTCAATACTACATAATGCTTTGATATGTATTCTGTTTATTTCAATTCGATACCCATTTTATCTTGGGGATAAATATATCTACAAGTCATTACTTTGTCATATTGCATTACTTATATGATTCTTAGTTGCTGAGACAAAATGAATTATGGTAATATGCCTCCTTAAATCATGAAAAATTGATTCTAATAGTAGTAGCGATCCTAGTAGAGATCACCTTCAGCCAGTTAGTTGGGGATTATATTGTGGGGAATATAAATAGTCTATTCTGCTATTAACTCAATTGCTGCCTGACCCCAAACAGTGATATTTTAAACATTCACCTTGCCTAGAAGCAATTCTCCTATCCAATAATGCATACGGATAGTGATCATAGGGAACTACACCTGAGCCTCAAATTCTGTCTGATTTTTAATTTCATGATTAAGTCCTCCCTCTCTACATGTATCACTATTCAATAACTTAGTGAAATGCACATGACAATTAGAGAAAGAATAATAAAAAAATGCAGAATTGTAACAATACTATCAGAAAACCTCACCAAATTTTATATATTTGTTTATGTGGTGCTGGTTGTTTTCAAGGAATGCAACTTTCTATTTCGCACGTGGCATATATATATTTTGTGGCATAATCATGGCACACAGTCATGCCATGTTAAGTCTATGCAGATATATATGATGGGTAGGATGAATTATACACTTCATCATAGCATATAGACAGCAAGCTTAATACCTGAAAAAGAAGGAAGCCTTCCATTTCCCTTTCCCTGGGCTATGTAGGCACTACTTTATACACAAACATTCATATAGGTAGCATGACATTCTGGGGACTTATTCCACTCACCTCTCTCCAACCCCTTCCTTATCCCCATTTTCTCTGACTTAGCTATGTCTATATAGATAACATATAGTTCCTTGGGTTTCTTTTTAAAAAAAATGAAATATTGATGAATATTGATGAGAACTTAAGTAATTTCCACTTCACATTTCAGGCCGTGATGCCCGCGTGGGTGAGTTCCCTTACCAGGGTTCCCTCCAGCGTCTTGGCAGGAGGACACCCATTGAGACCTTCCCAGGACACACCTGTGGCTGTGTTCTTGTCTCTGACACCTGGGTTGTCACTGCTGCCCACTGTGTCGGTGCTGGACCGTAAGTGTCTTCTTCACCTCATGTGCCGTATTTACTACAGCTCTTCTTCTACATGACACACTGCTAATACATATACAATTTTGATACTAGTGGCTGCATTCTCTTAGGAATTGCAGCATAGAAATATATAAGAAAATATGCAGATGTTATGTAGAGTCAACTCTTAAGACTACTACAAAATTACCTTCGATCAACTGTCACACTTATTTCTATGTAGGAACCTATTTTCTTAAATCTCTGCTCCATGCAGACTGGTGATTATGACCAGCCGTAACTATTCAAGGTGGAAGAACTGTTTTGAGAACAATTCTTATGGATGTGATAAGTCTTAAATAGACAACAGAAAATGAGGCATGTGTAAATAGTGTATGAATTAGTTTATTATGTAACATGGCAGTCTATTATCATGTAACCTAAAGTAGTTAAATGACATTATTGAGACAATTATCTTCCTTGCACTTCAGTTTCGGCCTGTACGTTGTGATGGGGCTGCACACCCGTGGTGACAACAGTGTTGGTGCCCCTGTCGGCTACTACATCGATGATATCATTAGCGTGAGTGGTTGGATCTGCTTTACTCATTTCAAGTGACAATGACAACTCCTAAAATAATTGGCAGATTGATATTTTAACATGTCTTTAACCCTTTGAAGACGGCTGCCTGGGGCCAAGCTAGTCCCTTAAGGACAGGTGCTGGTGGCAGTCTGTCTAGCTGGAGGATGGCCACATTTTGGTTGAAACTGATATCCAAGGTTGTTATCATGAAATATGTTACATAATCACACATATTTTATTTCTTTTTAATAGAAATACTAAATATGATGTGCTATCTACATTTTCTGAAGATTTCATGAATATTGGTCTATTATTTCATTGTCAAAACATTTTTGTTAATATCTGGACAATGATGCCTCAAGGCATCATGCGTCTTTAGTGCGGTGATGCCTCCAGGCATCAAGCGTCTTTAGTGTGGTGATGCCTCCAGGCATCATGCATCCTTAAAGGGTTAAATTCAAATGATATAGAATTAAGATTTCATCTACATACTATTTACTGAAGGTGAGCCTCATATCGTGACAATGACATTGTTTAATAAAGCTGCATATATCTACATTTACAGCACCCCAGCTGGAACCCACGTACCCTTCTGGGTGACATTGCCATGATCAAACTGATCAACAGTGTGGAGATGAACCAGTATGTGGCCACAGTTCCCATGCAGCCATCCGGAGCCAACCTTGATGGTGCCAGCTGTGTCATCAGTGGATGGGGAGTCACCAGCACTGGTGAGTATTGTGGTCTAAGGTGTTATATTGTCAGCAACTCTAGATTAGCTCAAATAGTTAGTCATGTTGTTTTCAGTCTAAGTGAATAAAGGACATAGCAGAAGTTTATAAAATTTGATGTCATTGGCAATGCTCAAATGGGATTGATCTGAACTGAACTGAATTGGACATAAGAGCCTACGGCCATGTAATCAAATCATTTACTTACTCATAAGAATGGTTCATCATACTGTTACAAATTTCAAAACACCTGATATTCAAAATGCTTAAACAAGAAATTGTCTTTTTAGACCCAGTTGAGTGACCATATTACAATCGTCTATTTTCTCGTTGAAAGGAGGAGGATCTCTGGCCACCACCCTGCAGGCCGCTAACGTGAAGGCTCTGTCAGTAGCCGAGTGCCAGCAGTACTGGAGCAACACTGGAGAGACCCACATCTGTGTCTGGGATGAGGGCAGCAAGGGATCCTGCAACGTAAGTGCCTGTATCCACATTAAGACCAATGTATACTTAGCAATCTTTGCATATCACAAGCAAAAAGTTGCCGTAAAAGTCCCCTTGAGTTGTTCTCCCGGTACAATGTAGTATGTAGAGGCTCAGAGGTATCATTGAGGTAGAAAGTAGCATGCGATATTTCCCCTCTAAAAGGGAGAAAGTAACATGTGACCTTTGGGAATGGACATGTCAATTCTTTTATTTGTGATATTGCAGGTTTTTACAGAACCACCTACTAGGTGGGCCAATGAGCTGGTTCCTGGGACCTGTTAACCCTTTCATTACACCATGTAATACCAAATAGACACATTGAAATATGCTGCTGTAGTGTCATTTCCACCCCTGTAGTACTTTTTACAATAGTTAGAATACTATGTCTTGAGATATGAAGGCCCACTCCTGCTGCTGGAGCAGAAGCCAGAATCTTAGTGTATATATTCACAGGGCTCAGGGAAAAAATGTTACCTGGACCAATACTTAATTCTTTCATCATGTGATATTACAGGTTGTCTTTAATGTTATCATTAATTTGTCTAACAATGATAGCTATGGTATTTTACACATATTCCGTGCAAGTATCATGGCTATTTTTAACATTGTAAAGATTGACCTCAAAGCATTATCAATCCTTTAAAAATACTTTGACCATGTTTTAATGATACCAATGTTGTTACAGGGTGACTCTGGTGGCCCAGCAGTCTGTGGAGGCAAGCTTGCTGGTGTTACATCTTTCGGACAGCGTGGCTGCTACCTCAACACCCCCTCTGCTTACACAAGGATCTCTGCCTACCGCGACTGGATCAGCGAGGTCTCCGGACTTTAAATTATTTACCCATCATCATTGGTTTGTTGTTTATGTAATAAATATTTCTGAATACATATATTTTGTCCATCTTGTACTTGTATTAGCAAGAACTTGTAGGAGAGTAAGGAAATGTTTTTAGGGTGTGATGAGAAGTCACACAAAAATGAGAAGCTGGTGCATAGCTTGGGAGCAAGGCCTGCATCTGGGATTTTGCCGACTGCAATGGCAATATTGTTACAAGACCTATCACACCTGTTGAACATGGCAGTAGCACAGGTGTTCAGCCTGGCACTAGTGTCATGACACAGTCATGTTTGTTCAGGGAAGAAAGAAGGAGGACTAGAACAACTAGAATGAGCAACAAATTAGAGAATATCTCCAAATGGTGTAAAGCAAACCAACTCACCGTAAATGAGAAAAAAAAGGAAATTTATGTTTTGTTGTACGTACCAAAGACCTGAACATTCTATTGGACTATAAAACACTAGAGCAAGTCTATACTTTTAAATATTTGGGTGAGACAATTGATAAACTTTAAGAAGCATATATCATCAAGAGTATAAAATATACTAAGCATAAATTTATTTACTTGCCAAAATTAGAAAATATCTGAATGAAAATGCTGTGTCACCCCTATCTAAATTATGAGGATAAACTTGGAAACCTGCTTAAAAAAAACCTTCAATAGTTACAGAACAGGGTTTTGAAAATGGTGTATAGGACTGGTAGAGATCATATGTCGGTAGACGAGGCATAGCATGTAGCAAGTCTTCCTCCCACTGCTATGCGACCATGAATAAAGAGAACTGGGAAGTGGACCAGCGTAGGTTCTCGCCATCTCATCTGCATACCCTTCCTGATTGGTCGAGGCCTGCATGTAACCCTTGGTCGTTGTTTTTGTTGACAGCGTGGTCTGAACCATTCAGTAAAGAAAATTTCCAACCATGCAGTCACACCGACTTCATTTGAACGAAAAAATTAAAATATAGGACTGGTAGAGATGTTGATATAGACATACTACACAAGTAAGCAAGGGTTCCTTACTAGGTCAATAGAAAGAAAACTCATCTTGTTATCACCTTTCAACTTGAAACTGATGATCCATTTGTTGTACATACTGTTAGATATACAAGATCAGGTGACAG
This sequence comes from Alentia gelatinosa, assembly GCA_950022655.1. NCBI lineage: Eukaryota > Metazoa > Annelida > Polychaeta > Phyllodocida > Polynoidae > Alentia > Alentia gelatinosa. The sequence continues at coordinate 121,865,446 of OX465581.1, read as the reverse complement.
TATTCGCTGTATATTAATGTAGTAAGCTTCAAGGTTGGAAGTTAAAAAGCCAGTGCAATCTATAGAGGTGGCTGCTATTTGAACTCTTTGGATCCAGATATCAGAAAATTTGTAGAGTATGACTCATTAACTCACTAAAAGGTAAAGAAAATGGCTTTATAAATATTGAGGGCCCCAGTAGCTGGCATTCCATAATTACAGTTTTGCATTATCTATTTTTCACTTTATACAAAATCAAAGGTAAAACTATTCTTTATTTTTTGTTTACTGTATTCATATATAGAAATATGTTTCCAATGGCAAGGTTCCAAGAATACACCTGAAGCATTGAATAAGAATTAATAGATAAAAGTAGGGACCATGGTTTCGAAGTCCAGTGACTATGATTAGTCATTAGAGACCGGAGCAAAGTGAAACACATCAAGAACAAGTGGGATGGTAAAACGAAGGGAGGTTTGGAAGTCTAATGAAAATTGGACTGTGAGGGTCACTCTCAGTTAGCTTATATGTATCAGTTGGACCTGAAAGCAAACAGAAAAACAATGCAGGACACAACAGCCCATCCCTGCCTCTCCTAAACAATCTTCATATTTTCCTTAGAGTTGACATATTAAGATAAAATGTATATACCTTACTGGTGCATACTCACATACCGCGTTTCTTTCGATAAAAATATTCCACTCGCTCTGCGAGCTCGTGGAATATTTTAATCAAAAGAAACAAGGTATGTGAGTATGCACCAGTAAGGTAATACATTTTTATTTTATTATATACCTTCAAATATAAGTATTTGATGAATTACATAAGGAAATATGACAACGTCCGAGCTGGATTCAAAGTGTGCTGGTATATCTCTTGACATCTTAGTGAAAGTCAAGCAAAGAATATGCTCCAAGCACATTTTTTACTCTTTTTCCCCCTTCAACTCCTGTGATCCTTGTGCAAGTCACTGCCATCACTTCCTAAGTAGGTCAGTGCAATTTTTTTCAGCCATCAGAATTTGTATTCAAAGTAGGGTGGTACATCATTTTATACCACCATACTGTGCCGGTATATATTTAATACCAATCCCCTAGCAGAGGTTGGTGTTTGTGTAACATACTGGCACAGGTATATAATAAGGTTGGAGGTGGTTTTATTTCAATCATGAACATTATTCTGTCTCAAATTGAACCTTGATGATGATTAATTTGGCAAAACTTTGGTCATTATTTGTCGATCAGAACTACTGCAATATGACTAATAAAAACAAACCAGGCAGCACTGGTGGGGAAGAGGTTATTTTGTGAATATCCTACTGAACAATGTCTTAAATTGTTTTAGAATGAATGCAAGGGAAGACATTACCAGTACATGTCAATCCGATCAAACATCTCCTCTGTTTTCACACAAGGCATCCCTGCCTTATCCGTTAGCATTACTTGATGATTACTTGATGATTGATAACTCAAAACTGACCCGTGTGGGACACTGCAATAATCAATATATGATATGTACTCACTTGAAAAATATCCTTCAGAGTTTATGTAAATATTATATATATTCGCCATAAAAAAAAAAGAATAAATCATTCAAATAAAAAAGAACCCACGAAATTATTGAGCTTGTCTTGGGTTTGAAATAAAGACCTTCTAATTACTATTGATTTTAAATCAGCAGACCCAACAGTTCCTAGGATAGACGCAAAGAAGAACCAATCAGAGGAAGATTTGTATTACAAACTGTCCTTCTAAAGGATTGAACAAACGGGGCACAAAGGAAGACCATCCTCGTGATAATTTGTGTCAAATAAACAAAAACAAAAACAAAAAAAACAAAAAAAAGTCAGGAGAAGGACAATTAGATACGAAAAAGATTTATTGATTACGATGATATCCTGTTTATTGTCCCCCACAAACTCTCCTATCATTGTTCTTATCCTTCTCACTGTCCCCAGATACACTCTTACTGCAAACCGAAAAACAGACTGTCATACAAGTTCCTGTTGATCTAACATTTGTAGAAGATGGACAAAATATATGTGTTCAAATATATTTATTACATAGACAACAAACCAAATATCATCATAGGGGTACTTGATAATTTAGTTAGATCATTTATGTTAAAACTGTCCAGTTTTGCAAGTTGTTGCTGTATTGGTGGGATTTATTCTTTCAGTCCATGCCACAATGGACTTTTTCAGGTTCAATGATGTATTAAGTCATTTGCTTTTCAAATTCACCCCATCTTGATTCATGGTACCATATAATCCCTCAAGTGTGTTTGAAGCTCACATACCTCTTATCATTTTTGTAAAACCTCTCATCACATCCTTAGATTATTTCCTTACCCTATACAAGTTCTTGTTAATACAAGCACAAGATGGACAAAATATATGTGTTCAAAAGTATTTATTACATAAACAACAAACCAATGATGATGGGAAAATAATTTAAAGTCCGGAGACCTGTCTGATCCAGTCGCGGTAGGCAGAGATCCTTGTGTAAGCAGAGGGGGTGTTGAGGTAGCAGCCACGCTGTCCGAAAGATGTAACACCAGCAAGCTTGCCTCCACAGACTGCTGGGCCACCAGAGTCACCCTGTAACAGCAATAGTAACTTAAAACCTGGTTGAAGTATTGAAATTAGGATTGATAATGCTTTAAGGCCAATCTTCCATTGTTTATAATATTTAAAATAGCTTATTTCTTAATCAGGAAAAGACATGAAACTTACACAGTAAGTGTAAAATAGCTATCTTTGACAGCCAAATTAATGATAACATTAAAGACAACCTATAATATCTTGTAATGAACCAATTTGATTGGTTCAAGCTATAATTGCCCTGTACCCTGCCAATTTATGCATTTTTTTATTTTTTTATTTCCTTATTTATACTACATGATCGTCAGCTACGAGGCTGGTTTTAGTGTTTATGCAGTTTTGGCATGACAGTATACAAATAGATATCAGATGATCATCTCAACATTACAATATGGTGTCTTCTGACACCAGAATCAGCACCAATACTCCAAAAGTCTAATAGTAGTGTGAAAGTTCAGTAGTATGTGTTCCTCATGAACAATCAGTCCCAGTAGTTCACTAACTTATGGTTTACACCAGACGAGTATAATAAACTTGTATTCCACACTATTGTCTTTGTTTTTCATTAAACAGAAATCGCTCACTTTGGTAGAAATGGTTCAACATCATCAGTACAAGCCATGGATCATGAAAAATATGATTAACAATCAGGTAAAATTTACAGCATTAACATTGGATCAATGGAGGGTGGACAAGGGAGGCCCTCAAGTCCTTTCTTACATCACAACACTCCGTCGAACATTAATACCTGTCCATACTTATTGGGTTTTGCCAAATATAGGGTTAAACCTGTAAAGAGTGAAACTTATGGACAGGCCTTTATAGCATGCCTTTATAGTAACCAGTGGAAATTGATAAAAACTAAATTTAGAAAATGCAAATTCTAGATGCCCAAAGATTAGCATGCAACTTTCTCCTCTTTGGAAGGAAAATATTGCATGCGACTTTGTACCTCAACAGGGGGGAATAGAGCAGGCATGAGGGTGGGGTGATATTGCAAGGGATCCAAGGCACACATGTTACTGGGAAAATAATGCAAGGGGACTTTAAAGGTGAATTTCTGCTTGCAATATGCATTGGATTAAATGTGAATGCAGGCACTTACGTTGCAGGATCCCTTGCTGCCCTCATCCCAGACACAGATGTGGGTCTCTCCAGTGTTGCTCCAGTACTGCTGGCACTCGGCTACTGACAGAGCCTTCACGTTAGCGGCCTGCAGGGTGGTGGCCAGAGATCCTCCTCCTTTCAACGAGAAAATAGACAATTGTTATATGGTCACTCAAATGGGCCTAAAAAATTATTTCTTGCTTTAGGCTTTTGGAATAATAGGTCTTTTGAAATCTGTAACAGTATGATGAACCATTCTTATGAGTAAGTAAATGATTCGATTACATGGCCATAGGGCTCTTATGTCCAATTTCATTTCAGTTCAGTCCAGATCAATCTCAATTGAGCATCACCAATGACATCGAATTTTATAAACCTTCTGCTATGTTCTTTATTCACTTAGACTGAAGACAATGTGACTAACTATTTGTGCTAATCTGGGGTTGCTGACAAATTAGCACCTTACACCACAATACTCACCAGTGCTGGTGACTCCCCATCCACTGATGACACAGCTGGCACCATCAAGGTTGGCTCCGGATGGCTGCATGGGAACTGTGGCCACGTACTGGTTCATCTCCACACTGTTGATCAGCTTGATCATGGCAATGTCGTTCATCAGGGTACGCCTGTTCCAGCTGGGGTGCTGTATATGTAGATATATGCAGCTTTATTATACAATGTCATTGTCATGATATGAGGCTCACCATCAGTGAATTCTATCATAGTATGTAGATGTAATCTTGATATCATATCTTTTGGATTTAAAAACATGTTGAAATATCATTCTGCCAATTATTCTGGGAGTTTTCATTCTCACTTGAAATGAGGAAAGCAGATCCAACCACTCACACTGATGATATCGTCAATGTAGTAGCCGACAGGAGCGCCAACACTGTTGTCACCACGGGTGTGCAGTCCCATCACAACGTACAGGCCGAAACTGAAGTGCAAGTCAGATTATTGTCTTAATAATTTTCTTTTAACTAGTTCAGGCTACCTGACCATAGATACCCACCTTAACTAATGAACTGTTCACACCATTCACACACGCCTGAATATCTGTGTCTCTGAGGTGCATTCAGGATAATTAACTTGAATTCTATGTTCTAAAGGACTATGGTGCATATGGTTCTACAAGGTCTCAATGGGAAAAGGATGTTTAGAGCCCTACATATATCTCTTCTTATGATTTGGGAAACATTTCACAAGAACTGATAACAGGCAGTCTTCAAATTTGAAAGTGAATATGTAAAGATTGAGTGCATAAAAGTCATATAACCCTTGTAAACTAGAAAATCTTTTAGTGGAAACTTTGGTATGGATCATCCATTGTTCCCACGCATGTGGTTCTCATGTATCAGTAAATGAGTTAGAATATGTAAAATCATTGAGGGAAAACACTTACGGTCCGGCACCGACACAGTGGGCAGCAGTGACAATCCAGGTGTCAGAGACAAGAACACAGCCACAGGTGTGTCCTGGGAAGGTCTCAATGGGTGTCCTCCTGCCAAGACGCTGGAGGGAACCCTGGTAAGGGAACTCACCCACGCGGGCATCACGGCCTGAAATGTAAAGTTGAAATTGCTTAATCATTCATCAGCATTTATAATTATTTCATTTTTAAAAAGTAGCCAAGCAAATTATATGTAATTTGTATATATATAGTACAGATAGAGAAAAGGAGCATAGGAATGGTTTGGTAAAGAGTGAGTGGGCTCAGTCCCTAGAATGTGGTGCCACCTATAGCAATGTTTGTGTACTAAGTAGGGCCTACATAGCCCAGGGAAAGGGAGATGGACGGCTTCCTTCTTTTCCAGATATTGAGTCTTTTTTCTTTTTTTTTCACATTCTTTTATTGGTCTGAATAAAGTTTTACAAAATATAGTCCTGGTTTCTTGTTTTTATAACCATGCAATAAAAAGGGGATGTTGTCAGCCTATTGGCTGGTTTTCTTCGACACCACGCGTAACCAAATTTCTCTACAATTTTTCACAGGTCAACTTGTACATCAATCGTTATTGTTGTATCCATACATGCAAGTAAACAGAGACCCCCAAACCACGCACAGTATGCTCAGAGTGTATCCTCACTGTGGTTAGTTCATCTTTTTGTATGCCATGATGAAGTGTATCATATATTGTTTTAGATCTGCTTTCTTTTATTTTCGTTTACAAGATATTGAAAAAATGATTCATGTAGAGAGGGAGGAATGATTCCTCAGACAGGAATATAATTCTGGAAAGCATGACTGCAAGGAGAATTGAGAACTAGCAATTGTCAATCATATGGATTTAATCAACATAAAAATAGATACCAGACAGATGTTGAGACACAGGTATAGTTCCCTGATCCCTAATAATTAGACTAGGAACTGTTGGAATAGAAGAACTGCTTCTCAGCAAGGCTGATATTTAGAGTCTAACTGTTTAGGATCAAGTGACAATTAAGTTGACAACAGAGTGAGCAGATTGCATTCCCTGGAATATGATGACTAACTTTAGGGAATTACCAGGATCAATCCTCAGTGAAGAATAATATGTTAACAAGAATCAATTCTCACTTTATTCAATGAAGCATATTACCATGATATATTTGATTTGAGCAACTAGAAATCATATCAGTATTGCCATATGACACACTAGTGAATAGCAGGCAAATCAAACTTAGATGTTTTCCAGATAGAATGGTTATTGAAGGTTAATGAATTCAGAAAATCAGAATATATAACAAAGCATCATGGAGTATTGAGTTGCCTCATTGTATTACTTGCCCTCAGAATAGTTTCTAGAATGGACTCACCTCCGATGATGTGTGGGTCCACACGGGCCTCAAGGGCAGGGATGGCAAAAGCCAGAAGGGCAACAACAAGAAGACCGTTCATCTTGTCTAGAGTTGAGAAGATGGTGTTAGGGAGCACCACAGTGTCTTTTATACTCATCAGTGGTGTGTGTGAACCAACATGTGGTCCATCAGTCTGTGTTCATAGATAAAGATGAACTCATAATGCATCCACCAGGAAGATCTGGAACTAGGGTAAGCTTTGGTAATGTTGATAATGATGATATGGCAAACTGTTTCATAAAACTAGCCAACCTCAGCCAGCTCTGCCAGAGGAAAGATAGTTTGAGGAAGTGGAAGAAATATATTTACTTATTTATAGGTATGATCGGAGTGAAATGAACATCGTTATTTTCTAAGAAACACTAGTCTAGCATGATAGAACACATTTTGAACTAATGAATTGTTCATAGTGTTCTATTGGTTGTGATTTACTTCTTCATGTGGGAAGGATTCAATGTTTCAAAAGTTGATCAAGGATTCAAAGAAGCACACACATGACAGCTAAGGAACAGAGAACCAAAGACCTCCTGTGACCCATTTCTGGTGTGCATGCACCCAGCTTGTGTGAATAACATGGTGGCTCTGATTTTAAATTTGAGTAAGGCATCTTAAAAAGTTATTTGGTTATCAGATCGAATTTGGATATTATTCTATTTTGGCAGACCTGAAACAATGAAGTTTTTGTTAAGGTATCACACATATGTTCACATAATCTATGATCACAGTCATTAATTGTTTGGGAATCACCAGACAATAATCAATTATAGCTGTAAACCATGAGTTGTTGATGCGAGGTATTACACAAGTGTTAGGGAGTGTATTATGATATGAACCTCACATGGTTTACAGGGCTCCCTGTCCACAAAACCGTCTTTTGTTGTATTTGTTATCCATCTTCTTAAGTAACTTAAACCCAGGAAATGCCATATTAAAGGTCATATCATTAAGGACCATTTTTGTCATCTAGAGCACTAAGGGACTATTTTCCCATATCTAATGATTTGAATCTGTATGCAATGGTTTCTAAACAAAGGGTAGTGGTTTACTGATTCTTCTTATATTTTCCATGTCGACTTAGTATACAATGGATAAGGAATGATATGCTAGAATACTGGTAGAAACTCAATTGATACTGGAGGCAGCTTTTTGAATACATGTTTTTAAATTACAAATCTTTTTTTTTACATTTGCTATGGTTACATATATTCATGTAAACCTTTCTGATATTTGACTCAGTTTTACCCAAATCTTTAGTGCATTAGTTCTTTTCTCTCAAAATAGATTTTTATCTATACTGGAGGGAATTACCTTGGTATATGAAGGATTCCTGTCTTCTGGTTAGTAGTAGGAGAAAACGCCCTTACTGTGGCTGAACTACGTCTTAGTGCAGGCGTCGGGGCGAATGTCGGCGATAGGTGACCGAGAACTAAGACGTAGTTCTGGCCACAGTCAGGACGTTTTCTTATTATTACATACCTTTATCCGATCAGAAAGACGCCATTTATCGAGTTCCTATGTCACAACCGCTCCATGTTGTCACTGTCTGCTACGAACCGGAAGCTAACTCACAGGATGTGCTCGTTGCACATGCTTCACTCTCCGAACCGTAGTCCTAGACGTAAGCGGCTGGCGGAATGCGGCGAGCTACTACGATTAGGAGAGTGATATTAACCTAGATAACTTTGCGCATGCGCTACGAGTACATCCGCTCTGTCTGTGCGTCGCCCGTTGCGGACGCGGGTTATTATCGATGGATTTCGCATATTTGAGCTATTTAAACTGTGTTAGGTGAGAGCCACTCGTTGGCTACCTCGATATTTGGTCAACAGGCACTTGTAGTTATTACGGGGGGCGTGTATCGTGAGTTTAAAGTCGCAATTTGACGTTGTTCGCCATGTTGTTTTTGGTTGCGATGACGTCAAATACGCACGCCTAGCGTGTTGCGGCGAGTTAGTTACATGCACGTTAGAATATTGCAGTACAACGAAACGCACCATCGTGGGCCATAGTCGTGATATACTACACCCCCGTGAGCGGGTAGTATTTCACTGACGTTCAGCTATAGGTATGTAATAATATCATTCCCGTTATCACCAGAATTTGTGGTTTATCTAAACTCTACATTTTACAAGGTAAAGAAATTCTTGTTTGAAATTCTTGGTAGGGGTGGTATTACAGTATGTGTTCATGGTCTAGGTATTAGTTTTGCAATTTTGCTTTTAGTTAATTATTCAGGATTATGTTGAATGTATTTCCTGCTTGGATTCCCCTATTTCGGGGTTCAAGTCATTGCACAGATTAGCATTTTTATATACTACTGACTCCTTATATATGTTAGTTCTAATATAAAGTTTGATTTTACCACTGGTCAATCAAAAAGTTTGGTGGTTCTGATTGGTTCATCAAAGTAAGTAATTTGATTTTATCTCTTGTAGGCTTCTTTGAGTAGTTGGACTTCCTTCTATCTGTTGGGTAGTTCACCATGACAGGTTTAAGCAGTGATTCCACCGAGCACCCAAAACTTGCCGAAATGAAAATCGGAAAGTTTCGTATAAGCATAGCTAGCAGTGGAAGCACACATTTTTTTCTGGTAATTTGGGACGCGTATACGAATTATCGTGCGAAAAATTGCACAATATAAGATATTCTTTGATACATTTCAAGGACTTCAGAAACTTTCAGATAAAGCTTCTAGTCTGGTGGAATCACCACTTTATATAGTAGGTCTGTTAGTATTTGTGTTGGTTGTTTAATATTATGTAAAGTTATGGTGACAATACAGACTAGCTTTATGAGTTTTCTCCGCTAAATTCGTTTAAAACGAGCTGTTTACAGCGAGTTCTTAATGAATTTATCAGAGACATCAAAATTCTTAAATAGTCAAAAGTTACCATAATATGACGTCAGACTGATTTGACATGCCATTCAAAGACAATGTGATAAATGGATAAAAAGGGAAGTGCCTACTGTGCAAGCATGAATTCATTAAAACTGCTACATAAATTAGCGAATACTCTCCAAGCAGATGTTAGGTTAAACTCTCTAGCATTCGGCAGGAATAGCCACCAAACATCGGCTGAGTGAGAGGGGAGTGAATTAACACATTTGCATGTGCATGCGCAGTGATCATATCCGTCGTGTTTGACTTTGGGGTTTTCCGCTATTTACAAGATCTTTTTTAGAAATTAGTTTATTTTCGTTTTCTCCTACACGAAGTTCTTATGGGCAACTAGGTTAGTAGCATGATTTGGGGTGGTAGGTATGATAGGGGTTTGGTGGGGGAAGATGAGGTATGAGAGGTGAAAAACAATGTCGTAAGAATAGAGCATAGGGGTACTTGATAATATAGTTTAGATCATTTATTTTTAAACTGTCCAGGTTTGCAAATTGTTGCTGTATTGATGGGATTCATTCTTTCAGCCCATGCCACAATGGGCTTTTCTGGTACAATGATGTATTCAGTCATTTGCTTTTCAATTTCACCCCATCTTGACTCCTGGTACCATATAATCCCTAAAGTGTGTTTGAAGCTTACATACCCCTTATCACTTTTGTGTAACCTCTCCTCAGCACATATCAAAAATATTTCCTTAACTGTCTGGTATCAGTATTTCCTTATTCTCATACAAGTTCTTGCTAATACAAGTACAAGATGGACAAAATGTATGTGTTCAAAAATATTTATTACATAAACAAAAAACCAATGATGATGGATAAATGACTTAAAGTCCAGAGACCTCGCTGATCCAGTCACGGTAGGCAGAGATCCTTGTGTAAGCAGAGGGGGTGTTGAGGTAGCAGCCACGCTGTCCGAAAGATGTAACACCAGCAAGCTTGCCTCCACACACTGCTGGGCCACCAGAGTCACCCTGTAACAACATTGGTATAATTAAAACATGGTGAAAGTATTGTTTTTAGGATTGATAATGCTTTGAGGCCAATCTTGCATTATCTACAATATCAAAAATAGCCATGAAACTTGCACAGAATATATCTAAAATACCTTAGCTATCATTGTTAGGAAAATTAATGATAACATTAAAGACAATCTGTAATATCTTGTGATGAAACAATTAAGTATTGGTTCAGGCTACAATTTTGCCCCTTCCCCAGCCAATCTATACACTAATATTAATACCTGTCCTTAGTCATGGGGTTCTGCCAAATATAAGGGTAACCCTGTAAAGAGTGAAGCTTATGGACAGAACCTTATAGTGTGCCCTCATATTAACCTGAGAAATTAATAAAATCAATGTTTACAAAATGTTCATATATCAAGACATATCATAGATAATATTATTACGATTATGTTATATCCTTATTGTTTTGGATTACCATGGGGTTGTGATGTATTCTAGCTATTGTAAAAAGTACTACAGGTTGAAAATGACACTACAGCAGCATATTTCAAGGTGTGTATTTGGCATTATGTGGTGTAATGTAAGGGTTAAGAGGTCCTGGGACCTGGCTCATTGGCCCACCTAGCAGTGGTTCTGTAAAAACCTGCAATATCAGAAGGAAAAGAATTGACATGTCAATTTCCAAAGGTCACATTTAACTTTCTCCATTTTGGAGGGGAAATATTGCATGCAACTCTTTACCTCTATAATACCTCTGAGCCTCTGCACACTATATTGCAACTTTTTGCTTGTGATATGCAAATGTTGCCAAGAGTGCATTGGTTTTGATGTGGATACAGGCACTTACGTTGCAGGATCCCTTGCTGCCCTCATCCCAGACACAGATGTGGGTCTCTCCAGTGTTGCTCCAGTACTGCTGGCACTCGGCTACTGACAGAGCCTTCACGTTAGCGGCCTGCAGGGTGGTGGCCAGAGATCCTCCTCCTTTCAACAAGAAAATAGACAATTGTTATACGGTCACTCAAATGGGTCTAAAAAGACAATTTCTTGCTTTAGGCTTTTGGAATATTAGGTGTTTTGAAATCTGTAACAGTATGAGGAACCATTCTTATGAGTAGGCAATTGATTTGATTACATGGCCATAATGCTCTTATGTCCGATTCAGTTCAGTTGAGATCAATCCCAATTGAGCATTGCCAATGACATCAAATTTTATAAACCTTCTGCTATGTCATTTATTCACTTACACTGAAGACAAAGTGATTAACTATTTGTGCTAATCTAGAGTTGCTGACAATATAACACTTTACACCACAATACTCACCAGTGCTGGTGACTCCCCATCCACTGATGACGCAGCTGGCACCATCAAGGTTGGCTCCGGATGGCTGCATGGGAACTGTGGCCACATACTGGTTCATCTCCACACTGTTGATCAGCTTGATCATGGCAATGTCACCCAGAAGGGTACGCCTGTTCCAGCTGGGGTGCTGTATATGTAGATATATGCAGCTTTATTATACAATGTCATTATCATGATATGAGGCCCACCATCAGTGAATTTTGTTATAGTATGTAGATTATATCTTAATTCTATATATTCTGAATTTAAAAACATGTTGAAATATCATTCTGCCAATTATTCTGGGAGTTTTCATTCTCACTTGAAATGAGTAAAGCAGATCCAACCACTCACGCTAATGATATCATCAATGTAGTAGCCGACGGGAGCACCAACACTATTGTCACCACGGGTGTGCAGTCCCATCACAACGTACAGGCCAAAACTGAAGTGCAAGAGGGTCTATTGTCTCAATAATATTATTTAATTACTTTAGGCTACCTAACCATAGATAGCCACATTACAAAATGAACTGTTCATTTTAGTTATCAGGCCTCATATTCTCTTGTCTATGAGTTGTCTAAACTTGAATCCCATCTTCTAAAAGACTATATGGATATGTGTTCCACTGTGGGTCAAAGAGATAAAGATGTTAAGAGCCTACATATATATTTCTTCTGTTTAATTGGGAAATAATTCAAATTAACTAATACCTGGATGACATGCTTCCTTCGGAGAATGAGCACAGTTCATCATGAAAATCCACGTCAAACCTCTGGGTTGAATTGACTGCTTTAAATTTATATAACTTTTGAAAATATTGTGGATACTTTGGCATGGAACAGCCATGGTTCCCTTACTTATGTTTCTAATGGATTAGTAAATGAGTCAGAATATGTAAAACCATTGAGTGAAGACACTTACGGTCCGGCACCAACACAATGGGCAGCAGTGACAATCCAGGTGTCAGAGACAAGAACACAGCCACAGGTGTGTCCAGGGAAGGTCTCAATGGGTGTCCTCCTGCCAAGACGCTGGAGGGAACCCTGGTAGGGGAACTCACCCACGCGGGCATCACGGCCTGAAAATGTAAAGTAGAAAACATTCATCAGCGTTTATCATTATTTCATTTCAAAATAGAAACCCAAGACAATGACTTGTCATTATTTCGTATGCAAAATAGAAACCCAAGACAATGACATGTAAGACATAGCATAGAGAGAGAGGAAGAGGGGATAAGAATGGGTTGGAGCAGAGTGAGTGGAATAAGTCCATAGAGTGTGGTGCTATAAAACAGGGCCTGCATGGCCCAGGAAAATTGAAGGATATTGAATCTGTTTTTTGTTTGCTATGATGAAATGTATCATAACTCCATATGATCATTAAACTCTGTGACAATTGCGTTAATACAGAGTGGACAGATGGTATTCCCTACAATATGATCCCAAACTTTAAGAAATTACTAGGGTCACTTCTCAGTGAAGAATAATATGTCGACTTAATTTTAGCCTGATTCGATGAGGCATACTACCATAATTAATTGATCTGAACAAAAAGAAATTATATCAGAAGTGCCATGTGACACAGTAGTGACTTGTAGGCAAATTGGACTTATATATACCATATAAATAAAATAATTATTGAAGATTGCATTGTTTACCCTCAAAATGGTTTCTAGAATTGGCTCACCTCCGATGATGTGTGGGTCCACACGAGCCTCAAGGGCAGGGATGGCAAAAGCCAGAAGGGCAACAACAAGAAGACCGTTCATCTTGTCTAGAGTTGAGAAGATGGTGTGAGGGAGCACCACAGTGTCTTTTATACTCATCAGTGGTGTGTGTGAACCAACATGTGGTCCATCACAGTCTGTGTTCATAGATAAAGATGCAGCCACCAGAAAGACCCGGAAATGGGACCTCCTTTGGTAATGATGATAATATTGATTTGTCAAGCTGTCTCCTCATATTAGCCAACCTCAACCAGCTCTGCCAGAGAAAAGGTAGTCTTAGGAAGACGAAGTAATATATTTAGATGTTCAAAGACATGATATCTGGATTCTGGATCTGGATAACACCTGGATCTGTATGTATTACTTTCTAAAAGATACTTGCCTAGCATGATGGACCACCTTTTGAACTAGTTAACTGTACACAGTGTTGTGATTTACTCCATCATGTAGGAAGGAAGTCACTATCAGAAAAGACGCACACCCTTGATGGCTGAGTCACACAGAACCAAAGACGGAGGTTTACAAATAAGCCTCCAAATACAAGACAAATAGAAAAAATGCCAAGATTTAAGGTTCAGATTATTCTACATGTTGTAGAGGATCAATAGGGTTTACATGTAGTGGACAATGATTTAACTGTAGGTTGTAAAGTGACAGGGTCATGGTATCTCATAATATTTTCTGTAATTACATTCTGTCCTGTAGACATAAGCTTTACAATTTATATAGGGCATGATTTATACAGCAACTCACAGCAATTTATTTCAAAGTCAAACCATTTACAATTTAATTGGCAATATAGGAATTTACCTTAAGCTACTTTGATAAATGTCTCACATATTGGTAATATTCCCAAAATGTAATTTTGGTAAAAATCAGGCCATTTATTTTTCAGGGTTTATAAATATTGCTGAAGAATTGGGATTGTTCATTTTTTAATTGGGAAAGCTGCACATCTTTACTCTACATACATGTAGCTTTGCGAAATATTGATAAAGATTTTTTTTCATTTCCCAATATTTCATATGCATTTGGAAAACCAAATGGTTCTGGTGTACATGCGCCCAGCTTGTGTCAATAATATGTTGGCTTTGATTTCAAATTTAATGAAGTCATTTTGAAAATTGGAAATTTGGAAATCATTCTATGTTGATAGACCTAAAACAGTGAGGTTAGTGTTAAGGTGTCACAGATATCTTAACATATTTGTGTGTATAGTTTATGATCACAGGGCAATAGTTGTTAAGGAACCACCTCTGACATCGCACACTATCAATTGCACACATAAACAATACTCGATGGTTTTGTTGATGTTGATGTGTAGTATTACATGAGTGTTAACGAGTGTATTTTGAAAATCTGTGTATAATCAAAAAATAATAAAAAGCCTGAAAAGATCTGGCATCTAGCAGTATTCAGGTTTATTTGCTGTTTTTTAATTGGTTTATTCATCCTTTAAGAAATCAATGGTAAACCAATACGAGTGTCCATACAGCTCCGTTTGTTTGTTTGTTTGGGTAGTTTAACATCCAATTTGTTCAATTAGACTTACTTTGGGTTTGACCGATTCTATGAGATGAATGTAGATAGAAATCCCATCCCTACACATTTACCGAGGTGAAAGTTATTTTCTTCCCACACCACATACACTGCATGAAAACCACTATTTTACATATATATATATACGCCATTGCGATAACGCACGTATCGGCTGTATCGTGCCTTGTTTACATTTGTATACACCTCTTATCCGCGTCTGCATTTTGGGCGTCTACGAGGTAGTTTCCATATGTAGACGCATGGGACTTGGCTGTATTTCATGCCTGGCGTATCCAAGATAAAACATGCTCTGTGCGATATATAAACGCCAGGCGTATATATGATACAAAAAAAAAAAATTGCGACCCCCAGCCCGCCCCGTCCTGTGGGTGTTGGTAGAGGTTGCACCAACACTGACCCGCCACCCGCCACCCGCCACCCGCCACCCGCCACCCGCCACCCGCCACCCGCCACCCAAGAAAAAAAAGCTGGGTTTATTATACATATTTAATGAAAAGATGATAAATATATCAAAATTGATAATATAACATTGGATTTTCCATATACAAAGGACTTAATGGCTAATGACATATGAAATATGATACAGTGGTGTCCCCAAGTGGCAGAGACCGGAAATATCAGAATCAGGAGTATATATATGAATAAGGCGTATATATGAATGAGGCGCCTACAGATAAGGCTTATACACACAGGGAATAGGACAACCTTGTAGACACCCCTAGATAAGGCGTCTACGACACGGATAACAGGTCGAACTTCTAGACGCAAAATCCTACTGTTAGACGCGTTTCTCATACATATGTAAAGCAGTAGGTTTCGTGCAGTGATAGGCATGGTATGAGAAGGATTGGCCTTTGATATAGCAGTAAATCTACCACTGCTGCAGATGAAGGAGAGAAGTGGCTGCAGTGGGACTCAAATTAACAAAGTCTGGTGCTCTTTACCAATCCCCATCCCGGTTGCTTTCATAATGGTTGCATGCAAGCATGTCCAGTCTGTACCACCAAGAGGCAAGGCTACCAAGAGGGTGAACAGATTGGTGATTGCTGTCCACCCCAGCAGACCTTACAGCTCTGTGGTAGACCCAGACCTTACAAACAGAAATTGAACGATGAGTTTTCACAGTCTATAAAAAAGATTTGTGTCCATTATTGTTGGCCCATGGCTATCACACTCCAAATTTCATTTGACTTCCAAAACTCTGGTGGTTTCATCATCCCGCAATTTCTTGATGTGTTGCTCTTTGCTCTGGTCTGTAACCACTTGCCGTGGTCACTACTTTTTATATTAACACTTAATCTATGTTTCAGGTGTAGTCTTGGAACCTGGCCATCAAAACCATATTTTTATATACAAAATAAAGTTAACAATGAATAAAAAATAGTTTTACCTTTGATTCTGTAGAAAATGAAAAATAAATAAAACAACACCGTAATTGTGGCCTACTAACAAGTCCTCAATATTTACAAAGCCTTTTTCTTAAATATGTAATACTCTACTCACGTTTGCAATCAGCTGTCTCAGAAATCTACAGGTGGTGTGAAGGAAATGTGTTAATGATTAATACTGCTAAAAACCATGTCATGTTGGTATGGTACGAGACCGAAGGTTAAAAGACTGACTCCGCTAAGCATTACTTGCAGTGGTAAGGTACTGCCTACCTGTGTAAATTATAAATATTTGGGAGTAACCATAGATGCCATGCTGAGTCTAAACGAACATATGAAAGGTGTACAAAAATTGGTTAATGCCAGACTATGCAAACTACAAAAGCTGAGAAGCAGACTGTCAGTTGAAGTGACCAGACAGATTTATATGAGCACAATATGTCCAGTAATGGAGTATGCATACTTTCTGCATGATGGGCCGAGTAGTTCTCAAATCGCAAAACCAAAGCGACTGCACAATAGGGCGTTGAGGATCATTAGAGCGAACTTGGTGAGTAGTAACGGCTGCAGAGGGCGCTTGCGAGGACACGCACCCCCTCTATCGGACGTTCACAAGACCACTTTTAGTCACGTGACCTGCAGTTTTCGTTTCAACTTCAGACTGAAAAGACGTTTAAATTTCCACCCACCCACCCTGCATGAACTTTTCTCCAACTTGGGTGAATTTCTAGGGTCTTTGTATTTGATAAATTCACCAATTATCGTATATCAATTATTACATGTTCTTAATCAACTTTAAAATTACATGTATAATCAACATCTACCTTTGAATACTTTCAGTATTCCAATTTCATGTTATTAACAATTTAAATACAATTCGTAATACCTACACTTTGTATTACTCATCGGTATTACTTTCCATAAATTGTTATACTACGTATAAAATTTCCAAAGTATAATAAATACACTATACTACAATACGCTCTCTGCTTAGTCATCAGAAATGTTAGAGTCAGAGCTGTGGGGATTGAGAAGCTCCATTCAATTTGCAAGATTGAAAAGCTAAAGATGCATAGACTAAGACAGCTGACGTCAATCTTTTATAAAAGGTCAAAACAAGAATATCATGTAAACACAATGTTACGAGGGACAAGAAGTGATGAAAAGATAAAATTTAATGATTATAGGTTTTAGTCAAATGGGTATAAGAACAGCCCAGAGTATCGAGGGAAGGCTATATTAGTAAGAATGGAGTATTGAGTGGAGCGCCTTATGGATCCGTGGTGTGCATGCAAAGAGTGTAATTTGTCAGAATTTTCACCTTCACTCTCCTCATCCTTTCATCTATATATTTACTGTATATATAACTTTAATAAATTGATGATCCTGTAAGAATTACTGTGAGAAACCATCTAAGAGTGAATGCCATTATTTCATGGAAGGTCTGTAATGCCAACAGAATGAAATAAAATATGTAAAAAAAACAACTAAAAAAAAACAATGTTTCAAATATCCGGATCGAAAGAGTTCCAATAGCAGGCTCCTCTACAAATTGCACTGGCTATATAACTTCTAATCTAGGGCCTTACTATGTTAGATCGAATACTGCCTCCTGATCATGTATATCAAGCAGTATGTTAAAGAAATGAATCATCAGGTTTAAGTTTAAACATGTATTGGCAAGATGAGTTTTCCTTCTATTGATCAAGTACAGAACCCTTGCTTGCTTGTATAGTATGTCTATATCAACATCTCTGCCAGTACTATACATCATTTTCAGAGCCCTGTTCTGTAACTATTAAAGTTGTTTCAGTTTTTTGTTATTAGTTTTTTACAAGGTTGAAAAACTCAGCACAGCATTTCCATTCAGATATTTTCTAGTTTTATCAAGTTTTATGCACAGCTAATTGCATTCTATTGACATTATCTGCTAGTTAAAGTGTAGGCTAGGATTCATTGTCACACCTAAAGATTTCTAATTATAGAATCACTTTAGTTTGTTCTGGTCCAATCAGATGTGCAGGTCTTAAATTAGCTTCAGTCTTTGGTACATCCTACAAACCATAGTTGCCGTTTCTTGCTTATTTACTATGACTTTGTTTGCTTAACACTATTTGGAGATTTTCTCTTATTTGTCGTTCATTCTAGTTGTTAATTCTCAATCTTTCTTCCCTAAACAAACATGACTATGTCATGACACTAGTGCCAGGCTAAACCCCTGTGCCGCTGCCATGTTCAACAGGTGTAATAGGCTTAACTGTCTTGTAACAATATTGTCATTGCAGTCGGCTAAATCTCAGATGCAGGCCTTGCTCCCAAGCTATTCACAAGATCTTTTTTAGAAATTAATTTATTACTCTTTCTTCTATATGAAATTCTTCTTGGCAACTTAGTCGAGTCCATGATTCACACTATTTTGCATCATACAACTGCATTGACAAAGATAACGCTAGGTTAGTAGCCTGATTTGGGGAGGTAAGTATGATAGGGGTAAGCTGGCAGAAGATGAGGTAGGAAAGGTGAAAAATAATGCAGTAAGAATAGAGCATAGGGGTACTGCCATGTTCAACAGGTGTGATAGACCTAACTGTCTTGTAACAATATTGCTATTACAGTCTGCTAAATCCCAGATGCAGGCCTTGCTCCCAAGCTATTCACAAGATTTTGTTTAAAAATCAGTTTATTATACTTGTTCCTAGATGAAATTCTTCCGGTAACTTAGTCGAGTCTGTAACTAACACAGTTTTGCAACATACAACTGCCTTGACAAAGATAACGCTATATTAGTAGCCTGATTTGGGGAGGTAAGTATGATAGGGGTGAGCTGATGGAAGATGAGGAAGGAGAGGTAAAAAACAATGAGCATAGGGGTACTTGATGATTTATTTAGAAGGTCTATGTATAAACTGTCCAGGTTTGCAAGTTGTTGCTCTATTGGTGGGATTTTTTCTCTCAGTCCATGCCACAATGGACTTTTTCTGGTAAAATGAGGTCTTCAATCATTTGCTTTTCAATTTCACACCATCTCACACAAGATCTTTTTGATCTAATACAAGTACAAGAGGGACAAAATATATGTGTTCAAAAATGTTTATTACATAGACAACAATGATGAGGGGTAAATAATTTAAAGTCCAGAGACCTCGCTGATCCAGTCGCGGTAGGCAGAGATCCTTGTGTAAGCAGAGGGGGTGTTGAGGTAGCAGCCACGCTGTCCGAAAGATGTAACACCAGCAAGCTTGCCTCCGCAGACTGCTGGGCCACCAGAGTCACCCTGTAACAGCAATAGTAACTTAAAACCTGGTTGAAGTATTGAATTTAGGATTGATAATGCTTTGAGGTCAATCAATACAATATCAAAAATAGCCATGAAACTTGCATAGAATATGTGTAAAATATCATAGCTATCATTGTTAGGCACATTAATGATAACATTAAAGACAACCTGTAATATTTCGTGATGAAACAATCAAGTTTTGGTTCAGGCTACAATTTTGCCCTGTACCCTGTTAATCCATTCACTGATATCAATACCTGTTCTAAGTCATGGGGCTCTGCCAAATATGAACAGAACCTCATAGTGTGCCCTTATATATACCTGATGCAGATTTTAGATGACCAAAGGATAAAGCTAATGCACACATAACAATATTTTTCCATGCAATGTGCTTGCACTATTGGACAGGAAATATTGCAAGGGAGGGATGCTTAGCTCAGCCCCAGGCTTCTGCCCCTACGTGCCGGCTCGTTCAGAACGAATTTCTCCGAAACAACTCATAAATCTACCCCGTACTGTCACCATAACTATGGTTTCACATATTACTACTACAGCAGCCTATTTCAGGGTGTGTATTTGGTATCATGCAGCATAACAAAAGGGTTAACAGGTCCCAGCTCCCAGCTCATTGGGCCACCTAGCAGGTGGTTCTGTAAAAACCTGCAATATCACAAGGAAAAGAATTGACATGTCAATTCCCAAGGGCCACATGTAGCTTTTTCCCTTTTGGAGGGGAAATATAGCATGTGACTTTCTGCCTCAATAATACCTCCCAGTCCCTGTACACTACTATATGTTACTGAGAGAACATCTTGAGGGGACATTTACAGCAACTTTTCACTCCTGATATGCAAATTTTGCATTGGCTTTAATGTGGATACAGGCACTTACGTTGCAGGATCCCTTGCTGCCCTCATCCCAGACACAGATGTGGGTCTCTCCAGTGTTGCTCCAGTACTGCTGGCACTCAGCTACTGACAGAGCCTTCACGTTAGCGGCCTGCAGGGTGGTGGCCAGAGATCCTCCTCCTTTCAACGAGAAAATAGACAATTGTTATATGGTCACTCAAATGGGCCTAAAAATATTATTTCTTGCTTTAGGCTTTTGGAATAATAGGTCTTTTGAAATCTGTAACAGTATGATGAACCATTCTTATGAGTAAGTAAAGGATTTGATTACATGGCCATGAGCCTCTTATGTCCAATTTAGTTCAGTTCAGATTAATCCCAATGGAGCATTGCCAATGATATCAAATTTTATAAACCTTCTGCTATGTCCTCTATTCCCTTAGACTGAAGACAGCATGACTAGCTTTATGTGCTAATCTAGAGTTGCTGACAATATAACACCTTACACCACAATACTCACCAGTGGTAGTGATGAGAAAATAGACAAATGGGTCTAAGTAGACTTCAACAATTTCTTGCTTTAGGCTTTGGGAAAATTAGGTTTGTCGAAATTTGTAACAGTATGATGAACCATTCTTATGGGAAAGTAGATGATTTGATTATATGACCATAAAGCTCTTGTGTTGAATTTAGTTCAGTTCACATCAATCCCAAATGAGAATTGCAAATGACATTGAATTTGATAAATGTTCCACCATGTGCTTCATTCCCTTAGACTGAAAACAACATGACTAACTATTTGTGCTCATCTGGGCTTTCTGACAAATTAGCACCTTACACCACAATACTCACCAGTGCTGGTGACTCCCCATCCACTGATGACACAGCTGGCACCATCAAGGTTGGCTCCGGATGGCTGCATGGGAACTGTGGCCACGTACTGGTTCATCTCCACACTGTTGATCAGCTTGATCATGGCAATGTCACCCAGGAGGGTACGCCTGTTCCAGCTGGGGTGCTGTATATGTAGATATATGCAGCTTTATTATACAATGTCATTGTCATGATATGAGGCTCACCATCAGTGAATTCTATCATAGTATGTAGATGTAATCTTGATATTATATCTTTTGAATTTAAAAACATGTTGAAATATCATTCTGTCAATTATTCTGGGAGGTTTCATTCTCACTTTAAATCAGTATAGCAGATCCAACCACTCACGCTAATGATATCCTCAATGTAGTAGCCAACAGGAGCGCCAACACTGTTGTCACCACGGGTGTGCAGTCCCATCACAACGTACAGACCGAAACTGAAGTGCAAGTGGGAATATTTTCTCATCATTATCTGTTGTCTATTTAACTCTATAGCACCAGGTTCCCACAGCAGGGCAACAATCAAGGAGCCAGGTACTAGTACCGATGAATGCCGCCAAAGGATATTACTATGCAGCAATTTCCAAGAGAATGCGGCCACTGGTATCAAATACAAGTTGATATTGTGTATGTATTAGCAGTGTCTCATGTACAAGAAGAGATGTAGTCAATACGGCACATGAGGTGAAGAAGACACTTACGGTCCGGCACCAACACAGTGGGCAGCAGTGACAATCCAGGTGTCAGAGACTAGAACACAGCCACAGGTGTGTCCCGGGAAGGTCTCAATGGGTGTCCTCCTGCCAAGACGTTGGAGGGATCCCTGGTAAGGGAACTCACCCACGCGGGCATCACGGCCTGAAAATGCAAACAGAGTTTACAATATTCTAATAACTGCATAATCAAGGAAGTGAGCATGTATTCCTCAATTCAAGGAAAACCCACCTTAGAGATCTGATGATAATGAGAACATGGAATAAAGTAATATAAGCATTTATTAAAGATTGTAGAACCAAAGTCAAAGCTATGACACAGTCTTAATATCACGGTTGTCCTCTTCGTGTAGCTGTGCTATTGCTCCTATTTTACAGAGGAATATTTTGTATTTCTCACCAAAAAACCCAGTAACTCAGTTCATGTTATAGACATTCTGCCTCATGTATGTATTGTCAGACAATGTCATTCGGTATAGTGAAAATGAAGAATGTTTGTACTATATTCACTGACATAAAAACTGTTTTAACCAAAATGATGATAAAAGAAAAAAACCATTCAAACTATATTCTTCATATCTAACTTCCTTTAACTGTTTTGAATTAGCAAATGATCAGAATAATAAGAATTGGCTCACCTCCGATGATGTGTGGGTCCACACGGGCCTCAAGGGCAGGGATGGCAAAAGCCAGAAGGGCAACAACAAGAAGACCGTTCATCTTGTCTAGAGTTGAGAAGATGATGTTAGGGAGCACCACAGTGTTTCTTATAGTCATCAGTCGTGTGTGTGTGTGAACCAACATGTGGTCCATCAGTGTACATAGATAAAGATTAACTCATATTGCAGCCACCAGGACCCACCAGACCCTGCACAAGGGTAAGCTTCGGTAATATTGATAATGATGATATGGCAAGCTGTTTCTTTTTTTCTTTTTTTTTATTACACAAAAGGGTGTACAATCATGACCTCTGCATAGCAGTTCTTCTGGTCAGTCCAGCGATGTATACAATGAACGATTGTCATTAACATAGCACTTTCCTGTATGTACATATACAAATATATATAAGGATGGTGATGATAGATGAGGATGACTATGAAGTACAAGGGAAAGATTAAACAACTCAGTATTTTTCAAAATATTTTAACTTCAGGTAAGTTTTATACGAGTGCATGGAACCGGCCTGAATTTCTTTCGGCAGCTCATTCCAAGCTGTCATCGAACTATATAGAGGGCTTCTTTGGAAAAATGCAGTACGAGGCCGTTTTAATTTAACTATGATTTTGTTCTGATTCCTGGTACGTGGCTCGTCTATCGGTTCGATATTTTCAGCATATTTCCTGATGTTCAGAAGGCACAAATACTTTCATCTTGTTCCTAACATTTGAACTTTACACTTTTGATGTAATGATTCCATTGACATTTCTCCCCTCAAAGTTTTTGTACAGATCCTTAACCCATGATTTTGCAGTTTCTGAAGTTTGTCCTTTAGTCGTACATTCGCACCTTCCATAAAGTAACCTGGGTAATCAAACAAGGGAGCAATTAACGTCTTATAAATCTCTAGACTGATGTCCAGGTTAATGAATTTCCTTATTTTAGAGAGTTTGAACAGACGATGGTTAACTTTTCTAACAGTGTCGCTTACACATCTCTCCCAGCTCAGGGTCTCATCTAGATGTATTCCCAAGTATGAGAAAGTTTTACAAAAAGGCAATTTCATATTGTTAATCCTAATTTGGTGCACTTCACTTTTATAATTTATTTTATTAAGTTTATTTTTAGAGCCGAATATACAGATTTTTGTTTTCTTTGTTTTTACCAACATATAATTCTCGTCACACCCATTTGATATTAGAGTTACGTCATGTTGTAGCCGGCAATACGTATGGCCGCCGAGTAGACCGCACGCACGGAAGCCCGCTCCACATGGCAGTTCGGATTTAACAAGTACAAGGACTATTTGCCGTATTTTGATGCATCAAGTAGTGGTATAAGGTATTCAAGATACCCCTGGACAAATATCTACGAGCTGAAGGTTGGTGTTAAAGGCAAATCAATGAACATTTCTCTATAGTGCAGTTTTGAAAATAGTGGAGCACGTGATGACTAACCGTGGCAGACGTAGGTCGCGTGGCAAAACTACAGAGAACTCCGAGGCACAGGCCCGGCACAGTGTTGGGAAGAAAAGAAACCGTACTATTTCCAAAGAATTGATAGTATCTCCTACAACCATGGCTGATCAAAAGCGATATAGAAGTGAAGACGGAAAGTTTGCTCCCAATAATACTGTAGCTGAAGAAAATCTAGCTAGTAGTATCATAATTGTAGAAAGCCAGGCAGGTAACTCTACTACTAATGATCGACCCAACCCTACAGCTAGCGATGAAGAGCCTAGTTTGCGTACACTTATTCTAGATATAGGTTTGAAGATGAGGGAGGAAGTTAAATTACTTAGTGATAAGATGGACACTGTCAAAGAAGAACTAGCAAATAACCTATCTCAGCTTCGGGCTGAAATGTTCCGTGATACACAGGCAGAAATCAAATCAGCCATGATACATGTCGATGAAAATCTGGTACAGCTTAAAACGCTACACACAGACTTGGAGAAATCGCATAACTCGTTATCTAAGTCGGTCAATGACAACAAGCAGCTCTTAGATTATCTCTTGACTAAGGATAAAGTTGTTGGCGGTTCCCCGTCAGAGGCTAATCCACAAGTCAATTTGTCCCGGGATAATCGTACTTATGCCAGTATTACTATGTCTGGGCCAAAGCCAATGGACCGTTTTACGAGATGCTTTATTGCTGATAGAGAGAGAAATATAGTGATACTGGGTGTCCCCTTCTTCCCACAGGAGGATTTGAAAATGATTTTTCATCAACTTGTTAGTGAAACAGGGCTATATTTCAAGCCTGATGATGTACTAAATATTACACGATTGGTAGGGAGAAACAATCAAACACAAGATCAGATGGGGAGACCTAAACCCGTTATGGTGTCATTTACAAACTTGGCAGCCTGTGAGAGATTTCTCTCTAATGCATATCGTATATCTGGGGCATCACAGGGATGGAACGTTGTAGTAAAACCGGATGAACCTTGGAGTGTGAGACGAGCCCGTGGTATTTATAAAATGATAGCAGGGTTCCAGAGACGAATTGGGGGAGACGCCGAACTGGTCCCTGAGGGGATTAAAATCAAAGGGCACGTTTTCAACTTTGCTGATTTGAACCAAATCCCAGCAAGCTTTTTCCCTCCAGACTGGGACCCTGAGCAGAAACGGAGACAAGGTGACACACGTGTAACGACTACCCGTCCTCCTTCCTTGTTGAATCCAGACGTTAGGAAATCTATAATTACTGATATCACGAATGCATTGGCTAAGGATCGACCTAAGGTTGTATCACTACCTGCAGAGAACACAAGAGGCGACACCTCGGACAGAGATATAGCTAGTGGCGCAACCAATACCCACACTCGAGTAACTGTTGACTCGGAACGCCCCGCACTTGAAAAGAGTAATGAGGCGGAACATATCGAGATTGACGCAATTGACGAGAAGAGCAAAGAGCAGCACCCGTTGACCCATAGGATTCCAGAAGGGGAGGGTACGCGCAAATCAAAATTAGGCACGATTCTGTTCGCGGGTCAGAGTTCCTTCTTAAGTAACTTCTTCATCTGTGACTTAAGGCTATCGATCCCTTGGAAAACCTACAACGAACATGATGAGGAAATATATGAAGTAATTCAAACCCACACATTTAACTGTGTAGAGCAAGCATTCGCATACACTAAGGCAGGCCTGGCTGGAGATGCTGATTTGGGGGCGCATATATTGAATAGCAGCTCACCTAAGTACATTAAACACCTAAGTAAACAAGTCAAAACTAATGGCTGGGACTCTATCAAAATCTCAATTCTGGAATCATTAATCTCATTGAAATTCACACAAAACAAAGCCCTGGCAGAGCGCTTGCTGGCTACCTATCCTAGTAAATTGATAGAGGCCACCCTCGACCCATTCTGGGGAGGTGGCGCCAAGTATAATGATCCTATTTATGACCAATTCAACTGCACAGGGGAAAATCACACAGGTCGCATTCTCGAAAGGGTGCGGACACAACTAAAGGCGGTCCCGGTGGCTACATAAGTATATCTGTCAATACTCTGTTAGACTAATCCAACACTAGTAATAATGGCACGTTTGTTTATCGGGGATTCCAGGGTGAACTATTTACGCAATGACATACGTATGATGCAGAATTTTGTGTGTGTTTCCTTAAAAGGAGCCGGATTCAACAGAATCAGGGACTATTTGCATAAACCCGGTGTTCTTATTGGTGTGGATGTCATATACATATCTTGCGGGATTACCGAAGTAACGACAAAGTGTAAACATACAGGACTGGTCTCTCTCCGTCGTGAAACGTCCAAGGAACTACTTGATAGAACAACGCAGCAGTGCTTGGCCATCCGTAGGGATGTTAGTGACTTGGTACCCAACTCAAAGGTAATATTTACTACCTGTTATGCGATGGATATCACTGCATATAACCGGGGAAGCAGGACGTATACCCATCAACAACAAGAAATTATCGATAGGTGCCTGGATCTTTCAGCGGAACTTGGTAGAATTAATGATAGGTTAAATTATTATACCCCTAGAATCCACCACACCTTACACAGGTATAGATGCTCAACGCGCTCCTACACACACGCTCTCCATAAATTAACTGATGGTTGTCACCCGTCTGGTCAGGTATCGAACAGGATAGTTGGTATTATAATCAGGGCGCTCTTGAACAATGTTAATGCTGGCAGGCACATCTAATGGACTGTTGATATAATCACAAGATACGAATCTATATCACCTAGTCGGTTATAGCCTATGGGTACTAAATGTATCTCTGATTCTGTTCATCTGGTTTCTTGTGTTTCCACCAAATATGTATGATCATATGAATATTATACTTATGAAGGAGTTGGTGACTAAATTGTTGTTGTTGCTGTTGTAAACGGATAATTTGTTGTTGGCTTTACTTAGTCTGCAAGAGCAAGATTGCTGGTCGTAAGGTCCCGGTGTTGTAAGTATTTACGTTGGGTTATTGACATATACTCGAGACGGCTTTACATAGTCTATAACGAGTTCAAGTTGATGTCCCTCTATATGCGGATTACGATTGGTTGTTATTACTATTATTATTATTGTTACTATTACCTTTTATTTTATTTTTATTTTATTATGTTATTATTATCTCGGATTATGCCTACGATGATGTTAAACGAATGTCAATGTAAATTGTATAACTAACTAGCTAGGCAGATTCTAATATCGTTATATGCTTATGTATAGCTGTGTGGAGCGGCACGCGATTCTTTGCCTCGCGTTTTCATCCTACGATTCACCCACCTTGGGTTAGCGAGATAAAGTATCTCAAAGGCTACCCTTGGTGAAGATATCTCTCTGGCCAGCTCAGATTATGCTCGCCCGTGAATTCACAAATTTGATCATACACATACTCATTATCATCTCTAACATTATTATCAGCGATATATATGTAATTAATCAGTTAGTTCATACATGGAAGGAATTAGAATCTGGTATAGAGGATTTATGTAATAGTTATAATGAAGTCAAATAATAGTTTACACATAGGGTTTTTAAATGTACGGAGTATTATGAAACACTTAGACCAGGTTAGGCTCTTGTATAAGCATGTAAACATTATGTGTTTTGGCGAATCCTGGCTATCTGAAATTGTTACAAATGATTTGGTAAATTTCCCAGGAAAAACTATTTTCAGACTGGATCGGACTCAGGGGGTTGGTGGTGGATTATGTTGCTACGTTGATGACTTATTAGCTAAATACTGTACCGTGAACACCACTCATAGTGTGTCCACTAGACAATATGAAATACTAGTATTGGAGTTAGAGAAACCCAACTGTAAGAATCTGTTATTAGTTATATACTACAAACACCCAAGTATGAATACCGTATTATTTTTAGACATGTTACAGAATGTATTGAATGATCGAAGGTTTAAGAATAAGGAAAAATGGATGTTAGGGGATGATAACTTGAATACAATAACTAGGAACAGCGTGGATAGTGGACACTTAAGGAATTTTTGTTATGAAAATGGGCTCAGGAATCTCATATCAGGTGTAACGAGGCCAAGCTCTAAGACTTGTTTAGATCATATATTAACTGATTCCTTTTGTGTTTCATCTTATAAGATAGACGATAATTTGCTAAGTGACCACCTAGCGGTAATTGCAGTACGTAAGTATAAGTTGCCGGAAAAGGTTAAATGTGAATTTGAAGGTAGATCCTACCGAAGATTCAGATTAAATGAGTTCCAAGATCATTTAGTTAATCTGGACTGGACAAATTTTTATGCGGAGGGAGACCCAAATCTACAATGGGAAATCTTATTAAAAGCTATTACGTCATACCTAGATATTAATTGCCCGATTACTCAAATGAAATTTAAAAGAACTAAAGAACCCTGGATGTCTGACTTCATTATGGATCTTATGACACAGCGGAGAGAACTAACCAAGTTACTAAAAAAACATGGGACTAGTGTATTATTGGGCAGGGTGAGGGACCTAAAAAAGAAAATAAATACTGAAATTCGCAATGCGAAGACTACTTATTGGAAGGAACTTATAGATGACTCTAAATCTTGTCCACGAAAGTTTTGGAAAAATGTGAAAGGGATTTATGAACCGAATTTGAGTACTACACCAGAAGGTCTGTTGGATGATGATGGCTCTCCGCTATATGGTCTTGATTTAGCTAACAAAATGAATGTGTTCTATTCCTCTATTGGCGATTCTTCGTCAGATATACAGCGTTGTCTCAGTGAAGAACAGCATAGTACAGCTAATGATAGGACTCGCATAACTAATCCTGAAGGTATTCCCGTAATGATTGGTGATCAGAGACAGACAAATATCTCGATGTTACGAAAACCTGTTGTTGATTTAGGTAAACTTTTTAAGTTGTTGAAGGAAATTAATATTCATAAGTCGAGTGGTATTAAGTTTGTGAACTCTAAAATCCTACAAGAAGCTTTCTTTGTGCTGATACATCAACTGCATAACTTGTTACAAAATTGTATTGATCAAAATATTTTCCCAAAGGCATGGGCTGAAGCAGAGGTAGTCCCAATTCCTAAAGGTACTGTTCAGAGTAAATTAGGTGATTGGAGACCAATATCCCTACTTCCACTACCCGGAAAAGTTCTAGAACGTATTTTACATAAAACAGTTAGTACTCATTTAGAAGATGAAAATTTGTTAAATCCCTCTCAATTTGGTTTTAGGCCCAAACGTGGAACTACCGATGCAGTGCTTGGTCTGACACAGGATCTATATAGGTATAGAGACCTGGGTCAACTGACAGCCTGTGCCTTTATCGATTTTAGTAAGGCATTTGATAGAGTTGATCACCGAATCCTCTATAGGAAGTTAGAAAAATTGAATCTAGAAAGAAGTGTGATACAATGGTTTAAGTCCTACTTGGGTGACAGATCGCAGCGGGTACGTATAGGCAATTCGTTGTCTAATAGCTTAAGTATTCACGCGGGAGTACCGCAAGGCAGTATCCTGGGGCCTCTATTGTTCAATTGTTTTATAAATGATATCATGTTTGTGCCATTTGCATCGAAACAAATTTTTTACGCTGACGACTTGGTATTATATTTCTCTTCTGATAACGTACCTGAAATAATGGAAACCCTACAAAAAGACCTTGAAAAGCTCGAATCGTGGTGTATAACAAATAAAATGAAAATTAACACTGATAAAACAAAATTATGCCTATATGGTTCTAAAATACTTCTAAACAAAACTGGCTTAATGCCTGAAGTTAAAGTGGGTGGTAAATCTTTGCCAACTGTTAAGAGTTTTAACTACCTGGGAATCCAAATAGACAGTGAGTTAAGCTGGGAAAATTGTGTTGTAAATACTTTAAAGAGGGTTAATTATAGATTGTTTAGACTGGCGAAAATACGAAAACATATTACACGAAGTACTGCAATACAGATTTATAAGACATTAATATCACCTTTATTTGATTATGGAAGTTATTTTATACAAGGTGCAAAGTGTGTTTACTTGTCAAAGCTTCAGCGGATGCAGAATAGAGGCCTCAGGATCTGTACAAGGACAACTATAAGGGAAAAAGGTATTCAGGAGTTACATAAGGAATGTGGTGTACAATATTTGGACAAAAGGATGAAATATCTACTGTATGTTTATATGTATAAATTCACTAAACCTATTATGATCACGGACAACCCACGTACCAGGAATGATCACAAGATCTGTCTAAAAATGAGAAAACCTAATACCAGTTTCTTCCGGAAAAGCCCGATATACCGGGGAATGATGATTTGGAATAACTTGGACGCAAATATTCAACGTAGTAGTGTAGGAACCTTTAAGAAAGAGATTAAAAACATGTTATACAAGTAAACATATACTAGACTGTTCTGTTAGAGACCATCTCACATTGCATATATCTCATCATCATCTAAGCCCCATTGGGCACATGTATATTTGTATTTTTGTACCAGGAATTGTTAATGTTCTGAAAATATGTATGACGGTAACGGAGGTGTACGTTACCTGCTTACGCAGATGTCACCTATGCTTTATTATGGCGCAAATAAAAAAAAAAAAAAAAAAAAAAAGTGGCTGCGATGAGATCGGTATCTAAAGTGTACAACACCAAATCATCTGCATAGAACAAATGTTTGCATACTAATCCTAAATCTTGTATATCATTGATAAAGCAATTAAATAAAAGGGGGCCTAATATACTGCCCTGTGGCACACCTCATTTAGATGGCATAAAGGTTGACAAAGAATTGCCGAACCTTACCCGTTGTGTCCTGTTAGCTAAATAATTTTCTACCCAGTTGATAATTTCCTTTCCTAAACCCATTTTATTTTTTAGTTTCCTTAATAATTTAGCGTGATTTACCCGGTCGAAAGCTTTACTATAGTCTACAAATACGCATACAGCTAATCTTCCCTCATCCCGCTCAGTGTATAAATATTGGACTAATTCAGTTACCGCGTCTATTGTACCCCTGCCTGCCCTGAAGCCAAACTGATGTGGATTTAATCAATTCTCATCATCTAGAAATTGTGTTAACATTTGATGCGTTATTTTCTCTAACAATTTACCAACTACTGATAACAAAGATATTGGGTGCCAGTCGCTTGCCCGCTAAGATTGACAATTTTTTCGGTATTGGCACAATTGTCGCTTTTGCCCATTCGATCGGGAATATACCCTGTGATAACGATGAGATGAATAAATACCTCACCTGATCCACCAGAACAAGTAAAGAATCTCTTAACACCCTCAAGTTTATCTCCTCCATACCACTTGACTTAGACGTATTGATAGACTTGACCAGTTTATAGACTTTATCTAAGGTAACATTATAATCATGATTGGTCATATCTATACTATCTTGTAGATATCCTTGTTTGAGTTGTATCAAGTCACTGCCATCTAAATTATTTTGATTGGCACCATCAGACGAAGAATCACCAACCGACGTAAAATGCTTGTTGAGGAAGTTAGGTATTTCATTAAATGGAATTTGTTTTCCAGTATCGCTGTCCTCTAATTTATTCAGTTCAACTACTCTTTTTTTTTATATTTTTTTTTTTAGTTCAAATTGTTTTATTGTCGGAAAGCAAACATTGATCTTACAAAAAGCCATCACGGTTTTCATCCTTCAACAGCGAAGGGGTGTCCTTTTTGTTTGTTGACAATAAAATACAGTCATGTTATCAGCCCATTGTGGCTGGTTTTCATAACACGCCGTTGTGTACGTGTTGTACCCGCTTTGTATTACATGAGCATTTGGTATAAGTATAGTCATAGCTATTTTTACATAGTGAGAAAGACTTTTTAAACCTTTTAAACCTTTTAAATCGCGGAAAATAGTGAGAAGTTTTCAGTCAATTGTATATGTTTTCTTCTTTTCTTTTCTTTCTTCGACCTCGGTTGGATTGTCCGTATGGTGATATATGTAACATACTATGTATGTGGCATAATATGGTAGTACGAGTGGGAGTATATGTGACATAAGGGGTATATAATGCATGGTAGAAGGCAGGGGGTATACCGTCATTTGCTAACATCCGCATTAGCACATGTTATATTACAAATTTTAAAAAAAAAACATATCACAGGGTCAATATTAATTTGATCCATTGTAGCTTCGTACAGTAAACACAAAATACGGCGTCAGTCATCACAGTACATATAACACTTATTCGTCACAGTGTGTGTAACATAAATCGTCAAAGTGTATACAACATCATTTGTCACAGTGTATGAAACATATCATATACCATAAGACAGGTGTAGGAGATTTTCAGAGTACTATATAGTATAGTGAATCTGGTTAAGGACATAGTAGATCAGGTTTGCAGTTATTCGATAAAAAGGTTTAACAGTACATACTATCCATTTGGTATATTCGGAATAGTTTCGCGCATTGCATCCCTGTTAACTCTCTTAAATTCCTTCATTGTTGGTGTTTGCCTGGTGACAGGGGCAAGTGTGTTCCACAAAACATGGCCATAGTACTCAATGCTCTGTGTGTATAATGCACAGTTTGGTATCTTAACTACAAGGGTAGGGGCATCATGGCCTCGTGTGGGAAGTGGACGGTAGTCTCGATTTTTGGGTTTCTGAGCCTTTGTGTATAGGTAGTTTAGTAGGTGATTTCTTCTTCTTGCGTGTAAAAAAGGGATACTACTGTTTGCGTGAAGGTTCAAAATACTAGTTCGATAATTTGCACTTAGACAGATCCTTAGACATTTGTTTTGGGCTCGTTGGAGTTTGTCCAGCATATATTGTGAGCAGTTATTGAATAGATAATCCCCATAGTCGAGGTAGGGCAAGATCGTAGTTTTGTAGAGATAAATAGCGTTTTCGTGGTTCATATATTTCTTCATTTTGCTCAGTTGGTATGTTTTAAAGGCCACTCTTTTTAATATTTCTTATATATGAAGTTTAAAATTTAAGTTTTCATCTAAGATAATGCCTAGATATTTGTAACTGTTTACTCTGTTTAATCTTGTACCATTCATGAATATATTGATATCTCTTATATTTTTGCATCGAAAGGGCGTCCTGAAAGTCATAAGTTTTGTTTTGGAGGTGTTTACTGTCAGCTTATTTTGCTCTGCCCATATTTCAAAGAGGTCAATTGTTTCCTGCAGTTTTATCCTGATTTCCTCTCCATTATTACCTTCAGTGTAGAAAACAGTGTCGTCTGCGTATAGCATAGCCTTTGATTTTTTTATACAGTCAATAATGTCATTCACATATATTAGAAATAGCGATGGCCCCAAATTGGAGCCTTGTGGGACACCGCAGACCACCCGCTCCGCCCCCGAAAGAACTCCATTGGCTTTGGTTCTTTGTGTTCAATTACTTAAATAGTTTTTAATCAAATTTAGATTTTTTCCTTTGACTCCATATAGTTCCAACTTTGTCAGCAGGATCGGGTGGTCTACGGTATCGAAGGCCTTCTTAATGTCTATAAAGATTGCCCCCGTCACCAGTCCAATGTTTATGTTACTATAGATATCATCGGTAAAGTCTGCGACTGCGCCCGTTGTGGAATGCTCTTTTCTAAAACCCGATTGTTTCTCAGTGAGTATATCATTTTCTTCCAGGTAGGTCATTAGTTTTTGATTGAAAATCTTCTCTAAGAGTTTTCCTTGGACAGGTAATATAGATATTGGTCTTAGATTAGAGCATTCCCTCGGGTTCCCCCCTTTAGGTATCGGGGTCACAACACTTTGTTTCCAGCTTACAGGTATTTCCCCGTCTTCAATTATGAGGTTACATAGTTCGGTAAATTCTTTGGCAAATATCTTCAGAAAAGTTTACAATACCATTGAGTTTACATTCAGAATACCTGAGGGTTTGCTTGTTTTCATTTGTTGTATTACCTTTGTCATTTCAGGAATTGATATATTGACATCCGCCATTACATGTGGCGACACATTACCATAAAAGTACCAGGGTGTGTATTTACCCGCCGCTAATTTCGGACCTATTCCACTAAAGAATGTGTTTATAAACGATGCCGTATTCTCGGTTTGGATTTGTCATTTAGTGTTATTTCTACTTCGTGTCTTTTTTGAACTCCTGGTAGTATACTGTTCATGGTTCTCCAGAATTTCTTCGGGTTTTCTTTGTTTTCTTCTAGCTTAGTCATGATAAAGTTTTGCCTCGCCTCTTTGGCTCTCTTGTTTGCCTCATTTTGCGCTATTTTTGCTTCCTGCCATGATTGTTTGGTATTTAGTCTTTTTGCTCTACTTAGTTTATCATTTTTCGATTTTATTAAATAGGCTAGGTCCCCATCGATCCAAGGTTCGTTCTTTGTCCTTACCGTGAAGCTTTCTAGGGGACAGATTTTGTGTAAGTATTTAGTTAGGCTGTTAAGTAATATGTCCCATTTTTGTGTAGAGTTTCCTTCTTGGTATTTGTTCCATTTAATATCTTTCTTTATGTATGACTCCATTTTATCTGCATTAAATTTCTTATAGTTTCGGCCTGTAAATTTTTCTTTTTTAAGATTTTCTTTTCCCTTTTTCCTATTTACGAAGACCATTTGGTGGTCACTAATGTTGGTTTCTATGCTACCTTTATTGCCTATATAATTTGAGTTCGAAAAAATTAAGTCTAAAATGGAGTTTTTTGTAGAGAATCTTGTGGTTTCATTTATAAATTGGAGTAGCCCTAGCTGTGTAAGAGAGTTTAGTAGTTCTATGGTGTCTGTATCGTTTTCTTCATTTGTATCTATGTTCATGTCTCCCAATACGTACATTTGGGTCATATAGTGACTTTATTACATGCCAAATTTTCCTAGGGGAATTTCTGTGTAACTCAATCTGGTTTTTCCAGTAATTCTGTTTTTCTCGTTTAATTAAGGTACTTATTTTATTTTTTATCTTTTTAACTTGATGAAGTAGGCTTTGAGTCCCATATTTAGGAAGAAAATAAACGGTTTCTTTACGCTTTTTTATCAATGCAAGAATTGGCTGGGTTATCCAATAGTTTTTCTCTCTTTTGAAATGAAATAATTTTTGATGACAGTTAATGTCTAGATATTTTACTATCTGTTCCTTTACGAATGACCATTGGTTAGTTGGATCAGTCATTTTATAAAACGGAATCCAGTTTATCTGATTCAGGTGATTTTGCAGTCCTTCCAGGGAGTAATTTCGGTAAGTTCTCCCCTCAAATTGATTTTCTTTATGTGCTACTTTAACTCGTTTGCGTATTACATAGACAGCATAATGGTCGCTGACAAGGTTCACATCCACTCCAGGGACCTGTTGCACTAGTTTTGACATGTCTAGATGGCGTCTAGATGGTGTGACCGGTTTCATAAGAACTAGACATTAGACTTCGTTTTGTCCATTCTTGCTTGCACTGTTGGTGCCGCTTTTCATGTCTGTCTAACACTTTTGTCACGAAACTAGTGAAACAGGTCCATGATGTGTAGATTTGTCTAATTCTTATGTTTGGGGTCTGTCTTTTCCTAAGGGCAGCTACTTGGTTTGTCCTCAAAAACTGTCTCAAGTAACCCCAGTTGATGGGGTTCCTATTTTCACTAAAGAGGTTGTTTGTTTGTGGTTTAACGTCCCAGGGTACCCTGAGGGTATATAGGGACTATCAATGATTTAGCTTTTCACTTTCTTAGACTTATTTCAGTCAATTCTTTTCAATGTTTTCAAATATTTTATATATAGTCAAAGAGATTTGTCTCTTTCAAAAACATGATGATATCTTTCTTTGGAGTAGATTCAAAGGAAAATTTTCATGTTGTTACTGTTTTTCGAGTACTTTCTTCTATTTTCTTGTACCCTTTTACAGTTCAGCAGGATATGCCGAACAGTTATTGGTACACTACATGCTTGGCATAATGGGAGGTTTTCCCATTTCAGGAGATATTTGTGTGTAAGTCTGGAGTGACCTATTTTCAGACAGGTCAACTTCACCTGTTCACTAAGACTTAATCCCTACAGTTTCTCTTCCTATTCGCAGTTGAGTAAATGGTATGCATTTTGGTCCAGTCGGATTGCCATTTGTTCAATGTCAATTCTCTTATTGGAGCTGTCATATCCATGTGCGGAATTTTCGCTGTACCAGGATGCAACTTCAGAGCTTTCTTTGCTGCTCTGTCTGCCTCTTCATTTCCATCAATTCCTATGCTGCAGTATTCAGTCACACTAGTGCAAAGCTGTACACCTGTGCTATGCGTGTGACAGAAGTGATAGGCTTAACTGCCTTGTATCGATATTGCTATTGCAGTCTGCAAAAATCCAGATGCAGGCCTTGCTCCCAAGCTATGCACCAGTTTACATACACTTTACCCTTTTTGTGCAACCTCTCATCACATACCAAAAATACTTCCTTACTCTCATACAAGTTCTTGTTGATCTAATACAAGTACAAGATGGACAAAATATATGTTTTCAAAATATTTATTACATAGACAACAATGACGATGGGTAAATAAATTAAAGTCCGGAGACCTCGCTGATCCAGTCCCGGTAGGCAGAGATCCTTGTGTAAGCAGAGGGGGTGTTGAGGTAGCAGCCACGCTGTCCGAAAGATGTAACACCAGCAAGCTTGCCTCCACACACTGCTGGGCCACCAGAGTCACCCTGTAACAACATTGGTATTGTTAGACCTGGTCAAAATATTATATCTAGGGTTGATAATGCTTTAGGGCCAATCTTGCATTATTTTCGATATCTAATCAAGTATTGTTCTTAAACAGGAATAAATATGAAACTTGCCCAGAATATGTGAGAAATATGATATAAATCATAGTTTGGCAAATTAATGATACAATTTTGCATTGGTTTTGATGTGGATACAGGCACTTACGTTGCAGGATCCCTTGCTGCCCTCATCCCAGACACAGATGTGGGTCTCTCCAGTGTTGCTCCAGTACTGCTTGCACTCGGCTACTGACAGAGCCTTCACGTTAGCGGCCTGCAGGGTGGTGGCCAGAGATCCTCCTCCTTTCAACGAGAAAATGGACAATTCTTATATGGTCACTCAAATGGGTCTAAAAAAATTATTTCTTGCTTTAGGCTTTTGGAATAATAGGTCTTTTGAAATCTGTAACAGTATGATGAACCATTCTTATGAGTAAGTAAATGATTCGATTACATGGCCATAAGGCTCTTATGTCCAATTTCATTTCAGTTCAGTCCAGATCAATCCCAATTGAGCATCACCAATGACATCGAATTTTATAAACCTTCTGCTATGTTCTTTATTCACTTAGACTGAAGACAATGTGACTAACTATTTGTGCTAATCTGGGGTTGCTGACAAATTAGCACCTTCCACCACAATACTCACCGGTGCTGGTGACTCCCCATCCACTGATGACACAGCTGGCACCATCAAGGTTGGCTCCGGATGGCTGCATGGGAACTGTGGCCACATACTGGTTCATCTCCACACTGTTGATCAGTTTGATCATGGCAATATCACCCAGGAGGGTACGCCTGTTCCAGCTGGGGTGCTGTATATGTAGATATATACAGCTTTATTATACAATGTCATCATCATGATATGAGGCTAACCATTAGTGAATTCTATCATAGTATGTAGATGTAATCTTGATGCTATATCTTTTGAATTTAAAAACATGTTGAAATATCATTCTATCAATTATTCTAGGAGTTTTCATTGTCATTTGAAATGAGGAAAGCAGATCCAACCACTCACACTGATGATATCGTCAATGTAGTAGCCAACGGGAGCACCAACAGTGTTGTCACCACGGGTGTGCAGTCCCATCACAACATACAGGCCGAAACTGAAGTACAAGTTGGATTATTGTCTCAATAATATCATTTAGCTTTTTTAGCTAAGTTACATGAGAATAGGCTGCCACATAAGAAACTGTTCACTCTATTCACACATGCCTCATTTTCTGTTGTCTAGTTAAGGCTTATCACATCCATAAAAATTCTTATGAAGTTAATATTGTGTATGTATTAGCAGTCTCTCACATAAAAGAAGAGCTGTAGTCAGTATGGCACATGAGGTGAAGAAGACACTTACGGTCCGGCACCGACACAATGGGCAGCAGTGACAATCCAGGTGTCAGAGACAAGAACACAGCCACAGGTGTGTCCTGGGAAGGTCTCAATGGGTGTCCTCCTGCCAAGACGCTGGAGGGAACCCTGGTAAGGGAACTCACCCACGCGGGCATCACGGCCTGAAGATGCAAAAAGAGTTTACAATAATTTAATCAACTGCAAATCAATGAAGTGAGCATGTATTTCTCAACTGAAGGAAAACCCACCTTATAGATCTGATAATAATGATAACATGGCATAAAGTAATGTAGGCAATTATTAAAGATTTTAGAACCAAGGTTAAAGCTATGACACAGTCTTGATATCATGGTTGTCTTCTCTGTGCAGCTGTGTCATTGCTCCCAGTTTACAGAGGAATATTTTGTCTTTCTCACCATAAAACTCAGTACTCAGTCCTAGTTATAGACATGTACTTGTCAGATAATGTCATTTTATATTGTGAAAATGAAGAAGGCCTGTATTATATACACTGACATAAAAACTGCTTTAACCAAATGATTATAAAAGAAGAAAACCATTTGAACTATATTCTTCATATCTAACTTCCTTCAGCCATATTGAATTGTTCAATGGTTGAATGATCAGAATAAGAATTGGCTCACCTCCGATGATGTGTGGGTCCACACGGGCCTCAAGGGCAGGGATGGCAAAGGCCAGAAGGGCAACAACAAGAAGACCGTTCATCTTGTCTAGAGTTGAGAAGATGGTGTTAGGGAGCACCACAGTGTCTTTTATACTTGTCAGTGGTGTGTGTGTGAACCAACATGCTGTCCATCAGTGTACATAGATAAAGACTAACTCATATTGCAGCCACCAGGAAGACCCGGAACTAGGGTAAGCTTCGGTAATATTGATAATGATGATATGGCAAGCTGTTTCATAAAACTAGCCAACCTTAACCAGCTCTGCCAGAGGCAAGATGGTCTCAGGAAGTGGATGTCATGGTTGTCATGTGTTACTCCCTCTGTTACTTTTTAAAAATACTTGTCTAGCATGGTGAACCATGTTTTTAAACAACCTGTTGTTTATCTAAAGTTGTGGAGTTGTGTTCTGTGTGACAGGCTAGCTCATGTCTGCCAAAATAACCGAACCAACCTATGTAATAGTGTGTAGGGTGGGACATCGCTGGGAACTAGACTTTCCGAAAGTATACCTGCCACGCAGCTAGGCTGGCGACCACCACAAGTAGTATTACATGGGTGTTAATGAGTGTATTTTGATATAAACCCCAAGTAGTTTACAGCACTGCCTGATAACAAAACCATCATTTGTTGTCTTTATCATTCATCTACTTGAGTAAATCAAACCCAGGTATTGCCATACTACAGGGACTTTCTTGCTCTATAGCACAAATAGACTATTTTCCTATATCCGATGGCTTTGAAGCTGTATACAATGGTTGTGGTATCTGACGGATTTTAAACAAAGGGTAGTGGTTTGCTGTGTCTTTGAACATTTGCATTTGTGACTTTATATTCCATGGATAAAAATCTATCATCTAGTATACTGATAGAACCTAAATTAATACTGGCAAAAACATTTGGAATACATTTTGATGTATAGTACAACACATTTCAGTTGTTAGGACCATGGGTCACCTCCCTTGTTTTTGAGAGATTTGAAGAATAACTATATTTTTCAGTACATTTCCTATATGATACACTCAAATTGGCTTAATTCACTTATCAGGAAATAGGACATTGGATAAACTGGACAAATCATTATATTTACTCATTTGGAGGTAGACTGAATCCCAAGGAACCAGTTTTGTGTGATAATTTACAATATTTATCACCTGGTGGCACCACTGTGAATTGACCGATATGCCTTTAACTCTAGATTTTACATGGTAAACGCTTCATCAAGATAAGTGATTTATTTTGTATCTTTTGTATGCATCATTTCCAGCAAATTTTGCTGAACTGGATATGACCCAATATTTCAGTGATTAGAAGTAGCTAACCTTCGTTTGTAACCTCTATTTTACATTTCAACCGACATTTCACATCTCTCAATGGTCTTAGTATGCTCAAAATGGCATTATATCCATGTTGGGCATGAAACAAGCAGTGAAGGTGGACTATATTTAATTAAGTAATGCTAACAAACTGTCCCCGTATAAACCTCATTCTGTTGATACAGCAATACATAGTGGGGATACCAGGGACCTGTTTCACTAGTTCCGTGACATGTCTGTGACACCACACAGACATTGGGGTTGTCTAGGTTTGTGACAACACAAGTAGCTGCCCTTAGGAAAAGACAGACCCCAAACATAAGAATTAGATAAATCTACACATCATGGACCTGTTTCACTAGTTTCGTGACAAAAGTGTTAGACAGATATGAAAAGTGGCACCAACAGTGCAAGCAAGAACGGACAAAAAAAGTCTAATGTCTAGTTCTTATGAAACTGGACACACCATCTAGACACCATCTAGACATGTCATGAAACTAGTAAAATTCCTGGTGTGAATGAAGCAGGGATGCCTGGTGTGAAAACTGTAGAAATGCCTGATCATAATGACATGTACTGGTAACTTGTTCCCTTGCATTCAATATAGGACAACTTAGGACATCGTTCGGTAAGATGTTCACAAAGTAACCTCTTGTCCCCCAGTGAACAGAGTGTTGCCGAATTAGTCTTGATCAAGGTTCAATTTGAGAAAGTTGAATAATGTCCATGATTAAAATAAAACTACATCCAACAATACAAGTTGAATATAACTATGGTGATGAGAGTCTTGTAGTGCAGGTAGGTATTATCATAATGACAATGTGTATCCGATGGGTTTTAATCTTATCATAAGTACATTTATTGATGATGATGAGATGGAATAGTGGTCAGGAGTTTGTTCCATGAGTTGTACACTAAAAGTAATATGTTGGGTGATGTTGAGTCAGTATTGTTGTGTCATGAAGTCTCATCTTTCTGGTTATTTGGATTTGAGTTTTGTTGTACACTGTTAGATTAGAAGACTGATTGGTTAGTAGTGCACAATCCAATTGTTATGTGTGATCTGTGTGAGATAATCAGTTAGACAATTAACCCTATTGCGCCGGGTACCCGCGGCAGGGGTACAGTCATGGAGCCGGGTACTAGTGTCAGTGACTACCGCTAGAGGCCGGGCATATAGGCTTATCGTGAACATTTTGATCTATGTATCACTTGACATGACACGTGATATTTAATCCTATATTTTATTTCACCCGGAATATCAAATATGATGTTATATCTACATTCTCTGAAAGTTTCATGTTTATTGAACGATTATTTCCAATTTTATCTAAAAAAAACTAATATTTAGTAAATGATGCCTCAAGGCATCACCCAGCCAGCCCCGGCTGATGCCTTGAGGCATCACCCAGCCAGCCCCGGTTGATGCCTGAAGACATCACCTGGCGTGAATGGGTTAAGTTATGATGATGAGTTGATGCTACATGGTTGACATATTCATAGGAAGATTCCACCTGTGAATGCTGATGCAGTTCAAATCTTAGATCTTACCCCCGATGAAAGATTTGAATAGTTTTTAAACAAAGGCCTGTATACTCTTTGTAGTGTACATCAAGTGAGTGAGGTGACACTGGTCATTGTTTTCATTCAGAGTAAGTTTTCTGCTACATGCAATTTGACAAAATGCTAGATTTCGGGGAGATAAGACTTTGCATTCCAGAGGACATTAAAGAGTTCCTGGTATCCAGAAACAATATCAGCAAATGCTTGCCTTGAAATATGGAAGTAGTCATTGTTTGATCTGAAAGCTTTATTGTACAGTTATTACTTTGATTATGCAAGAGTTGTTTTAGTATTCCTCAGATTTCTGATTGTGTGTGAATGGAATGTTCTCTAGTCATCTCTAGTCATTTCAAATATTTTATATATAGTCAAAGAGATTTGTCTCTTTCAAAAACATTATAATATCTTACTTTGGAGTAGATTCAAACAATATTTTCATGTTGTTACTGTTTTTCAAGTACTTTCTTCTATTTTCTTGTACCCTTTTACAGTTGAGCAGGATATGCCGAACAGTTATAAGTACACTGCATGCTTGGCATAATGGGGGATTTTCCCCTTTCAGGAGATATTTGTGTGTCAGTCTGAAGTGACCTATTTTCAGACAAGTCAACTTCACCTGTTCACTAAGACCTAATCCCTACAGTTTCTCTTCCTATTCACAGTTGAGTAAATGGTATGCATTTTGGTCCAGTCGGATTGCCATTTGTTCATTGTCAATTCTTTTATTGGAGCTGTCCTATCCATGTGT
Source organism: Alentia gelatinosa (assembly GCA_950022655.1). Lineage (NCBI taxonomy): Eukaryota > Metazoa > Annelida > Polychaeta > Phyllodocida > Polynoidae > Alentia > Alentia gelatinosa. The sequence goes on along the minus strand of OX465581.1, from coordinate 121,822,856 downwards.
GGAATATTCACTGTATCAGGATGCAACTTCAGAGCTTTCTTTGCTGCTCTGTCTGCCTCTTCATTTCCATCAATTCCTATGCTGCAGTATTCAGTCACACTAGTGCAAACCTGTACACCTGTGCTATGCGTGTGACAGAAGTGATAGGCTTAACTGCCTTGTATCGATATTGCTATTGCAGTCTGCAAAAATCCAGATGCAGGCCTTGCTCCCAAGCTATGCACCAGTTTACATACACTTTACCCTTTTTGTGCAACCTCTCATCACATACCAAAAATATTTCCTCACTCTCATACAAGTTCTTGTTGATCTAATACAAGTACAAGATGGACAAAATATATGTTTTCAAAATATTTATTACATAGACAACAAACCAACAATGAGGGATAAATGATTTAAAGTCCAGAGACCTCGCTGATCCAGTCGCGGTAGGCAGAGATCCTTGTGTAAGCAGAGGGGGTGTTGAGGTAGCAGCCACGCTGTCCGAAAGATGTAACACCAGCAAGCTTGCCTCCACACACTGCTGGGCCACCAGAGTCACCCTGTAACAACATTGTTATTGTTAGACCTGGTCAAAATATTATATCTAGGGTTGATAATGCTTTAAGGCCAATGTTGCATTATTTTCAATACCTAATCAAGTATTGTTCTTAAACAGGAATAAATATGAAACTTGCCCAGAATATGTGAGAAATATTATATAAATCATAGCTTGGCAAATTAATGATAAAATTTTGCATTGGTTTTGATGTGGATACAGGCACTTACGTTGCAGGATCCCTTGCTGCCCTCATCCCAGACACAGATGTGGGTCTCTCCAGTGTTGCTCCAGTACTGCTGGCACTCGGCTACTGACAGAGCCTTCACGTTAGCGGCCTGCAGGGTGGTGGCCAGAGATCCTCCTCCTTTCAACGAGAAAATAGACAATTGTTATATGGTCACTCATATGGGTCTAAAAAAATTATTTTTTGCTTTAGGCTTTTGGAATAATAGGTCTTTTGAAATCTGTGACAGTATGATGAACCATTCTTATGAGTAAGTAAATGATTCGATTCCATGGCCATAGGGCTCTTATGTCCAATTTCATTTCAGTTCAGTCCAGATCAATCACAATTGAGCATCACCAATGACATCGAATTTTATAAACCTTCTGCTATGTTCTTTATTCACTTAGACTGAAGACAATGTGACTAACTATTTGTGCTAATCTTGGGTTGCTGACAAATTAGCACCTTACACCACAATACTCACCAGTGCTGGTGACTCCCCATCCACTGATGACACAGCTGGCACCATCAAGGTTGGCTCCGGATGGCTGCATGGGAACTGTGGCCACATACTGGTTCATCTCCACACTGTTGATCAGTTTGATCATGGCAATATCACCCAGGAGGGTACGCCTGTTCCAGCTGGGGTGCTGTATATGTAGATATATGCAGCTTTATTATACAATGTCATTATCATGATATGAGGCTAACCATCAATGAATTCTATCATAGTATGTAGATGTAATCTTGATGTTATATCTTTTGAATTTAAAAACATGTTGAAATATCATTCTGTCAATTATTCTATGAGTTTTCATTGTCATTTGAAATGAGGAAAGTAGATCCAACCACTCACACTGATGATATCGTCAATGTAGTAGCCAACGGGAGCACCAACACTGTTGTCACCACGGGTGTGCAGTCCCATCACAACGTACAGGCCGAAACTGAAGTGCAAGTTGGATTATTGTCTCAATAATGTCATTTAGCTTTTTTAGCTAAGTTACATGAGAATAGGCTGCCACATAATAAACTGTTCACTCTATTCACACATGCCTCATTTTCTGTTGTCTAGTTAAGGCTTATCACATCCATAAAAATTCTTATGAAGTTAATATTGTGTATGTATTAGCAGTCTCTCACATAAAAGAAGAGCTGTAGTCAGTATGGCACATGAGGTGAACAAGACACTTACGGTCCGGCACCAACACAATGGGCAGCAGTGACAATCCAGGTATCAGAGACAAGAACACAGCCACAGGTGTGTCCTGGGAAGGTCTCAATGGGTGTCCTCCTGCCAAGACGCTGGAGGGAACCCTGGTAAGGGAACTCACCCACGCGGGCATCACGGCCTGAAGATGCAAACAGAGTTTACAATATTTTAATCAACTGCAAATCAATGAAGTGAGCATGTATTTCTCAACTGAAGGAAAACCCACCTTATAGATCTGATAATAATGATAACATGGCATAAAGTAATGTAGGCAATTATTAAAGATTTTAGAACCAAGGTTAAAGCTATGACACAGTCTTGATATCATGGTTGTCTTCTCTGTGCAGCTGTGTCATTGCTCCCAGTTTACACAGGAATATTTTGTTTTTCTCACCATAAAACTCAGTACTCAGTTCTAGTTATAGACATGTACTTGTCAGATAATGTCATTTTATATTGTGAAAATGAAGAAGGCCTGTATTATATACACTGACATAAAAACTGCTTTAACCAAAATGAAAATAAAAGAAGAAAACCATTTGAACTATATTCTTCATATCTAACTTCCTTCAGCCATATTGAATTGTTCTATGGTTAAATGATCAGAATAAGAATTGGCTCACCTCCGATGATGTGTGGGTCCACACGGGCCTCAAGGGCAGGGATGGCAAAGGCCAGGAGGGCAACAACAAGAAGACCGTTCATCTTGTCTAGAGTTGAGAAGATGGTGTTAGGGAGCACCACAATGTCTTTTATACTTGTCAGTGGTGTGTGTGTGAACCAACATGCTGTCCATCAGTGTACATAGATAAAGACTAACTCATATTGCAGCCACCAGGAGGACCCGGAACTAGGGTAAGCTTTTGTAATATTGATAATGATGATATGGCAAGCTGTTTCATAAAACTAGCCAACCTTAACCAGCTCTGCCAGAGGAAAGATGGTCTCAGGAAATGGAGGAAATATATTTAGATATTCATAAATAGGATATATGGAGTCCAGAAGAGATGCACCAATGTCATGGTTGTCATGTGTTACTCCCTCTGTTACTTTTTAAAAATACTTGTCTAGCATGGTGAACCATGTTTTTAAACAACCTGTTGTTTATCTAAAGTTGTGGAGTTGTGTTCTGTGTGACAGGCTAGCTCATGTCTGCCAAAATAACTGAACCAACCTATGTAATAGTGCGTAGGGTGGGACATCGCTGGGAACTAGACTTTCCGAAAGTATACCTGCCACGCAGCTAGGCTGGCGACCACCACATGTAGTATTACATGGGTGTTAATGAGTGTATTTTGATATAAACCCCAAGTAGTTTACAGCACTGCCTGATAACAAAACCATCATTTGTTGTCTTTATCATTCATCTACTTGAGTAAATCAAACCCAGGTATTGCCATACTACAGGGACTTTCTTGCTCTATAGCACAAATAGACTATTTTCCATTATTCAATGGCTTAGAAGCCTGTATACAATGGTTGTGCTATCTGACAGTTTTTAAACAAAGGGTAGTGGTTTGCTGTGTCTTTGAACATTTGCATTTGTGACTTTATATTCGATGGATAAAAAACTATCATCTAGTATACTGATAGGACCTAAATCAATACTGGCAAAAACATTTGGAATACATTTTGATGTATAGTACAACACATTTCAGTTGTAAGGACCATGGGTCACCTCCCTTGTTTTTGAGAGATTTGATGAATAACTATATTTTTCAGTACATTTCCTATATGATACACTCAAATTGGCTTTATTCACTTATCAGGAAATAGGACATTGGATAAACTGGACAAATCATTATATTTACTCATTTGGAGGTAGACTGAATCCCAAGGAACCAGTTTTGTGTGATAATTTACAATATTTATCACCTGGTGGCACCACTGTGAATTGACCGATATGCCTTTAACTCTAGATTTTACATGGTAAACGCTTCATCAAGATAAGTGATTTATTTTGTATCTTTTGTATGCATCATTTCCAGCAAATTTTGCTGAACTGGATATGACCCAATATTTCAGTGATTAGAAGTAGCTAACCTTCGTTTGTAACCTCTATTTTACATTTCAACCGACATTTCACATCTCTCAATGGTCTTAGTATGCTCAAAATGGCATTATATCCATGTTGGGCATGACACAAGCAGTGAAGGTGGACTATATTTAATTAAGTAATGCTAACAAACTGTCCCCGTATAAACCTCATTCTGTTGATACAGCAATACATAGTGGGGATACCAGGGACCTGTTTCACTAGTTCCGTGACATGTCTGTGACACCACACAGACATTGGGGTTGTCTAGGTTTGTGACAACACAAGTAGCTGCCCTTAGGAAAAGACAGACCCCAAACATAAGAATTAGATAAATCTACACATCATGGACCTGTTTCACTAGTTTCGTGACAAAAGTGTTAGACAGATATGAAAAGTGGCACCAACAGTGCAAGCAAGAACGGACAAAAAAAGTCTAATGTCTAGTTCTTATGAAACTGGACACACCATCTAGACACCATCTAGACATGTCATGAAACTAGTAAAATTCCTGGTGTGAATGAAGCAGGGATGCCTGGTGTGAAAACTGTAGAAATGCCTGATCATAATGACATGTACTGGTAACTTGTTCCCTTGCATTCAATATAGGACAACTTAGGACATCGTTCGGTAAGATGTTCACAAAGTAACCTCTTGTCCCCCAGTGAACAGAGTGTTGCCGAATTAGTCTTGATCAAGGTTCAATTTGAGAAAGTTGAATAATGTCCATGATTAAAATAAAACTACATCCAACAATACAAGTTGAATATAACTATGGTGATGAGAGTCTTGTAGTGCAGGTAGGTATTATCATAATGACAATGTGTATCCGATGGGTTTTAATCTTATCATAAGTACATTTATTGATGATGATGAGATGGAATAGTGGTCAGGAGTTTGTTCCATGAGTTGTACACTAAAAGTAATATGTTGGGTGATGTTGAGTCAGTATTGTTGTGTCATGAAGTCTCATCTTTCTGGTTATTTGGATTTGAGTTTTGTTGTACACTGTTAGATTAGAAGACTGATTGGTTAGTAGTGCACAATCCAATTGTTATGTGTGATCTGTGTGAGATAATCAGTTAGACAATTAACCCTATTGCGCCGGGTACCCGCGGCAGGGGTACAGTCATGGAGCCGGGTACTAGTGTCAGTGACTACCGCTAGAGGCCGGGCATATAGGCTTATCGTGAACATTTTGATCTATGTATCACTTGACATGACACGTGATATTTAATCCTATATTTTATTTCACCCGGAATATCAAATATGATGTTATATCTACATTCTCTGAAAGTTTCATGTTTATTGAACGATTATTTCCAATTTTATCTAAAAAAAACTAATATTTAGTAAATGATGCCTCAAGGCATCACCCAGCCAGCCCCGGCTGATGCCTTGAGGCATCACCCAGCCAGCCCCGGTTGATGCCTGAAGACATCACCTGGCGTGAATGGGTTAAGTTATGATGATGAGTTGATGCTACATGGTTGACATATTCATAGGAAGATTCCACCTGTGAATGCTGATGCAGTTCAAATCTTAGATCTTACCCCCGATGAAAGATTTGAATAGTTTTTAAACAAAGGCCTGTATACTCTTTGTAGTGTACATCAAGTGAGTGAGGTGACACTGGTCATTGTTTTCATTCAGAGTAAGTTTTCTGCTACATGCAATTTGACAAAATGCTAGATTTCGGGGAGATAAGACTTTGCATTCCAGAGGACATTAAAGAGTTCCTGGTATCCAGAAACAATATCAGCAAATGCTTGCCTTGAAATATGGAAGTAGTCATTGTTTGATCTGAAAGCTTTATTGTACAGTTATTACTTTGATTATGCAAGAGTTGTTTTAGTATTCCTCAGATTTCTGATTGTGTGTGAATGGAATGTTCTCTAGTCATCTCTAGTCATTTCAAATATTTTATATATAGTCAAAGAGATTTGTCTCTTTCAAAAACATTATAATATCTTACTTTGGAGTAGATTCAAACAATATTTTCATGTTGTTACTGTTTTTCAAGTACTTTCTTCTATTTTCTTGTACCCTTTTACAGTTGAGCAGGATATGCCGAACAGTTATAAGTACACTGCATGCTTGGCATAATGGGGGATTTTCCCCTTTCAGGAGATATTTGTGTGTCAGTCTGAAGTGACCTATTTTCAGACAAGTCAACTTCACCTGTTCACTAAGACCTAATCCCTACAGTTTCTCTTCCTATTCACAGTTGAGTAAATGGTATGCATTTTGGTCCAGTCGGATTGCCATTTGTTCATTGTCAATTCTTTTATTGGAGCTGTCCTATCCATGTGTGGAATATTCACTGTATCAGGATGCAACTTCAGAGCTTTCTTTGCTGCTCTGTCTGCCTCTTCATTTCCATCAATTCCTATGCTGCAGTATTCAGTCACACTAGTGCAAACCTGTACACCTGTGCTATGCGTGTGACAGAAGTGATAGGCTTAACTGCCTTGTATCGATATTGCTATTGCAGTCTGCAAAAATCCAGATGCAGGCCTTGCTCCCAAGCTATGCACCAGTTTACATACACTTTACCCTTTTTGTGCAACCTCTCATCACATACCAAAAATATTTCCTCACTCTCATACAAGTTCTTGTTGATCTAATACAAGTACAAGATGGACAAAATATATGTTTTCAAAATATTTATTACATAGACAACAAACCAACAATGAGGGATAAATGATTTAAAGTCCAGAGACCTCGCTGATCCAGTCGCGGTAGGCAGAGATCCTTGTGTAAGCAGAGGGGGTGTTGAGGTAGCAGCCACGCTGTCCGAAAGATGTAACACCAGCAAGCTTGCCTCCACACACTGCTGGGCCACCAGAGTCACCCTGTAACAACATTGTTATTGTTAGACCTGGTCAAAATATTATATCTAGGGTTGATAATGCTTTAAGGCCAATGTTGCATTATTTTCAATACCTAATCAAGTATTGTTCTTAAACAGGAATAAATATGAAACTTGCCCAGAATATGTGAGAAATATTATATAAATCATAGCTTGGCAAATTAATGATAAAATTTTGCATTGGTTTTGATGTGGATACAGGCACTTACGTTGCAGGATCCCTTGCTGCCCTCATCCCAGACACAGATGTGGGTCTCTCCAGTGTTGCTCCAGTACTGCTGGCACTCGGCTACTGACAGAGCCTTCACGTTAGCGGCCTGCAGGGTGGTGGCCAGAGATCCTCCTCCTTTCAACGAGAAAATAGACAATTGTTATATGGTCACTCATATGGGTCTAAAAAAATTATTTTTTGCTTTAGGCTTTTGGAATAATAGGTCTTTTGAAATCTGTGACAGTATGATGAACCATTCTTATGAGTAAGTAAATGATTCGATTACATGGCCATAAGGCTCTTATGTCCAATTTCATTTCAGTTCAGTCCAGATCAATCACAATTGAGCATCACCAATGACATCGAATTTTAAAAACCTTCTGCTATGTTCTTTATTCACTTAGACTGAAGACAATGTGACTAACTATTTGTGCTAATCTTGGGTTGCTGACAAATTAGCACCTTACACCACAATACTCACCAGTGCTGGTGACTCCCCATCCACTGATGACACAGCTGGCACCATCAAGGTTGGCTCCGGATGGCTGCATGGGAACTGTGGCCACATACTGGTTCATCTCCACACTGTTGATCAGTTTGATCATGGCAATATCACCCAGGAGGGTACGCCTGTTCCAGCTGGGGTGCTGTATATGTAGATATATGCAGCTTTATTATACAATGTCATTATCATGATATGAGGCTAACCATCAATGAATTCTATCATAGTATGTAGATGTAATCTTGATGTTATATCTTTTGAATTTAAAAACATGTTGAAATATCATTCTGTCAATTATTCTATGAGTTTTCATTGTCATTTGAAATGAGGAAAGTAGATCCAACCACTCACACTGATGATATCGTCAATGTAGTAGCCAACGGGAGCACCAACACTGTTGTCACCACGGGTGTGCAGTCCCATCACAACGTACAGGCCGAAACTGAAGTGCAAGTTGGATTATTGTCTCAATAATGTCATTTAGCTTTTTTAGCTAAGTTACATGAGAATAGGCTGCCACATAATAAACTGTTCACTCTATTCACACATGCCTCATTTTCTGTTGTCTAGTTAAGGCTTATCACATCCATAAAAATTCTTATGAAGTTAATATTGTGTATGTATTAGCAGTCTCTCACATAAAAGAAGAGCTGTAGTCAGTATGGCACATGAGGTGAACAAGACACTTACGGTCCGGCACCAACACAATGGGCAGCAGTGACAATCCAGGTATCAGAGACAAGAACACAGCCACAGGTGTGTCCTGGGAAGGTCTCAATGGGTGTCCTCCTGCCAAGACGCTGGAGGGAACCCTGGTAAGGGAACTCACCCACGCGGGCATCACGGCCTGAAGATGCAAACAGAGTTTACAATATTTTAATCAACTGCAAATCAATGAAGTGAGCATGTATTTCTCAACTGAAGGAAAACCCACCTTATAGATCTGATAATAATGATAACATGGCATAAAGTAATGTAGGCAATTATTAAAGATTTTAGAACCAAGGTTAAAGCTATGACACAGTCTTGATATCATGGTTGTCTTCTCTGTGCAGCTGTGTCATTGCTCCCAGTTTACACAGGAATATTTTGTTTTTCTCACCATAAAACTCAGTACTCAGTTCTAGTTATAGACATGTACTTGTCAGATAATGTCATTTTATATTGTGAAAATGAAGAAGGCCTGTATTATATACACTGACATAAAAACTGCTTTAACCAAAATAATTATAAAAGAAGAAAACCATTTGAACTATATTCTTCATATCTAACTTCCTTCAGCCATATTGAATTGTTCTATGGTTAAATGATCAGAATAAGAATTGGCTCACCTCCGATGATGTGTGGGTCCACACGGGCCTCAAGGGCAGGGATGGCAAAGGCCAGGAGGGCAACAACAAGAAGACCGTTCATCTTGTCTAGAGTTGAGAAGATGGTGTTAGGGAGCACCACAATGTCTTTTATACTTGTCAGTGGTGTGTGTGTGAACCAACATGCTGTCCATCAGTGTACATAGATAAAGACTAACTCATATTGCAGCCACCAGGAGGACCCGGAACTAGGGTAAGCTTTTGTAATATTGATAATGATGATATGGCAAGCTGTTTCATAAAACTAGCCAACCTTAACCAGCTCTGCCAGAGGAAAGATGGTCTCAGGAAATGGAGGAAATATATTTAGATATTCATAAATAGGATATATGGAGTCCAGAAGAGATGCACCAATGTCATGGTTGTCATGTGTTACTCCCTCTGTTACTTTTTAAAAATACTTGTCTAGCATGGTGAACCATGTTTTTAAACAACCTGTTGTTTATCTAAAGTTGTGGAGTTGTGTTCTGTGTGACAGGCTAGCTCATGTCTGCCAAAATAACTGAACCAACCTATGTAATAGTGCGTAGGGTGGGACATCGCTGGGAACTAGACTTTCCGAAAGTATACCTGCCACGCAGCTAGGCTGGCGACCACCACATGTAGTATTACATGGGTGTTAATGAGTGTATTTTGATATAAACCCCAAGTAGTTTACAGCACTGCCTGATAACAAAACCATCATTTGTTGTCTTTATCATTCATCTACTTGAGTAAATCAAACCCAGGTATTGCCATACTACAGGGACTTTCTTGCTCTATAGCACAAATAGACTATTTTCCATTATTCAATGGCTTAGAAGCCTGTATACAATGGTTGTGCTATCTGACAGTTTTTAAACAAAGGGTAGTGGTTTGCTGTGTCTTTGAACATTTGCATTTGTGACTTTATATTCGATGGATAAAAAACTATCATCTAGTATACTGATAGGACCTAAATCAATACTGGCAAAAACATTTGGAATACATTTTGATGTATAGTACAACACATTTCAGTTGTAAGGACCATGGGTCACCTCCCTTGTTTTTGAGAGATTTGATGAATAACTATATTTTTCAGTACATTTCCTATATGATACACTCAAATTGGCTTTATTCACTTATCAGGAAATAGGACATTGGATAAACTGGACAAATCATTATATTTACTCATTTGGAGGTAGACTGAATCCCAAGGAACCAGTTTTATGTGATAATTTACAATATTTATCACCTGGTGGCACCACTGTGAATTGACCGATATGCCTTTAACTCTAGATTTTACATGGTAAATGCTTCATCAAGATAAACGATTTATTTTGATCTTTTGTATGCATCATTTCCAGCAAGTTGCTGAACTGGATATGACCCAATATTTCAGTGATTAGAAGTAGCTAACCTTCGTTTGTAACCTCTATTTTACATTTCAACCCACATTTCACATCTCTCAATGGTCTTAGTATGCTCAAAATGGCATTATATCCATGTTGGACATGACACAAGCAGTGAAGGTGGACAATATTTCCTTAAGTAATGCTAACAAACTGTCTCAGTATAAACCTCATTCTGTTGACACAGCAATACATAGTGGGGATACCAGGGACCTGTTTCACTAATTTTGTGACATGTCTGTGACACCACACAGACATTGGGGTTGTCTAGGTTTGTGACAACACAAGTAGCTGCCCTTAGGAAAAGACAGACCCCAAACATAAGAATTAGATAAATCTACACATCATGGACCTGTTTCACTAGTTTCGTGACAAAAGTGTTAGACAGATATGAAAAGTGGCACCAACAGTGCAAGCAAGAACGGACAAAACAAAGTCTAATCTCTAGTTCTTATGAAACTGGACACACCATCTAGACATGTCATGAAACTAGTGAAACAGGTCCCAGGTTTCAAAACAGAGGAGATTCTGGTGTGAATGAAGCAGGGATGCCTGGTGTGAAAACTGTAGAAATGCCTGATCATAATGACATGTACTGGTAACTTATTCCCTTGCATTCATTATAAAACAACTTAGGACATCATTCGGTAAGATGTTCACAAAATAACCTCTTCTCCCCCAGTCAACAGAGTGTTGCCGAATTAGTCTTGATCACGGTTCAATTTGAGACAGTTGAATGATGTCCATGATTAAAATAAAACCACATCTGACAATACAAGTTGAATATAACTATGGTGATGAGAGTATTGTAGTGCAGGTAGGTATTAACATAAGGACAGTGTGTAACCGATGAGTTTTCAGTAATACGTTGGATGATGTTGAGTCAGTATTGTTGTGTCATATAGTCTCATCCTTGTGGTTATTTGGGTTTGAGTTTTGTGGTACACTGTTAGATTAGAAGACTGGTTAGTAGTGCACAATTAAGTTATGATGATGAGTTGATGCTACAAGGTTGACATATTCATAGGAAGATTCCACTTGTGAATGCTCATGCAGTTCAAATCTAAGATCTTACCCCTGATGAAAGATTTGAATAGTTTTTAAACAAAGGCCCGTATACTCTTTGTAGTGCACATCAAGTGACAGAGGTGACATTGGTCATCGTTTTCATTCAGAGTAAGTTTTGTGCTACACGCAATTTGACAAAATGCTAGATTTCGGGGAGATTAGACTTTGCATTCCATAGGACATTGTATTCTTAAAAGATTTCCTATTTTCACTAAAGAATTCCTGGTATCCAGAAATAATATCAGCAAATGCTTGCCTTGAAATATGGAAGTAGTCATGGTTTGATCTGAAAGCTTTATTGTACAGTTATTACTTTGATTATGCAAGAGTTGTTTTAGTATTCCTCAGAATTTCTGATTGTGTGTGAATGAAATGTTCTCTAGTCATTCCCAAACTTAGGTTCTTCTAAATAGAGCTGCCAGGACTCGAGGAGAAGAGAACCATGAGGATGGCCCCAGAGAGGAATGGAGGGCTGTTGCACCCTGAGTTGACTCTCTGTTCAATTGATATAGATATCAGCCAATTGAGATTGTATGTTTTTTGTTTGTGGTTTAACATCCTAGGGGACCCAGAGGATAAAGAGGAACTATCAATGATTTAGCTTTTCACTTTCTTAGACTTATTTCAGTCAATTCTTTTCAATGTTTTCAAATATTTTATATATAGTCAAAGAGATTTGTCTCTTTCAAAAGCATGATGATATCTTTCTTTGGAGTAGATTCAAACAATATTTTCATGTTGTTTCTGTTTTTCAAGTACTTCCTTCTATTTTCTTGTACCCTTTTACAGTTCAGCAGGATATGCCGAACTGTTATTGGTACACTGCATGCTTGGCATAATAGGAGATATTTGTGTGTCAGTCTGGAGTGACCTATTTTCAGACAGGTCAACTTCACCTGTTCACTAAGACTTAATCCCTACAGTTTCTCTTTCTATTCACAGTTGAGTAAAAGGTATGCATTTTGGTCCAGTCAGATTGCCATTTGTTCATTGTCAATTCTTTTATTGGAGCTGTCCTATCCATGTGTGGGATTTTCACTGTACCAGGATGCAACTTCAGAGCTTTCTTTGCTGCTCTGTCTGCCTCTTCATTTCCATCAATTCCTATGCTGCATTATTCAGTCACACTAGTGCAAAGCTGTACACCTGTGCTATGCATGTGACAGAAGTGATAGGCTTAACTGCCTTGTATCGATATTGCTATTGCAGTCTGCAAAAATCCAGATGCAGGCCTTGCTCCCAAGCTATGCACCAGTTTACATACACTTTACCCTTTTTGTGCAACCTCTCATCACATACCAAAAATATTTCCTCACTCCCACACAAGTTCTTGTTGATCTAATACAACAACAAGATGGGCAAAATATATGTTTTCAAAATATTTATTACATAGACAACAATGATGATGGGTAAATAATTTAAAGTCCAGAGACCTCGCTAATCCAGTCCCGGTAGGCAGAGATCCTTGTGTAAGCAGAAGGGGTGTTGAGGTAGCAGCCACGCTGTCCGAAAGATGTAACACCAGCAAGCTTGCCTCCACACACTGCTGGGCCACCAGAGTCACCCTGTAACAACATTGGTATTGTTAGACCTGGTCAAAATATTATATCTAGGGTATCTAGATAATGCTTTAAGGCCAATCTTGCATTATTTTCAATATCTAGTCAAGTATTGTTCTTAAACAGGAATAAATATGAAACTTGCCCAGAATATGTGAGAAATATGATATAAATCATAGTTTGGCAAATTAATGATAAAATTTTGCATTGGTTTTGATGCGGATACAGGCACTTACGTTGCAGGATCCCTTGCTGCCCTCATCCCAGACACAGATGTGGGTCTCTCCAGTGTTGCTCCAGTACTGCTGGCACTGGGCTACTGACAGAGCCTTCACGTTAGCGGCCTGCAGGGTGGTGGCCAGAGATCCTCCTCCTTTCAACGAGAAAATAGACAATTGTTATATGGTCAATCAAATGGGCCTAAAAAAATTATTTCTTGCTTTAAGCTTTTGGAATGATAGGTCTTTTGAAATCTGTAACAGTATGATGAACCATTCTTATGAGTAAGTAAATGATTCGATTACATGGCCATAGGGCTCTTATGTCCAATTTCATTTCAGTTCAGTCCAGATCAATCCCAATTGAGCATCACCAATAACATCGAATTTTATAAACCTTCTGCTATGTTCTTTATTCACTTAGACTGAAGACAATGTGACTAACTATTTGTGCTAATCTGGGGTTGCTGACAAATTAGCACCTTACACCACAATACTCACCAGTGCTGGTGACTCCCCATCCACTGATGACACAGCTGGCACCATCAAGGTTGGCTCCGGATGGCTGCATGGGAACTGTGGCCACATACTGGTTCATCTCCACACTGTTGATCAGCTTGATCATGGCAATATCACCCAGGAGGGTACGCCTGTTCCAGCTGGGGTGCTGTATATGTAGATATATGCAGCTTTATTATGCAATGTCATTATCATGATATGAGGCTAACCATTAGTGAATTCTATCATAGTATGTAGATGTAATCTTGATGCTATATCTTTTGAATTTAAAAACATGTTGAAATATCATTCTGTCAATTATTCTAGGAGTTTTCATTGTCATTTGAAATGAGGAAAGCAGATCCAACCACTCACACTGATGATATCGTCAATGTAGTAGCCAACGGGAGCACCAACACTGTTGTCACCACGGGTGTGCAGTCCCATCACAACATACAGGCCGAAACTGAAGTACAAGTTGGATTATTGTCTCAATAATATCATTTAGCTTTTTTAGCTAAGTTACATGAGAATAGGCTGCCACATAATAAACTGTTCACTCTATTCACACATGCCTCATTTTCTGTTGTCTAGTTAAGGCTTATCACATCCATAAAAATTCTTATGAAGTTAATATTGTGTATGTATTAGCAGTCTCTCACATAAAAGAAGAGCTGTAGTCAGTATGGCACATGAGGTGAAGAAGACACTTATGGTCCGGCACCGACACAATGGGCAGCAGTGACAATCCAGGTGTCAGAGACTAGAACACAGCCACAGGTGTGTCCTGGGAAGGTCTCAATGGGTGTCCTCCTGCCAAGACGCTGGAGGGATCCCTGGTAAGGGAACTCACCCACGCGGGCATCACGGCCTGAAGATGCAAACAGAGTTTACAATATTCTAATAACTGCATAATCAAGGAAGTGAGTATGTATTCCTCAATTCAAGGGAAACCCACCTTAGAGATCTGATGATAATGAGAACATGGAATAAAGTAATATAAGCATTTATTAAAGATTGTAGAATCAAAGTCAAAGCTATGACACAGTCTTAATATAACGGTTGTCCTCTTCGTGTAGCTGTGATATTGCTCCTATTTTACAGAGGAATATTTTGTATTTCTCACCAAAAAAAACAGTAACTCAGTTCATGTTATAGACATTCTGCCTCATGTATGTATTGTCACACAATGTCATTCTGTATAGTGAAAATGAAGAATGTTTGTACTATATTCACTGACATAAAAACTGTTTTAACCAAAATGATGATAAAAGAAGAAAACAATTCAAACTATATTCTTCATATCTAACTTCCTTTAACTGTTTTGAATTAGCAAATGATCAGAATGATAAGAATTGGCTCACCTCCGATGATGTGTGGGTCCACACGGGCCTCAAGGGCAGGGATGGCAAAAGCCAGAAGGGCAACAACAAGAAGACCGTTCATCTTGTCTAGAGTTGAGAAGATGATGTTAGGGAGCACCACAGTGTTTCTTATAGTCATCAGTCGTGTGTGTGTGTGAACCAACATGTGGTCCATCAGTGTACATAGATAAAGATTAACTCATATTGCAGCCACCATGACCCACCAGACCCTGCACAAGGGTAAGCTTTGGTAATATTGATAATGATGATATGGCAAGCTGTTTCTTTTTTTCTTTTTTTTTATTACACAAAAGGGTGTACAATCATGACCTCTGCATAGCAGTTCTTCCGGTCAGTCAAGCGAGTTATACAGTGAACGATTGTCATTAACATAGCACTTTCCTGTATGTACATATACAAATGTATATAAGGATGGTGATGATAGATGAGGATGACTATGAAGTACAAGGGAAAGATTAAACACCTCAGTATTTTTCAAAATATTTTAACTTCAGGTAAGTTTTATACATGTGCATGGAACCGGCCTGAATTTCTTTCGGCAGCTCATTCCAAACTGTCATCGAACTATATAGAGGGCTTCTTTGGAAAAATGCAGTACGAGGCCGTTTTAATTTAACTATGATTTTGTTCTGATTCCTGGTACGTGGCTCGTCTATCGGTTCGATATTTTCAGCATATTTCCTGATGTTCAGAAGGCACAAATACTTTCATCTTGTTCCTAACCTTTGAACTTTACACTTTTGATGTAATGATTCCATTGACATTTCTCCCCTCAAAGTTTTTGTACAGATCCTTAATTCGCAATTTTGCAGTTTCTGAAGTTTGTCCTTCAGTCGTACATTCGCACCTTTCATAAAGTAACTTGGGTAATCAAACAAGGGAGCATTTGACGTCTTATAAATCTCTAGACTGATGTCCAGGTTAATGAATTTCCTTATTTTAGAGAGTTTGAACAGACGATGGTTAACTTATCTAACAGTGTCGCTTACACATCTCTCCCAGGTCAGGGTCTCATCTAGATGTATTCCCAAGTATGAGAAAGTTTTACAAAAAGGCAATTTCATATTGTTAATCCTAATTTGGTGCACTTCACTTTTATAATTTATTTTATTAAGTTTATTTTTAGAGCCGAATATACAGATTTTTGTTTTCTTAGTATTTACCAACATATAATTCTCGTCACACCAATTTGATATTAGAGTTACGTCATGTTGTAGCCGGCAAGTGGCTGTGATGAGATCGGTATCTAAAGTGTACAACACCAAATTATCTGCATAGAACAAATGTTTGCATACTAATCCTAAATCTTGTATATCATTGATAAAGCAATTAGATAAAAGGGGGCCTAATATACTGCCCTGAGGCACACCTCATTTAGCTGGCATAAAGGTTGACAAAGAATTGCTGACCCTTACCCGTTGCGTCCTGTTAGCTAAATAATTTTCTACCCAGTTGATAATTTCCTTTCCTAAACCCATTTTATTTTTTAGTTTCCTTAATAATTTAGCGTGATTTACCCGGTCGAAAGCTTTACTATAGTCTACAAATACGCATACAGCTAATCTTCTCTCATCCCGCTCAGTGTATAAATATTGGACTAATTCAGTTACCGCGTCTATTGTACCCCTGCCTGCCCTGAAGCCAAACTGATGTGGATTTCATCAATTCTGATCATCTAAAAATTGTGTTAACATTCGATGCGTTATTTTCTTAATTTACCAACTACTTGTAACAAAGATATTGGGTGCCAGTCGCTTGCCCGCTAAGATTGACCATTTTTTCGGTAGTGGCACAATTGTCGCTTTTGCCCATTCGATCGGGAATATACCCTGTGATAACGATGAGATGAATAAATACCTCACCTGATCCACCAGAACAAGTAAAGAATCTCTTAACACCCTCAAGTTTATCTCCTCCATACCACTTGACTTAGATGTATCGAATTACTTGACCAATTTATAGACTTTATCTAATATAACATTATAATCATGATTGGTCATATCTATACTATCTTGTAGATATTTCATTAAATGGAATTTGTTTTCCAGTATCGCTGTCCTCTAATTTATTCAGTTCAACTACTCTTTTTGGGTCATATAGTGACTTTATTACATGCCAAAATTTCCTAGGGGAATTTCTGTGTAACTCAATCTGGTTTTTCCAGTAATTCTGTTTTTCTCGTTTAATTAAGGTACTTATTTTATTTTTTATCTTTTTAACTTGATGAAGTAGGCTTTGAGTCCCATATTTACAAAGAAAATAAACTGTTTCTTTACGCTTTTTTATCAATGCAAGAATTGGCTGGGTTATCCAATAGTTTTTCTCTCTTTTAAAATGAAATAATTTTTGATGACAGTTAATGTCTAGATATTTTACTATCTGTTCCTTTACGAATGACCATAGGTTAGTTGGATCAGTCATTTTATAAAATGGAATCCAGTTTATCTGATTCAGGTGATTTTGCAGTCCTTCCAGGGAGTAATTACGGTAACTTCGAGCGAGCACAAAACCTCCGACACAAAATAGAGTTTAACTGGATCCATAAACTCATAACTCAAGCTCCAAAAGGCCTTAACACCCTGGACAATAGATACGGCTGAATAATAGCTCCCACAAAAAAGCCACGTCAAAAAAATATTTCCAACAAGGAATCACCGACAGGTGTTTTCCCTGAACGAAATAAAAAAAATGTTACCAAACAATTACGATTGGGAACTATTATACACTACGGAGTAACTTGGGAACCATGCTCTATCTCCATGAGACAGAACACACCGACACCTGCATCCTAATTCACCTACTAAAAACGAACATAGTAGGTTTGGAAAATTAAAAGGAGTGTAAACGCACCTCACCTGATGAGACCTCCGAAATAGGGTCGAAACTGCGAGTGATAAGGTTGATAAAAACCTAAAAACGTTGGTATATAACATAGCACAGTGACACACAGCCAAAACTGGCCTGAGATGATTTCAAGTCATTCCACCAGATGGCAACTCCATACAGTGCCCAAAATGAAGTTAGTTCCCTCCTAACTCACCAGATGGCCACACAACTCTCACAGAGCGCAGGGTAAACACCCACAGCCACGAGGTGAGTCACAATCTTCATACACAAGTTCTCACTAAGGACACAAAGCAAGTTTTGAAGGAGAGCAGCGACATGGAACCCCAGAGTCACATGCACAATGAACCAATGAAAACATAGGATGCAGGCAGGAGAAGCCGACGTCGACGGCTCCCGAGAGAATCCCAAGTTACTTGCAGTAGTGAGCGCACACTAAACGCCTCGTTTAACACCATAATTACGGTAACTTCTCCCCTCAAATTCAGTTTCTTTATGTGCTACTTTAACTCGTTTGCGTATTACATAGACAGCATAATGGTCACTGACAGATTCACATCCACTCCAGGGACCTGTTGCATTAGTTTTGACATGTCTAGATGGCGTCTAGATGGTGTGACCGGTTTCATAAGAACTAGACATTAGACTTTGTTTTGTCCATTCTTGCTTGCACTGTTGGTGCCACTTTTCATGTCTGTCTAACACTTTTGTCACAAAACTAGTGAAACAGGTCCATGATGTGTAGATTTGTCTAATTCTTATGATTGGGGTCTGTCTTTTCCTAAGGGCAGCTACTTGGGTTGTCCTCAAAAACTGTCTCAAGTAACCCCAGTTGATGGGGTTCCTATTTTCACTAAAGAGGTTGTTTGTTTGTGGTTTAACGTCCCAGGGTACTCTGAGGGTATATAGGGACTATCAATGATTTAGCTTTTCACTTTCTTAGACTTATTTCAGTCAATTGTTTTCAATGTTCTCACTACCTGGATACCATGGTCTACACTGATCAAAACCGTAAACTTCAAACTAAAGTGTATAAGAAACCCACCGACGCCAACCTCTACCTCCACTACCAGTCATACCACCCCAAAAAACAAAAAGACTCCATATGCTATGGACTAGCTGTACGTTGCAGGTTAATTTGCTCTGATATCATGGAGTTCAACAAAATCAGCACACATCTGATCAAAACACTAACGCTAAGAGGACACCCACACCGCCGCCTGACAGAAGCTGTATCTAAAGCTAGGTCACTAAACCGAGGTGAACTGCTGAAAACAGAGTACGAACAAAACGATAATCCCGTTTATCCTAGAACACAACCCGCATAATCGGAGAGCTGAAACAATTATCAAAACAGCCAAAGACCTTATTCAAAACAAACCAGAGATCCGACACTTCAATCAAAACAAAATACTGATAGCATACCACCGCGGCCCCAACCTCCGTGACCTACTAACCCACTCAGAATTCCCAAGACCGCCGAAACTACGGGGCAGTTTCCCATGCATGGCTGACAATTGTAAAGCTTGTAAACACATTGTAAGATCAAAGCAAGTGTACTCACCCACCACCAAGAAGCACTACCGGATCGTCGGTTTCAACACCTGTACAAGTCGAAGTGTCATCTATGCGATTCGCTGCCCCACATGCTCATTTCTGTACATAGGCGAGACGGGTCGCCCTCTCGCCGAAGGACTACGGGAACACCTTTACGACATCAAGAAGCACCGCCGAGACTCTCCTGTATACCAACATTACACTGATCATGATATCACACCGAATCAGCTACAATGCATAATTATCGATGGCTAAAGCCAGGATAAAAACACCAGATTAAGACTTGAGGAATCCTGGATACGGATACTACAAACTACGACACCCACCGGGATGAATAGGAGACTCTGAAACGACTCACAGCAAAATGCAAAACACGCCGACCTAGTTACTACCTAACAACCAATCAACATCGCGCCCTTATAAAAGGGGCGGAGCTTTCAAACTAACGGTCATA
This sequence comes from Alentia gelatinosa, assembly GCA_950022655.1. NCBI lineage: Eukaryota > Metazoa > Annelida > Polychaeta > Phyllodocida > Polynoidae > Alentia > Alentia gelatinosa. Next base: position 121,802,933 of record OX465581.1, on the reverse strand, counting down.
TCGACTGCACGTTCCAGTGTCAACATATGCAATGTCAGTACTAGAAAACCAGATATAAACAATGAACAGCAAATCAGAAACTATCCTGAATACAATGGAAGAGTGGATGCAATGCCCACTTTGCTCAGAGTGGTTGCGGAAGACATCGAAAGCAATGAAAAATCACCTAACTAGGAAACATGCTACTATGAACACAGAATCACAGACCAAGGGTAAGTTCACTTGCCAACTTTGTTTCTCTAATTTTACTCGTACTACCAACCTTCGCCGACACCAGCAGACCAAACACCACATAATATTACCAACTCCCATGCCAAATCTAATCACTATCAATCGTAAAAATGTCAAGTTGTACCGTAATTCCGATATTACTCCCAATAACGTCAAATTCCGTACTGTTTACGCATATTCTCCCTACATGCAGGAACTGGCGGAGCGCCAGCAGCTACAGGGAAGAAACCTAACACTGACGAAGGGAAAACTAACGCACAACGGTCGACAATGTCATCTAAAAGCACCAACAACATAGCTAAAATGATAACCCCAACGGACAGAATAGCAAACATCCAAAAGAAGATGACTGACAACATCAAGAAACGTCGACAAATGATCCCCATCTTGCCACCTGATGAAGATCCAACCATCCGCAAACGAGGAAGAGTAGAACACCCACTGAACACCATGCTACACAAAAAGCTAAGTGCAACCAAACCACCTAAACATAACAAGCCTAACCTGAGTGATAACAGTAGTGAACATCATGACATGAGTAGTACTGACTTTAACCTGACTAACACCCAGGATGTTGATATGAACAATAATGAACCAACAAATAATGACGAAGGCAGTAACAATAGGAATATGCCAACCATGTCCGAATTATTCGGAGTGGATATACACCTACCGAATGAGCATTTAGATGAGTATCCCGATACTTCCTCCAACGAACTGAGTAAACCCCAAACAAAATCAGAGAGTGTAATTCCGCCTAACAAGGAACTATCTAAAGTAAAGATCACCATCGATAATACAAGTAACAAGAACAGCTCAGATAAATCAAGTAAATGCAGTAAGAGTAACTGCAGTATTAGTGACAGCAGCTCCTCCAGTGGGAAAAGCTCAACTTCAGTATCTACGACCACATCCCATCCCGTCAAACCATTTAAAAAGAGTCTGACACCTGAGAAAGCGAATCCAAGAGACAAACAACCTATCACAAAGACTAAATCCGATGACAAACATCCAAGAAATGACTACCGTCTGATCAAGTTTAGCCCAACACCAAAACCAACATACTCTAGAAGACCACACCCAGCCATGCATGAAAGGAAACCAAGACGCCCAGTACCCAGCGCTTCTAAACTTAGAAACCCAGAACCAAGACATTCTAACAACCGTATTCCCTCAGCCGAAGTTCTGATCGACCTATATCATATTATACGTAACATCAATTAAAATGTGGGAATCGACCTTGAACAGAGCTTAATCCAAGAAGGGATCTTGTTCAAAGACCATGACAAATCATATTAATATGACATGTATAAAAAAACTTTTGTATCAATATTACCATGGCAACCAACAGCAACGTAACGAAGACCTGAACTTGTATAAACTAAGAAATATAATAATCCTATTTATAATCTAATCTCATCATGATCTATGTACATACAAGACTTTGAAATAAGAATCAACAACTAATCATTTCAATATAATTATAGCATCATACAAATTAAGTTCAACCAGATTAATGTGTTCATTTGTGTACTTAATAGAAAAATTAATGGAAATCGATACTTGACAAAGGCCATTCCTCGCTGAAACGTTGTACCAGCTGCACCAATAAAGCCAATCACCAAACCAAATTTGGGAAGTTGTTGAGTTGTATTTGCTCTTTTCACTCTGAATGTTCTCAAATATTTTATATACAGTCAAAGAGATTTGTCTCTTTCAAAAACATGATGATATCTTTCTTTGGATTAGATTCAAAGGAAAATTTTCATGTTGTTACTGTTTTTCAAGTACTTTCTTCTATTTTCTTGTACCCTTTTACAGTACAGCAGGATATGCTGTACAGTTATTGGTACACTGCATGCTTGGCATAATGGGAGATTTTCCCCTTTCAGGAGATATTTGTGTGTAAGTCTCTAGTGGCCTATTTTCAGACGAGTCAACTTCCCCTGTTCACTTTGACTTAATCCCCTACAGTTTCTCTTCCCATTCACAGTTGAGTAAATGGTATGCAGTTTGTTTCTTAGTTGCTTGTTCCAGTCAGATTGCCATTTGTTTATTGTCAATTCTCTTATTGGAGCTGTCATATCCATGTGTGGAATTTTCGCTGTACCAGGATGCAACTTTAGAGCTTTCTTTGCTGCTCTGTCTGCCTCTTCATTTCCGTCAATTCCTACATGGCTTGGTAACCAGCATAGGACTATGTCCATCTTTCTTTTCTTCAAAATGGTAATCCTCTCTCAAATGTGAGAAATGATTCATTTTTCTGGTTACTAACTGATCTTTTACTCCCATTTACTGTAGACACATCTACAGAAGTGGCATCTGGTAAGCTGCTGACATTCTCAGCTCTCCTCAAAGTTCTATGAACCTGCCCAGGCCATGCCTCAAGGCATCAACCAGGGATGGCCTGGTGATGCCTTAAGACATCTTTTTTTCTCGATTTACAAAACAAAAGATGAAACTTCCACAGAATGTAGACCCTGTTCAACATCATATGTAGGGGTCTAAACAGGTGTAATATAAAACAAGATGAAGGAGCCATGTTAATTCAAATGACAAAATAATCAAAATATCATGAAAAGCCTTTGAAGACCTTGGGGGTGTTTTTCAGTCGTGACGATCTTGACTTGAGACCATTTTAGAGGCAAAGTGTCTTTCAGATGAGAGATCTTAAGGGATCTCAAATTGAGACTGAGATGAGACTGTTTGGGGTGCTTTGGGTGTTTTTCAGTTGAGACGATCGAGGGATCCCAGGGGATCTCAAGTAAAACGATTTCAAATTTGGTCTCAACTTGAGACTAGTTGATACTTGTCATAACTTTTTTTTCAGGTGCTAAAACTTATTCAAATTAGGAAATATTTAGAGCAAAGGGTACTAATACTCTGACAGACCTATATCCCAAATTTTATAGTTTTCCTGTGGCTCTTACGACCGTGATAAACATTCGTCTGGAAATCTGAAAAATGCAGGCACTGCATCACTCAGGCAGCTTGTGTCTAACCTACTGCAATACTCGCTTTTTATTTGTCAATGTCACTCCATATTTATAACAACACCCATTCAAAAAGTAAAACATGTCTCACTTATGGAATACTCAAAGGAAAATTATGAAACTTTAGGATTGGATCAAATGGACACGGACAATTATGCGCTGTAAATATGGTCTAATATGAATAAGGGTAAGTGCCTCAAATCAATAATTTCCGATTGCAGAATCCTGTACCTGGCAGGAAATGATCTCCACAACTTTAGATAAACAACAGGTTGTTTAAAACCATGGTTCACCATGCTAGACAAGTATTTTTTTAAAGTAACAGAGGGAGTAACACATGACATCCATGACATTGGTGCATCTCTTCTGGACTCCATAGATCATATTTATGAATATCTAAATATATTTCTTCCACTTCCTGAGACCATCTTTCCTCTGGCAGAGCTGGTTAAGGTTGGCTAGTTTTATGAATCAGCTTACCATATCATCATTATCAATATTACCGAGACCACGTCTAAAAAACGCCATTGATATAATCATTATCTCAAATGTGGTCTCAGGAACGCTGATCTATCTTAGCGGATCTCAACTTGAGATCTTCTCGACTGAAAAACACCCCCCAAGTCTCTAGCAGTATTCAGTCATACTAGTGCCCAGCTGTGTACCCGTGCTACCTGTGTGACAGAAGTGATAGGCTTAACTGTCTGGTATCAATATTGCTATTGCAGTCTGCAGAATCCCAGATGCAGGCCTTGCTCCCAAGCTATGGACCAGTTTACATACACTTCACCCTTTTTGTGCAACCTCTCATCACATACCAAAAACATTTCCTTACTCTCATAGAAGTTCTTGTTGATCTAATACAAGTACAAGATGGACAAAATATATATTTTCAGAAATATTTATTACATAGACAACAATGATGATGGGTAAATAATTTAAAGTCCGGAGACCTCGCTGATCCAGTCGCGGTAGGCAGAGATCCTTGTGTAAGCAGAGGGGGTGTTGAGGTAGCAGCCACGCTGTCCGAAAGATGTAACACCAGCAAGCTTGCCTCCACACACTGCTGGGCCACCAGAGTCACCCTGTAACAGCAATCGTATTGTTAGACCTGGTCAAAATATTATATCAAGCGTTGATAATGCTTTAAGGCCAATCTTGCATTATTTTCAATATCTAATCAAGTATTGTTCTCAAACAGGAATAAATATAAAAATTTGCCCAGAATATGTGAGAAATATTATATAAATCATAGTTTGGCAAATTAATGATATAATTTCGCATTGGTTTTGATGTGGATACAGGCACTTACGTTGCAGGATCCCTTGCTGCCCTCATCCCAGACACAGATGTGGGTCTCTCCAGTGTTGCTCCAGTACTGCTGGCACTCGGCTACTGACAGAGCCTTCACGTTAGCGGCCTGCAGGGTGGTGGCCAGAGATCCTCCTCCTTTCAATGAGAAAATAGACAATTGTTATATGGTCACTCAAATGGGCCTAAAAAAATGATTTCTTGCTTTAGGCTTTTGGAATAATAGGTCTTTTGAAATCTGTAACAGTATGATGAACCATTCTTATGAGTAAGTAAATGATTCGATTACATGGCCATAGGGCTCTTATGTCCAATTTCATTTCAGTTCAGTCCAGATCAATCCCAATTGAGCATCACCAATGACATCGAATTTTATAAACCTTCTGCTATGTTCTTTATTCACTTAGACTGAAGACAATGTGACTAACTATTTGTGCTAATCTGGGGTTGCTGACAAATTAGCACCTTACACCACAATACTCACCGGTGCTGGTGACTCCCCATCCACTGATGACACAGCTGGCACCATCAAGGTTGGCTCCAGATGGCTGCATGGGAACTGTGGCCACATACTGGTTCATCTCCACACTGTTGATCAGCTTGATCATGGCAATATCACCCAGGAGGGTACGTCTGTTCCAGCTGGGGTGCTGTATATGTAGATATATGCAGCTTTATTATACAATGTCATTATCATGATATGAGGCTAACCATCAGTGAATTCTATCATAGTATGTAGATGTAATCTTGATGTTATATCTTTTGAATTTAAAAACATGTTGAAATATCATTCTGTCAATTATTCTAGGAGTTTTCATTGTCATTTGAAATGAGGAAAGCAGATCCAACCACTCACACTGATGATATCGTCAATGTAGTAGCCAACGGGAGCACCAACACTGTTGTCACCACGGGTGTGCAGTCCCATCACAACGTACAGGCCGAAACTGAAGTGCAAGGAGGATTATTGTCTCAATAATGTCATTTAGCTATTTTAGCTAAGTTACATGAGCATAGGCTGCCACATAATAAACTGTTCACTCTATTCACACATGCCTCATTTTCTGTTGTCTAGTTAAGGCTTATCACATCACTAAAAATTCTTATGAAGTTAATATTGTGTATGTATTAGCAGTCTCTCACATAAAAGAAGAGCTGAAGTCAGTATGGCACATGAGGTGAAGAAGACTCTTACGGTCCGGCACCAACACAATGGGCAGCAGTGACAATCCAGGTGTCAGAGACAAGAACACAGCCACAGGTGTGTCCTGGGAAGGTCTCAATGGGTGTCCTCCTGCCAAGACGCTGGAGGGAACCCTGGTAAGGGAACTCACCCACGCGGGCATCACGGCCTGAAGATGCAAACAGAGTTTACAATATTTTAATCAACTTCAAATCAATGAAGTGAGCATGTATTTCTCAACTGAAGGAAAACCCACCTTATAGATCTGATAATAATGATAACATGGCATAAAGTAATGTAGGCAATTATTAAAGATTTTAGAACCAAGGTTAAAGCTATGACACAGTCTTGATATCATGGTTGTCTTCTCTGTGCAGCTGTGTCATTGCTCCCAGTTTACACAGGAATATTTTGTCTTTCTCACCATAAAACTCAGTACTCAGTTCTAGTTATAGACATGTACTTGTCAGATAATGTCATTTTATATTGTGAAAATGAAGAAGGCCTGTATTATATACACTGAAATAGAAACTGCTTTAACCAAAATGATTATAAAAGAAGAAAACCATTTGAACTATATTCCTCATATCTAACTTCCTTCAGCCATATTGAATTGTTCAATGGTTAAATAATCAGAATAAGAATTGACTCACCTCCGATGATGTGTGGGTCCACACGGGCCTCAAGGGCAGGGATGGCAAAGGCCAGGAGGGCAACAACAAGAAGACCGTTCATCTTGTCTAGAGTTGAGAAGATGGTGTTAGGGAGCACCACAATGTCTTTTATACTTGTCAGTGGTGTGTGTGTGAACCAACATGCTGTCCATCAGTGTACATAGATAAAGACTAACTCATATTGCAGCCACCAGGAAGACCCGGAACTAGGGTAAGCTTCGGTAATATTGATAATGATGATATGGCAAGCTGTTTCATAAAACTAGCCAACCTTAACCAGCTCTGCCAGAGGAAAGATGGTCTCAGGAAGTGGAGGAAATATATTTAGATATTCATAAATATGATCTATGGAGTCCAGAAGAGATGCACCAATGTCATGGTTGTCATGTGTTACTCCCTCTGTTACTTTTTTAAAATACTTGTCTAGCATGGTGAACCATGTTTTTAAACAACCTGTTGTTTATCTAAAGTTGTGGAGTTGTGTTCTGTGTGACAGGCTAGCTCATGTCTGCCAAAATAACCGAACCAACCTATGTAATAGAGAGTAGGATGGGACATCGCTGGGAACTAGACTTTCCGAAAGTATACCTGCCAAGCAGCTAGGCTGGCGACCACCAAATGTAGTATTACATGGGTGTTAATGAGTGTATTTTGATATAAACCCCAAGTAGTTTACAGCACTGCCTGATAACAAAACCATCATTTGTTGTCTTTATCATTCATCTACTTGAGTAAATCAAACCCAGGTATTGCCATACTACAGGGACTTTCTTGCTCTATATCACAAATAGACTATTTTCCCATATCCGATGGCTTTGAAGCTGTATACAATGGTTGTGGTATCTGACAGTTTTTAAACAAAGGGTAGTGGTTTGCTGTGTCTTTGAACATTTGCATTTGTGACTTTATATTCCATGGATAAAAAACTATCATCTAGTATACTGATAGAACCTAAATTAATACTGGCAAAAACATTTGGAATACATTTTGATGTATAGTACAACACATTTCAGTTGTAAGGACCATGGGTCACCTCCCTTGTTTTTGAGAGATTTGATGAATAACTATATTTTTCAGTACATTTCCTATATGATACACTCAAATTGGCTTAATTCACTTATCAGGAAATAGGACATTGGATAAACTGGTCAAATCATTATATTTACTCATTTGGAGGTAGACTGAATCCCAAGGAACCAGTTTTGTGTGATAATTTACAATATTTATCACCTGGTGGCACCACTGTGAATTGACCGATATGCCTTTAACTCTAGATTTTACATGGTAAACGCTTCATCAAGATAAGTGATTTATTTTGATCTTTTGTATGCATCATTTCCAGCAAGTTGCTGAACTGGATATGACCCAATATTTCAATGATTAAAAGTAGCTAACCTTCGTTTGTAACCTCTATTTTACATTTCAACCCACATTTCACATCTCTCAATGGTCTTAGTATGCTCAGAATGGCATTATATCCATGTTGGGCATGACACAAGCAGTGAAGGTGGACAATTTTTCATTAAGTAATGCTAACAAACTGTCCCCGTATAAACCTCATTCTGTTGATACAGCAATACATAGTGGGGATACCAGGGACCTGTTTCACTAGTTCTGTGACATGTCTGTGACACCACACAGACATTGGGGTTGTCTAGATAAATCTACACATTATGGACCTGTTTCACTAGTTTCGTGACAAAAGTGTTAGACAGATAATAAAAGTGGCACCAACAGTGCAAACAAGAACGGACAAAACAAAGTCTAATGTCTAGTTCTTATGAAACTGGACACACCATCTAGACACCATCTAGACATGTCATGAAACTAGTGAAACAGGTCCCAGGTCTCAAAACAGAGGAGATTCCTGTTGTGAATGAAGCAGGGATGCCTGGTGTGAAAACTGTAGAAATGCCTGATCATAATGACATTTATTGGTAACTTGTTCCCTTGCATTCATTATAAAACAACTTAGGACAACGTTCGGTAAGATGTTCACAAAGTAACCTCTTCTCCCCCAGTTCACAGAGTGTTGCCGAATTAGTCTTGATCAAGGTTCAATTTGAGACAGTTGAATGATGTCCATGATTAAAATAAAACTACATCCAACAATACAAGTTGAATATAACTATGGTGATGAGAGTCTTGTAGTGCAGGTAGGTATTATCATAATGACAATGTGTATCCGATGGGTTTTAATCTTATCATAAGTACATTTATTGATGATGATGAGATGGAATAGAGGTTAGGAGTTTGTTCCATGAGGTGTGCACTAAAAGTAATATGTTGGGTGATGTTGAGTTGGGTTGGGTGATGTTGAGTCAGTATTGTTGTGTCATGAAGTCTCATCTTTCTGGTTATTTGGATTTGAGTTTTGTTGTACACTGTTAGATTAGAAGACTGATTGGTTAGTAGTGCACAATCCAAGTGTTATGTGTGATCTGTGTGAGATAATCAGTTAGACAATTAACCCTATCGCGCCGGGTACCCGCGCCAGGGGTAGTCATGGAGCAGGGTACTAGTGTCAGTGACTACCGCTAGAGGCAGGGCATATAGGCCTATCGTGAACATTTTGATCTCTGTATCACGTGACATGACACGTGATATTTAATACTTTTTTCTATTTCGCCCGGAATATCAAATATAATTTTATATCTACATTCTCTGAAAGTTTCATGTTTATTGAACGATTATTTCCAATTTTATCTTAAAAAACGAATATTCAGTGAATGATGCCTCAAGGCATCACCCGGCCAGCCCCGGTTGATGCCTGAAAGCATCACCCGGCATGAATGGGTTAAGTTATGATGATGATGTATTTAATTCTTTCTTGCTGCGCAAAACGAACTCACCCCGCACCTGATTCTCTCTATTCGTGGTCGTAGAGGCATCCTTACATGGCTAGAACTGGGGGAGCACGCAAAACGAACTCACCCCGCACCTGTTTCTCTCTATTCGTGGTCGTACAGTGGATTGGTGCAGTCCTACTGCCTCGTTTGACATAGTATTTAAGTTATGATGATGAGTTGATGCTACATGGTTGACATATTCATAGGAAGATTCCACCTGTGAATGCTGATGCAGTTCAAATCTTAGATCTTACCCCTGATGAAAGATTTGAATAGTTTTTAAACAAAGGCCCATACTTTTTGTAGTGTACATCAAGTAAGTGAGGTGACACTGGTCATCGTTTTCATTCAGAGTAAGTTTTCTGCTACATGCAATTTGACAAAATGCTAGATCTTGGGGCGATAAGACTTTGCATTCCAGAGGACATTGTATTCTTAAAAGATTTCCTATTTTCACTAAAGAGTTCCTGGTATCCAGAAACAATATCAGCAAATGCTTGCCTTGAAATATGGAAGTAGTCATTGTTTGATCTGAAAGCTTTGTTGTACAGTTATTACTTTGATTATGCAAGAGTTGTTTTAGTATTCCTCAGAATTTCTGATTGTGTGTGAATGAAATGTTCTCTAGTCATCTCTAGTCATTTCAAATATTTTATATATAGTCAAAGAGATTTGTCTCTTTCAAAAACATGATAATATCTTACTTTGGAGTAGATTCAAACAATATTTTTATGTTGTTACTGTTTTTCAAGTACTTTCTTCTATTTTCTTGTACCCTTTTACAGTTCAGCAGGATATGCCAAACAGTTATCAGTACACTGCATGCTTGGCATAATGGGACATTTTCCCCTTTCAGGAGATATTTGTGTGTAAGTCTGGAGTGAACTATTTTCAGATGGGACAACTTCACCTGTTCACTAGAACTTAATCTCTACAGTTTCTCTTCCTATTCACAGTTGAGTAAATGGTAGGCATTTTGGTCCAGTCAGATTGCCATTTGTTCATTGTTAATTCTTTTATTGGAGCTGTCCTATCCATGTGTGGAATTTTCGCTGTACCAGGATGCAACTTCAGAGCTTTCTTTGCTGCTCTGTCTGCCTCTTCATTTCCATCAATTCCTATGCTGCAGTATTCAGTCACACAAGTGCAAAGCTGTACACCTGTGCTATGCGTGTGACAGAAGTGATAGGCTTAACTGCCTTGTATCGATATTGCTATTGCAGTCTGCAAAAATCCAGATGCAGGCCTTGCTCCCAAGCTATGGACCAGTTTACATACACTTTACCCTTTTTGTGCAACCTCTCATCACATACCAAAAATATTTCCTTACTCTCATACAAGTTCTTGTTGATCTAATACAAGTACAAGATGGACAAAATATATGTTTTCAAAATATTTATTACATAGACAACAATGATGATGGGTAAATAGTTTAAAGTCCAGAGACCTCGCTGATCCAGTCGCGGTAGGCAGAGATCCTTGTGTAAGCAGAGGGGGTGTTGAGGTAGCAGCCACGCTGTCCGAAAGATGTAACACCAGCAAGCTTGCCTCCACACACTGCTGGGCCACCAGAGTCACCCTGTAACAACATTGGTATTGTTAGACCTGGTCAAAATATTATATCTAGGGTTGGGAATGCTTTAAGGCCAATCTTGCATTATTTTCAATATCTTATCAAGTATTGTTCTTAAACAGGAATAAATAGGAAACTTGCCCAGAATATGTGAGAAATATTATATAAATCATAGTTTGGCAAATTAATGATACAATTTTGCATTGGTTTTGATGTGGATACAGGCACTTACGTTGCAGGATCCCTTGCTGCCCTCATCCCAGACACAGATGTGGGTCTCTCCAGTGTTGCTCCAGTACTGCTGGCACTCGGCTACTGACAGAGCCTTCACGTTAGCGGCCTGCAGGGTGGTGGCCAGAGATCCTCCTCCTTTCAACGAGAAAATAGACAATTGTTATATGGTCACTCAAATGGGCCTAAAAAAATTATTTCTTGCTTTAGGCTTTTGGAATAATAGGCCTTTTGAAATCTGTAACAGTATGATGAACCATTCTTATGAGTAAGTAAATGATTCGATTACATGGCCATAGGGCTCTTATGTCCAATTTCATTTCAGTTCAGTCCAGATCAATCCCAATTGAGCATCACCAATGACATCAAATTTTATAAACCTTCTGCTATGTTCTTTATTCACTTAGACTGAAGACAATGTGACTAACTATTTGTGCTAATCTGGGGTTGCTGACAAATTAGCACCTTACACCACAATACTCACCGGTGCTGGTGACTCCCCATCCACTGATGACACAGCTGGCACCATCAAGGTTGGCTCCAGATGGCTGCATGGGAACTGTGGCCACGTACTGGTTCATCTCCACACTGTTGATCAGCTTGATCATGGCAATGTCGTTCATCAGGGTACGCCTGTTCCAGCTGGGGTGCTGTATATGTAGATATATGCAGCTTTATTATACAATGTCATTATCATGATATGAGGCTAACCATCAGTGAATTCTATCATAGTATGTAGATATAATCTTGATATAATATCTTTTGAATTTAAAAACATGTTGAAATATCATTCTGTCAATTATTCTAGGAGTTTTTATTGTCATTTGAAATGAGGAAAGCAGATCCAACCACTCACACTGATGATATCGTCAATGTAGTAGCCAACGGGAGCACCAACACTGTTGTCACCACGGGTGTGCAGTCCCATCACAACGTACAGGCCGAAACTGAAGTGCAAGTTGGATTATTGTCTCAATTATGTCATTTAGCTATTTTAGCTAAGTTACATGAGAATAGGCTGCCACATAATAAACTGTTCACTCTATTCACACATGCCTCATTTTCTGTTGTCTAGTTAAGGCTTATCACATCTATAAAAATTCTTATGAAGTTAATATTGTGTATGTATTAGCAGTCTCTCACATAAAAGAAGAGCTGCAGTCAGTTTGGCACATGAGGTGAACAAGACACTTACGGTCCGGCACCAACACAATGGGCAGCAGTGACAATCCAGGTGTCAGAGACAAGAACACAGCCACAGGTATGTCCTGGGAAGGTCTCAATGGGTGTCCTCCTGCCAAGACGCTGGAGGGAACCCTGGTAAGGGAACTCACCCACGCGGGCATCACGGCCTGAAGATGCAAACAGAGTTTACAATATTTTAATCAACTGCAAATCAATGAAGTGAGCATGTATTTCTTAACTGAAGGAAAACCCACCTTATAGATCTGATAATAATGATAACATGGCATAAAGTAATGTAGGCAATTATTAAAGATTTTAGAACCAAGGTTAAAGCTATGACACAGTCTTGATATCATGGTTGTCTTCTCTGTGCAGCTGTGTCATTGCTCCCAGTTTACAGAGGAATATTTTGTTTTTCTCACCATAAAACTCAGTACTCAGTTCTAGTTATAGACAAGTACTTGTCAGATAATGTCATTTTATATTGTGAAAATGAAGAAGGCCTGTATTATATACACTGACATAAAAACTGCTTTAACCAAAATGATTATAAAAGAAGAAAACCATTTGAACTATATTCTTCATATCTAACTTCCTTCAGCCATATTGAATTGTTCAATGGTTAAATGATCAGAATAAGAATTGGCTCACCTCCGATGATGTGTGGGTCCACACGGGCCTCAAGGGCAGGGATGGCAAAGGCCAGAAGGGCAACAACAAGAAGACCGTTCATCTTGTCTAGAGTTGAGAAGATGGTGTTAGGGAGCACCACAATGTCTTTTATACTTGTCAGTGGTGTGTGTGTGAACCAACATGCTGTCCATCAGTGTACATAGATAAAGACAAACTCATATTGCAGCCACCAGGAAGACCCGGAACTTGGGTAAGCTTCGGTAATATTGATAATGATGATATGGCAAGCTGTTTCATAAAACTAGCCAACCTTAACCAGCTCTGCCAGAGGAAAGATGGTGTCAGGAAGTGGAAGAAATATATTTAGATATTCATAAATAGGATTTATGGAGTCCAGAAGAGATGCACCAATGTCATGGTTGTCATGTGTTACTCCCTCTGTTACTTTTTAAAAATACTTGTCTAGCATGGTGAACCATGTTTTTAAACAACCTGTTGTTTATCTAAAGTTGTGGAGTTGTGTTCTGTGTGACAGGCTAGCTCATGTCTGCCAAAATAACCGAACCAACCTATGTAATAGTGTGTAGGGTGGGACATCGCTGGGAACTAGACTTTCCGAAAGTATACCTGCCACGCAGCTAGGCTGGCGACCACCACAAGTAGTATTACATGGGTGTTAATGAGTGTATTTTGATATAAACCCCAAGTAGTTTACAGCACTGCCTGATAACAAAACCATCATTTGTTGTCTTTATCATTCATCTACTTGAGTAAATCAAACCCAGGTATTGCAATACTACAGGGACTTTCTTGCTCTATAGCACGAATAGACTATTTTCCCATATCCAATGGCTTTGAAGCTGTATACAATGGTTGTGGTATCTGACAGTTTTTAAACAAAGGGTAGTGGTTTGCTTTGTCTTTGAACATTTGCATTTGTGACTTTATATTCGATGGATCAATACTATCATCTAGTATACTGATAGAACCTAAATCAATACTGGCAAAAACATTTGGAATACATTTCGATGTAGAGTACAACACATTTCAGTTGTAAGGACCATGGGTCACCTCCCTTGTTTTTGAGAGATTTGATGAATAACTATATTTTTCAGTACATTTCCTATATGATACACTCAAATTGGCTTAATTCACTTATCAGGAAATAGGACATTGGATAAACTGGACAAATCATTATATTTACTCATTTGGAGGTAGACTGAATCCCAAAGAACCAGTTTTGTGTGATAATTTACAATATTTATCACCTGGTGGCACCACTGTGAATTGACCGATATGCCTTTAACTCTAGATTTTACATGGTAAACGCTTCATCAAGATAAGTGTTTATTTTGATCTTTTGTATGCATCATTTCCAGCAAGCTGCTGAACTGGATATGACCCAATATTTCAGTGATTAGAAGTAGCTAACCTTCGTTTGTAACCTCTATTTTACATTTCAACCCACATTTCACATCTCTCAATGGTCTTAGTATGCTCAGAATGGCATTATATCCATGTTGGGCATGACACAAGCAGTGAAGGTGGACAATATTTCATTAAGTAATGCTAACAAACTGTCCCCGTATAAACCTCATTCTGTTGATACAGCAATACATAGTGGGGATACCAGGGACCTGTTTCACTAGTTTTGTGACATGTCTGTGACACCACACAGACATTGGGGTTGTCTGGTTTTGTGACAACACAAGTAGCTGCCCTTAGGAAAAGACAGACCCAAAACATAAGAATTAGATAAATCTACACATCATGGACCTGTTTCACTAGTTTCGTGACAAAAGTGTTAGACAGATATGAAAAGTGGCACCAACAGTGCAAGCAAGAACGGACAAAACAAAGTCTAATCTCTAGTTCTTATGAAACTGGACACACCATCTAGACATGTCATGAAACTAGTGAAACAGGTCCCAGGTTTCAAAACAGAGGAGATTCTGGTGTGAATGAAGCAGGGATGCCTGGTGTGAAAACTGTAAAAATGCCTGATCATAATGACATGTACTGGTAACTTTTTCCCTTGCATTCATTTTAAACAACTTAGGACATTGTTCGGTAAGATGTTCACAAAAAAACCTCTTCTCCCCCAGTCAACAGAGTGTTGCCGAAATAGTCTTGATCAAGGTTCAATTTGAGACAGTTGAATGATGTCCATGATTAAAATAAAACGACATCCAACAATACATGTTGAATATAACTATGGTGATGAGAGTCTTGTAGTGCAGGTACGTATTATCATAAGGACAGTGTGTAACCAATAGGCCTTCAAGTTTTAATCTTATCATATGTACTTTTGTTGATGATGATGAGATGGAATAGTGGTTAGGAGGTTGTTCCATGAGATGTGCACTAAAAATGGAATATGTTGGGTGATGTTGAGTTAGGTTGGGTGATGTTGAGTTGGGTTGGGTGATGTTGAGTCAGTATTGTTGTGTCATGTAGTCTCATCTTTCTGGTTATTAGCGCCCGCAGCAGGGGTACAGACATGGAGCCGGGTACTAGTGTCAGTGACTACTGCTAGAGGCCGGGCATATAGGCCTATCATGAACATTTTGATCTCCGGATCACGTGACATAACACGTGGTATTTAATACTATTTTCTATTTCGCCCGGAATATCAAATATGATGTTATATCTACATTCTCTGAAAGTTTCATGTTTATTGAACGATTATTTCCAATTTTATCTTAAAAAACGAATATTCAGTGAATGATGCCTCAAGGCATCACCCAGCCAGCCACGGCTGATGCCTTGAGGCATCACCCGGCCAGCCCCGGTTGATGCCTGAAGACATCACCTGGCGTGAATGGGTTAAGTTATGATGATGAGTTGATGCTACATGGTTGACATATTCATAGGAAGATTCCACCTGTGAATGCTGATGCAGTTCAAATCTTTATTCTTACCCCTGATGAAAGATTTGAATAGTTTTTAAACAAAGGCCCGTATACTCTTTGTAGTGTACATCAAGTGAGTGAGGTGACACTGGTCATTGTTTTCATTCAGAGTAAGTTTTCTGCTACATGCAATTTGACAAAATGCTAGATTTCGGGGAGATAAGACTTTGCATTCCAGAGGACATTGTATTCTTAAAAGATTTCCGATTTTCACTAAAGAGTTCCTGGTATCCAGAAACAATATCAGCAAATGCTTGCCTTGAAATATGGAAGTAGTCATTGTTTGATCTGAAAGCTTTATTGTACAGTTATTACTTTGATTATGCAAGAGTTGTTTTAGTATTCCTCAGAATTTCTGATTGTGTGTGAATGAAATGTTCTCTAGTCATCTCTAGTCACTTCAAATATTTTATATATAGTCAAAGAGATTTGTCTCTTTCAAAAACATGATAATATCTTACTTTGGAGTAGATTCAAACAATATTTTTATGTTGTTACTGTTTTTCAAGTACTTTCTTCTATTTTCTTGTACCCTTTTACAGTTGAGCAGGATATGCCGAACAGTTATAAGTACACTGCATGCTTGGCATAATGGGAGATTTTCCCCTTTCAGGGGAGATATTTGTGTGTCAGTCTGAAGTGACCTATTTTCAGACAAGTCAACTTCACCTGTTCACTAAGACCTAATCCCTACAGTTTCTCTTCCTATTCACAGTTGAGTAAATGGTATGCAGTTTGTTCCAGTCAGAGTGCCATTTGTTTATTGTCAATTCTTTTATTGGAGCTGTCCTATCCATGTGTGGAATTTTCGCTGTACCAGGATGCAACTTCAGAGCTTTCTTTGCTGCTCTGTCTGCCTCTTCATTTGCATCAATTCCTATGCTGCAGTATTCAGTCACACAAGTGCAAAGCTGTACACCTGTGCTATGCGTGTGACAGAAGTGATAGGCTTAACTGCCTTGTATCGATATTGCTATTGCAGTCTGCAAAAATCCAGATGCAGGCCTTGCTCCCAAGCTATGCACCAGTTTACATACACTTTACCCTTTTTGTGCAACCTCTCATCACATACCAAAAATATTTCCTTACTCTCATACAAGTTCTTGTTGATCTAATACAACGACAAGATGGGCAAAATATATGTTTTCAAAATATTTATTAAATAGACAACAATGATGATGGGTAAATAATTTAAAGTCCAGAGACCTCGCTGATCCAGTCGCGGTAGGCAGAGATCCTTGTGTAAGCAGAGGGGGTGTTGAGGTAGCAGCCACGCTGTCCGAAAGATGTAACACCAGCAAGCTTGCCTCCACACACTGCTGGGCCACCAGAGTCACCCTGTAACAACATTGGTATTGTTAGACCTGGTCAAAATATTATATCTAGGGTTGATAATGCTTTAAGGCCAATCTTGCATTATTTTCAATATCTAATCAAGTATTGTTCTTAAACAGGAATAAATATGAAACTTGCCCAGAATATGTGAGAAATATTATATAAATCATAGTTTGGCAAATTAATGATAAAATTTTGCATTGGTTTTGATGTGGATACAGGCACTTACGTTGCAGGATCCCTTGCTGCCCTCATCCCAGACACAGATGTGGGTCTCTCCAGTGTTGCTCCAGTACTGCTGGCACTGGGCTACTGACAGAGCCTTCACGTTAGCAGCCTGCAGGGTGGTGGCCAGAGATCCTCCTCCTTTCAACGAGAAAATAGACAATTGTTATACGGTCACCCAAATGGGCCTAAAATAATTATTTCTTGCTTTAGGCTTTTGGAATAATAGGTCTTTTGAAATCTGTAACAGTATGATGAACCATTCTTATGAGTAAGTAAATGATTCGATTACATGGCCATAGGGCTCTTATGTCCAATTTCATTTCAGTTCAGTCCAGATCAAACCCAATTGAGCATCACCAATGACATGGAAATTTATAAACCTTCTGCTATGTTCTTTATTCACTTAGACTGAAGACAATGTGACTAACTATTTGTGCTAATCTGGGGTTGCTGACAAATTAGCACCTTACACCACAATACTCACCGGTGCTGGTGACTCCCCATCCACTGATGACACAGCTGGCACCATCAAGGTTGGCTCCAGATGGCTGCATGGGAACTGTGGCGACGTACTGGTTCATCTCCACACTGTTGATCAGCTTGATCATGGCAATATCACCCATGAGGGTACGCCTGTTCCAGCTGGGGTGCTGTATATGTAGATATATGCAGCTTTATTATACAATGTCATTATCATGATATGAGGCTAACCATCAGTGAATTCTATCATAGTATGTAGATGTAATCTAGATATTATATCTTTTGAATTTAAAAACATGTTGAAATATCATTCTGTCAATTATTCTATGAGTTTTCATTGTCATTTGAAATGAGGAAAGCAGATCCAACCACTCACACTGATGATATCGTCAATGTAGTAGCCAACGGGAGCACCAACACTGTTGTCACCACGGGTGTGCAGTCCCATCACAACGTACAGGCCGAAACTGAAGTGCAAGTTGGATTATTGTCTCAATAATGTCATTTAGCTATTTACATGTTACATGAGAATAGGCTGCCACATAATAAACTGTTCACTCTATTCACACATGCCTCATTTTCTGTTGTCTAGTTAAGGCTTATCACATCCATAAAAATTCTTATGAAGTTAATATTGTGTATGTATTAGCAGTCTCTCACATAAAAGAAGAGCTGTAGTCAGTATGGCACATGAGGTGAAGAAGACACTTACGGTCCGGCACCAACACAATGGGCAGCAGTGACAATCCAGGTGTCAGAGACAAGAACACAGCCACAGGTGTGTCCTGGGAAGGTCTCAATGGGTGTCCTCCTGCCAAGACGCTGGAGGGAACCCTGGTAAGGGAACTCACCCACGCGGGCATCACGGCCTGAAGATGCAAACAGAGTTTACAATATTTTAATCAACTGCAAATCAATGAAGTGAGCATGTATTTCTCAACTGAAGGAAAACCCACCTTATAGATCTGATAATAATGATAACATGGCATAAAGTAATGTAGGCAATTATCAAAGATTTTAGAACCAAGGTTAAAGCTATGACACAGTCTTCTCTGGAGGAATATTTTGTCTTTCTCACCATAAAACTCAGTACTCAGTTCTAGTTCTAGACATGTACTTGTCAGATAATGTCATTTTATATTGTGAAAATGAAGAAGGCCTGTATTATATACACTGACATAAAAACTGCTTTAACCAAAATGATTATAAAAGAAGAAAACCATTTGAACTATATTCTTCATATCTAACTTCCTTCAGCCATATTGAATTGTTCAATGGTTGAATGATCAGAATAAGAATTGGCTCACCTCCGATGATGTGTGGGTCCACACGAGCCTCAAGGGCAGGGATGGCAAAAGCCAGAAGGGCAACAACAAGAAGACCGTTCATCTTGTCTAGAGTTGAGAAGATGGTGTTAGGGAGCACCACAGTGTCTTTTATACTTGTCAGTGGTGTATGTGAACCAACATATGGTCCATCAGCCAGTGTATATAGATAAAGATTAACTCATATTGCAGGCACCAGGAAGGCCCAGAACTGTGGTTCGCAGAGCTTACACAACGCTATCAGATAAAGACTAAGAGGAGGCCGGAAGGAAGAGACACTTTTAGGACACTCAAGGAAAAAACTTTCTCATCACCTGGCACATCAGCAAAAAGGTTTTTAGAAGATTTATTCTTTTTTTTTATAAGATGAACCTTGATAGAAATTATGAAAGGTATGTGTATTTGTTATCAAATTAAAGCTCCTCATTTCAGGGATGCATTCAACGTGGTATTTTGTGTATCTAGATTTCCCTGAAACTGTGAGATAAATATATATCTATCTTCATACTGTCTACACAATCAATAGCTCTCTGCTGCCACTTATTATCAAACTAAAGTACTTGTCACAGACACCATTGGTCAGACCGGTTCCCTATATTATGTTTATTTTAACTATGTTTTAGTTGACACCCTGCGTAAGCAGACACTTTTGCTCTGAGCGGAGGGTGTCTGCATAAGTAGGCCCATTTTATGACACTTTAAAAGCCTTCTTTGATCCAGCATAAAAACAAACACCCCCAATATATTTTTCATGGCTTAGTGATGAGAAACAGAGGAGGTGTGAAGCGCAGCGCCCCCTATACCGACCTGAAACATATATACAATCGCGACGGCCTTAGGTAGCCACTTTCAATCTGACATCGATAGGGAAAGCATGGTGTGCTGTGGTGGTTGGCAGCAGTAAGAGAGGTGGGTAGGACCCAGGGACTGGGGCCAGTCTAGCCCTAGTCGAGAAACCTTGACTGCCTAGCGGACAGCCTTCACAGTCAGACCCTCTAGGACTAGTCTAGCCCAAGCCTAGCAATACTTGTGAGAAATAAGGCATTATTCCACAACAAAAAACAGGCATAAAACTTGGAGCTCTATTGAGCTCTATTGTGGTTTGGAATAGATTAGATATAACTCTATCAATATCTGAAAAAATTTTTGATAGAGCTCTAACAGTTTGTATGTAGTAGCTCTTACTAGGTAGCCTATTGTTGCTATACTTTAGCATAGGAATCTGCATCAGCTGTCATTTGAGTCCATACCAAAACGAAAGGGGGCGCTGCACTTCACACCTCCTCTGGATGAGAAACAAGGGTTTTTTGAGTGGCCTTACGTGGAGATGTATCTGAGCGTGGCCTCTTTCATCTGATATCAGGAGAGACTTAGATTTTTACGAGCTATGTCTGCCTCCATTCATTATCCTGAGGGTTGAGATGCATTGAACACTGAGGCCAAGGGATTGCTTTTCTTGGCCACAATCTGCCTCTTACATTATGTTTTTATGATCATATTATTTACATGCACTAAATCATTTACTTTCAAAAGACCTCCTTTATGCAATCACAATACCTTTTTTTGTTACAGGTGATGAATTTGTTTAGAATTTCATTTCCTTTTTCTCCATCCATGACAGGAACCCGGGCATATTTATTGACCAAATGCTGAACAGTTCTTTATAAAACAAAGAACCTTTTTTTCTGTGAATCACATTTTCGTTGAGCTAGAGAAGTCTTACGGGAGATCCTTGGTTTAAAATTTCTCTCAATAAGTCCAAGGTGTACAATCCTTTAGTCGTATGCATCAATTCTAAATCCTGAAGTTTCAAATCTTCCTTTTCAGTATTCTTACAGTTTTGTTGGATCTACATCCCATAAGAAGCAGTTAATAATATATTATAAATAATTGATATTGATGGTGTATTTAAAATGGATACTGTGTAAATACAAAACTATAAGAACATTTATAATTGGTATTTTGCCCAAAGTTGTTGTTGTTTCTTTTTTAAATTGTTTTCATAACTGAAATTTTCGGAAGAGATAGAGGACATTGCGATCTTCAATTCACCGAAAATTGTTCATTTGTCTGGGTAGTTTAACGTCTAATATGTTCTCTCAGACTTACTTCCGGTTTGACCAAATCTATGAGTTGAATTTAGATAGAAATCTCACCCCTTTACATTTACTAACTTGGCAATTAGATTATAACTGGTACTACAGTCTGGGATCTCCAAGCAGAGTCCTACCATCTATGTTCTATTGATTTTAAACCAAATATATGCATGGAAGATTGTAATATTGAGCTGGTTCCTGGTATTAGCTATGCATTCAATGTGGTTTGCATGGTAACCGTGCAAGGGTATCAGGGATTTTCATCCTGGCATTATCAATGGGAAGCTTCTCAGGGAAAACCCTGAAAATCATGGAAGTACTGATGCACATATTTAAAGGGAAATCGGGTGTGTGGGGTACTTGAAACAATATGGGGTTGACATACACAGGTTCTATTGAGGTTTTTGAGTAGTGAGGACAATATTTGTGTGTTCTAGAAAAACCCTGATTTCAGGGATTTCCCTGAACTCTGACATCCTTGATCTACCACTGCTAGGGGTGAAGGAGAAAGGTGGCTGCAGTGGGACTCAAGGCCATAGTCTGGCAACCTTGGGATTACAAGCCCAGTGCTCTTTACCACCGAGCTAACTCCCCACCCCTGTCACTTTAGTTATGCTCGCATGCAAGCATTGCAAATCCCCTCCACTTTCAACAAATACTTGAATATATCAATAATGAAGATGGCAATTGTAATATCAATGCTCACTCTTTATCAATAGTGTAAACATTTTGTAAAGTACTGACCGTATCTATGAAATGGTTATATATTGTAGTATGCAAACAGGCATAAGGGCAATATCATAATTAACATATATAATTAGTAGAAACCGAACAAGAGTTAGACTTGTCAACGTTTATGCCACGGTGGGAAGGTCGCGTATTAGCACACGAGGCGTAGCCGAGTGTAGTGAGGAGCAGACCTGACCAGAGTGGCATAGACATTGACAAGTCTAACTCGAGTTCGGTTTCGTACTTATCCTACCTCGTCTATGCTTTTGTATTACTAAAAGATAAATATTGAGTCAATGACCAACAGAACTTTTTTCATAGTAGCTGACGTCCTGCTCTGTGATTGGTCAATATTGTTATTACTCTAGTGGCATAAAAAACACTTTATGTCACGGCCTGCCACATAAAATTTCCCTATGTTAAGTCTATGGCGGTTTTTTTATTAGGGGTAGGATAATGTATAATGACTTCACATCAGTTCCAATGGTGGCATGGGGGGGGGGGGGGGGGGGGGGTCAGTGTAGTCACTGGACTGGAACCAGTACCACAGGCAGTCATTGGTCAACTAGTACTGTATTGTGATTGGTCGGTTGGTGAGCCAATGACAGTAGGGCCTCCCATTTGCATAAGAGTTTTATATTTGATTAAACAATCTGTTCTAGACATTGTAACTATATCCCAAGCGCTCTAATTGATTCCTTCAGGTTCTGAACCAGATTATGGCCTGAGCACTTAACAATGGTTTAGTACGCCTTTCCAACCAAAATTACCACCTTTTAACAAATACAGGAATATATCAGTACATCTCACTTCTTGGTAGCTACTTTTTAACATTCCGAATGAGGCATATTATATTATGATATAATCAGTTTTAGGGGTAAAATTGTCCAAAAAGGAGTTCATGAAGAGGGGATCCCCAAATCTGAAATCGCCTTTTTAAAACAATATCCGTGTCAAAATACTAAAACTAAGATATATATTGCCATAAAACCTTATCCAAAATAGAAATCATATTCCTAGATGTACTCTGCTATAAAAAGCAAAAGTTCGTAGTCCAAACGTTCAATTGACCGATAACTACATTCTAAATAACCTTCCACCAGACATTTTGACAAAGAGAATTGGTCACACAACCAATATATTTATGAGTAGTATTGTTTGGGTAGTTCATTGTCCAATTCGTTCCATTAGACCTTATCGGGGGGGGGGGGGGGGGGTATTTTGCCAAAGAAATAAACCACAAAACAATGTCTTGATGAGACTTTTATTCATCAGACCTACGAAGGCTGCGGATTCCATGACCACAGCGCGTTGTCGCATCCACTCCGCGAACACATTCTCGGGGTTCATTGAAAAATAGGTTTATCAAACAGCGTCAAGCAATACATGATGAGAACCCTTCGTGGAGACAGCCAGAGGGAATTAAATTTGACACAGCGAAGAACATTGATTCGTTCTATTGAACACGTTTCCCATGAAACTCATGATCAGTAAAAACTTTCGTGAAGCGATGACCGTCAGATTTGACAAACTGTGCCGACAGGTGGCTCTTCAGTGGCGAGCTCTGTGGGCGATAATTGGGGCAGCAGAGTCTTCATTTCTTCCCGCTCTTTTTGATTCCAGATCCACCTGCAATACAATAACACAATAATCAGGACCTGTGGCGTACGGTGGGGCTGGTGATTTCTAAATATTGTTAATTACTTTTTTTTTTGTTTAATGCTTTTATTTATACTGAAGTACTCACTAGGGTGTGGGTACCCTGTTTTCAGTGGGCTCCAGTGGCCATAGAGAGTCGTTGATAATGTCAATTTTTATGTGAACAACAACAGAGTATTGCCCATGAATAACATATTGGGCAGTATGGTATATCTTCATCACAATCATGTACAATATTTGGTATACAAGATGATATCTACAATGAGTTATATGAAAAGCATCGTTGAATCTTATATGTCGGAGGCGAGCAGCTTGAGAACAACCCATTCACACTTCTGAGTCATGAGAACTAAATGTAGTTTGTTAATCGGGCTTTTAGGCTTCGTTTAGTATAGTTTTTGAAATCATTATAGGTGTCCAGATTCCTTATGTTGGGGGTTAAGTCATTCCATAGTTCAGCGGTTTTGTACTTTACACTTGTTCTGTAGGTTTCAAGGTTGAATTTTTTAGTTTCAAGTACTGGAGCATCCCCTAGCCTTGTTAATCGAGGTCTCACGTCTAGGTATTCCTCAAGTTTTGATCTTTTGTATGCTGCATGTAGTATGTGTGATTCCCTTCTTTGATCCAGTAGATTTATGTTACTCTGTTTGTGCACTTGTAGGGTGCTAGTTCTTTGAGGCTGTTTTGGCAGATTTTTAATGCGCGATTTTGTATTTTTTGTAGTTTGTCAGTCAGTCTTGTTTGGGTGTTATGTGTTAGTATGTCCCCATACTCTAGATAGGGTAGGACCTTGGATAAGTTTTGTGCGATGCTCTCTTTATCTGTGATTTTAGGTGTGCTGTGTAGCTCAAGGTGCTGTCTAGGATAACACCTAGGTAGGTGAATTGTTGAACTTCTTAGGTTTTCGAGGTGATATCCTTCAATCTTGATTAGCTCTAGAGGGTAGTCCTTGGTAATCCATGTCTCTGAGAGTGTATAGACATTTGCTTTGGCCAGTTTTATATGCGTTAGCACTAGGTCTGTTTTGTTTTTAATGCTACAAAGATTTGAGTGAGCTATGTGGAAGCCTCTGCCCTGGATCTCAAGGTTTTTAGTCATTAACTCTGAGCGTTGTGCGTCGTTCCCTTAAAGTGCTGCCCAATCTCCTTTTTAATAAATGTTTAGTATGATAATGATGGGTGAACCACATTAGTGAGTGCCAGTGGATTACTAGTCCAAACTTGATCCATGTGATTCATTTTAATGACACATGTGTAAATTTAACATTTTGTGCAGTTTATCCAATCTTAATAGGTAAAATAGGACAATTCACATTTGTTTGATTTACATAGGAAATGTACTGAAAAATATGTTGAAAAGCTACTTTTTTAGAATTTATATGTTTTATCATTATATGATCATTACACTGATCATTAAATCAAAAACTAGCAGGGTGACCACCAAATTTTAAGTTAGATATGTGTTCTACAACACTTCAAGATCATTATATTAAAATTTCAGGGAAATGGCATGGGTTTTAGTCTTCGAGGCATATTGTCTGGTATGCCTTTAACGTCTAATATGTTCTATTAGACTTATACACCGGATCTCTCTATTGCAAGGGATGTATGGGACAGAGACAGGCCTCTCAATAAGTCACATTCATAATATGAATCCTGTAAATTCAAACATACCCATTGGACCCTTTTGATTGGCCTTGGCCGATGCTTCCTTCAACGCCTTTGCATCCTCTCTTTGCTTTTGCTTGAAAGCGAGGTCATCCTGGGAATAATAATAAACACAATCCATTAACAAGTGACTTCTAACGACTGATTGTTCTGGGAATTATAAAAAACATGATCCATTAACCAGTGACTTCTAACGACTGGTCGTTCTGGGAATTATAATAAACATGATCCATTAACAAGTGACTTCTAACGACTGGTCGTCCGGGGAATAATAATAAACATGATCCATTAACAAGTGACTTCTAACGACTGGTCGTCCGGGGAATAATAATAAACATGATCCATTAACAAGTGACTTCTAACGACTGGTCGTTCTGGGAATTATAATAAACATGATCCATTAACAAGTGACTTCTAACGACTGGTCGTCCGGGGAATAATAATAAACATGATCCATTAACAAGTGACTTCTAACGACTGGTCGTCCGGGGAATAATAATAAACATGATCCATTAACAAGTGACTTCTAACGACTGGTCGTTCTGGAAATTATAAATAACATGATCCATTAACCAGTGACTTCTAAAGACTGGTCGTCCTGGGAATTATAATATACACGATCCAGTAACCAGTGACTTCTAACGACTGGTCGTGCTGGGAATTATAATAAACACGATCCCTCAACCAGTGACTTCTAACGACTGGTCGCTCCGGGAATTATAATAAACACGATCCATCAACCAGTGACTTTTAACAACTGGTCATCCTGGCAATTACAATTAAAAGTGATCTATTATGAAAGTCAGACGTAGCTTGGTGCGTAACGCGACCACAAGTAATCTCCTAACTGAGTTTCTTACGTCTGGGAAAATGCGTCTTTACGCACAATCCTGGTCTGAAAAGTTTGAAACACTAAAAGTGATCTATTAACCAATGAGGTCTAATGACTGGTCATCTTGGAAATTTTAATAAATACAATCCATTAACCAGTGACTTCTAACAACTGGTCATCTTGGGAATTATAAAACACATGATCCATCAACCAGTGACTCCTAATGACTGGTCGTCTTGGAAATTTTAATAAACATGATCCACTAACCAGTGACTTCTAACGACTGGTCAGAATACAGAAAGCAACTATTTTGGTCAAAGTCGTTGTTCTCCAACTCGACGACTTTTACCAAAACTTGTTGGTTTCTTCTTTAGTATCCAGTGCAGGGTTCATAGATAGACAGCCCAATGAAATTCCAGGCTTTTTCCAGGCTCTAATAAATGTTTTTCCAGGGACACCACAATATGAAGTGACACCATCTTGCTAGTGAATGAAGTCATTATTTTCTGAAGGGTGCATATCATATCTGGTAACTGTTTTTTAAAACCGTGTTTGATTTATTACCAAATATAGTTTAACTTTTTTTCATCTTCCTTACTACCTGCGAAATTTCAGTGGTTTGGGTTAGATATCTTCAAAATTATTTTCTTTTTTCGCCACTTTTGAATATGAAGAGAAAAATCAATAATATGCTATATTATTAGCAATGTGCTGTACATGGCAAAAATAAAAGATTTTTGACACCTTCAAAAAGCTAATAATGACCAGAATATCATAGACTAGAAAAATAGTTTTCATGCAAAACTAAATTTTCCAGGCTCTTCCAGGTTTTTCCAGACTCTCTGTGAGAATTCCAGGCTTTTCCAGGCCTGGAAAACCCAAAAGCATAATTCAAGACTTTTCCAGGTTTTCCAGGCTCTGTACGAACCCTGTCAGTGCCTACCCACCCCTCCTCACCAGGATTCAGTCTCTATATCCTATACCTCGCCTATAGCACCCAATTGATTTGAATGTTATGTGATATTCACACGGCCCGTCTCCTTGTTCATATCACTCTGCATTCAGGGATGCTAGTTGGGGTCAGAAAAAAATCCTACATGGGGAATGAGGCCAGTCTATGTATCACCTATAACGCACATGGTGTATGGGGAATCAACATCACTCTCCTATCAGATTCTTGGGCATATATTTGAAGCCAATCAGAAGTCAGTATTCAAGTTTGCCCTTATCCGTAGGAGCATTTCCTACAGGAATCCTACCATCCTACAGTTCTAGGTTGGAGCACTGGGATCCATAGGGCCTCTAACTGAGTGTACTCGGGTAGCTAAATTCGGAATTTTGAAAGATTACAGAACAAGTTTATCTTAGATTTAGATTTCAGGGAACCTGGAGTCTATTTTGTTCTCAAAATATACAATTCCTTGAACTTTTCATCACTTTGAGACTAAAATGAAAATCCTACATGTAGGCAAAATCCTACCAACTGGCATCCCTGTGCATTTAACTCGTGGAGAAGAAGGACTTCACCAAAACTCGTTGGATTCTGCTTTAGTACTGAATCTAAGCGAGAAGCATCTTAATGATAATGTACAAGACCATACCTACATCGGAACAGGATTAGTTTTGTACATGGTTATTCTCTTTTTATCAGAATAATCTAATAAGACTAACACTTATAGATACCAAACTAAGATATCTGAAAGACTTTCTTTAAAAAAACAAATCAGACCACCGATAAAGTCTTGACATTGTAAGTATGGCTATCATTGTAACTAGGGAACTATGATCAAAATAACCACAATTTCTTATACAAGAAAAATACACCCTGATGTAGAACTAAAACAGTTCAAAATGTCGGCAAAAAATGTTTATTTCATGGTAGAGTTAAAACTGAACTCTCAATATCAGGGATGAAAGTCGGGACTGATGAAAAAGTCGGAAACAACGGCACGCCCCCCCCCCCCCCCCCACCGTGCCGTCAAACAAAATTTCGGCACTTGACGGAACTCTGACGGCAGTGTCAACGGCCCTTGGCGCCTTTAACTGCCGCCAAAGTACTGACTGGAGGTTTATACGCTGTTGGTTAGAGCCTGCTGCCAGAATTTCTTGGAATTTAGTTTTATTTTTATGATTTTCATACTTTGTTAATGATCATATTTCAAGATGCAGAAATTTCTGATTTCCGTCAATTGTCGGCAAACTTGCATCCCTACAATATGTAGTAATAAATGTTTGTGTGTGTTATTGTACCTCTATTCATGTAGAGTCTCAAAGGTAACTAGTAGAAACCGAACGAGAGTTAGACTTGACAATGTTTATGCCATGACGGGAAGGTCGCGTATTACTACACGAGGCGTAGCCGAGTTTAGTGAGTAGCAGATCTGACTAGAGTGGCATAGACATTGACAAGTCGAACTCGAGTTCGGTTTAGTATTTATCCTACCTCGTCTATGCTTTTGTATTACTAAAAGATAAATATTGAGTCAATGACCAACAGAACTTTTTTTCATAGTAGCTTACATCCTGCTCTCTGATTGGTCAATATTGTTATTACTCTAGTGGCATAAAAAACACTTTATGTCTCGGCCTGCCACATAAAATTTCCCTATGTTAAGTCTATGGCGGTTTTTTATTAGGGGTAGGATAAAGATAACATCGCACACATGGGCATCAAAATCGAATTTTTGTAATATGTATAAATTTCGTGAAATCAAAGATTGTACATTGATAAATGTGAAAATATGTTTGAAATTTTCAAAAAGAAACCAAGAAAATGGTCCCAGTGATACAGTCAACTACCCTCCCTCATAGATTTTACAATAAAACTACAGAACCATGGACCCCAGTACCCGGATATAAATAGTTCCATGAGTGCTACCGTGTTCAAAACATTGCATGAACCTCAACAGATTTGATAGCTTCTAAGTACCATTATAGAATGGAAGAATCAATACCACTTTCATAATATCATAGTAAAAGAAGTGAAATATGATTGAGAATGTTCGCTAAGTGTATATGGTTTGGCGAAAACATGTATTACAGTAAATAAACAAGGTGGGTTGACTGACATTTCCTATGTTATGAGATAGGGACCATGGATGTGAAAATATTATCAAACAATAATTTTAGAGTAAAATAATACAAAAACAATAAGTATGAATTACATGTACTTGTCAGAAAAATAACAAAATCGTCCAAACCAATAAATAAAACATAGGAAAGTCACTGGTTAGTGATAAAGAGGGGCCATCCATAAACTTGATAAAGTACCCAAAGTTTCTGATCCACCACCCTCCAATAAATCTAAAACGCAATAGAACAAAGAAGAAGCTTAGGCAAAATTGCTGCCCCCCCCCCCCCCCCCCCCCCCACCAACGATCGTGTACTTCCTGGCCTGGCTTGATGATCGTCGTTAAGGAAAGTGTCATCAGCACATTCTAATGACGTCATCTTTGCTACGCATTTTTACACAATTACCGACCTATGAACCGCACCCTACCCCTGAAAATGATTACTTGGTAAATACATCCGAATATATGTAGAGGGAATTTAGAAAGAACATTTGAACTGCTGTGATTCCCCCGGCGTTTCCACCCCGATTTCCAAACACCGAGAGAACTTGTGCAACTGTGTGAAAATTTGACATCGTAGACTGACTGATCTCTGAAGATTGCGATCTTGATTACGTTAATCGGTGGGAACTAGTTGTTTGAGACTTTGACAGACCTGTCAGTGGTTTGGTTTTTACTGCCGCCAAATAAGGTGGAGTAGGACTAGATCTAGAAGGCAGGTCGACAACTTACCTCATCCATATCTTTATTTGCTGACTTCGCCGACTTCAGTGGCTTCTTCTTACCTCCTAAAAGAAACCACAAATAGATTACAATCATGTACATGACGTTTATAGTAAGATAATGATCTACATGCGGTATTTCGACTGAAAGTTTACCTTGTCTGCCCGACATAGTTGCTGCTTTCTTCTGGATTCTGACGTAAAAGAACGAATTGCGCGAAAACTGGAAGCACGTTACGGAGTTACGCTGGTGCCGCGCGGATAGCTCTGCGCACCATTACAACCAAGCACCACCCGCCGGGAACCAGTGCTTTGCGCGGGAATTGTGGGTAGGTCGCCTGTGCTTTCCGCGCGCTGTCTTTGTAACAATCAGAACGTGGCCAAGAAGTCCAGTGTGCGACTCCGGGACCAGTATGTCACAAGCCATACACAAGGAGGCGCCACTGCTGTGAGTTAATCGTGCCTTTGGTGAATCACAAATCCTTGTCAGTATGTGTCTGTGATATCCGTTAGTTTACTAATGTCCCCAATATGCGTATTAACCAATTGCTTTGTACATTATGAAAGTTTATCGGAGTCTGTTAAGTTATTTGTTACACAGAAGAATGCCATCTAGTGTGAGTTGCATGGTTTCCCTGTCCGTGGCTGGTTCTGGGCGTGTTCCGTTATGTTAACCCAGATTCAGCCGCGTTCCGGCGGAACCAGCTCTGTGACAACAAAGATGGCGGAAAGTTACGAGTAAACGACGTAAACGGCGACTTCAACTGTGTGTCCATGTAGAATAGAGGCCAGCAATATCAAAGTACACCTAACCCCCTGATCGGGATTCACTCGTGGGGTGGAGGGTGACAATATACGCGTTTTATTTGCTGCCGCTCCAAGTCAGAGTGACATTCACACGAGGGATGGTTTAGTGTTGACTGAGACTGGGCTTCTGCAATCGACTTCTCAATCTCATTTCTCCACACGAAAAAAGACTCGTCATCTCTGGATTTAGACAGACCTGTCCACAACTTTCACCAGCACAAGAAAACATTGCAATTATTGTTGTTGAAGATGTCATTCCATGCATGCCTCAGACATCTTGATATTAAAGTGTAGGCAGTCACTAGAGTCCACCACTCGACTACCACTCGCTCTCCATAGCAGTGAGAGCGGATCCCAGTAAGATCTGGACAGTTCGCTTCGCTGCCAGCAAGATTCGTTTTTTTGGCCAGTGACCGACGGACACTACGCCTTGTCGCAACACCCCTTCAGTTTTATGGCAGAACTCTGTCAACAAAGTAGAAACTCCAAATAAGAGCTGCCATGTAGCTAACAAGGTGACAGTCAATAGATTGGATTGTCACACGCTATTCTGATTGTCAATAGGACATAAACACGGAGCGAAGTACCCAAAGCAGCCAATGCGATATCTCCTGAAAACGAAGCGTAGTGTCTCAAGCGTGCTGGCCACCAAGTATAGTTTTTTGGATTAATCGCTGTCAATGAGTCCCTCCGGAATCCTTCACTGACAGCTGACCAGTGAGACCTTACACCAGTGAGATTGGACCCCAGTCAATGAGTCACTCGGAATCCCTCATTAATAGATGTACAGTGAAGCCGGTCAAAGTTGACGATCATTATTCTCAGTAACGTCTAAAGCTATGAACACGACAGAGACGCCCAGGGTTACACTGTAACAGAATCACCATGTTTAAGAATGACTTCCAGGTAAGAAAATCTAAATATTGAGATTAAACATGAGAGGGTTTTAAATGAGAAACTAAGCTGTTATTTATCTGTCATGAAGAATACAGACACCAGGGACTGATATTTGTGCATTTAACCATAATCAGGAATGTTAGTTGTCCAGGTGTTTTTCTTTTCCTTTCTTTTTTAATGTAACATTATGTATTTTAAATGGTATTATGCTTGAATCACCAGAGTATCATAGATAAAGAATGGAGATTGAAATTCTTGTAAATCAGTTAATTAACAAAACGAATTGAGAAATTGCGCTGCTCAAATAAGTGTTTGATATCATATTGATTCTAGTTGCTGAGATTACGCAATGAATTTACAAATGACAACTTGATAAAGTAGTAGATAGACATAGGGTGACCCTTCCAAGCAGTCATGGGACCAAGTCTTTATGATACAGTTAACTTTGTGTATGTAGCTGTTGTTTAGGTGGGGCCCTTCAGTACCTTTCCGACAGTTAACTTTGTGTTTAAAACAGATGTTTAGGTGGGGCCTTTCAGCACCTTTCTGATACTTAGTAGAAACCAAACGAGAGTTAGCCTTGTCAATGTTTATGCCACGATGGGCAGGTTGTGTATTACTACACGAGGCGTTAGCCGAGTGTAGTGAGTAGCAGACCTGACCAGAGTGGTATAAACATTGAGAAGGCTAACTCGAGTTTGGTTTCGTATTTATCCTACCCCATCTCACCGATATACAGAGAATATTTGTAATTATCCACGTTAGAAGTTATCAATGCTGCCGGATCTACTTTAGTTATCTCGTCCCTGATTGGTCCGTTTTTTTTATTCACCTCGGTGCATAAATAACACTTTATCCAATGCTATGTCAAATACATTGGGTCAATGTTAAACCTATGGCGTTTTTTATTAGGGGTAGGATAAGGTAACTTTGTGTATGTAGCTGTTGTTTAGGTGGAGCCAGCCTTCAGCACCTTGACAGGGCTCTATTGACAGGAAGCTGGATGTGCTCATGGTTATTTCAGAGAGGTCACTTGGTGTATAAGAAGTGACACATATGTACATCAACATGTTTATTTATTATTTCGCAGGGAGGCACACATTTTGAGGTGTTCAGTGCACAGGGTAAAGATCCCACACAGAACTGGAAGCTGACTGGAGGTTCTGGAATAAAGAAGGTAGGCACTTGTTGTAATTATCATTAGCAAAGCCAATAATCCACTTTTGTTATATTTTGTGAAAGTTTGAAGGAAATATGTGAAATATGTGAAAAACAACTTTTTAGATCCTTTGAATATATTCTATTATAGTACTGTCATGATTTTTATCTCTAGATATATTAGATACGAGACAAACACAGTAATTGCGACTCTTGCCGATACAGGAAATACAATTCGTCGGCCCTTTTATTAAGTGATTAACAATAAATATAATGATTAATATATGATAAATATAATAATAAATATAATGATTAAGTAAAATTAAAAAAAAAACTCTCTAGAGACCCGACAAGTATGGCGGACGGAAAGCATGTGAAGCCCGCGAAAACATGTGAGATCATGTGACTTGTGAGAACATGTGATCTGATTGATATTCATGAAGTCGGAGTCGTGTCTCTAGAAATATATATCCCCATAATAAAGGGATTAATTATACATGCTATAAAAATACTAACACAGTAACCCTCAATTTTTAAGTTAGATGTGTAATTGCCCCTGAACACACAGTCAGATAGTCCTGTCTGTCTACAGCATTGCACTTTGTGATTTTTTTAAAAGACTTTTATTTAGACTGGAGGGTCTACTAAGGCAGTACCCTGTTTTGAGTAGGCTCCAGTGGCTTCAGTGATTGCCCCTGAACTCGCAAGAGGATCATTGAAAATAATAAATTCAACATTTACCTGTGGTCTGTATTCCTGTATGTAAAAGCAACAATATGCTCATATACATGAACTTATATGGAAATTCTGTTCTTCATCTGTATCCATATACAATATGATGGAAAGTGGAGCGAGAAATGTTGATTTGTTTTGTTATCTTTTCTGAAATGACATTTTCTCATTTCTACAGGAGTTTGACAAGTCTGTCAAAAGCTATGTCTATATCCTCGATGGATCTGCTGCAACAACCAAGATGCAGTTACCTAAAGACCCGAGGCACACCCGTATGTATACAAATGGAAATACTTTATTAGCCTTCACCTAAAGACACTAGATACACCTGTATGTATACAAATAGAAGTACTTTATAAGCCTTCACCTAAAGACCCTAGACACAACTGTATTTATTCAAATGGAAATACATTATAAGCCTTCACCTAAAGACACTAGATACACCCGTATGTATACAAATATAAATACTTTATAAGCCTTCACCTAAAGACACTAGATACACCCATATGTATACAAAAAGAAATACTTTATAAGCCTTCACCTAAAGACACTAGATACACCCGTATGTATACAAATAGAAAGACTTTATAAGCCTTCACCTAAAGACCCTAGACACACCCGTATGTATTCAAATGGAAATACTTTATAAGCCTTCACCTAAAGACCCTAGACACAACTGTATGTATTCAAATGGAAATACTTTATAAGCCTTCACCTAAAGACACTAGATACACCCGTATGTAAACAAATAAAAATACTTTATAAGCCTTCACCTAAAGACACTAGATACACCCGTATGTATACAAATAAAAATACTTTATAAGCCTTCACCTAAAGACACTAGATACACCCGTATGTATACAAAATGAAATACTTTATAAGCCTTCACCTAAAGACACTAGATACACCCGTATGTATACAAATAAAAAGACTTTATAAGCCTTCACCTAAAGACCCTAGACACACCCCTATGTATTCAAATGGAAATACTTTATAAGCCTTCACCTAAAGACCCTAGACACAACTGTATGTATTCAAATGGAAATACTTTATAAGCCTTCACCTAAAGACACTAGATACACCCGTATGTATACAAATAGAAATACTTTATAAGCCTTCACCTAAAGACACTAGATACACCCGTATGTATACAAAAAGAAATACTTTATAAGCCTTCACCTAAAGACACTAGATACACCCGTGTTTATACAAATAGAAGTACTTACAAGCCGTTACTTAAGAATAAAGCTGTATGCATACAAATAGAAATACTTATAAGCTGTTAAACAAAGACCCTTTCATACCAAGATGCAGTTACCTAAAGACTCTAGACACACCCGTACATATACTTATAAGCTTTTACCTAAAGACACTAGACAAACCAGTGCGTATACAAATAGAAATACTTATAAGATGCTACCTAAAGACCCTAGACACACCCTTAGTATACAAATAGAAATACTTATAAGATGCTACCTAAAGACACTAGATACACCTGTGCATATACAAATAGAAATACTTACGAACCGTTACCTAAAGACCCTATATACACCTGTAGGTATACAAATAGAAATACTTACAAGCCGTTACTTAAAAATACAGCTGTACGCATACAAATAGAAATACTTATAAGCTGTTAAACAAAGACCCTTTCATACCAAGATGCAGTTACCTAAAGACTCTAGACACACCCGTACATATACTTATAAGCTTACCTAAAGACACTAGACACACCAGTGCGTATACAAATAGAAATACTTATAAGATGCTACCTAAAGACCCTAGAGACACCCTTAGTATACAAATAGAGATACTTATAAGATGCTACCTAAAGACCCAAGACAAACCCATGCATAAACAACTAGAAATGCTTATAAGCCTTTACCTAAAGACCCTAGATACACCCATAAATATACAAATAGAAATACTTATGAACCATTACCTAAAGACCCTATATACACCTGTAGGTATACAAATAGATATACTTATAAGCTGTTACCTAAAGACCCTATAATACTTGTACATGTGCAAATAACAATACTTACAAGTTTTTACCTAAAGACTCTAGATACACCCGTACATATACAAATAGACATACCTAGAAGCACCTGTGTAATCATGTAGTTGAATGATCTCGTGATAGTGGAAACAACTCGAGTGCATTGTGATGGTGACTGCGGGTTGACTAAAACTGACGGTTCTCTGGTGTTCGTGTTATTTCAGTGGCCCTCGTGCAGCGGTACCTCGTCCTGCAGCTGTACGTGCCGAAAGGCGCAGACTTCTCCGTTGACCTGGGGTAAGTGTGATGGATTGTGTCTACGCGGGTTGCTAGATGGCTTCCACTACTGCTGGTGACTTACATATGCATTTATATCTCAAAACTATGCAAAATGCCTTATTAGAAATGGTAATGTAGTATGGGTAGACGCGGCGTGGCATAACACAACACTCCTATCACCCAATCGAAATGGCAATGTACCTGAGTATTAAGTTTCATGGTAAACGGTAAAAGAATCAGAAATCTTCTGCATTTTGATGGTCCAGAGTTTTGAGTGATTGTGTAAAGGGCCGATTCCACAAACAGGTTGGATTTGCCGTGGTATATCTTGGTATGTCTTGTAATGTCTTACGGTGTCTTAATGTGTCGTACCTCACTTGCCTCAAAACGTAGGCGAGTGGTGTCGGGTGTATATTTTGGTGCTCCACCACCGCGACACCTCAAGACACATCGCGACAAATAGGTACGCGATGATTCAATCCTAGCCCGATCTAGCAAGACAACCAAATTGGGCCTAATCTTGCTACATCGTGTATGTTGGTGGAATCGGCCCTTTACTTAAAGCTGTTTCCATTCCCATATACATTATATGTATATACTTGACCGGAATGATTACTTATAGAAGAAATAAGTGGTCATCAAGTATATTGAACGAGGAACAAAGTTCAGCTGAGTTCAAGGTGAGGGGTTGTATATTTATAGATATAAATGTATTTATAAATATTATTTATGTTTTGATGTTTGGCTTTTAATGGAAACGCAACATTTAATCATTTCTCTGAAATCTGGTTCTTAGTGTCCAAGATCTGACTGGAAGTAAGAGACGACTGCATTTTTCTACGGCCATCAGAGAAACCAGCACAACTCCTCTTCACAGCAAAGTACCGCTGTCACTGATTAACCGAGAGCTGGTGAGTGTCGTGATCTTTAGTCAAATGACGCTTCTTCGCAGTAAAGTACCAATATTACTAATTAACAAGAATCTGATGAGTGTAGCAAGCGTTAGTCAAATGACGCTTCTTTACGGTAAAGTACCACTATCACTAATTAACGAGAATCTGGTGAGTGTATTGACCTTTAGTAAAATGATGCTTTTTCAAGATAAAGTATCGCCATCATTAATTAATGCTTCTTCACAGTAAAGTACCACTATTACTAATTAACAAGAATCTTATGAGTGTAGCAACCGTTAGTCAAATGACGCTTCTTTACAGTAAAGTCCCACTATCACTAATTAACCAAAATCTGGTGAGTGTAGAAACCTTTAGTCAAATAACACTTCTTCACAGTAAAGTACCGATATTACTAATTAACAAGAATCTGGTGAGTGTAGCAACCTTTAGTCAAATAACACTTCTTCACAGTAAAGTACCGATATTACTAATTAACAAGAATCTAGTGAGTGTAGCAACCTTTAGTCAAATAACACTTCTTCACAGTAAAGTACTGATATCACTAATTAACAAGAATCTGATGAGTGTAGCAACCGTTAGTCAAATAACACTTCTTCACAGTAAAGTACCGATATCACTAATTAACACTTCTTCACAGTAAAGTACCGCTATCACTAATAAAGAGAGAGCTGGTGAGTGTAGCGACCTTTAGTCAAATGACACCTCTTTACAGTAAAGTTCCCTGTCACTTATTAACAAGAATCTGATGAGTGTAGCAAACTTGTAGTAAAATGGCGCTTCTTCACAGTCAAATACCAATATAACTAATTAACTGGTATCTGGGTAGTGTAGTGACCTTAGTCAAATGACGCTTCTTCGCAGTAAATTATTGCTGCCGGAGGGTATCACAGCAGGAAGAAACTCCTTGAGGTGACGGTCAACTTTTCACAATCTTGAAACAGTGAAGTGTAGGCTCAAGATTTGAAGTTTTCTTGAATCTATTCAAGGAATTTTATTCTGGCAATAATATAAAACATTTTCATCGATGATCTCCAACATGATAGAAGATGTATTTGGGAGTGTATTTTCTGTGCTACATTGGGTTGTCTCAATGATAACGATGTCGCTGTTCTCTTTCAGTGGTGTAACCTGTGCATCGACTTGAGTAACTTTGTCACGGAGACGTGGACTGGCCAAACCTACAAGTCCATAGATAGCATTTGTCTCTCTGCAAACTGCCGACTTAGACGGATATTTACTCTACGTGTGCAGCCTCCAGATACATCAAACGATGAAGGTACGTTACATCATTTAGTCAGGTCTAGCAATGAAGGTTCATTACATCATTCAGTCACATCAAATAATGAAGGTAGGTGGCATCATTCAGTCATGTCAAATTATGAAGGTATGTTACATCATTTTGTCACGTCAAACAACAAAGGTATGTTACATCATTCAGTTAACTCAAACGGTGAAGGTATGTTACTTTTTTTTTTATTACACACACAGTTCATCCCTGTGGAATGGTCTTACATTATGGCCTTCTAGGCTTGAAATTGGACATTGTTTCTCAGTACACATTCCGGCAATAAGGGATAAGCACATGACTTCCCCAAATACCAAAAGTTACATATCACACGACAATATTGTATAAAAAAAAAAGAGACATGTGAGATGGTGGATGAT
The DNA here is from genome assembly GCA_950022655.1 of Alentia gelatinosa. Lineage (NCBI taxonomy): Eukaryota > Metazoa > Annelida > Polychaeta > Phyllodocida > Polynoidae > Alentia > Alentia gelatinosa. Next base: position 121,764,563 of record OX465581.1, on the reverse strand, counting down.
GATGAGATGTAAATCATACATCATCTGGTTACATCTAACAATGAAGCAGGGATGCCAGTTTGTAGGATTTTGCCTACATGTAGGATTTTCATTTTAGTCTCAAAGTGATGAAAAGTTCAAGAAATTGTATGTTTTGAGAACAAAATAGACTCCAGATTCCCTGAAATCTAAATCTTAGATAAACTTATTCTGTAATCTTTCAAAATTCCGAATTTAGCTACCCCGAGTACACTCAGTTAGAGGCCCTATGGATCCCAGTGCTCCAACCTAGAACTGTAGGATGGTAAGATTCCTGTAGGAAATGCTCCTATGGATAAGGGCAAACTTGAATACTGACTTCTGATTGGCTTAAAATATATGCCCAAGAATCTGCTAGGAGAGTGATGGGGATTCCCCATACACCATGTGCGTTTAAGGTCTCAGTCCCCATGTAGGAATTTTTTCTGACCCTAACTAGCATCCCTGATGAAGGTATGTTACATCATTTAGTCACGTCTGACAATTAAAGGTATGTTACATCTATTAGTCTCTGATTGTTAGTTCCTGATGAATGAACGTTGTTAATTCCGAAATGTTGGCCAGTTCTTTACTACAGCAGTCAGCATGGACGTACCAAACTGTTTTTCACTCTTCAGTCTTCATTCCAAGTTTGGGGGTTGTTTACATATTTACTCAGTTTAATCTATTAATCTCGTCAGACACTAAAGCTATGTTGCATCTATCAGTCTCACTAGACAAGAAAGCTATGTTATATCTAGTGGTCTCATCAAACAATAAAGATATATTACATCTATCAGTCAATTCAAACGGTGAAGGTATGTTACATCATCTGGTCACATCCAGCAATGAAAGGAGGTTGCATCATTAAGTCACATCAATTCAAACGGTGAAGGTATTTCACATCAATCAGTCACTTCACATGATGAAGGTACATTACATCATTCAGTCATAATGATATTTGTAATCAATTCTGTAGACAGAACACAATACAGGTTTTATACATTAAGCAATAGCTTTAGTAATATTCATGATTTATTTTTCATTCTATGAATAATTTTCAACCAAAAGGACAGGACTGTGTGGGGGAGCCAACCCAAATAGAAGTGGTCAAAAAGTTTCTTAATGTGTTTTTCCTTAGTAAAAAAAAAAAAAAAAAAAAAAAATTTAATGTGTTTTTCCTGCAAGTGTAAATAGAAACTGATGACCACGGATTACATGATGTACCTCTACTTACAGAGTTGTATGGGCCGACAGGAACGGGCAGCGGAGAGTTGGAGGCCATTCCCAGACAGTGCCAGCTCGCTCCGGACATCGCCCAAGCCACACAAGTTCTCAACTTCATCAAACTCCTCCACTTTGAGGGGAAACGGCGTCAGCCCCCGGAGATCGTCTTCGACTTGTGTAAGTTCTCGTTCCTGATAAGCATTGTTTATAATCATAACAAAGATACAAGTACAGTGAAACCCCGCCTAACGGACACCCAGCGTAAGCGGACACCCCGCGTTAACGGACACCTATGCTCGGAACGGTTCCCTCTATTAGATGTTTATTTCAACCTCGCGTAAGCGGACACCCCGCTTAAGCGGACACTTTGTCCCGGAACGAAGGGTGTCCGCTTACACGGGGTTCTACTGTAGTCCTCAGCTAAGACAGAGCCTATAAAACACCTCGAAGAATGCACGTCATATATTCACTACAGCTGCGGGCAACACTTTGGACACCTCTGGAAGTAGATAACATACGCATATTGCACTAGATGTAAATAGATGTACTTCATACATTCACTACAGCTGTGGGCAGTGTGTTATATATTTCAGGAAGTAGATAACATACGCATATTGCACTAGTTGTAAATAGATGTACTTCAATCATTCACTACAGCTGCGGGAAGTACGTTTATTTATTATATACCTGTGCCAGTATGTTACACAAATACCAACCTCTGCTAGGGTATTGGTATTAAATATATACCGGCACAGTATGTGGTATAAAATGACGTACCACCCTACTTTGAATACAAATTCTGATTGGCTGAAAAAAATTGCATTGACCTACTTATGAAATGCTGGCAGTGACTTGCAGCACTCCGCTAATTTATGTGTGCAAAGGGTCACAGGAGTTGAAGGGAAAAAAAGAGTAAAAAATGTGCTTAGAGCATATTCTGTGCTTGACTTTCACTAAGATGTCAACAGATATACCAGCACACTTTGAATCCAGCTTGGACAGCAGATTTCCTTCTGTAATTCATCAAATACTTATACTTGAAGGTATATAATGAAATAAAAATGTATTACCTTACTGGTACATACTCACATACCTTGTTTCTTTTGATAAAAATATTCCACTCGCTCTGTGAGCTCGTGGAATATTTTTATCAAAAGAAACGCGGTATGTGAGTATGTACCAGTAAGGTATATACATTTTATCTTAATACGTCAACTACATACACAATATTAATTGGTTGCAGATACAAGTGGCCATATGCCCCGAGGGGTTGATGCACAGTGATATCTGAGCATATGCGAGGATATTGCGTAGAGTCAACTCCAAGGAGCATATGTCCACTTTTATCTGAAATCAGTCTATATTCTATTTATTATCCACCTGTTTTTGGAAAAGTGATGTGTCAATATCAGGTATGTCCATACACACTCTCTACGTGTTTTCTATGGAAACTTTGTATTAGGTGGATAATAAATATGCATATTGTGTGAGTTTTAAACAGATCTATGTACTTCATGTTTTTACTACAGCTGTGTACAGTCCTTTGGACTCCTCAAGGAGTAGATAACATACGCATATTGCATTAGTTGTAAAGTAATAAAACGATGTTCCTGTAAACGTAAAAATTTCGATCCAAACTCGGGCCCTAACACGTTTACAATGAGGTTTTTACACCGAGTTGTAATCTTTTAAAAAAATTTTTTTTTTTTTTACTTTTCGAGTAATTTCGGTTAAAACCAATGTGTTCAGTCATCCTCCGGACTCTACCAAAGATTTCGGTTTTAATTATCTCGCACTTTCCTTTTTTTCAACTAGTATAAACTCACATTGAGCTTAGCCCAGTTGAATACAAGAACAGACTTGAGTTATGGTTGTGCCAGTACACCCATTTTGATCCTAACAATTGGTTCACTCTAACTAAACAAAACTAGCACTCACCCACAACTCCAGACCATTCTGAAGCCATGAGTCTCGTTTTCCATGCCCAAAACTATTGGGATACCGCCTGTCAGACAGCCCCTGACACCACCAAGTGTCAGATCAAGCTTCTGATAAATTTATAAAAGCAGCCTGAAGATTCCCAGTGATGAAACCGCCACTTGTTGCCTATTGCCATTGCTATAACAACAAACCACGCCCCCTAAACCATGACATCACGGTCAGGGCGACCGATTAATGATCAACGTAGCGATTCACCTAGAAACGCATTGATCGACAAGGGAACTGTTCGAAAGCGAGAAACGATGACGTCATCGCCCTGTCGCAAGACAGCGCATTCAAGCGGTAGCTGCACTGATAGCAAGACATGCCTCGTCCTCTCTAAAGAGTTGTAATCTTTTAGGTTTACAGGTACAACGTTTTATCTTTACTATATGCCTCCAAAACATTCATATTCTTACCTTATTTAAGTTGTAAGAGCCATTTTAAATCCAATTTGGGCACAGAACAATCAATGTGAACCCTAGCTTTCGCTTCGATCATGGAATGCGGATGTGACATTGTCGCATAGCAACACACATAGCAAACTGCATAGCAACACTTGTTGTCACTTGCAAACCAGCGGGGAACCAGCGGGAAAACATCGGGAAGAAAACATAGCAGTTGTTCTCTCATTGCACTTCTGTTTTTAAGGTTTTTACCATGTTTATTCAGGTTTTTATTACTGTACTTGGAAGTTTTTTTGTAATCCATTCATGTATTTTTGATTTCACAGTATTTCAATAAGTCTTCTTTATGTACTCTAACGTTAACGTTACCGATGTCGAAGCGTAGACACTGGTGGCCATTTTTAAATATCGACCTCGTAATCATATCGGTTACGACAGTGAAATGAACCCTGATAATATATAGCTGTGCAGTTCATCATGGGGAGTAGCGTGTAGTAATTACGTCACTTACGACAGTAGGTATATAGTAAATAGATGTACTTCATACATTCACTACAGCTGTGGGCAGTGTGTTATATATTTCAGGAAGTCGATAACATACGCATATTGCACTAGATGTAAATAGATGTACTTCATACATTCACTACAGCTGTGGGCAGTGTGTTATATATTTCAGGAAGTAGATAACATACGCATATTGCATTAGTTGTAAATAGTTGTACTTCATTCATTCACTACAGCTGCGGGAAGTGCTTTGGACATCTCGGGAAGCAGCAGCAGTCGACATCCAGATGGCTACCATATCGCCTTCGGGACAAAGATGCCGGGAAAGAAGGCGTCAATTAGAGAGGTAAGAAAATAATTTCATGACTTTCGTCAAGTTGACATGATCTTTGTAAATTTGTGTTTATGAGACATAGGTTTCTATGATCCCTCCCATAGCCTACAAGACATCAGTACCGAAAGGAAATTTGTCAGAGTTAACCAGCGCATGTTAACATGTAAAGTAAATAGGTTTCTAGGGGGTGGGGAGTTGGCTCAGTGGTTAAGGCACTGAACTTGTAATCTCAAGGTTGTAGGACTTTGCGGGTTCGAGTCCCACTGCAGCCACCTTTCTCCTTCGCCCCCAGCAGTGGTAGATTTACTGCTATATCAAAGGCCAGTCCTTCTCATACCATGTCTATGTGGTGTGGTATGCAGTCACCTTTCTCCTTCACCCCCAGCAGTGGTAGATTTACTGCTATATCAAAGGCCAATCCTTCTCATACCATTTGGTGTGGGAAGTAAAAGAACTCTCGGTAAACGTGTAGGGGTGAGATTTCCACCTAAATTCATTGCATAGATTTGATCACCACTCTCGTGGTGTAAAAGAACCTTGAGAAAGTCTGGTAAGAACCTGTAATGGATATCTGGACGTTAAATCAAACCAACCAAATCAAACCAAACCCAAATAGGTTTCTATGTTCGCTCCCGAAGCCTATCAGACAAAGGCACTGATCCCCAATTCTCACCGATCATTGTACGTCAGAAAGAATGTCACAGATCAAACCTTCAGACCTCAGCTTATTGGCTAGTCAATATCTCACATCCTTGAGTATTTTTGTTTTCTAATACCAATATTGTGATTTTGTTAAAGGGAGTCAACACGAGTCGTACATCGAAACCTCACAGCGCGCGACTGAAATCTGAATCGAGCCTCGGTGAGTGAGCTCTGTCTGAGCTCTGCACAGCAGCAGTTCTTTTATTATCCTCCAATCACAAAGTCCCCATTAAAAATGTATGGGGGTACATTAAACCACCACCCATTGTTTCTACGCTGTGAGAACCCATATACCTGATTATTTACTAAAAAATACATGCTAAAACAGATTTCTGGTCCCATTGTGCATGGAGAACAAAGAAATAGTCCCTCCTGATAGACCTTATGATATGGCAATTCTTGATTTCAATCTATTCGTGAAAATCAATAATCGACATACAACAAACCATGGTTTTACGAACTGCCAGCTCTGGAAAGCACTCGAGGTTGACATCGTAATACACAAGAGTGAGACACTATAATCCACAACTCCTAAAAACATATTCCCCTAACAATATTGGTCTCAATTATTTGAAATAAAATTAGGTCTATTGATCCAATGTTATCTAAAAGCTTAGTAGGTTTACAAGAATGAGTCTCAAGATGTAAAGTAAAAGTGAAATATGGATTTCTGTCACAGACCTACCTCCGTCACACCGACAGTCCAGCGCGCCGGCCATCTCTCACTCCGACCCTGCGAACAGGTTCCTGCGCTCAGTGCTAGCGCGTGACCGGAAGAATTCTGATCCCGGCACGAATCAAGAAGACCCCGAGATGTCCGTAGATAAAGGTGAGTCTGTAGGGGTTGTGTCAATACATTCAGTCCCTGCTGAAAGTCCCTAGCTTGCCACTCTGTCCTTGGCATGTACTTCCAAATAAAAACGTTTCTGCAACATCTAGGCCATATGTGACAAGTTAACCAGACTAGGCTTGTAATTATTTTGAAGCAAATGCACCATTAAAAAATATACAACTCTCTATATCTCTATAAGTCTCTTAATCAGTTAGTAGACTTGTCAGTCTCTGTAGAGACTTGGCAGTCTGTCTAGACACTTGGCTGTCTGTCTAGACACTTGGCTGTCTGTCTAGACACTTGGCAGTCTGTAGATACTTGGCAGTCTGCCTAGACACTTGGCAAGTCTGTGTAGACACCTGTAAGTCTATGTTGTTACTTGGCAGGTTATAGACCCTTCGCAGTCTGTCTAGACACTTGGCAGCCTGTCTAGACACTTGGCAGTCTGTGTAGACACTTGGCAGCCTGTCTAGACACTTGGCAGCCTGTCTAGACACTTGGCAGCCTGTCTAGACACTTGGCAGTCTGTCCAGACACTGGACAGTCTGTCCAGACACTGGACAGTCTAGACACTTGGCAGTATGTCCAGACACTTGGCAGTCTGTGAAGCTCTTGACAAGGTGTCTAGACACTTGGCAGTCAGTGCAGACACTTGGCAGTCTGTCTAGACACTTGGCAGTCTGTGATGCCCTTTGCAAGGTGTCTAGACACTTGGCAATCTTTCTAGACACCTGGCAGTTAGTGTAGACACTTGGCAGTCTGTGCAGGTACTTGGTAGTTTGTGTAGACACTTGGCAGTCTGTGAAGACACTTGGCAGTCTGTGAAGACACTTAGCAGTCTGTGCAGACCCTTGGCAGTCTGTGAAGACACTTGGCAGTCTGTGTAGGTTCTTGGCAGTCTGAGTAGACACTTAGCAGTCTGTTAGACACATGGCAATCTGTGTAGACACTTCCCAGTCTGTGTAGACACTTGGCAGTCTGTGTAAACACTTGGCAGTTAGTGTGTGGAATCGGGGCATGGGCATATCGTCAAAATACTTAGCATGATTGTTAATTACACTCACTCTCTGCAGACTCTTTGCGTACGAGCCACACATGGACGGACGGAGCGGACAGCGGCAAGGAAGGCATCCCTTTTGTGCGACCACACCCACCACGAGAACCATCAGCTGACCGCATCCACCGTAAACCTCGCGTAAAGAGTGCTGGCAAGGAGCGGTCGAGTGCTGGCAAAGAGCGCACGAGTGCTGGCAAGGAGCGATCAAGCGCTGTCAACACCAGAGGTAGGCCGGTGCCTGTGACACCAGGGACCCCTCTTTTAGACGCGGTAATCGTTAATAGCGACCCTTTTAAGGCCATAGTATAATTATCATACATTTGGCTATAACTATCAAACCCTTGTGGCCAGTGGTAATTGCATTTATCTTGATAACCATCTTGAATCTATAATAATCGCTATTAACGATTATCCCATCTAAAGAACGGGTCTCAGACGTTAGGCCAGTGTTTGGCATGTGTCATGAGAGGTTAGGCCTAGGAGGGTGGTTGTGGCCCCTAAGATTCGAGGTCAACTCTCGACTGTATAGCCCTCCTAAGGCGCTAGAAAATATCATGTAAGGAGGTCAGGGTGAAGGTCGGGGTTTTCTGCGAATGCAGTCATTGGCTACTCTGTCTACTCTATTCCTTATATGGACTTAAGGTAATGGGACAATTCCCTGCTGCTAGGCTCGTGAATATATCTACCACAAGAGAGAGGTGTGTATTTAAGTCACCAGACATTAGGCCTGTATTAGATTTAACTCACCAGACATTAGGCCTGTGTAAGGTGTAACTCAACAGAGGTTAGGCCTGTGTCAGGTGTAAGTCAACAGACATTAGGCCTGTGTTAGGTGTAAGTCACCAGACATGAGGCCTGTGTTAGGTGCAAGTCACCAGACATTAGGCCTGTGTTAGGTGTAGGTCACCAGACATTAGGCCTGTGTTAGGTGTAGGTCACCAGACATTAGGCCTGTGTTAGGTGTAACTCACCATACATTAGGCTTGTGTTAGGTGTAACTCAACAGAGGTTAGGCCTGTGTTAGGTGTAAGTCACCAGATGTTAGGCCTGTGTTAGGTGTAAGTCACCATACATTAGGCCTGTGTCAGGTGTAAGTCACCAGAGGTTAAGCTTGTGTCAGGTATAACTCACCAGACATGAGGCCTGTGTTAGGTGCAAGTCACCAGACATTAGGCCTGTGTTAGGTGTAAGTCACCAGATGTTAGGCCTGTGTTAGGTGTAAGTCACCAGATGTTAGGCCTGTGTCAGGTGTAAGTCACCAGACATTAAGCTTGTGTTAGGTGTAAGTCACCAGACATTAGGCATGTGTTAGGTGTAAGCCACCAGAGGTTAGGCCTGTGTTAGGTGTAACTCACCAGAGTCACACATCCTTTGCCTAATGTTCGCCATAGACATAGTAATGCAACTATAAAGTGTAAACTATAACAGTAAATTGTTAATGTCATACAGCAAAATACTGTTCTCAGGATAAGCCTAGTGTATATTAAATGGTGTCTACGCAAAGTCAACTTTAGTTACAGCTTTGATAAATAGTAGATAGCGTGTCTGATAATGCCAGGTCTGGCTATACAATGTGAATATGTATTTAATCAAAATATTTTGTTACCCGTGTGACAAATAAAGTTTTTAATAAATACTGAGCATAGGTTAGTAAGCATAGGACTGACGTGCACAGGGGTATAATAAATCTTAAAAGGCCTTAGATTCCACTCATTTGGTATTAGATTAAGTCACAAGGAACCAGTTTTAAAAATTCATAACTTAACTTCATCAAACTCCTCCACTTTGAGGGGGAAAGACGTCAGCTCAACGCAGTTCTTCGACTCGTGTAAGAACTCGTGCCTGATAATCAACAGTATTCGGAACACAGATTGAAGTAGTCCTCAGCTAAATAGATGCACTTCATACATTCGCTGCAGTACTTTGGAAACATCAGGAAGAAGATAATATTGCGTTAGTAGAAAATATTACAGGGTGGGGAGTTAGCTCAGTGGTTAAGGCACTGGACTTGTAATCCTAAGGTTTTGGGTTCCAGTCCCACTGCAGCCACCCTTTTCCTTCATCCCTAGCAGCGGTAGAGTTACTGCTATATCAAAGGCCAGACCTTCTCATACCATGTCTATGATGTGTGGTGTGCAGCCACCTTTCTCCTTCATCCTCAGCAGTCGTGGACTTACTGCTATATCAAAGGCCAGTCCTTCTCATACCATGTCTGTGTGGTGTGGTGTGCAGCCACCTTTCTCCTTCATCCTCAGCAGTCGTGGACTTACTGCTATATCAAAGACCAATCCTTCTCATACCATATCTGTGGAACCGGTTTGAAAAGATAGTCTTCAGTACTAACCTCATCCCATACTTTCAGAAGAGGCCTCCAGCGTACACTCGAGTAGCGGCTCACAGACAGGACTCCCCGCAGCCCAGCCGCACCCTTCCCTCGTCACGGATGTGCAAGAGGCAAACGAGACGAAGACCCGCCTTCAGGGAAGCACGCAGCGCGGTGTGCTCAAGTCAGAGTCGGAATCAGGCAAGTCAGGCTGAGTGGCCGTACCCGCTGTAGTTAGAACCACATTCTCAGGGGACTATATAGCTCAGTGGTTAACCCTTTAAGGATGCATGATGCCTGGAGGCATCACCGTGTTAAAGACGCATGATGCTTGGAGGTATCACCGCACTAAAGACGCATGATGCCTTGAGGCATCATTCTCCCAATATTAACAAAAATGTTTTAACAAAGAAATAATAGAACAATATTCATGAAATCTTCAGAATATGTAGATACAACATCATATTTAGTATTTCTATTAAAAAGAAATTAAATATTTATGATTATGTATCATACTGCATGATTAGAAACTTGGATATCAGCTTTAACTATTATGTGGCCGTCCTCTAGCCAGACAAACTGCCACCAGCACCCGTCCTTATGGGAGTAGCTAGGCCCCAGGCAGCTTTCCTTAAAGGGTTAAGGCACTAGACTTGTAATGCCAAGGTTGTAGGACTTTGTGGCTTCAAGTCCCACTGCAGCCACTCTTCTCCTTCACCCCTAGCAGTGGTAGATTTACTGCTATATCGAAGGCCAATTGTTCTCATACCATGTCTATGTGGCGTGGGAATTAAAGAATTCTCACCTCAGTAAATGTGTAGAGGTGAGATTTCTTAACTAAATTCATCTCCTAGGTTCTATCACCATCAAACCCAAATTAGGTCTAATAGAATATATTGGACGTTAAACTACCCAAACAACAACCCAACCCACATTCTCAGATTAGAGTTGAAGGTGTACACAAGTGAATACACCAAAAGTGCTCCAAGCAAGATGGCGAGTAGAGACTTGGACCAAATACAAATATGTTTCTGATTTTATCTTAGCCTGGAAATATTTATCTTTTTAACGCCCATTGAGTATGAGTTACCGTTCTTGCAAGCCTGTTGAATTCTTTAAGTTAAGCCTATTGACATTTATAGCGGGATAAGCTAAAGAAAGCTACAGTAAAACCCTGCTTTTGGGACACCCTGCTGAAGGGGACCTCCTGCTTAAGGGGTCACCCTACTTAAGGGGTCACCTTGCCTAAGAGGACAAATTGCTCAGAACAGAAATTCTAATTTAGTTTATTTTAACCCTGCTTAAGGGGAAACCCCACTTAAGGGAACACTTTGATCCGAATGGAGGGTGTCCTCTTAACCCTTTAAGGGCGGATGATGCCTTAAGGCATCATTTGCCGGGTATTTATGAAATTATGTATTTTTGCTTTTGAAAAGGAAATATTTTATCAATTAACTTGAAATTTGCACAGAATGTAGGTATAACTTCATATTTTAGAATTCTAAATAATAGAAATAGAAATATTAAGGATAACAAATTTTATCATGTGATAAACCTTCGAATTTTGAGTTCAGAGAAAAATGCCCCCGTCCCCTAGAACTGTACATAGTCACTAGTTGCCGTCCCCATGTGTGGAGTTCTGCCATAGGCGGCCGTCCTTAAAGGGTTGAGCGGGGTTTTACTGTACTTGTTTTGGTCAAAGTTGTCGTTCTCAACTCCTTTGAATCCTACATGATATTCACTTGGCTTTGTGTGTCTCTCTATCTGTGTGTCTATCTCTATCTGCCTGTCTCTGTCTGTCTAGAAGTCTGTGTGTCTCTCTATCTATGTGTCTATCTCTATCTGCCTGTCTGTCTGTCTCTGTCTGTCTAGAAGTCTGGGTGTCTGTCTCTGTCTGTCTAGAAGTATGTGTGTCTCTCTATCTATGTGTCTATCTCTATCTGCCTGTCTATCTGTCTCTGTCTGTCTAGAAGTCTGTGTGTCTCTCTATCTATGTGTCTATCTCTATCTGCCTGTCTGTCTCTGTCTGTCTAGAAGTCTGTCTCTATCTGTGTGTCTATCTCTATCTGCCTGTTTGTCTGTCTCTGTCTGTCTAGAAGTCTGGGTGTCTGTCTCTCTATTTGTCTCTATCAGTCTAGAGGTTTGTATGTCTGTCTGTCTCTGTCTGTCTAAAAGTTGGTGTGTCTGTCTCTGTTTGTCGAGATGTCTGTCTGTCTCTGTCTGCCTCTATCAGTCAGTCTAGAAGCTTCTAGAGAATGTACATGTAAATTACATAATTACAGTAATTATCTGTAATGATCTTCTCAGATGGGAACTCAGCGAACACATCCGGAGCAGCTGACGATTCTCTGGATGAAGTGATTGCGACACTTAAAACAACAGGTCTGAGCAAAGCACGCGAATACGAAGACACAGACGAGTGAGTGATTTACAGTCTTTACAATTAACAGTATGTGTGTAGAGGACAGAAATGAGAGTGATTCGCCTTCATTATGATCAATAGTAAGTGCATAGAGGACAGAGATGAATGAGTGTGTAACCTTCTTTACGATCAACAGTAACAAAGAAAGTGACTGGGGTGGTAAAGAGCACTGGACTTTGTTGATTCAGGTCCTGCTGCAGCCACTTCTCCTTCAACCCCAGCAGTGGTAGAATTACTGCTATATCAAAGGCCAATCCTTCTCATACCATGTCTATGTGGTGTGGGAAGTAAAAGAAATTTCTACCTAAATTCATTACATAGATTCGATCACCACCCTTGTGGTGTAAAAGAACCTTGAGAAAGTCTGGTGAGAACCTGCAATAGTTAACTTGACGATAAATCAAACAAAAAACAGATCAACAGCAAGTGTAGGGAGGAGTGAGTGATTTATATTCTTTATGATTAACAGTATGCGTATGGAGAACAGAGACGAGTGAGTGATTTATCTTCTTTATGATTAACAGTATGTGTATGGAGAACAGAGACGAGTAAGTGATTTATCTTCTTTATGATTAACAGTATGCGTATGGAGAACAGAGACGAGTGAGTGATTTATCTTCTTTATGATTAACAGTATGTGTATGGAGAACAGAGACGAGTGAGTGATTTATCTTCTTTATGATTAACAGTATGCGTATGGAGAACAGAGACGAGTGAGTGATTTATCTTCTTTATGATTAACAGTATGTGTATGGAGAACAGAGACGAGTGAGTGATTTATCTTCTTTATGATTAACAGTATGTGTATGGAGGACAGAGACGAGTGAGTGATTTATCTTCTTTATGATTAACAGTATGCGTATGGAGAACAGAGACGAGTGAGTGATTTATCTTCTTTATGGTTAACAGTATGTGTATGGAGGACAGAGATAAGTGAGTGATTCGCACTCTTTTTGATCAACCATAATTGTGTAGAGAACAGAGACGAGTGAGTGATTTATCTTCTTAATGATCAACAGCAAGTGTGTAAAGGATGGAAACAAGTGAGTGTTTCACCTTCTTTATGATGAAAAAAAAAATGAAAAAAAAATGATGATCAACCCTGAGTGTATAGAGGACAGATGATTGAGTGATTTACATTCTATACAATCAAGACGAATTTTGTCTTTCAATTATTGATATAATTCATCCAATATACACTCTGTATGGTGAAAGGTGTCAGTGTTGTATAGTCTGTAAGGTGAAATGTGTGAATATTTTTTATATAGTTTGCAAGGTGAAAGGTGTGAATGTTTTTATACAGTTTGTAAAGTAAAAGGTGTGAATATTTTTATACAGTTTGCAAGGTGAAAGGTGTGGATGTTATTATACAATCTAAGGTAAAAGGTGTGAATCTTTTTATAGCATTTGTAAGGTGAAAGGTGTGAATGTATTGTAGGCTAAGGTAAAAGATGTGAATATTTTTATATGGTTTGTAATGTGAAAGATGTGAATGCATTATACAGTGTAAGGTGAAAGGTGTGAATATTTTTATATGGTTTGTAATGTGAAAGATGTGAATATTTTATACAGTCTGAGAGTGCGAATCTTGTAGACTTTATATGGAATCTGTTTTGCTGGTTCTTAAACTGACACGTTTTTTGTTTTGTCTAGTGATGAGGATGAAGAAGACGATGAGGAGCAGGTTTTCCTGTACTCATCGAGACCAAAGTCAGCCCCACGGCATAAGGTACTTCTGCTTCACTTTTGCATTTGCCATTTGCACTACAATAGATGTATGTTTTTATAAGTCGCATATCTGTGCAGATATTTAAACTACAATAGATGTATGCTTTTATAACTCACATATCTATGCAGATATTTGAGTTATAATAGATCGATGCTGAACGTGGCAGCTTTGCAACTATCGAGCAAGTCACCAAACCCTCCCCCGGTGCCGGGTGGATATGGCTTGATTATGTTAATTCCTATATTTTTTTTCATGACCCCAACTGACATGTATGTCAATTACAACTGGCACTTTCCTGGTTTCAGAAATCCCGGAAGCTGTCACAGCGGCACAAAGCTCGGTGGCAGCAGGCGCCCGGAGCGAGTTCGGGGAAGGCGCGCGCCACGAGTGAGGAGTCAGATTTTGTGCGCGCAGGCAGCAGCGAGGAAGAGGAGTCCCTGATGACGCGTGTCCTACGTCACCACCCCAGCCCGCGTCTCAGCCCTGTGACATCACACGGCGTCCAAGCCGAGACAGATGTACCGCAGCACCACCTTAACGGCGATGTGCCCGCACTACGCGCGTCGCTGCGCTCGCCGTACGGAGAGGTGGCTGCAGACCGCAGCCCGCTCGTCAGCCAGTCCAGAATGAGTATCCGCAAGAAGTCACTGCGGGAAATTCCCAAGGACGATGTGCGACTGTCACAGGTGAGTCGGCTGCACCTTCAGGAAGCACCTCAGGCATATAGGCTGTAGAAACTAGTAGAGATTCGGGGGACTAGTAAAGACTGGGGGAACTGGTGGAGGCTTATAGAGACTGGTAGAGACTGAGGGAAACTGGTGAAGACTGGGGGAGACTTGTAGAAACTGGGGGAGACTAAGAGAGACTGGGGGAGACTGGTAGAAACTGGTGGGGACTGGGGGAGACTGGTAGAGACTGAAGAAGACTAAGAGAGACTGGGGGAGACTGGTAGAAACTAGTAGAGACTCGGGGGACTGGAGAAGACTGGGCAACTAGAGACTGAGGGAGACTGAGGACACTGGGGCAGACTGGTAGAGACTGGGGACACTGGGTAGAGAGTGGTAGAGACTGGTGGAGACTGAGAAGGGGGATGGTAGGGGGACTGTTAGGGATTGGTGGAGAGTGGGGAAGACTGTTAGGGATTGGGGGACTAGGCGAGAGATTTGTGGAGACTAGTTGAGACTGGAGGAGACTGATAAAGATTTGAGGAGACTGGTGGAGACCGAGGAAGACTGGAAGAGACTGGTAGAGATTGAGGGAGACTGGTAGGGACTGGGGAAGACTGGTGGAGACTGGTAGAGACTAGAGGAGACTGGCATTGACTGATGGAGACTGGGGGAGACTGGGAAGACTAAAGAAGAAACCAACAAGTTTTGGTCAAAGTTGTCGTTCTCCACGAGTTTGATGCGGAGTGATATGAACGAGGCGACAGCCGAGTGAATATCATTTAGCATTCAAACGAGATGCAGAATGACTTCATTGACCAAAACGAGTTGCTTTCTGTATTTATCTCACCCCTATACACATTAAAATAATGGATGACACACAGGATATAGACCATGGAGAACGGACCGCAATACTCGTAGGGGCATGGAGAACGAGTTCCCAATGTTAAGCCTATGGGCATTTATTCCAGGGGTGAGATAATAGTAGAAACTGGGGGAACTGGGGGAGACCTTATATACCCTCAGGGTTCTCTGGCAGACCCGATTTAACTTAGATACTCCCGGTTTCTCTAGCTGTGAAGAGAGTAATTGGTTTGATCTGAGTTCAGTTCTGAAAATGTTGGCAAGTATTACAGTCCAGAAAAGTTATCGCGAACTCACTTCATGTTGTAGCAATCCAAGCCGTACAGCCCAGACAAGTACATGATGGACGACCTCTCCGAGTCCTACGAGGCAGCCATGTTGCAGAGTCTGCGGCGACAGACCCTGGAGGAAGGAGTGGCTGAGTCGGACGAGGAGAGTCGCCAACCTCAGCGACACAGCCACCTGCACTACAGCGACCACTCGCTCTCCGACTCAGACTCAGACACCGATACGTCCCGGTCTGCTCTGCGCATGCGTCAAGTGAGCTACCTTTGTGTCCTTATGACACACAGTTTTTAATGTTTCCATTGAAATTCATGTTTTCTGTTTTAGAATGACCAAAAATAATTCCTCATGTAATATCTATATACCTACTACTAATGAACTCAATTCAACCACAGCCCATGATCCCCCACTGAACCTCCCCACTGACCCATGTAAAAACCTTAGCTTTCCCTTGATTCCCCACTGTAATGCATATGTAATGCGTAAACCCTGTATTGCAATAAAAAATGTTTCAAAGTTTGTATCTAATCCCAACTGGCAACCCTGTAATGAGCATGGTTTGGGTTAGATGGTAGACTCAGGGATGCAAGTTTTCAGACAAATTGCGGAATTCCGATATTTCATATACACCGATAATACAAGAATGTATATGGATTCATAGCCATTCTCTTCCAAAATAATGTTATAAATGATTCTTTTTTTTAATTTCCGATTTTTTCCTCAGTGCCAACTTTCATCCCTGTAGACTCAGAAACCTGTCTTTACTCTAGTTGGCACATATGGCTCTCTAATTTGTGTTGAATGACGGCTAAAGTAGACTCGCAGATGTTCCTATTGTCATCATGTTACAGTGGCCTGGTAATCATTTGTATATTTATAAGTGTTTCAAATACAAAGATACTTCAGATAGTCTTTAAATGAATGGGCCAACACCTTCAGACCACATTGAGTCGCTGAGTAGCAGACAGATATCTCACAGGTCAACATATGGTGAATAAGACTACTTCCAGCAGTGGTAGACTTACTGTTATATCAAAGGCCAATCCTTCTCAGACCATGTCTATCTGGTGTGGGTAAATGTATAGGGGTGAGATTTCTACCTAAATTCATCTCATAGATTCGATCAAACCCAAAGTAAGTCTAACAGAACATATTGGATGTTAAACTGCCCAAACAAACAAACAAATTGAGACCACAATGAGCCACTGACTCAGTGGCTCTCGTTAACTCACATGTACTTCAGCTGTGCTTTTTTGTATTATTCATTTTTATTCTTTCTGGGTGTTTTGAGTTAGCTCAGTGGTTAAGGCACTGGACTTGTAATCCCAGGGTTGTAGGACTTTGTTGATTAGAGTCTCACTGCAGCCACCTTTCTCCTTCATCCCAAGCAATGGTAGATTTACTGCTATATCAAAGGCCAGTCCTTCTCATACCATGTCTATGTGGTGTGGGAAGTAAAAGAACTCTCACCTCAGTAAATGTGTAGGGGTGAGGTTTCTACTTAGATTTATCACATAGATTCAATCACCACCCTTGTGATGTAAAAGAACCTTGAGAAAGTCTGGTGAGAACCTGTAAGGGTTAACTGGACGTTAAAACCAACCAATCAACCAATCTTATTCTTTGTGCCACAAAATCCCAGATATGTAAGATGCGTATTCTGACATCTGTAGTCTTTAGTAACTTCTCTTGTATAGTAAATGTGTAAAAGTGGGTGACCTGCTGATTTCCACTAACAAAAAATAAATCTGTTTTGCAGGTTGCGCAGCAGAAGGAACACAACTACCAGGATGAAATGAAGAGTGACTTCCTGAACCAGTCCAATCCCCGAGACTGGGGCAACGTCTTCAGTCCGCCCATCGTCTTCCCGAGTCAGAAATCCACGACCCTCATCAGCTCGACTGCGCTAGAGGTCACCCCTCAGACTGGTATGTACAATACCGGTTAGTTTTTAACAAGGCAGGCAGTTGTTATCGACTTAGACCAGTGTTAACATTACAGGCTAGTTTTTACCAAGGCGGGGAGTTGTTATCCACTTAGACCAGTATGTACAATACAGGTTAGTTTTTACCAAGGCGGGGAGTTGTTATCCACTTAGACCAGTATGTACAATATAGGTTAGTTTTTACCAAGGCGGGGAGTGTCATTATCCACTTAGACCAGTATGTACAATACAGGTTAGTTTTTACCAAGGCGGGGAGTTGTTATCCACTTAGACCAGTATGTACAATACAGGTTAGTTTTTACCAAGGCAGGGAGTTGTTATCCACTTAGACCAGTATGTACATTACAGGTTAGTTTTTACCAAGGCAGGGAGTTGTTATCCACTTAGACCAGTATGTACAATACAGGTTAGTTTTTATCAAGGCAGGCAGTTGTTATCGACGTAGACCAGTATGTACATTACAGGTTAGTTTTTAGCAAGGCAGGCAGTTGTTATCTACTTAGACCAGTATGTACATTACAGGTTTGTTTTTAACAAGGCAGGCAGTTGTTATCTACTTAGACCAGTATGTACATTACAGGTTAGTTTTTAACAAGGCAGGCAGTTGTTATCGACTTAGACCAGTGTTAACATTACAGGCTAGTTTTTATCAAGGCAGGCAGTTGTTATCGACTTAGACCAGTGTTAACATTACAGGCTAGTTTCTATCAAGGCAGGCAGTTGTTATCTACTTAGACCAGTGTTAACATCACAGGCTAGTTTTTATCAAGGCAGGCAGTTGTTATCTACTTAGACCAGTATGTACATTACAGGTTAGTTTTTAACAAGGCAGGCAGTTGTTATCGACTTAGACCAGTGTTAACATTACAGGCTAGTTTTTATCAAGGCAGGCAGTTGTTATCGACTTAGACCAGTGTTAACATTACAGGCTAGTTTTTATCAAGGCAGGCAGTTGTTATCGACTTAGACCAGTGTTAACATTACAGGCTAGTTTTTATCAAGGCAGGCAGTTGTTATCGACTTAGACCAGTGTTAACATTACAGGCTAGTTTTTATCAAGGCAGGCAGTTGTTATCGACTTAGACTGCTATGTACATTACAGGTTAGTTTCATCAAGGCAGGCAGTCGTTATTGACTAAAACCAGTTTGTGCATTACAGTTAGTTTTAACAAGGTGGGAAGTCCTTATCCACTTAGAGCAGTATGCACATTAAAGGTTAGTTTTTATCAAGGCAGGTTAGTTTTTACCAAGGCGGGGAGTTGTTATCCACTTAGACCATTATGTACAATACAGGTTAGTTTTTTACAAGTCGGGGAGTGTCATTATCCACTTAGACCAGTATGTACAATACAGGTTAGTTTTTTACAAGTCGGGGAGTGTCATTATCCACTTAGACCAGTGTGTACAATACAGGTTAGTTTTTACCAAGGCGGGGAGTTGTTATCCACTTAGACCAGTGTGTACAATACAGGTTAGTTTTTTACAAGTCGGGGAGTGTCATTATCCACTTAGACCAGTATGTACAATACAGGTTAGTTTTTACCAAGGCGGGGAGTTGTTATCCACTTAGACCAGTATGCACATTCCTCTACGAGTTAGTGAGAATGTTTAACTGACCTGGCTCCTTCACATACCAGTGATAATTAGATTTGTTACAAATGTTAGCATGTCATCTTTCTTTCTCCATACTTATTTCTCCACATACTGTCTACAATTAAATAATCAGATTAATGAAACAGGGCAAAAGCAACTCTGAAATAAGCCCCCCAAAAAGAAAAAGAAAACAATAATAATTAAATAATCATTCATATTGAATAAATTTGAATTTTTATTTCTGAGATTATCAAAGTAGCATTGGCTTGCCATGAAGGTATATCTGCCACGTTTTATTAATTCATATTGAATAAATATGTGACTGGAGATTTGACCAATGAGCGCTCTCCTTTCAGATGCTCATGGCGGCCGGTCACGTGACGGTGGAGACACTGACGAGGAAGATGAACTCGACCTTCTTTACGACCCGGTCCTCAACTGTTACTTTGACCCGAGGACGTGTAAATACTACGAGCTTGTATGAACTCTAATAACCAGTGTGTGTGTGTGTGAGAACGTCTTTGCGTAATAAAAGGTCTCCTACTCAATGTAAAATACTGTCTACTTCTATGCATTTTAGACCACAAGAATTGTCCGTCCTAGAATTGAATTGCCTTGCTCAGCTTTCTGAAACAGAAACTCCTTGTGATAGGATGTGTGTGAAAGATGGTGAAAGTGTCACACCATGCCTTAAGTGGGGCTAGAACAACCTTAGATAATCAGAGATTGAGAGGGTATCTGTGACAATGACAATTGACTTAGTATTTGACGAGTATGTTCATCACATCGTGACAGTATACTGACAGGTGACTTAGTATTTGACGATTATGTTCATCACAGTGTGGCAGTATGCTGACAGATGACTTAGTATTTGACGAATATGTTCAACACAATATGACAGTATACTGACAGGTGACTTAGTATTTGATGAACATGTTCATGACAGTGTGACAGTAAATTACGACAGCAGACTGTTAGTATTTCATGAGTATGTCTGCATGACGTTAGACTGTGACCAGCGACTTTGTATTTAAAAGTATGTTCATCACAATGTGACAGTATACTGACAGACGACTTAGTATTTGACAAACATGTTCATAACAGTATAACAGATAACTTAGTATTTGATGAATATGTTCATCACACTGTGACGGTATACTGACAGATGACTTCGTATTAGGAGAGTATGTCTATCACAGTGTGACGGTATACTGACAGATGACTTAGTATTTGACGAGCATGTTCATCACAGTGTGACGGTATACTGACAGACGACCTAGTATTTGACGGGTATGTTCATCAAAGTGTGACGGTATACTGAAAGATGACTTCGTATCTGACGAGCATGGTTATCACAGTGTCACGGTATACTGACAGACGACTTAGTATTTGATTAACATGTTCATCACAATGTGAAGGTAGCCTTGGACAAGTGACTTAGTATTCGATAAGTATGTTCATCACGGTGTGACAATAGACCGACAGGCAACTTAGTATTCAAAAAATATGTTCATCTTCTCACTTTTAGAAGTCTCGTGACTCACCATTGTCCCAGGTCTCTCACAGTCAGTTTATTGCAAGAACTGGTTAAGTCCTGAATTCAGTATTAAATATAGCACAGCCCTTAAGTAAAAGCTGCACAAATTTTGATGCACAACAGACCAGGGAGCTCTGATGAGTTCAGCTGAGTATACTTCTGTAGGTTACCAGAAAAAGGTCCAGTCTTCCCTCGGTGTTTTGTTACACTAGTCTTTGTCCCATTCGTGTCAATATTCACGTGAACGTTTCAGCATAGAGGTTCAGTGGTCTCGATACTTCACCGGTGTCGTTTATATAATAAGATTAACCTCGAGTGAGGGTCGCGTATTCTGGAACTATTGGCTTGTTACAGATTAAAGGCAAATCCTACAATTCACCTCAGATTTTCCTAGAAGTATGATATGACGTTTTCAGCGACTTATAGAACATATGCACAACGTTTGACTCTCCCTTTTAGTTTTTAAAGTAGATATCAATATTGCAAAGATACTATAATTTTATTATACAAATTTAGATTTCATATGGCAAAAACCATGTCAAATGCATTGGCTGATACACCGTGTTTTCCACATTCCATTGGTCTCTCTCTCTGGCAGCAAATTCAGCATGAAAAAGATATACTATATTCTTCTGCAGCCAACTGACATACAACTGTCCATTATAAGTCAAGCACTTGTAACTAGGCTTGGTTAGCCTATTGGGTGATGACTTATATTTAACCAATTAGAATTGACAGTTGTCAACATGTATACATACACAGGTGGCACGCACCACTATGAAGCGTAGGACATGCCGTTAAATACAGTGGAATCCCGCCTAATGGACACCCCATGTAAGAAGACACCCCGTAAAAACAGACACCTTTGCATGGAACAGTTTCCTCAATTAGATGTTTATCTTAACCCCATGTAAGTAGACGCCCTGCATTACCGGACACTTTGGCCCGGAACGGAGGGTGTCCGCTTACATGGGTTTCCACTGTATGTGTATAAAGCTGACACTTGCTGGCCGCTATATTCACAGTCATCAATATGTATACCAGGTGGTGCCAATGTGAATTATAAGACATACCATTAAGTATGTGTTTGGATCTAGTACTTGCTGGTTGATACATTCACACTTGTCCAACATGTAAACATACCCAGGTGGTGCCACTGTGAATTATAGGACATGCTTTTAAGTATAATTTGATTCTGGTCGCAAAGGAGTTGGCAAAAGATGCTTTACATGCTAAGCCACCCAAATCTACATGCCTTTAAGTAGGTGTTAAGAGCTAGGACTTGCTGGCCGCAACAGTCACAGTTGTCACACATGTTAACATTCCCTGGTGGCGCCACTATGAACTGTAAGACATGCCGTTAAATACAGTGGAACCCGCCTAATGGACACCCTGTGTAAGCGGGCACCCTCCGTCCTTATTGGACACCTTTGCCTGGAATGGTTTCCTCTATTGAATGTTTATCTTAACCCAATGTAAGCAGACACCCTGCATTAGCGGACACTTTGGCCTGGAACGGAGGGTGTCCGCTTACGTGGGGTTCTACTGTATGTGTATAGAGCTGACACTTGCTGGCCGCTACAGTCACAGATATAAACATGTAAACATACCCACTACTGTGAATTGTAGGACATGCCTTTAAGTACATGTTTAGAGCAAGGACTTGCTGGCCGCAACAGTCACAGTTGTGAAACATGTAAACATTCCCAAGTGGTACCATTGTGAACTGTAGGACATGCCGTTAAGTAAATGTTTAGAGCCGACACTTGCTAGTTGCTACAGTGACTGTAAGTATGACCAGGAGACGTTTAATAAATACATCAAATATCTCATCCAATGTTGAGCTCCTCCCCTGAGGTCATAGAAAGGGAGCTGTTTCAAAAGTCGAGTGAAGTCTTGCCAGCGGCACGTCGCATTTCAAAGTGAGAGGCCGCAACAACGAACGGTACTTTGAATCAAAGCGGCAACAAAACCACTACCAAAACCCAATAGCGAGCTGCACCTCCACCTTGACAGCGACGCTTCAAGTGCCATTGTTAGCTCTCGCTTTGGCGGTGAGCACTCTCGTTTAGCACCCTCCCGACTTTTGAAACAGCTCCCTGTATTTGTGAATATTAATTGTTTATGGGGAGGCTTGCCCAGCTCGCTACCTCAGACTACGTTAGTCTCTAGATCACGTTGGGCTTTAGTCAGCGTTAGAAAATATGTTCCCAATGCCTCGAACTGTGATAAATTTTGCTTGAATAATTGTGTACTTTGCGTCCAGAAATGTTGGATATTCTTCAAATCATGTTCCACAACTTGACATGCTATAAAATGTACTGCTAAATACAGGCGAATGATGAAAGTGCTTTACCTTGTTTCCGTCAGATGTGTTCCAACGACAGGGTTGTGAATTCTTTCCGTCAGATGTGTCAGAAGGACTGGGTTATAGCTTTTATCTCACCCCTGGTACAAGTTTAGCCATAGGAATAAAGTTAGAAAAAAATACTCAACGATCACCCCCGTAAAGTGACAATGCTATGCCACAGTCATGGCGGAGTGAATATGAGATGATGTCATGTGCTATTAACCAACTGGATTTGTGAAGTAATTTGAATTGTTCTGATATTGTGATGCTATTTGGTGTCAGTAAAAGGGATGAGATAAATCCAAAACCATACTCGAATTGTAAAATACACAATTCTCCACTCATTTGGATGTGCTGTAATCGTCAATTGGCTTTTCCTCAACGACAATTGCGGCCAATCCAAACTTGTGGAGTATTGTGTATTTATACGATTCTTGATGCAGTTCTATATAAGTTCCCGTCAGACGTGTCAGAAGTCCAGGGTTTTAACTTGCTCCTTTCAGATGTGTCAAAGGGACATGGTTGTAACTTGTTACTTTCAGAGGAACTAAAGAAGAAACCAACAGATCTTGGTCAAAGTCATTATTCAGTTTGATGCGGAGTGATATGAACGAGGCGACAGCCGAGTGAATATCATGTAGCATTCAAATGATTTTGAGAACATCTTTGACCAAAACAAGTTGCTATCTGTATTTACCACACACCTGTACACACTAAAAGAATGGACGACACACAGCATATAAACCATGGAGAATGGACTACTATAGAGCCTCTAGAGGTTACTAAACTCCCGATTATCGCCCCGGGTAAAGCAAA
Source organism: Alentia gelatinosa (assembly GCA_950022655.1). Classification (NCBI taxonomy): domain Eukaryota; kingdom Metazoa; phylum Annelida; class Polychaeta; order Phyllodocida; family Polynoidae; genus Alentia; species Alentia gelatinosa. The sequence continues at coordinate 121,740,994 of OX465581.1, read as the reverse complement.
GTTCCGCTCCCGATAGACTTGGCACACTACGACAAAATGAACCACAGTTTTCTGATTTATAATTGGAGAAACTGAATATAATTTCGGATTCTTATGTAGAAATAGCTGAAATTTCCATTTCTGACATCAGAATTTCAATTTGAGGATGTTTGAAAACCGTTAAACTGCATTAATTCTGGGTTACGAGCAAGGGGTCTATCACTATACTATGTCGGTAATCAGCGAAACCCGGAACTTGGTCAACAGACTGAATTACGGGATACCTCAATAGGGTCTATACTCGTAGGGGCATGGAGAACGAGTTCCCAATGTTAAGTCTAGAGGATAAAAATACCAGGGGTGAGATAAAGAGTTGTATCACATGCCCAGCAGGAAATGTAGGCTGCATTGAGACTCGACTGGCTTGTAGTAAGAGTTTCTTCTGTTAATTCATGAGTTGTTGTTTGCCAAGGCAGTCAGATCTAGGATGGTCAGGAATGATGAGGGCTTAGATGTACTCACCTATGAAATGTTCTTGTATGTTTAAAGTCAATAATTCACCCTGGCAAGACACTTTGTGAGATATGCATGTAAACTCATTTTGTAAATGACTTTGTACCTCTTGTATGGGGCTGTCCAGGTGAGGAAAATAAACGTTGTTCCAACACGAAACTTTTAAATGCGTTTTATTTTGAAGGTTTACTGCATGCTGGTCAGAGTGAACTTTGGTATGTTTTGGGGAGTGGACGTCTGCTATGATATTAGTCCTTCTCATACCATGTCTATGTGGTGTGGTGTAGAGCCACCTTTCACCTTCACCCCAGCAGTAGTAGATTTACTGCTACATCAAAGACCAGTCCTTCTCATACCATGTCTATGTGGTGCGGTGTACAGCCACCTTTCTCCTTCATCCCCAGCAGTAGTAGATTTACTGCTACATCAAAGACCAGTCCTTCTCATACCATGTCTATATGGTATGGTGTACAGCCACCTTTCTCCTTCATCCCCATAGTGGTAGATTTACTGCTATATCAAAGGCCAGTCCTTCTCATACCTACCTATGTGGTGTGATGTGTAGCTACTTTTCACCGTCATCCCCAGCAGTGGTAGATTTACTGCTATATCAAAGGCCAGTCCTTCTGATACCATGTCTATGTGGTGTGGTGTACAGCCACCTTTCTCCTTCATCGCCAGCAGTGCTAGGCTTGCTGCTATATCAAAGGCCAGTCCTTCTCATACCATGTCTATGTACTGTACCATAAAAGGGTCTTTCATGATACAGATAGAGAAAATCTGAGGGTGAATTATCAGAATAATCGTTATGCTCTTCACAAAAGAATTGAAATCAGAAATGATCTTTTCTGTTGACAGTTTTTATTTGGATAACAGGTTAGATGTCAGGATAGAACTTTTAATCCAATTGAGTAAACAATAAGTTGGTAAAGCGATGGATTTTAGTCTCAGTGGTGATGAAGATGACAATGGTTGAGTCTTTGTGTGAAAATGAGGGCATGGTTGTTGGAATAAGGCAACTTTGTCAGACTTTTAGATGGGGTGTGCCATAAAGGTATTTTTATGCAGCTATTCATTTGATCTGAAATTGTGGAGATGAGGTAGGGTAGATATTAAACAAGCTTCAGTGGGAATTAATTTGGATTTAAAGAACTTGGCATGTACTGCTACTGTCTCCGCTTGACTACCACCTCTGGAAGATCAATAGCACATGAGTCTTGATGCATAAATCTAAATTGACTCACACTATGGGTTGTTCAGATAATTTGTACATTTTGTTTACATAACAGTTGGAGTCACAATCTGAGTGCTCCCTGTAAGACGGACCAGTAGCTTAACCAGCGAGAGAGTACCATGTTTTTCGCAGACAAAACTCTGTTGTTGTCATAAGATGAGTTGGAAGGGCTTTTCTAATGAACTTGGTTCCAGTATAATTAAAGCCTGTCTAAAAAGAATCTTTCATAAGCCGTTCTCTTAGATTTGGTTTTAATTGGTGGAATTCTTTCATTTCTGTGCATGGGAATATCCCTTCTATTTATCAAGTCAGGTTCATTAAGTAAGGTGTAGGATTAAAACCATGAATGAATAGTCCACTTCTTAAAAAAAAATGGTTTTAGGTCAATGAGTAGAGACTATTTTTTTCTCCTTGCACAAAGGGAATACAATTCTGTTTGAGAATTTACCTCACCCCTGGTATTTTTTCTCCATAGACTTAACATTGGGAACACGTATCCAATGCCCATTAGATATTTAGGAAAAATATCCAATGGGGGATTATGTCACGAATGTTAGCCAATTAGTCAATTTGAGGGATGAGATAAATACAGAAACCCATTCAAGTTTACGGTCAGAGCTCAATCCCATCTCGTTTAAATCGCGTAGTAATTCACAAGGCGATTCAAACTCGATGGGATACGAGCTCTAAGTCTAAACTTTCATAGTATTTTCCCATCATCAATGGATTTGCGACCAGCGAGGTATCTTTTTAGACAGAGATATCTTTATTAGTGATCATGGAAAAAGAGTGACTGATTGGGAGTTATTTAGTTGTATTTTTTATTAGCAAGTAATTCACCTAGGATAGGTGGTCTTCCATTACAGCGTACAACGGTCCGGGTGCATACAAGTCAAGATTTTCCAGAATCATGCATAAGTTACAAATAGATGTGAGGCATAACAATGTCTATTATTTTACAATTATGTTACTATAGAAGACCTCATACCTGTAGAATGGTATAACAATATATCTGTAGAGAGGTTTTCTAGTGATTTACGAATATGAACAGGATGGATAAGATGGGATGTTGATGTTATATATGATATGATGATAGTTTGCAATTTGAGTATGTCAGGCTTGGCAACTGCATGCTTAAAAGAAGCTTTGTTGGGTGATTTTTGCACCTCTGCAGGCAGGGAATTCCATGCCTTTTTCGCCCGATATTTGGGGGATTTCGTGAAGAATTCTTGAAGTGATTATCATTGTAATGCGTTCAATAGACTTGATCACTGTTGAGCTGAAATAATCACTGTTGATTTGATTGCTGATAGCAATCTTTTCAAAACGTTCAGTGTAAATGTATGTAAACATGCCTGTTACCAGCATTGAGCCATTGTAAAGTCTGGGAAGAGAAATTCTAAACTGACTGGAGGTTAATTCAACCAAACCAAACCAATTACAAGCATTGAGTCATGCACGACATCATCTGGTGAGAGTTTGCTGAACTACAAGGTCATTTCAACAGTAAGAAGACCCATTCAAAAACAAAAAATGTGCCTTACATGTATATTACTCAATTGAAAATCCTAAAATTTGGGATAAAGGCATGACATATGTATAGAACACCCTACTGCAAATATCTGTATATATGTAATACCTGTATGACAAATCTGGGAGCGGTTTCAAAAGTGGGGAGGGTGCTAAACGAGAGTACTCACGGCCAAAGCGAGAGCTAACAATGGCAGTTGAAGCGTCGCTGTTGAGGTGGAGGTGCTGCTCACTATTGGGTATTTGTAGCGGTTTTGCTGCCGCTTTGATTCAAAGTGCCGCTCGCTGTTGCGGCCTCTCCCTTTGAAATGCGACACGCCGCTGGCGAGACTTCACTCGACTTTTGAAACAGCGCCCTGACCATGTCACTGTTTTGGAGATCATTTGGACTATATGGTCACCAAATCATCACAACTCTGGAATGCAAAACAGCGACAAAGACCTCACAGCCCTTCAGTATTGCTATTGTTCTGGTCAATTGTCTATAGACCCTATTGAGGTATCCCGTAATCCAGTCTGTTTTGCAAGTTCCGGTTTTCGCTGATTACCGACGTTATATGGTGATAGACCCGTGACCCGTAACCCAGAATTAATGCAGTTTAACGGCTTTCAGAAATCCATAAATTGAAATTCTGATGCCAGAAATGGAAATTTCAGCTATTTCTACATAGAAATCCGAAATTGTATTCAGTTTCTCCAGTTATAAACCAGAAAACTGTGGTTCATGTTGTCGTAGTGTGCCAAGTCTATCGGGAGCGGAACTTTGCTTTACCCGGGCGATAATCGGGAGTTTAGTAACCTCTGGAAGCTCTATGGAATGCAAAATTATCAGAATATGGAATTCGTAAGAAAGATCTAAAAAAAAATTCCAGGTATCTTACTAACAGAACACAGAAATCCAAGGCAAATTCAAAATTGTCTGACGGGGGTGGAGTGGTCTGCGGTGTCCCTCAAGGTTCGAATTTGGGGCCGACATTGTTCCTACTTTACATCAATGATCTAGTTAATCATCCGCCTTTATGCGGATGATACAGTTATCTACGTTGCTGGTAACCAAAAAGGACTTTTTTTAATATTTTTTTTTATATATATTTTTTTATATTTTTTTATTTTTTTATTTAGACAAAACTTGTGGAATCATTACAAAATGCATTGTATCTTTTTGAAAATTGGTGTAGTCAAAATAAGCTATCCATAAACGCGAGCAAAACAAAATTTATGTGTTTTGGAAGTGCTTTTAATGTGAAAACATTGGGACACATTAACCTGATACTTAACAATACAGCGCTTCAAAATGTTATATCTTACAAGTACCTAGGAGTGTGTCTTGATCAAACTTCAACCTATAAATATCATATAGCAGATACTCTCAAAAAGGTGACCTATAGAACCTACCAATTCACAAAAATGCGGATGTATTGTACTTTGATGGACAAAAGATGTTACTGGAGAAATTACAAAAGAAACAAAATTACTGTTTAAGAATTAGTTTAAAACAACATATTAGAACACATATCTATCTATTGCATCAAGAAGCGAAACTCCCTACATTGCATGAAAGGAGAAGATGTCACCTCAGAAACCTTATGTATATTAGGTCGAGATGTAATGACAATAAAATTTGGATAATAACACAAGAAACACTCGTCTTTATGATGCCCCGGTTTTGAAAATCCACCAGCCAAATTGTCAATCTTATATGAGGAGTATTGAATATGTAGGAGGTAAGGAATGGAATGACTTTGACCCCTTAATACGTAATACTCCCACATTGAAGGCCTTCAAAAATCTAACGAAAACTATTATTAACGAAAGTATATTAACCTGGCACACTGTATAGCCTTATCCACTGTATTAAACCATATTATATTATATAGAACTATGTGAGACTAAGTATACGAAATACTGTGAATTGATACATCATATTATTATTATGTTTGTATTTGTGAATAGCAGAAGTACCTACTTAACTACGGTATATTAAAACGTTTTGATAATAGTAGGTTACAAGGTAAACAATGTGTTAGATTGGTAGTATGTGTAGGAATGCGAAAGCAATTATGCAACTACAGTGTAATGGAGCCTGATTAAAACCAGCAACTGCCAGAGCCATGCTGACAGGCTGCCATCCTTTATTGGTTTTCAACGAAAGGACTGAAGTCAATTGAATGTATACAGTGTAAAACGAAGGAAACTTGCCAATAAAGGAAAACTTGAAAAAAAAAAAAAAAAAAAAAAAAAGTCCCTTAAACCGTCACTAACCAGTCACTATTAACGATTGTCACGACTGAAAAAACCTCCCTGGCATCGTAAATTGTCATAACAGATTGATGATGTACAAAAATAAAGTCCCTTTGTTATGACAAACAGGATGCACTAGAGGTATCTTCAATTGCATCACAGCTTGTGGTGCAATTGTTCCTGTGGTAATTCTTTTTTGAAGAACTCAAGAATCTGCTGCCACATATCTTCTTGTGCTCGAGCATGGTCCTCTGCGGTGCCTCCCCAGAACACGTCGAAGTCTTTGAATGAAGGAAATATTTTGTATTAAAGATAAGAATATCTAATCTCAAAGATCTGTGTTAGTGGTACATCAGTAACAGCCCACTGTCATATACTTAGTTGATAGTATACAAGGTTCTTTCGTCAGTAATATTAGTCTCAGAAAGTCTCACATCACAGACCCTTCCCCCACTCCACCAACACATACACATGCAAGGAAGAATTTGTTGTGAAGTGAATACAGAAAAAGTTGGGCCTCTATGGAAATTTAAGTTATGGAGTAACCTTCCCTCCCTCGCTCCCTCCCTCTCTCTCTCTCTCTCCCTCCCTCCTTCCTTCCCTCCCTCCCTCTCTTCCTCCCTCCCTCCCTCCCTCCGACTGACCAAACTCCCTACCTCCGACTGACCGAACTCCCTCCCTCCCTCCGACTGACCGGATTCCCTCCCTCCCCCCAACTGACCGGAATCACTCCCTCCCTCCGATTGACCGTACTCCCTCCCTCCCTCCGACTGACCGAACTCCCTCCCTCCCTCCAACTGACCGTACTCCCTCCCTCCCTCTGACAGAACTCCCTCCCTCCCTCTGACAGAACTCCCTCCCTCCCATCGACTGACCGTACTCCCTCCCTCCCTCCCTCTGACAGAACTCCCTCCCTCCCTCCCTCCAACTGACCGTACTCCCTCCCTCCCTCCCTCTGACAGAACTCCCTCCCTCCCATCGACTGACCGTACTCCCTCCCTCCCTCCCTCTGACAGAACTCCCTCCCTCCCTCCCTCCGACTGACCGAACTCCCTCCCTCCGACTGACTGGACTGCCTCCCTCCCTCCCTCCCTCCCTCCCTCCCTCCGACTGACCGTACTCCTTCCCTCCCTCCGACTGACAGAACTCCCTCCCTCCGACTGACAGAACTCCATCCCTCCCTCCCTCCCTCCGACTGACCAGATCTCCTGACCTCCATCCCGACAAAAGCTGTCTGAATTTTCGGACTCCGCTCGCAGGTTAGCAGCCCATGACAAGATTTACCTCCAAGCAGTCATTTCACAACTTTCAGATAGACCTACAAGCTGACTTCAGCATTCAGTATGCATCAGTGCTAGCTGAGAGGCGCACTCTCCCAGCAGAGATCCAGTGCAATACCTCCTGCAGTGAAAGATGTTGGGAAAGGGGTCACAACCAATAGCGGCTGGTGTCAGTGCTCAGGTATTCCTTTGAAGACCCGGCAATGCCGGTCGACAAGTCCCTCAGAAGGTCCCCTATATAAAGTACCATGACGATTTTGAATGATTCCTCTTGCAATGGCAATGGCAATCTCCAATCATCGCTGTAAAAATAAACAAGTTTGCTTTAAAAAAAAATTTAAAAAAAGAGAATGAAAGACAAACCTCCACCGGAGATGTTGCTCGTCCTGGCGTTGTGGATGTATGGAGGGTGGATGAGGTGGCCAGCTTTGTGGTATCTCAGTGAACGACAAGCGGCACCTCGGCCGGCGCGATGCATGCGGTCTGGGATTATGTTTGCCGTGCCGTCAGGAAGGAGAGGGTCGTCATCACCACTCACCAACAGCAGTTTAGCATGACTTCTTTCCACCTGGAGCATTTCAGAGAAACGGTACCTTTTTTAATTTCTTTTTGCGTGCTTAATTTGATAGTGTCAAAATGTGCAATAGAAAACACATTACCATCATGTAGCTACGCGAATGAAAAATTAAATGTTATATCTATAATTAGAATGATATATGCAACCGATAGCCCGGAAAGAGAGGATCACAAAGATATTTGAATTTCAAAAATCGGTCAAGTAGTTCAAAAATTATGGAGGAAAATCTAGTCAAATTAAGATTGACTTTGAGGAAGTCAAGTATATAGAAAACAGTAGATGGCATGGCACCACATAATGATTAGTTAGCACAGATGATCAGATTTATGACAATAACTCTCTAGATATTGATGATAGGAACATGATATTTGGCATAAAGGGGTATTTTCACATGCTGAATCCAATGGAGATATTTATTTCTATGTATATTAGTGACATCATAGTTAATTTGCATATTAGTAGGGAAATCTAGCGGGCGTGAATATCATTGGTGCTATACCGACTCACTGTGGCCCGCCCAGACCCGCTAGAGATGTAAGGATTACCGTTCAAACAACATACTCCAGCCGACCCCCCCCCCCCCCCCCCCGCCCGGGAATGCTTACTCTATTGTTCTGGTTCTTACACCTGTCTGTCCTGTACACGGGCACCATAGACATGGATTTTCAGATAATCTGGGATGTTTTTGGTAAGATGTCACTCCAGACTGGCCCCTTAAGCGGGGTTTTGAAGCATTTCTGCACCAAAAAACTGTCCCCTAAAGCGGGGTGTCCCCTTATCCGGCGTGAAAATAAACTCTTAATAGAGGGGGAAATTTCCGTTCCGAGCATATTGTCCACTTAAGCGGTGTGTCCACTTCAGCGGGGTGTCCCGGAAGCGGGGTTCTACTGTATTAGTGAGCCAGTCCCCCAATACATCAAGAACATCTTTAAATTCACATGAATCAACTCACTGGAATGAAACACTCAGCTGGAACGCCTTTTGGAGTCAACGTTACTTTCAATCCTTCTTTTGTCAGTATCGTTTTCGCCCCTGTCTTGAATCTGTAGGTATAAAGATTTCAATTTCAATCGCCAAAGCCAACATATATAGGGTATAGGGAGCCAAAGTGAACCCGCTGAAACCACAGATACCCACCTACAAAACGACGTTTCCGTTGGCCAGTAAGAACGAGGCTTAGTGCTAAAGCTATGGGGGTTTGAGGCTAGACTTATATTTTTGGTCCCGTTTGTTACTTTTGAAGTGAAGTTTATAACTATCGTCTCTGAATAACTTTGTTTCAAAACTGCGATGACAGTTGTTATATTTATTAAAAATTTGGATCTAAAAGATTGAAGAATGACACATATAATCTGGAACCTACATAGTCAAAGTACTGAGCGCCTATACCCGGAAATAGTATTTTGTGACCGGCTATCTGTGGTTGCAGCGGGTTCACTTTGGCTCCCTATATTCTTATACCTTAAGGGCCTTCTGTCCACCAGCCTTAATGGTTAGGAGCACTGTGGGGTCGTAGCTGTTTGACTTGCCGCTGGTTGGCGCTCCTATGTAGCCCCCGTTCTGCGCACCCTCTCCCATCTTCCATTTAAACCTTTATTTAAACCTTTATATAATTATGCTGTATTATTAATTATTATCCATCGTATACAAAGCCCCCATTGAAAATGTATGGGGACTCAGTAAACTAATAACCATTGTATAAAACCTGTCAGATACCATAACTGTGGTATACGGATTCAAACCTGTGGTATACAGCCTCAAAACCATGGTATACGGGTAAAATAGTCCCTTTTACTATAGAGCAAAGAAAGAGTTCCTAGTATTATACCTGTTAACATGGCAATTACTGGGTTCAATGTATTCGAAAAGATGGATAATAAATGCAACAAACGATGATTTTGTGGACAGGCAGCTGACGTCGTAATACACTCGCTAGTTCTCGTGTAATACTACATGTCAACCTCTCGTGGTTTACGGCAGCCTGTCCACAAAACCATCGATTATTGTCTATATATGTAATATGAGTGTAGCGCTCATGGGTTGAATCTTATTCTAACCTCGGATGATCATTTTTCTTTCCAGCGATTTGACTTGATACCTTGTGAGTGTGTCATTTTTCAGTTAAAAACCGGTTGTTCTGGTAACCCCTAATCACACTAGACCAAACACAGCAATTTTGATAAATAAGGTTTTATCGAGTTAAGCAAGGTTTCTGTATACATAGACAATAATCGATGGTTTTGTGGACAGGCGGCCGTAAACCAAAAGAGGTTGACGCATAGTAATACACAAACGCTAGCGAGTGCATTACGAGGTCAACCGCGAGTGGTTTATAGAGCCGCCTGCCCACAAAATCATGGTTTGTTTTATTTATTATCCATCTTTTCGAAAATATTAATCCCAGTAATTGCCATTTTGAAGGGTATAAAAGTAGGGACTATTTCTTTGCTCTATAGCAAAAGGGACTATTTTTTTCCGTATATCATGGTTTTGAAGCCGTATACCACAGGTTAGAATCCGTATACCACAGTTATGGTGTCTGACAGGTTTTATACAATGGGTCGTGGTTTACTGAGTCCCCATACATTTTCAATGGGGACTTTGTATACGATGGATAATAAAATACATTATATTATAGATAATAAACCTCGGGAGAGCAGGACTCTATCCCAGGAAAGCACAGAGAGCTGGATACTGTCAACTGAAGTTGACAATCAAAGCTAAACCACAGAGAGGTTACGGAACACCACAATAATGTGACACCCAAAGGGTTCCGTCTTCACGGAGAGAATGCAGCAAGTGATCTGTCAACCTGCTGCAGACCCAGCTTTTTATAAGCTGAGTTACATAATAGGAGAGAGCCTGTGGCACTTCTGTGCACAGGCTGACCCGTATCACTACACAGCAGGGGTGTTACTTTTATAAACTCATTGAGCTATGACAGAAACTGCAGTATAAAATGCTGAGATGATTTCTGTAGCTTTTATATATAGTTTGACCCTTCATGTAACATTATCAAAACTTAGGGAAAAACCAAACGGCGCTGGCCGAGAAATAAAACCAGTAACTTTTGTACTGAACTTGAACCAGCTAATATAAATGAATCAAAGAAAGAAATTAAAAAAGAAATGCCGGCCAATTCCAGCTCTTCCAGCTCTTGTGAATATATGGATACAGAACCTGGGTAATTTGTGTGTATTTGCATCAATCATGCAAACGCCATCTTTGTTAGTTCATGCTGAAACTTTGTAAAGTCGTTGAATCAGAAATTCAGATTTTTTTCAACTTACGAAAAAACTAGTGCTTTGTCCTTTTCCCTGACTGCTGCATCGAATCTGTGGTAAGCAATAGATGATATTTTAAGGTAAATTAAACTATAATAAGTGTAAGGCAAGAAATAGAGCTTCAATGTAAAGATGGGGGAGCAATGTTATTGCGAGTATTCTTGCACTCTCAGCACCTGTCCTTCTTTGCTATATTATCTATCAAATCATTATATTAAAAAAATTCATTTAAATAGATGTAGATCTAAAGATTATATTAATCATATGATGAGGATACATTTACATGAGGTATTTTAGAAACATTGGATTGTTTATAGGTTAAATGAGGCTTACCTGGGTAGAAGGTAACATTTGACCTAAAGTCTATGACGTTACGAGGTCATCGGATAAAGCAACGGAGATCTAGCACTCACCGGGTACCCACAGTATTTATTCTACGCCTTATAAAAAAAAACGCCATAGGCTTAACATGGGATTTGTTTATGTCAAGGGTGTGACATAAAGTGTTGTTTATGCCACTAATTTCTGATACTGAAAAAATATGGAAATAGGGTAGGATAAAATCTAGACGCCACTCGTTTGAGTTTGAGCTTATTTATGCCACTCATTTTGTTGGCTCCGTGATGTCACTCGTCTTCGACTCGTGAAATTATGGAGCCAACAATATGCGTGGCATAAATAAAGTCACACTCAAACCTGTGACGTCTCTTCATAATAACATCCAGAGGGGCACAGGTGACCTACCCCATGAGAGTAATGCCTATATAATCAACTGTTTGTTACTGGTCAGTCAGATATCAATGGAGATTTTAACCTTTATCTCACCCCAGATATTTTTTCTCCATAGACTTGACATTGGGAACTCGTATCTAACGCCTATTAAATATCAATGAAAAATATCCAATGGGGGATAATGTCACAAATGCTAACCCATTAGTCAATATTATGGGTGAGATAAATTCAGAAACCTATTCAAGTTTAGGGTCAGAGCTCGATCCCATCTCATTTGAATCACATAGCAATTCACGCGTCCTCGCCTTGTGAATTACTACGTGATTCAAACTCGATGGGATACGGGCTCAGACCCTAAACTTTCATGGGTTTCCTCTATATTACCTGTGCTCTTCTCGAGAAACTCTTTGCAGGCAGTAGGTTGTCTTATTGTCTTTTTTTATTTAAAGAACTATATCCTTGAAGGTGTTATCATCTGAGGTGAGTGTCCTTTGGTAGAACCTAGTAAAGGTATTGACACTTGTCCACCTTGCATCAGACGTGGCTGCTCCCCTGGTCAAGTGAGACTACTCGTGTGTATTTACCTGTGTAACAGAAATGGCTTGCCATAGTCACTCCCCCTCATCTCCTCTCCATATATGAGCATGCCCACTCAGTGCTGCCCTCTACAACCCCTATATAGGGGCATCCTGAATCATTTCTGACTAGCATGGTCACAAGTTACAGGTATTGGTACAACAGAAAACGTTCTGATTTGTGCCAGTACTACAGACTTGTTATCTCTCCCCCTGATTTCTATAGGTAAGTGTGCTGGTTCCATTATCATTGCTATAATTGTTCTATTATCACTGCTTTTATTGTCACTTGAATACAGAGATCTATATTAATATATTCATGTGTTTTGTTACTTTGTCTCCTCTGTACAGAACAGGCTAAGAACCCAAACTATTGTCTGAACTATTCTAGAACTATTTCGGCAGCTACCACTATAAATTCACTCCCCTAAACCTGTTCTGTTACCTGCCTCCACCATGGTCCTTTTGATCCATCTGGTGATGGTGCCTTTTGTTGCTGGGTGTGGGTCCTTCCCCAGCATATTCCAAAAATTTGTGTGTTGCGCTGTTTCGTTTCTGTGCAGTATCATTTCAAAGCCCGGTAAAGGCACAGTCTCTTTAAACTTAGGGATTGTAGGTTGGGCTAAGGCTTGGCATTCTTTGGTGTGCTTTACCAGCTTCGATGTGCTTAACCACCACCTCGTCATTCCAAATAATCTGAGCTGTTTTGTATGTTTGGGTAGTTTAATGTCTAATTTGTTCAATTAGACTTACTTTGGGTTAGGTCGAATATATGAGATGAATGTGGGATGAAATCTCACCCTACACATTTACCGAGGTGAGAGTTCTTTTACTTCCCACACCACATTGACATGATATGAGAAGGATCGGCCTTTAATATAGCAGTAAATCTACCACTGCTGAGGGTGAAGGAGAAAAGTGGCTGCAGTGGGACCCCAATCAACAAAGTCAGACAACCTTGGCATTACGGGTCCAGTGCTATTTACCACTGAGCTAACTCACCAACCCGGTCGCTTTTGTTATGCTTGCATGCAAGCATATCTGGTCTGCACCACGAGAAGGCAAGGCAACCAAGAGGGTGAACAGATTGGCAATTGCTGTTCACCCCAGCAAGCCACTCTGAGCTGTCATCAGGGCCAAAAACATAATTGCTTTAAATATAAGTGACTGTATAAGAGACCACTTCTTAAATAGGTTTAAGACTGTGCTAATGTCCCAAGTTTGTTGATACCTTGCCTTGGGAGGTATGGCATTAAAATACCTGTTAACAGTCTCGTTACCATTTTGTGGTTTCCCACAGATATGCCTTCTACCTTCTCAACATAGGCTGAAAGCACACTCCTTACCATATTCACTCTAGAATATGATGTTGCTTTAAAAAGGTGGACTTTATTCTGTGTAGAATAAGCGTACAATCTTTGACCTCATGCACCTTTTTACACAAGACGGGTTTTAGACTGAATCGTGTCTATGTGAACTTCTAATCACTAAGAGTAAAGCTTTATGTGGAAAAGGACATCTGACCAAACGAGGAAAACTGAGTACACTGAATGTATACTTGAAGTGAAGTAGGGTTCCTTATTAACATAGAAAGGCTGTCGATAACAAACATTCTAATGGACTAATGGAGAAATGTCTATCTTTAATAAGGGAACCCTTACTGTGATCCGTATTTAGTGGAAGGTGTGATCCGCAGTCAGCTGAAGGTATATCCTTAACCAAATGAATGTTAATTTTGTATTGTAGAATGATTTCTGAATAAAGGGAGCGTTGCTCGTTATAAAAAAAAATAAAAAAAGGGTTTTAGGTACTCTACAGTGAATATGGTAAGGAGTGTGCTTTCAGCCTAAGATAAATAAGATAGATTTACTGCTATATCAAAAATAAGATAATTGGCAATTCAGAAATCCCTTGCTGATGTGGCTCCATATGAGGAGGTCAAGTGTGTGAGGGCTGGGTCAGTCGAGTGGTAGTGTGTTTGCCCTGCACTAGAGGATGCGGGGCACCAGGCCCTGCTGTGTGAAGAGTCTGAGTGATCCCATGCCGAGGTTACGTAACTTGGCCTGTATATAAGCCCAAGACCACAGTAGGTAGACAGGTTACTCTGTGCATTCCTTCTGAGAAGAATGAACCCTTTGGAGCCTCACTGGTAGTAGGTTTTTCCAAACCCTCTCGTTGGTTTATTTGTTTCAGCTTATGACAATTAGGTACTGACTTTGTGAACAAAGAAGTGAAAGAACTATTTCTAAAGCATACTGAATTGTGAAGCACTACTGCTTTTCCTTGACAGGATCTGCATTGGCAGCCAATTACATGTGAGAGCACCTTGACAACCATGCCTGTGACTTCGGGCCTGGTTTTGTCATCAGCACTGGTGATCTCACAGAGGCCATCATTGTGATCTTCATCCCAAGGGATTTGACCACAATGGGACTTTCACACGAGTAAGGCATATGTATAACCTATAGTCGTACCAAATATGAAGAAGATCGGCCATTCCGATCCGAAGATATTGGCGTTTGAATTTCGTCATAGCAAACGTCTGCTCTGGTGGCCAGTGTACCCTCCCATCTCCCGTGCAGTGAATGTCAATCTCGTTGCATAAATTAGCGGAGGCGTGGGGGAAGGTTTCATTGCTTAATTCCTATGGGAAGTAAAGTTGTGCATTCGGTACGACATGTCCATAGATGTCTTAGGTCTAAGACAGTTTGTAAGACATTTTGAACAATGTGACCCTAAGATTGTTGTGTCTATAGCACACCTGGCTGCAGCCTAAGTGTCAATGAGGGACAATCGTTAGCTGATCCCCTAAGATGTCTTCTCTATAGTACACTGACAGCTGTAAGATGTCTTACATATAGGTTGTCATGACTAAAAAACAGGGCCCTGGTCTTAGGCTTGCCATATTTGTCCTTTTCCTTTTCCCCATGCTCCTCTGCCATTGTGTGGAGCCACTTGACCTAGATATAGACAGGCCAGATCAAAACTGTTTATTCACACAACCTAGGTGTGTCAAGTTATCAAAAGCCACTCAGTTTACAGATGGAGTGTAATACTTTCATGGTGAATGTCAAACTAGCTTCACAACTTGTATAATCCTCCTAAATTTACAGACTGTTTTTATTGTGATTTTGCTACTACTGGTACCTGGCGAGAGCTACATCTTCATTGATAACTGACCAACCAATAACAAGCTGTAGATTGACACTGCCTTACAGATAGTATATGAGACTGAATTGATAATTCATTGGCTATTTTCTACTTGATTCAGTGTTGTGCATATATCTTTGAGAAATGAGTTTTGGGTTAGAAAGTTATACCCTGCTGAAGGCAATGTCCATCCTTTGTATGTTTGATGAAAGCATGTGTTCCAAGGAGAGGCAGCAATTGCAGCAACAGCCTTGACCTAAATATTTGAAAAGAAAGCATTGTATACATAGACAATAATCGATGGTTTTGTGGACAGGCGGCCGTAAACCACGAGCGGTTGACGCGTAGTAATACACGAGCGCTAGCAAGTGTATTACGACGTCAACCCCGAGTTGTCGCCTGTCCACAAAATCATCGTTTGTTGCATTTATCTGAGGCAAAATATTTTGCGTACGCGTTCGCTGCCCTGGTCCCGGGTGTGGGTGTGGGGCGTCTAGCGTTAACAAAAAATTTTTTGTTAACGCTAGACGCCCCACACCCACACCCGGGACCAGGGCAGCGAACGCGTACGCAAAATATTTTGCCTCAGATTTAATCACACACACCCCCATCAACGCCAAAGCGACCACATGTGGCGGTCTTCAAAATGAACTCCATTTAAATCACTCTCAAAAAAATAAAGAATCACTTTTACATCCCCAACATGGAAGTAAAACTCACCTTAAAACATCCACAAACTAGTGGACGTTACATATAAAAAGATCAGCCAATGATAGCCTGACGATATTGTATGCAATTGAAACTGTTGATATGGTCCAGACAGTCCCATACTTCTGGACAGACACTGTACACACACCCCTAACTCCCTGATCCTCCACCAGATGGCTCAGTCCAGCAAGACACTTGCTTCACCCAGTCCACCACAGAGGGCGCCACCACACAACAACAAACCAGCTCCCTCAGTCAGTGTCAACAAACACTGATGAACCAGCACAAATGATTGGCCTCACATGCTTCCCGCCTCTCTTTGTCTTAATCTGCACCAATCGGGTGCTAATTAGATCACCATGTGACTGGAAAGGACCAGTGTGTGCCATGCTTTGAAAGTGACCGGAATTAATTAGCTCAAAACGCCGCGAAACGGCCGAGTGAACGCCGCTACATATCAACAGTCGCTCAAGCAGATCGAACGTCCTGTCAACGTTTGTTGCATTTATCATCCATCTTTTCGAACAAATCAAATCCAGTAATTGATATATTAAAGGGTATAACAATAGAGACTATTTCTTTGCTCTAAAGCAAAAGTGACTATTTTTCCCGTATACCATGGTTTTGAAGTCGTATACCACAGGTTTGAATCTGTATACCACAGTTATGGTATCTGGCAGGTTTTATACAATGGGTCGTGGTTTACTGAGTCTCTATACATTTTCAATGGGGGCTTTGCATACGATGGATAATAAATGTATTCTGTATTGTCGAAACATCAGTTAATGACTCAGAAACTGGGAAATAGAGTTGAGAGAGGCGTTAGATGATCATGTTTTATCATCCACCTAATAAAAGTGTAGAAAACACATAGGGAGTGTGTATAGACATACACAGCGCATACGGATATGTTGTAAGCTCCGGGTGGCGCATACGGAAGAATAGTGCATATGGAAAAATAGTGCAGAAATAAAACCAACTGTTATTGATATGCCACTTGTCTAGAAAAGGTGGATAATAAATACAATATAGACTGGTTTCAGATAAAAGCGGTTGTATGCTCCTTGGAGTTGACTCTACGCAATATCCTCACATATGCTCGGATATTACTACGCGTCAACTACTCAGAGCATACAGCCGCTTGTATCTGAAACCAGTCAATAGTGTGAATGTACACTGGAAGAAAAGTAAGTACACAGGACTTGATGAGCATCAATAACATATCTTTGAAGTGAGGTTAGTGGTAATCCATGATAATAATAAGAAGGAACTGCATTGAACTGCCATAACCCCTCAGTTTTCTTTAGTCCAATTGGACTTGTTCTTTACTCAAAAGCATGGTGAAGGAATCACAAGGAGTCACATTTATCTGTTAATGTTGGCTGTTGCCAACAGTTTTTTTCTTACTTTGACATAACCTATAACTGATTTGCACTGGAGAAACTAATAGTAGTGGTGTTGGTAAATAAATGACTTACATGTGGACAAACCGTTGATAACGAGAGGCAAATTTCAGCTCCCTTGGAAAAACCAATCATACCAATGCCACCACCTCGAACTCGGGGATGATTTTGTAGAAAATTAACGGCTTTCTGTAATTTCAAATTGATACAATCAGAACTGATTTAATACTAACAAGGACAGTGTAGATGTCTTTAACATATCTATTGTATTGGGCTCTATAGATAGAATTTAGCATTTCTAAAAAGATATCTTAATTTAGGTTTTAAACTTCATTTGCAGGTTTCTAACTTTCTTGTTTATGCTGACATCGTATTCATATAAATACAAACTGTTTATAATCATATATATACATACCTCGTAATATTCTAGGTCATGTCTGAATGGTGGATTCTCATCCAAGAATGTGTAGCACAGTGCCAAGGTGACAAATCCCCGTGAGGCAAGTAAAGCAGCTTTGAACTCAACAAGGTGCTTGCTTACTGAGAAGAGATCTATAATGCCAGGACGCCGGTCTGTACCTACCAAGCACATGAGGGCTATGTTGTCATTTGAATATGGTTTACCTCTAACTTCACATTAGGGCCATGTCGTTTAACTAGGTTTTACTACTAACTTCACATGAGGGCCATGTCGTTTAACTAGGTTTTACCACTAACTTCACATGAGGGCAATATCATTTAACTAGGTTTTACCACTAACTTCACATGAGGGCAATGTCATTTGAATATGGTTTACCTCTAACTTCACATTAGGGCCATGTCGTTTAACTAGGTTTTACTACTAACTTCACATGAGGGCTATGTTGTTTTACTAGGTTTTACCACTAACTTCACATGAGGGCAATGTCATTTAACTAGGTTTTACCACTAACTTCACATGAGGGCAATGTCATTTAACTAGGTTTTACCACTAACTTCACATGAGGGTAATGTTGTTTAATTGGGTTTTACCACTAACTTCAAATGAGGGCAATGTTGTTTAATTGGGTTTTACCACTAACTTCACATGAGGGCAATGTTGTTTAATTGGGTTTTACCACTAACATCACATGACAGCCATGTTGATTAAATAGGTTTAACACTAACTTCCCATTAGGGCAATGTCGTTTAACTAGGGTTTATCACTAACTTCACATGAGGGCAATGTCATTTGAATATGGTTTACTTCTTACTTCACATTAGGGCCATGTCGTTTAACTAGGTTTTACTACTAACTTCACATGAGAGCTATGTTGTTTAACTTGATTTTTTACCATTAACTTCATATGAGGGCAATGTTGTTTAATTGGGTTTTTAACTTCTCATGAGAGCCATGTTGATTAAATAGGTTTAACACTAACTTCACATGAGGGCAATGTTGTTTAATTGGGATTTACCACTAACTTCACATGAGGGTAATGTTGTTTAATTGGGTTTTACCACTAACTTCACATGACAGCCATGTTGATTAAATAGGTTTAACACTAACTTCCCATTAGGGCAATGTCGTTTAACTAGGGTTTATCACTAAGTTCACATGAGGGCCATGTCGATTAAATAGGTTTTACTACTAACTTCACATGAGAGTCATGTTGTTTAACTAGGGTTAAGCAATAGAGGGTTTTCAGAATCAAAAGCAAGTATAACAATGATGGGTATATGGCTAATTATTATGAATAAATCGTGTATACAAGTACGTTAGCTATAAGATCAAAGTGCATATTGTAAATTATGAGCTAAATCATGTATTCAAGGACCTTATAGCCAGGCCCCCACCTACTACGATTCTGGTCCCGATTGGCCTTACGACGGCCTTCCCGACACCATTCTGATTCTATCGTGAGGTCAGCCAAAATTGTGGTAGGTGGGACAGGTTTCTGCGATTTCGTCTACGACAGCTCACGATAGGCTGCGATTGAAAATGCCAATCGTAGAGCTCGCGATAACTTCCAACATGTTGGAAATTTTGTAGCCTGTCGTAGGGTATCGTAGCCTATAGGTAAGATATCGTGGTCAGCGAGTATGATTCACAGCTCTGCGATTTCAAGCCATGTCTACGATTTGGAGCTATCGGGGACCTCCCGATAGGCTACGATTTGGGCATTTCATGTTGTAGACCATCGTGGTAGGTGGGGGCCTGGCTTAACTATAAAATCAAATTGAATATGGTCATTATGAGTTACATCATGTAATCAAGTAAATTATATAGTCAGAAATATAGCATTATCCTAAAGGAGATAAAACCAGGTAAAATGTATCCAAACCTTTACAAGTATTAATGTTCTACCTTTTGGAATGAAAAGTGTGCCAACCAGTCCATTCTCCTCCACCTCTATCCTCTCTACATCAGGGTGCTTGAACCAGCGTGGGATCTCTAGAGATACCAGAGAGGGGCTTGGTGGTTGCCGGGGGTCGGGGATGGTCACGTGACCAGGATGGACAGACAGACTGGTGATGAGGGGTGCTGTGACACTGATGTTCTCTAGACGGGATTTCCTTGTTATATCTGGTGTCAGCTGCATGCTCCAAAAGAGCCCCATGCCGGAAATACCTGTGTAAAGTGCATGTTACATACATAATATCAACTGGTTTCAGATACAAGCAGCAGTAATCTCAGAGGACAAGGATGCGTAGTAATCTGCGAGCGACAGCGAGGTGATTACGTATCTGAACGTGATTTCTTATAAACAAAAAAAGAAGAAGTTAATATTGTATTTATTAACCGCCGTTGCTCGCTGATAATTTCGCTGTTTATTTTTCTTTTCACATAGTTTTCCGGCTAACAAACTAGACTGCCGGTGAGATAAAGACTTGAACTTTAAAACCTGTTAACAAAAAATTCTTAGCAGTACACCAACATTGTTATTGTCCTGAAACATTACCAGAAAAAGGCTGTACCACACGGCGAGAACACGTGCACATCTTACCTTTATAGGTTCCGGCCTGGGATGGCATGGTGGACAGATCTAGCTGTCCGTACTGGTCAGCTGTATAGGTAGCGTGTGAGGCGTACACTGCACGTTTCTCCTGCAGTAAGGCACTCACTGTCACATCCTGACGAGGTAGCAGGTGTCGAATCACTATCCGCAACCTTTCATCTACCAAAGAGTTTTTCTTAAAGACGACAATCTTCACCATCATGGCACTTGAGTCACAAATCTACTGGCAATGTATGTGTGTGATTAAGTGAGTTCTGAAATAGTGAATATTAGAAAACTGTATTATTACTTTACTGAACCCCTGCCCCTTAATACAAGATCGTAAGACCACGTTTTAGATGTTAAATGCACACAAACTGAGTAGCAGCCAAACATTGGCTGGGCCAGTGGAGAAATAATTAACATATTTTCGCGCATGTGCAGTGATCCCATCTGGCGTGTTCTACTTCTTCGAGATTTCAGAGTAAAGTTCAAATATTGAGGTATATACGTGGGGCATTCATGTAATCAATTTGAATGGCTCAAATATGTGAAAACAAAAGATAACAACAAGTTGACTCAATATTGTCGACAGCCAGCGACACTGTTGTAGTCAACTTACACTTGACAACCATCGTAGACATCGGAAAGTAAACTTGTTATTATCGATTGCTTTCGCAGATTTCAGCCATATAAAATGTATTGCGGATGTCCCACGTTATATACCTCGATATCTGGTCATCATCAACTTTCCTGCACCACGATTCACACCTCTTTCCTGTACAAAGCTACTGCCATTCACTATGGCCCACTTTGTCTGTATCAGGGCAGGTAAAATCACCTCACACTAAATGCAATCTATGAATTATTGACGACCTATGGCCTAGCTTGGCAATAAGGTAGTGTTAGGGAACTTGTTATTATCGATTGCTTTCGTATATTTGAGCTATTTAAATTGTATCACATGAATGCCACATGTTATTTATGTCGATATTTGATCACCACAAATTCTTACGCATTACAAGAGGTTTGTAGAACATCTCCGAATTCATGAAGCCATAGGGAATGAATCCGGAAGTCCAACATGTAGGATGTACTCACTGTGCAAGTTCTTTGTTAGTTCGAATCCATACGCTCACACTGTGAAGGTATATAATAATTGTAAGGCCCAGGCAGCAATGTCGCTATGTTGCCAACAGTGACCTGACACACCACCCCAATAGTGACATGCCTTATGAAACAAGACTTAAATTTTTTCGCTATTCCTGTCACTATTGGGGTCACTAATCATGTCACTAAGTGGCTTAATGACACATTCTATTGAAACGGGTCCCTGGGGCCCGTTTCAATAGTCTGTAGGACGTCCGTTATTGGGTGTAGTGACACGATAGCGACAGGTTGCGGTGCAGTAGTTTAGTGACAACCGATTCTGTGACTCCGGTTTACAGACGGGCGCTGATAGTGGCCTGACCATTTCATAAGACCAATGTCCGGTCACTGTAGTGGTCACTATTGTGTCCTAAATAGTGAGAGGGTATACCCTCTCACTTCTATTGTCAAAAACACGTAACTTTACTTCCTGTAGGAATAAAGCTATGAAACTTTAATCCTAGTTAGGGACACATACAACTCATAAATATGCAAAATATGAAGGAGATCGGTCCATGCAATCCAACGATATTCGCATTTGAATTTTGTCATAGGAAATGCTGCACTGGTGGCCGGTGTAGGATTACTCAAGCCAGTCGCTAATTTATGCAGTGACCTTCACCTTGATGGCACTTGTTCCCAGTAGGACATGAGTATGTGAGATGGCGTACCCCACATGTTTTTCCGCTATGCTGTCCCAAACTAGGGACACATCCACAATAGTGACAAGACACACCTCCCCTACAGTGACATGCCGTCAGACAGTCAGAGAGCACATGTGCTTATTCCCATAGTACAAACAAATCATTTCACCACATTTCACCCATGTCAGCCATATTGGAAAAGCTGGTTCCAGGGACCCGTTTCAATAGCATGTGTGGAGCATTTGAGCCCGCCATTAACGGGAAGTCTCCCGGCTGTAGGAAGTTCTTAGGGTACATGGATTTTACAAACACTGTCTGTTATATCATTTAGAACTATTGTAAGGTAGGAATTCACAGTCATCTTATAGCATTTTGTCTCAGGAAACTGTATACCACAAAATCAGAAAGATTCAACCTATATTCATAAGGAAAACGGCTGCTGAGCTGAGCTTTACCAATCTGGGGGCTGTTTCACTAGGAGCTACAAGTCTCGCTGTTTATAACAGTGGCAGCAAAGCGGCAGTTTGCGTTTCATTAGAAGGTGCAGTCAAGCGTGAACAGCACCTGGGAGACAAGCGGCACCAACAGTGGCAGTGACCGTTTCACTAGTAAATTGGGTCTCGCTGTTAGTGCCACTGTGGAGCTGCTGTAAGCGAGAGGGTCAACCAATTTTACACGAGTAAGGTATACATAGAACCTATCATCGTACCAAATATGAAGAAAATCGGCTTTGCCGTTCTCAAGTTATCGGCGTTTGAACTTTTTCCTCCCTCTGTGCGATTGCGATAGTCGATGTTCTTTTTCACTCCCTCCGTAGTGCGGCGGGGTTTCGGCTATTCTTTTTGTCTCCCCCCCGGAGACGTGCAGTATTTCCTATGACAACATTTAAACGCCGATAACTTGAGAACGGCTTGGCCGATTTTCTTCATATTTGGTACGATTATAGGTTATATATATACCTTACTTGTGTAAAAATTTCATTGCTTAATTCCTATGGGAAATCCTATGTCATACCGGCCCGTTGACAAATAAATTCAAATGTCAAACGCATGTGCATAGCGAGAGCTGTGCCAACAGTGAGAGCTAGTCCCACCTCAACAGGGAGAGCACTGATGAAACGCAAATTTGGGATTGACACTGTTGGTGCCACTGTTGGGGCCACTGTTCCAGTCCTACCTCTCGCTTTGACCCCCCTACTAGTGAAACAGCTCCCTGGTCGACTAGTTAGCCTAGGGCTCTATGGGACTGCTCTCTGACTGTCTGCACCGCTTCACAGTCCTCGGAGCCTCTCGGACTATGATAACTCTTTCCTACCTGTACTTGTGGTGATGTCTGTATATGTATAAATAATTGTAAACCCGCCAGTTTGACTGGGAGACGTACACACACAGCGAGTCGGCCACTCTCCGAATCTAGGTCAGTGCAGTTGTCGGGCGCACGGCCCCGCACCCGCTTACTACGAATTCGCTTCCGACACGCCCCGATAGCCCTTACGACACAAAATCGAACGTTGTGTCGGAAGCGCTTAAGGCCCCGCACCCACTAGTTACGACACGCTCCGACAAGCGTTCCGACACACTCCAACACAGAATTTCTCTGTCGTAGCGCAATCGTAGCACTCTTGTCGGAGCATATTGTAGCGTGTCGGAGCATGTCGAAACGTGTCGTGACGGTTTTTGGCGGAAAAAAAAGGAAACCACAGAACCGACATGGGCTACGACACAGGCTACAACAGGATACAGTTTTTCTCAATTCTTTCAAAAATGATGAGAGTAACCTATGATTTTTAAAACCTTAATATGGAGTATTATACATATTCTATAGTCTGGTAAAGTTTTAAGAAGGTAGCATGGGTTTTACTAAATGAAATTGAACTTTTTAGAATTCTTATATATTCTATTAACAAATATTTTTAAACTCCTGGGTTACTGAAAGGGTACATCGTGATTAATATGTAACCGAAATTTTGTCGAAATTTTCAAAGTATTAACGGAGATATAGAGGAAAATACAAATGCCCATTGACTTACCATTGCTTCCATAGGCGCCAATGTTATAACGTCGTGACTGTGTCGGAACGCTGTCGTAACCCTTGTCGGAAGCCTGCCTCCACTACTGATGAACGCTACGATAGCGTTCCGACACGTTCCGACACGTTCCGACAAGGGCGCCGTGTCGTAGGCCTTGCGACACGCTTCCGACATTTCCAACATGTTGGAAATGTCGGAAGCGTGTCGCAAGGCCTACGACAAGGCACCCGTGTTGGAAGCCATGTCGGGGCATGTCGGGGCGTGTCGGGGCGTGTCGGAACGCTTGTCGGAAGCCGGCCTCCACTACTACGATAATTTACACGCTTCCGACACAACGTTCGAATTTATGTCGGAAGCGTGTCGGAAGGGCTATCGGGGCGTGTCGGAAGCGAAATCGTAGTAAGTGGGTGTGGGGCCTTACGCTCCGACAAGAGTGCTACGATTGCGCTACGACAGAGAAATTCTGTGTCGGAGTGTGTCGGAACGCTTGTCGGAGCGTGTCGTAACTAGTGGGTGCGGGGCCTAATTGTATAGTCGAGGAGCCAGAACGCCAAAGTTCATAAAAAGGGACCACCTTGAGGGAGTGTTTTTACCTATACAATCTTAATAGCTTTTTGTGTGTAGTTTATGGCCAAGCATTATAGGATTGCCAGAGGAGCATATTACGGGAGATGAGGGGGTGACAGTGGCGTCAGAATAGGAGGGCAGGGGGGGGGGGCGACTGCGGCCCCCCCCCCACTTTTTTGCCAGACCAAAAAAATCAGCAACTTCAAATTTTACTCAACCAAGTGTAAAAATTGGCTTGACTTTTCAGCGTCGAAAAATGTCTAAGTCTAACTTTTTAGCATGCAACAATAGCTAGTGTGCAATGATGGCTAAGCCCTGACTTTTCACCATGAAAAAATGTCAAAATCTGACTTCTTAGTGTTCAATGATGGCTAAGCTTTAACTTTTCACTGTGGAAAATTGTAAATGTCTGACTTTTTCGTTTGCAATGATGGGTAAGCCCTGACTTTTCACTGTGGAAAAATGTCAAAGCCTGACTTTTTAGTGTGCAACGATGGCTAAGCCCTGACTTTTCACCATGGAAAATTTAAATGTCTGACTTCTTAGCGTGCAATGATGGCTAAGCCCTGACTCTTCACAATGGAATATTGTAATTTTTTTTTATTTTTGTTATTTCTTTATTGGGTCCTCGTTTAGTTAATTTACAACCATAATATCTTTTCATATTCAAACACCATATATGAATAGACGACATCCAATAAGTAGGATTAGGCTTCAACTATTTTATCAGTTGATTTTCTTAGCTTTTCCTATACCCACATTTATATGGAATATTCACAATTTCCAGCTGAGTAAGAAGAATGTTATATACCAAATAAAAGTTCAGCAAGTACCCAAAGGTATCCATACATAACCCTAGAAAGTAGATTTTGTTTTGGGGTTTTAGTCATAACCATTTACTACCAAATACAACAATAAACTATGGGGACGACCACGTCCTAACAAAGCTAAAACTAAATTGTGAGCACTGCAAGAGAAGGAGGCAATATCACAAACAAGCAAAGTAAATCAACACACAACAGTCCGCACATGAGGGAGAAAACCATTTTCAGATATACTTGAGACTCTCAAGCAATTTGGCCTTTGTTAGAGATTTGAAAGCTTTAAAAGTCTCAGTATTTCTGACTTTTTACTTGCAATGATGGCTAAGCTCTGACTTTTCACCAAAAAGAATGTTAAAGTCTGACTTTTTAGCATGCAATGAAAGCTACGATCTAACTTTTCACAGACTTTTTGCAGATTCATGGTAAATCCAGTAGAACAGGCCAGGTGATTTTGTCGCGAATGAGTATGCAAGGTCTGATGGGTGTTTCTGAAAGCTCAAAAATCCCCTATCACCCTCATATCTACTGAGGTCAAGGCTCAATGCATGTGTAGATTTTAATATTTAGTCTGCTTAAAACATTTAATAGCCCAGTGTCTATTCAAACTGATTTATGAACACATGTTATGATGTGAAGAAAGATATTTGTTCTCTGAAATGTAGGTCAATGTCAAGATGAATGCTAAAATATGTATATAATTTTTTTTTTCAGGGGAACTCCAATCTTGTAGTTTATCTATTGCAGGAGTTTGATAATTTAGCACAATATTGCTGTATGGTTGGGCCATCACCACAATAAATTTTAGTGACCTACTTACAGGACAAGGTCATATTTGAGTGACTGATTTGAGTGAAGAATTAATACAATTATCCTCTAGATACTGTGTTGTTTGTTCCTGTAACTCTGAGTCAAGGAGTGCAGGGCCTGGATGGCGCGTAGGGCCATCACCCGTGCTCAGCTTCAGTCCATCGTCGGTCGCCTCATATACGTGGCCCCCTGCGTCTCAGAAGTGCGGAAGTTTATTGCGCGTGCCCTCGCCTTCCTCCCCCACGTCCCAGGAATGGGGGTGGCTACAATTCTGGCTGCCGTTAAAGACGATTTCCAGTGGTTTGCACGCTATGCCACGGCCAACAGGATGGTCTTGGTCGCCCCCCCCCCCCCCCCCCCACAGGGAACCGTTCGACATGCCTTCACCCTCCTCCAGGGAATCGGCCCCAGGCCCCCCCCCCCCCGGTGCGCCCGTTGTCGTCCACACGGATGATATGGACCCTGTTCCTGCCATAGACTCGGGCAGGACCACCGATGCGGTCTTCTCGGCCGTCACCAGCAAGGTCGGGCTGGTGCTGACGCTAATTTTGTATACACGGCCGCCGCGGATGCCATTGTTCCGGGTGACCGTGCGGTTGGAAATATGGACCCTGTATTTGATATCGATGTTTTCACTTCTCTGCCCTTTAGGCACCGGCACGCCCTGCATGCCCAGATGATGGTATCCCTGGCGTCGGCTGAGGTTGCTTCTACACATCAGAACCATGCCCTTCAGGCACAGGCATACATGCGCTCCGCAGTATCTACGGGTTTTGACCCCCTACGGCTGACCGTCGGCCACGGGGCGCTCTTCACCCAGGCCTTAGCTAATTCCTTTTGATCCCTGGCGACGGCAGCCAACCATTTGTCCGGGGCAAGAGGATTTGTCGCCATGGCGGGGAGCCCGCCCCTCTCTCCGCGGACGAGGTCCTTGTGGTCCAGCAGGGGTCCAGACGCCTCTCGTCCCATACACCATCACCAGTCCCTGCAGTTCGCCTTCAAGAGCTCCGGCATGTGATCGCATATTTGTCCAGGGCTGGCCCCTCAGCCCTCGTCCTCCGGGTGGCCCTCCTCATCTCCTACTTCACCTTCCTCCGGACATCGAATGTTCTCTTCCCATCCCTCACATCGTGGGGCGGCCCTCACACCCTCAGGCGGGAGGATGTTCGACTGTACCCGGGACTCCTCAGGATCCACGTGAGATCGACTAAGACGCGGCACTGAGTGGCCCCCATCACGTAATCGACCTCCCGTGCTTGGCGGATCCGGCGGTTTGCCCGGTCGCGGCATACCATCACTACCTGATGGCAGTTCCGGCCCCTCTAAGGTTGTCAGCCTTCATCCTCTCGTCGTTGATTCCACTGACCTCTCGGCCATTGTGCGTTGTGATGCGGGTTGTGATGCGGGCTGCCCTGGCGGCGGTTGGATTCCCGGCAGCATAGAGAGCTATGCTTCATTCTCTGAAGTGTGGGGCGGTCCCAAAGCTGTGGCCGCGGGGGTCCCCCAAAGTGTACTCTGCCAACACGGAACCTGGACCAGTGCCTCGGGCATTAGGCCCTATGTACCTCCGCCGGGAAGGACGTCGACCCCTTCCTGGCAGTTCTAAACATTTTGGCATTTATGCCTATGCCCTTTGGCATATTTTCTCACATTTGAGAACTTCTATTTCAGTATTCCTCTTACTATGGACATTCATATAATCGTGTTTCATATCAGATTACCATGTTTGTTCATATCTATAATCTACATCTGAAAGATTATAAGACATTTAATTGTTTAATAAACAATGTATAATGCCAATTACGCCTCCTTAAAATTGGGGCTAATTGCAAATTGGACGATAATTATTTAGCTGAATTGGTGGCTCCACCGTGCGGTGCTGCGACTAGCCACGCTGATGTTCTAGCCACACAACAGAGGGCACCACCAGCGGTCTCGATGCCATCTTCAACTTCGGAACCCACCCGCCCACACCTCGTCGTCACAGACTCCTTTTTCATAGGGCTTTATGCCAATGCTCTTTGGCATATTTTCTCACATTTGAGAACTTCTATTTCAGTATTCCTCTTACTACGGACATTCATATAATCGTGTTTCATATCAGATTACCACGTTTGTTCATATCTGTAATCTACATTTGAAAGATTATAAGACATTTAATTGTTGAATAAACAATGTATAATGCCAATTACGCCTCCTTATAATTAATACAATTCTCCTCTAGATACTGTGTTGTTTGTTCCTGTAACTCTGAAATAAATCTGATCTGTCATATCGTACTTCAGCGTGATTCTAACATGACAGGTGTATAAGGTGTTGCATGATAAGGTATCCTATTTAAGCAAATGTTATAGCCTAATGTACAGATTGTATAGATCGGCAAGCTGAATCTATCTGAAAAACTCGCCCAAGTGAGAGATGCAGTACTTAGATAATAAAAAGAATACACACACAGGGAATTTATACCATAACATAGTGATAATAAGTTATGGCCCAAGATACTGTCAAGGGCCACTGAAATGCACATTAGTGTGACGTCACTCTACCCGCAGACAGCGGGCTTTCCCTGCGCTCTGGTGTCAAATATTGGGATATCCCTTCATATGTGAGAGTATCGGCGATCCCAAATCACAATTTTTGTATTCCTGTAGAATATTCAACTGTTCTATGACATCATGATATGATCATCAATATGATATCTTTCTCGTGATTGGGCACTTTAGTGTTGTCACCCTTTAAAATATTCAAAGAACGACTTGACACAGTGATTGAGACAGGGCTGCAATGTAGGTGCCAATGTCATAAAAACAAAATATGGGTCTGGCTCTAGTTTTGTCAGCGAACTTACTAGTTTTTTTCCTGTCACAGCTCAGTTCTAAAACATGTTCCCTGTTGAATACATTATCCATTTACTTTATTTTTGCTGGATTACCACTACAAATATTTATTATTAGTCAGCAGCGGATTTGCAATGAAACCACGTCTATGCGGTGCTTTGTGGAGTTTGGATTTGTTTGGCACCAAAATGTCACGTGATAGCAGGGAAATCTTGATGATGATGTCAAAGCTAATGCACTCTATGTAATACCATTACCTTGAAGACCCCGCGAGGTGTTGACACCTAGTTGGTACTATAGGTCGTGCAACCATAATGGGGACTGAAAACTAGTTATTTTTTACTGGAAATGCAAAAATTCTCATAACTTAGGCTGTAAAAGAGATACAGATTTACAAAGGATACCATATTAAACCAGAGATTATGGGCTTTATTGTCATATATATTTTGAATCTATTGAGGTGATTTATCTGTTGTCATTTTTGTCAAATTTTCTCTGAAACCATGCTAAAAGTTAGGCAAAATGTTGGACTTTTAGAATACGAGAAAAGACTCCATAGAATTCCATATGGAAGCAAAATCAAAGCCCAGTTTAATCAAGTTGAGATTCCTTTGAGGATCATTTTGATACCTCAATTTTTATTGTACTCATAATAGAAGTGAAAATGGACTGTTTTGTTATGAAAATAGAAAAGTAGCAAAAAGCCCCTTTTTTGTGGTATGTGCCATATGTTATAGCATTGTCGTGGTAGGCAGATAATAGAGAAGTAACGCTTGGTTGGAAATGATGCAATATTTCTACATTATAATTTCAGAAAAAGTTTTTCCTTTAGTTATCATTTACAAACAATTGCTTCCTTAAACTTATTAGATGTGCAGCTCAAGTCGATCTATAAGAAATTTTAGGGAAACACTGTTTGAATCCAGACCCCACCTTAGTCCCTAATATGCCTTCCTGACCTATAGTTTGGCAACCAACCCTTTCTACGATATAGGGGTTGGTCGGGTTTAATCCCACACAGGATAACTCAGGGTTTTGTTCTATATATGTCATATTTGTACTTAGTGTTGTGACACCTAAATAAAACCACTTCCGGTTTCGGGCATGGCGCGAGGCGCTCATATGCTTAAAGACTGATCAATCTATTTGTCTTCAATAAGAACATAACATGGTGTCAGAAGTGTGTGATTTGTTAGACTGATGATCACTGGTGAGACCAGGAAGGAAAAGTAGAAGCCTGGAAGAAGAAAAAAAGGACAGGACTTCTAGAACAAATTGAAGTGAATCCACAGTGCCAGCCCCCACTGCTAGACTTCTAGATCACCCAATGCACAAGTTGTCAACTACACTGGCAGCTAAGTGAACCTCACAATATTGACTTTATATATGATTTATTCATATTGGTGACATAAATGTGATTGATTGAAGGGCACTTATTTATGAATGACATTGAAAGTATATTGAGCGACTAAAACTGGGTCACTTGGAAAGTTAGTAGAGCTACTTAATTAGTGATTAGTGTCAAAGTAACATCAAAATGGAGAAACTTACATACAGTTTGACTTTGATAGGGCCAATATCTCTGCTGCTTGGAAAACTTGGAAGCAAAGGTTTAGTTTATTCATGAAAACTACAGAGTCAGCAGCAAAGGCAGATGATGTGAAAGTAGCTATATTACTAACAGTGCTAGGTGAAAGGGGTGGATATTTACAACAACTTCACATTTGCGCAAGCGCATGGTGCACAAGGTAAATAATTATGTTCCAGCGGAAGAAAATGAAAATTATGACACGGACATGGGCAAATTTGATAACTACTGTAACAAGAGGGACCCAGTGATGGCACTGACAGCACAGTTCTGGTGTTATGAGAGACCAGAAGGTCAGGGTCTGGACGAGTACATAAATGACCTCAGGACAATGGTGACTAATTGTAAATATGTCGAGTTTGAGGGAACTCTGAGAGATAAACTGTTCTTTTCAATAAAAGATCCAATTATGAAGATGAAGGTTATGGGCGATGATGGAAATGCAAGTCTAAGCTCTGTTATTCATAGGATGAGGATCTATGAGATTGCGAAAACTGAGTTACAGATGGTGGCCAAGGCTAAGTCAGTTCATGTGGTACACTCTGAAGAACAGGGAGACGAATCTGTTGATGCCATGTACAGCTCAAGACAGCATGGGAGTAGACAACGCGGCAGAGGTCAAGGTCGTGGACAACATGGTCAGGCACAGTCTGGTCGACGATGTGCTCGAGGCCAGTCTGGACATAGTCGAGGCCAGCATGGCAGAGGAAACCAGCGTGGAGGTCACAGTCAGTATGGAGATGGTCGACAGGAAGTAGCTGGTCAGTGTCAGTACTGCGGGACAGTACACCCACCACGTCAGTGTCCTGTGTATGGAACGACATACCACAGATGTAACTCAAGAGGCCATTACAGGAAAATGTGTCCAAAAAGTGTGATGCACATGGTGGAACAGGAACAGGACGACTTTTATATTGACAGCATCGGAGCAGTTCATGCTGTTCATTCGGGTTGGTACTCTACGGTACAGCTAGATGCAGATGACGTCAAGGTGAAACTGGACACGGGTGCGTAGACAAATACCTTACCTTTGAGGGTGTACCAGAAACTTACCAACAAGAGGAAAATTGTCAAGTCCAGGGCAAACTTATTCGGGTATGGACACAAGCCATTGGAAAATCTAGGATGTGTCACCCTGAGATGTCAAGTAGCTGGAAAAGTTGGTTATTACAAGTTTCATGTGGTTGATGTGAAGGACCCACTGCTACTTGGAGTTCAGGCCAGTGAGGAACTTGGGTTTGTGAAAAGGGGTAAGGAGGGTCATGCCCTTACCAGCCCCATTACCAAGGAAAGTCTTGTGGAACAGTACAGTGAGCAGTTCAGTGGACTTGGTTGTTTCAGTGAGCCATATGATGCACAGATAGATCCAGATGCAAAGCCAGTCATACATCCACTAAGGCATGTGCCGATCAGCCTACAGGGAAAGCTTAAAAGGAAGTTGGATCTGATGAAATCCCAAGGTGTCATCAGCAAGACAGATGAACCAACAGATTGGGTCAGTAGTCTTGTGGTAGTCGAAAAGAAGGATGGATCATTGCGTGTCTGTCTTGATCCTTGCGATCTCAATAAGGCTATAAAGCATGAACATTTCATGATACCAACGGCACAGGATGTGATTAGTCAGTTAGGTGGAAAAACCCTATTTACAGTACTGGATCAAAAAGACAGTTACTGGCAGGTACCACTCACACCTGAGATAGCGAAGCTATTTACCTTCAACACACCATTTGGGCAGTACAGTTTCCAAAGGATGCCATTTAGTATTTGTAGTGCAAGTCAGGTGCTGCAAAAGAGGAATTATCGTGTTTTTGGGGATATACCCAGAGTACATATTATTGCAGATGACATGATTATTGCGACCGAAACCAAGCAAGAACATGACATGATCTTAAAGAAGGTCATGGAAAAAGCCAAGGCTAACAACATCCGATTCAACAAAGACAAAAGGAGATTCAAGGTGAAGGAAGTAGTGTACATGGGAAACATTGTGAGTGAGGATGGACTGAAACCAGATATGGAGAAAATCAAAGCGATCAATGAGATGCCTATACCAGAAAACAATGAAGATCTGAGGCACATTCTCAGTATGATCAATTATCTCGCTCAGTCCATACCAAATTTGTCTGCTATCACGGCTCCATTACGTGAACTTTTGAGGAAAGATGTGGAATAGTTGTGGTGTCCAAAACAAGAAGAAGCCTTGAAACAACTGAAGGACATCTTGTGTAGTAAGCCGGTGCTGACCTTTTATTGTGCCAACAAACTGGTGACAGTTCAGTGCAATGCCAGCTCATATGGTTTAGGTGCATGCTTACTGCAGGAAGGATGCCTGATTACCTATGTGTTGCGGTCACTTACAAGCACAGTGGAAACTATGCTCAAATTGAGAAGGAGCTGTTGGCGATTTGCTTCTCAATGGAAAGGTTCTAGCACTATGTTTATGGTAGGGAAGTGACAGTGCAGTCTGATCATAAGCCGCTGGAAGCAATTATCAAGAAGCCTATCTATAGAGCATCACCCCGTCTCTAGCTAATGTTGCTACGGTTAATGAAATACCATGTGAATATTGTGTTCACACCAGGAAGGCACATACACAATGCTGATGCATTGAGTCGGGCAACTGTCGAGAGTTCATCCAGTAATGAGGAAGTGCATATGCAGGAAGCAGAGTTGCGTGTCCACAGTATGGTTGAACATTTACCAGTGAGTCAAGAACGACAGGCTGAGATGCTTGAGGCCACAAAGAATGATCATGTACTTCAAGCCCTGATAAAACAGTTCAAGAAAGGATGGCCAGAACACAAGTGGAATTGTCCAGCAGAAATATGCGAGTACTGGTCATTGAGGGATGAGATATATGAGGCACAAGGTATTGTGTTTGTGGGAGAAAAACTGTTAATTCTGAAGGAGTTAAGGACCTACATGCTACAAAAGGTACATGACACCCATCTCAGAATGGAGAAGTGCAAATCCAGAGCACGCGAAATCATGTATTGGCCTGGGATATCTCGTGACATCGAAGAAATTGTTTCACGATGCTAAGTGTGTGCTAGGTATCAACCAGACAACCAGAGGGAACCGACGATACCACACCAGGTTCCAAACCGGCCATGGAGTAAGCTTGGAGCTGACATTTTTACCTATGGTAACAATGATCATGTGGTTGTAGTAGACTACTTCTCAAAATATCCTGAAGTCGTTAGTCTTCCCAACACGACTGCAGGGACAGTCATCAAGAAACTTGAAGCCATATTCTCGCAACATGGTGTTCCTGATGTATTTATGAGCGACAACAATAAAGGGTCTAAAAGCAGATATACTTAATAGGAAGTATTCATAGCTTAACACACTACAATATGCCTCCCGATAGGCTACGATTTGGTAATTTTGTATCAGTGTGTATCGGCGTGTATCGGTGTTGGTGGGTGCCCGGTCTTACCACTCTCCCAGCAGATATCTTGTAAATAGAGATGTACATATCTATATGATTAATGATATACACTCATTTCTCTTATTTGTTATGTCAAATCAGACACAGTCAGAGGGATTACTTTCTTCAGTGGATAGCACCTCATGTGCTGCAGGGTTTTGTTTGTGAACATGACACATGTGCTCATTCAAAGGGGCAGTCCAATCAACTGTAGATTAACATTATAAAATGGTTTAGAGCTGAAAGAGAAACAGCTGGATTGTCTGTGAAGCTCCTTTAACAATTTCTATATTTCCATACACTTGATATGTGAGTTGTTTGACTTGTATAACTTTTGAATCGTTTTGAATTGTTTTGAATCTGACATGTTCGCTGGTCTCCCCTATTTTTTTTCAAGACATTTATTTACCCTGGGTCTCACTCAACTCTGTAAGAGCTGGTCTCAACGTGAGCCCAGCAGAAAATTTACATTTAGTATTCATTCATTCATTTTGTTGTAACATTCAAACTTTGCAACATATGTACATTACATTGGTGTTGGGATGACTTTAACATACAAGCATCACCTTTCACATGAAATAACTAACACTTTGAGGTAATGCATTCCCTTGGCATCTCTGCACCTATGCCTAACACAGTAGTTAATTTTATCACTATAAGATTGATAGACATTTTGAGTTATGGGATTCTTGATTTCAGTATAAGTTTCTGGTCCTGCTTAAAGGCTTTGGTCGTTTCCAGGAGTCTTTGTGTAGGTGCCAATTTGTTCCCTGAGGTAGCCCCCCTGTATTCAACACTTTTTTGTATTGTTCCGTTTTTGGCAACTTTGTTATAAATAGTGGAGCTGTTTGGGTTCTGGTGCCGGCTGTCCTCCTTTGTACCAGTTCATTTGTTTGTAGTTGTTTATATATATGGACAAGCAGATGCGAGAGCCTTCTATCTTCCAATAAAGGTAGTTGTACTGCTCTATGGAGAGTTTTTACACTTGATCTACTACCACTTCTTGTTCCTATGCGTATCGCATTGTTTTGAATCACTTGTAGTTTGTATTTATCCAGACATGAACTAGCATCATATAAAATGTCGCCATAATCAATTACTGGCAGTAACATGGTTTTGTAAATACATGTTGTAGTATTACAAGCATATTCATTTACATAAGGTCTAATTTTGGCTAACAAGTACAATTTGTGGGATAATGTCTTTACTAAATTATTAATATGTTTTTTATAATTCAAGTTCTGATCTAGTGTTATGCCCAGGTATCTGTATGTGCTCACCCTTTGCAGGGCGACCCCATCCAAGTCAATATGCACTGGTCTGTTTAGGATATCTTTGTTTCTTTTCGCTGTGGTGAAGTACATAAATTTAGTTTTGTTAACGTTGATAGTTAATTTATTTCTAGTGCACCATTTGCTATCTTTAGTGGATACCCAGGGAACAGGCTTTGGGTTGGGGCAGAGAGCCGCGAAAGATCTGGGTGGAGAGTGCGGTCTTACAGCTGTGTACAGCGAGTTAGTACTCACGAGGCACCAGAGGGCGCCACCTCCAGGCTACAGGCTTAGTACATGCTGTATCCGCTAGATGTCAGCACCTCTGGCCGCCAACTCTGCACTCTGTTCAGAGGTTGGTCGGGCTGAAGGCAAATCGGACAATTTGTCTTGAAGCTGTGTGCCTCCAACCAAGTAATGTTGTTCTATGAATATACTAAAAGCAGACATACTAACAAAAGATATCTATAGCACACAAGTTTATAGATAAACCTAGCTTTAATAAAACTACTTTGAAGTTTTTTAAAATACTGACAATTGTCAATATAGACCAGTTCTTCTGACTTATTCCAATACCAAATTAGTGACTTATAACATTATCGAGTTTGACCTAATCCAATAGGCATATCAAACCAATATACATTTGACAGATTAACATAGGAAATGTACTGAAAAATATATATATATTTTTTTTTCAATTCTCTCAAAAACAAGGACGGTAACCTATGATTTATTAAATCTAGCTACGTAGTACTACATATTCAATTTATATTCTGTGAATGTTTGGAGAAATGACATGGGTTTTACAATGTGTAATTCATCTTTTTAGAATTTATTTATATTCTTTTGTAAAATAATCATGATATTGATCTCTAAATCAAAAACACACATGGTGATCCCCCGATTATTAAAGGCATATCCCAGAATTTACAGTGGCGCCATCTGGTGATTTTTAAATATTGACAATTATCAATCATGACTGGTTTCTTGGGGTTCATTCTAATTATAGATAAGTAAATCTAACATTTTATCCAGTTTATCCAATCATGATAGGTAAAATATGTCAATATACATTAACTTGATTTACATAGGATATGTACTCAAAAATATGGTTTTCTTCAATTCCCTCAAAAAACAAGGATGGTAATGTATGGGTTTGAAAACATAAATAAGTAGTACTATATTATGTACTATATTCTGTGAAAGTTTGAGGAAAATTACATGGGTTTTATTATGTGAGAAAAATACTTTTTAGAATTTCTATATATTCTAATATAAAATTATCATCATATTGATCTATAAATCAAAAACTAGCACGGTGACCCTCAATTCTCAAGCGAGATATGTGTTCCGCAACACTTGGAGATCATGATATAAAATTTTCAGGAAATTGACATGGGTTTTAATTTTCAAGCCAAATTGTCCGATATGCCTGTAAGTGAAATATCTGGTGTACAACAGTTGGGTATCATCATATTCAATTTCAGGAAACTGACACGGGTTTTAAATTAAGATAAATTGGCCAATATATGCCTTTAAACGCCAATGTAGATAAGTTATGGGCGTATATATGTGTGTGTGTATGGAGGGGGGGAGGGGGGGGGGGGGTCTCGTAAGGGGAGGTAGCTGCACCCCATCTCCCTGCCCCACTCACCTGACCAAGTACCATTAGCGGCCTGTACCACCCGGCCACCTTTCTCTGTCTGTCCGTGTGAGACAATACGTGGTGACCGTAGCTGTGCCCGTAGCCGTGACCGTAGCCATGGGACGGCCCCCGTGACGGGCACATAGCGTGTCCTGTCACCCCGCCCCTCCGTTTGTCTCTCTCCCCACTGATTGCACGCTCAGCATTTCGACAATTGTGAGAAGACCTGACAAGTGGCCATTTAGATGGAGCTCGTCTTGACAACTGTCTGAGCGCCGTTAGAGTGTGGCACCAGGTGGCAGCACCCCGTCACACATACATGTGTACGCACAGGGCGGGGGGGGGGGGGGGGGGCTGTTAGACCACTCTATCGTAAAACTGGATGAGTTTTAATCTTGGCCATCATATGCCACGACTGGATTTAAAACTCCAGGAGTGGAATGCGGTGGCCAAGATTAAAACGAATCAGGTTTTGATTTTATCCTACCCTGTCTCCTCGATTTTGGAATATTACGTGATAACAGTTCTGTATGCCACTGGCATATAAAACTCTGTATGCCAGGCAGCGTGGCATACGGAAACTCAATGTTAAACCTATGGGATTTTGTATTAGGGGTAGGATAAAGTCTAAAGACACACCAGACATTAAAGCACATGTGAACCCCATGGCGTTTTTCTACCACGAGAATATATCTCTAAGTGTGGTTAAAGGAATATCCTACAATTTACGTCACCTGTTGATTTTTAGGTTTTATCCTACCCCTAATATAAAAGCCCATAGGCCTAACAGTACAGTAGAACCCTGTTTAACGGACACCCCGCGTAAGCGGTCACCCCGCGTCAGCGAACACTTTTGCTCGGAACGGAAATTTTTCCCTCTATTGGATGTTTATTTCAATCCCGCATAAGAGGACACCCCGCGTAAGCGGACAGTTATTTCCGTACGAAAAGGCCTAAAACCCCGTGTAAGCGGACACCTCCGACGAACATCCTCCCAAAAATAGATTAATCTGTATTTTTTTTGTGAGTGTGTATGAGTATATTCATAGAAAATACATTTTGTAATTCAAGGTTTAATAGCTGCGAACCCAATTAAGATATCAGAAAAAGGATTTCAGATCTATTATCGCCTCTGCCCCCCCCCCCCCAAATCCCCAAATCATTGGTATATAACACATACATATTGGGCTGGAGGAAACTTTTTACTGTTTTGGTACAGTCAGGAGAAAGCTATCGTGTTGATACCCGTAGTCCGTATTTTAATACCAAACTACAGTTAAATATTTTAGGGAAGCTAGTTAACCTAATTGGGACGGCTCCTCGTACCGCGTTACTCTCGGTAAAATTATTGCATGAGCTCGCAGAGCGAATGTAATAATTTTATCAAGAGTAACAAGGTACGAGGAGCTGTCCCAATTAGGTTAACAAGTTTCACTTGTACTATACACCTCTAAATAATTCGTAATTATTCAATAACTTACCAAAATAAGTGATAATTAATGACGCCTGGGCGGGCGGAAGTGGTTTTCTGCTACACACCACGCACGATGTTCATAGCCGCGATTTCGTAAATAATATTCAAATTGTTTGAAAATTGTTTTCTTTGGCAATGATATTCTCATAATACTATTTATTATTTTCCTGTTTGATTCTTTTGTCAGAAGTTTGGTTGTTTATTATTTATTTACATATTTCTGTCTTAAACAATGAGATCTAACTTTCAAAGTATTGTGGTACGGCGCCATACCGGCACAGTATGGTGGTACGGCTCAACTACCACTTGCATAGCAGAGGGTGGTATTTAGAGTATTTTGAGGCATAGGTGTATAGTACTATGCAGAACTAGATACTTCGAGATGTTTTGGTTCGCTGATCACTGCACTCAGTGAAGGGATATCCCAATGTTTGGCACCAGAACGTAGGGAAACCCTGCTCTCAGTAGGTAGAATGAAGCCACACTAACAAATGCGGTCTATGTTGTTTCTCACGCCGTGGTCAGTGGAGCATGTCGCCGGGTTCACAGGGCTCTCAGGTCAAAAGTCAAGTGTCACTGGTCACGCCACTGACCTCCGACCTCTGACCTCTGACACTCAGCCGCCGGGTACTGAGAGAAGAGTTCGTCAGAGTGATAACTGTAACTCATCTTTATAATGCGTATTTATTACCTACTATATCTAAAACGGTAGAATTTCGTCGAATCCGCTTGAAGTTGCTCCCGTACATAGAGACATAGTCAACCCGATCTAGGCCTGGAGATTGAAGGGCCACGAGAGTGAGATTCTCGTGCAGTTTTAAACTGTAAGCAGCTACTCTTTTTTGTATTTCTATATGCAGACATGCGTTTTCTCTTATGATTCATTTTGAACCATGCCGAAATCAAAGTTTAGTACTGTAGTTTTCTGATCTACTTTTCATGTGAGAACCCAATGAGATCTCAACTTTTGCTGGTCGCCCTATTAAAACTCCACTGATTCCCCCCACCCACCAGCTGCCTAAGTATTTGGCCTGAATATGCCACATGTCTCTGTGGTGTAGTTAGCAGAGCTCTAGCTTGGGAATGCGAGTAACGGGAGTTCGATTCCCACGGTCGGCGGTTTGGGATTTCGTTTTTTAATATTTTTCCCTTTAACTCGGACTCGACGAAGTCGCTAGTACTGTTATAAAACGGCTATCAGTGTGAGGACTGCAGAGTGATAACTATAACTCATCTTTATAACGCGTATTACTGTAATAAAACGTCTATCAGTATGAGGACTGCAGAGTGATAACTATAACTCATCTTTATAACGCGTATTACTGTAATAAAACGTCTATCAGTGTGAGGACTGCAGAGTAATAACTGTAACTCATCTTTATAACGCGTATTACTGTAATAAAACGTCTGTCAGTGTGAATGTAACTATAACTCATCTTTATAACGCGTATTACTGTAATAAAACGTCTGTCAGAGTGAGGACTGCAGAGTAATAACTGTAACTCATCTTTATAACGCGTATTACTGTAATAAAACGTCTGTCAGTGTGAATGTAACTATAACTCATCTTTATAATGCGTATTACTGTAATAAAACGTCTGTCAGTGTGAGGACTGCAGAGTAATAACTGTAACTTATCTTTATAATGCGTATTACTGTAATAAAACGTCTGTCAGTGTGAGGACTGCAGAGTAATAACTGTAATTCATCTTTATAATGCGTATTACTGTTATAAAACGTCTTTCAATGTGAAGGTAACTGTGACTCATCTTTATAATGCATTTTATCCTTCCCCTCATATAAATCTCTATGAACTTAACATAGTGTGACTGTATGCCACGGTAATGGCATAAAATATTTCTATGCCACTGCTGACATATAAAGTTAAAAACATGTGACAGGGTAGGATAAAATCTAAACATCAGTCAATTTCATATATCTGTTTATATGCCATTCGTTGTCTTCCCCAGCAGATGTCACTCAGCTGTGCTTCGTAATATGCCGTGATGACAAAAATCATGCCACATGAACAATCATATGAAATTTTGTGATGTTTCATGATATTACTGTTATCATGGACACTGTTATAAAGGCTGGGAATGATAAACAATGAACGTTTTCAATCTATAGTATACATTATATATCTAAAACGTACATATATTTATAAACACAAATGTTTGCCCTATGTACATATTGTGCAATATTACACGGAAACTGGCTGACTATTTTCGTACGTGAAAAATACGCGGTGAAATCATTGAGCAGATATGTATATCTCCGGCTTTGCCGTTGGGATATATCGGATCAATAATTTCAACAAGTATTTTGAGGTTAAAAGACAGAAAGTCACTTTTCATATTATCATAGCTAATTTTACCTAGTCACGTGATCACCATAGGATGACATACGACCATAAATGTTTCCAGGGTAATATATAGACTGATTGTTTGAAAAAACGTACCGTTTATATTTAGCGATTGATTGTTTGAAAAAACGTACCGTAATATGTAGACTGATGTAATTTCGTCTTGTCTGTCTTAAACACCTACTGTTACCTGTTTTAACTGTCTAGTAAAGTGGTGTGACTGTACCACTTTCCTCCTGATAACTTCATAGACAACCTGTGACTGCACATACTGAGTACTGTACCATACATTGTTCACTAAGTAAACCAGGCAGTAACTGTACATACTGAGTAGTGTGCAGTACACTATTCACTAATATATTAATATATATATATATACAATATACTACAGTAATATATTTTATAAATTTTGTACTGTGCTATATATATATATATATGTGAGAAGACCTGATTATTATTATCCCTATTTATAGGACATGCGGAACCCTCTTGATGAAAAATGACTTTATTAGCTACCTCATTCAACATGTACTTTTGTATATATGTTATGTTATCTATATCAATTTAGTTGAGAGACGGGATAATACTGTATCACTGGCGTAGCCATGAAAAACAGTTGTTCAACAACTGTGGCTATATGCAACCTATATTGAATCCCAATGGGGAAAAAAGATGTTCATCTTTTCAAAATGTCGAAATTGTAAACTTTTATTGATTCAATAGAGGAAATTGTACACAAAAAAGTAAATGAGGCAGTAACTGTACATACTGAGTAGTGTGCAGTACACTATTCACTAAGTAAATGAGGCAGCAACTGTTCATACTGAGTAGTGTGCAGTGCACTATTCACTAAGTAAACCATGCAGTAACTGTTCATACTGAGTAGTGTGCAGTACACTATTCACTAAGTAAACCAGACAGTAACTGTACATACTGAATAGTGTGCAGTACACTATTTACTAGTAAACCAGACAGTAACTGTACATACTAAATAGTGTGCAGTACATTGTTCACTAAGTAAACGAGGCAGTAACTGTACATACTGAGTAGTGTGCAGTACACTGTTCACTAAGTAAATGAGGTAGTAACTGTTCATACTGAGTAGTGTGCAGTACACTATTCACTAAGTAAATGAGGCAGTAACTGTACATACTGAGTAGTGTGCAGTACACTATTCACTAAGTAAATGAGGCAGTAACTGTACATACTGAGTAGTGTGCAGTATATTGTTCACTAAGTAAACGAGGCAGTAACTGTATATACTGAGTAGTGTGCAGTACACTGTTCACTAAGTAAACCAGGCAGTAACTGTACAAACTGAGTAGTGTGCAGTACACTGTTCACTAAGTAAACCAGGCAGTAACTGTACATACTGAGTAGTGTGCAGTACACTATTCACTAAGTAAACCAGGCAGTAACTGTACATACTGAATAGTGTGCAGTACACTATTCACTAAGTAAACGAGGCAGTAACTGTACATACTGAGTAGTGTGCAGTACACTATTCACTAAGTAAACGAGGCAGTAACTGTACATACTGAGTAGCGGGCAGTACACTTTTCACTAAGTAAACGAGGCAGTAACTGTACATACTGAGTAGCGGGCAGTACACTATTCACTAAGTAAACGAGGCAGTAACTGTACATACTGAGTAGCGGGCAGTACACTTTTCACTAAGTAAACGAGGCAGTAACTGTACATACTGAGTAGTGTGCAGTACACTATTCACTAAGTAAACGAGGCAGTAACTGTACATACTGAGTAGTGTGCAGTACACTATTCACTAAGTAAACCAGGTAGTAACTGTACATACTGAGTAGTGTGCAGTACACTTTTCACTAAGTAAACCAGGCTGCGGCAGTAACTGTACATACTGAGATGTGTCCAGTAAACCGGGCAGTAACATACTGAATAGTGTGCAGTAACTGTTCATACTGAGTAGTGTGCAGTACACTGTTCAGTAAACTAGACAGTCACATACCAGCAGCACGTTGTTACTTCTTCCCGGTAGGCGGAGACACTGGTGTCAAAGGGCACCAGCGGAACGCCGAGATCTGGTTTCCGGCGTGTCCACGTGCAGCGTCCAGGTGGGCATAGTTTACACGCCCCCCGCTAGGCGGCTCTGACAAGCGGGCGCCGCCTGGCGTAACAAAGATGTATCAAGTGGAGGCGGTGGCCATTGGGAGCCGGTCAATTAGCACTAAGCCGACCTGACAGCGGGCAGATTCTAGTTCCCCAGTCGCCGACAGGGGCGTGCACGACGAGCTGCCCCCTGGTGGGCAACTCCGGCAACATATGGCGGTCTTCCATTGACGTCACACTCAGGTCTCACAGGAGTAAATGTTTTTATTACATACTTTGACATGCAAGGTCGTCTTCTGTGAGATTTACTTGGGCTTTAAGTCGCGGTAAATCGTGTCGCTGTAGATAGACTGCGTACGTTACTGTGGGTGAGAACCGCACACCTTGATTCTGGTCAGGTGTTTACTGCATTTTACATTGAGTGATACATGTGTAGCTTTCTGTTCATCTCTCATGTCTATCCCTCTCCTCTCCTACTCTAACATATTAAAGAAGAAACCAACAAGTTTTGGTCAAAGTCGTCATTCTCCACGAGTTTGATGCGGAGTGATATGAACAAGGCGACAGCCGAGTGAATATCACATAGCATTCAAACGAGTTGGAGAACGGCTTCTTTGACCAAAACGAGTTGCTTTCTGTGTTTATCTCACCCCTGTACACACTAAAAGAATGGATGACACACAGGATATAGACCATGGAAAACGTACTGCAAATCTCGTTGGGGCATGGAGAACGAGTTCCCAACGTCAAATCTATGGGACACCCGGCGTAAGGGAACAATTTTCTCAGAACAAAATCTTTCCCTCTATTAAGGGTTCATTTAAACCACAGCTAAGGGCACCCCTGCTTCAGGGGTCACCCCTCTTCAGGGGACAGTTATTTCAGTACAGAATGCTTCTTAACCCTGCTTAGGGGGACGCTTTGGAGGGACACCTTATCAAATCTGATGGGACAGTTTGGGGACAACACTACAAATTATCCTGCTTACTTTTTATGGTGTGTGTGTGTGGGGCGGGTACACCGCTGTCTAAGCGATCAGACACCAGGAAACTGCCTGCGTAGGCTTCTGTAGGCATCCGGTAGGCGTCTGTGGGATGTCTGTGTATTATAACAGTGTCAGACACCACACAACGACCAGTGTAGGCTCCTGTAGGCATCAGTCAGGCGTCTGTGGGGTGTAACAATGTATAACAATGTCTCTATGCCAAAGTGTTACCTGTATACACATTGATAACATATATACATCCACAGACTGACAAACCCACATATAGGCCACCCCGCTTAAGGGAACACTTTGCTTGGAACAGAGGGTGTCCCCTGAAGAGGGGTTTTACTGTATTCCTAAATACCTAATACTTATTTATTACCCACTGAATATAGAGTCTCCATAGGAAATGTATAGGGCACCTGGAAACAGCTACCTGGAGATTCTGGCATGTCAAAATCTCCTGCAGGAGATTCCGGAAAAATAGTCCTGTCTATATGAGGTTGAATCATCATGTACTTCGAAATAGGTTTCTTGAAAGTTCATTCAATAATAAATATTTAGAATCAATCATAATGATATTATTTACCATCAGAAATAATTGTAATAACACACTTTGCATGCTAAAAGTACAGGTTAATGGTGAACTAT
The DNA here is from genome assembly GCA_950022655.1 of Alentia gelatinosa. Classification (NCBI taxonomy): domain Eukaryota; kingdom Metazoa; phylum Annelida; class Polychaeta; order Phyllodocida; family Polynoidae; genus Alentia; species Alentia gelatinosa. The sequence continues at coordinate 121,696,483 of OX465581.1, read as the reverse complement.
ATTATTGGTGTAAGTCTTTACTGCCATACTTGACAGTGCTGTGATGTCTGGAATTAAATGTCTTGCAGAAACATTTTTATTGCAATAGATTTGTTATTGATCTTGTAGGTGGGTAATGAATACAATAACGACTGGTTTTGTATATGAGTGACCGTAACCTCCTCGTAGTTGACAATGTAATATCTTCGCTAATTGCTCGGATATTTCTACGCATCAACTACTCAGAGATTACAGCAACTCTTACACAAAACCAGTCATTATTGTTTACTATATACCCATGCCGTATATACTGTATATACGCACCGTTTCGGCATATGACGTAAAAAATACTGTACGGACCACTGGTCCGTACACTAAAATACAGACCACCTTGCAATACACACTTATTGTAATTTTGGTTGTTAAGAAAAATGAAATTGATTTTTTTTTAAATTTCGGGTATATAGTAAAAATATAACGTCCAACCATGCTTGTACAAGTCACAGAACTCGATGATAATTTACCGTTTGTACGGAACTCGGCATAAATGCCTCGGTCCGTACAAACCGTAAATTACCATCTCGTTCTGTGAATCGTACAGCATGGTCAGGACGTTCTATATAAGTATTAACATACCCCTGGTGGGGTTGTAGTTACTTGCGTTTGTTTTCAAAGGCAGTGGATTTAAAAATGGCAGGCAGTACCGCTTCAGACATCCTGAGATGGTTTAAAAACACCCTGTAGTAGCAATGAGTATGTAACAACTTATTATATAGGTGTTTCATGCTGGACATAAATGTGAAAGAGTTTAAATACACAACATTACCATGATTTCCATCTGAGTGGCCGTATCCTCCGCGTAGTTGACACGTAGTATTGCGTCGTGTCAACTACAAGGAGAATACAGACACATAGATCGAAATCATGGTAATATTGTATTTATTACTCACCTTTCGACTAATCATTTGGAAAAGATCTTGTAAATAACTAGAAATTCGACGCAAGCGCTATGCATTGTTTATATAGAGTAGTTCCTATAATGCCCAGGTGGCCGTATTTTCATAGGAGAATACGGCTTTCCGTATTCTACTTGGTAGCGATCTGTAGACTCTGTATTAGGTGGGTAATATCGTAAAACTGGATGAGTTTTAATCTTGGCCACCATATGGGTCGGATTTTTGAAACCTGCTAAATTCAGCTTTGAACCTGGGATAAAACACGCAAATTTTTTTTTCCGAATAATACTTCTTTTTATATTTTATGTTACTCACCTACTAAGTACGTTCCAGAAAAATATTATTCCAACAAAATCAGATCAATGGTTTAGATTTGAGAGCCTTTTGAAGTTGTGTATAATACTGCATGTTGTCCAACCCCCTAAATATCAGAAATTTCAAGAAATGTTATAAATGCTTATAACTTAAGAATGACTAATATTATACGGTGACACACATTATATCTTATCCAAAATACCTTTTTTCATATATTAGATTTAAAAGAAAAGCTCTAAACCATATTTGGGGTGTTGGGCAACACAGGGGTGTCGGACAACACGAGGGGTGTCGGACAACACGTTAATAGAATTACTCAGAACAATGACAAAAATAATATTTGAGGCTATAATACTTTATATTTTTAATGAAATGATAATAAGCTATATTTCACAAAGCAAACCATTCAATTACTGATAAAAAACAACCCCAAAATCATAACTTGTAAAACAGCGTGTTGTCCGACACCCCGGGGTGTCGGACAACACGTGTTCAGTTTTTGAACAATAAAAAGTATATTTTTTTATTTAGAAGAAAACCAACCTGGGCATTCATGAGTGGTAGGGGTACTTAACATAACCAATGATATTTGTTATTCTATTATGATTATTTTTTCTTTTACACATCCTTTAGAGGTGTGTTGCCCAACAACCCATGTTTTTGGAAAAATATCATCATGGGATCATAATGTTGTGATATCAGGATGGATAATCCGATTGTGTTGAAACTTTCAGGTATCACATTCAGGATTCTGGTCAACATTGTACAATAAAGAAAAATCAATTCCTCACTATATATCTCATTAGTATTTTCTTCTGAAAGTCGGGGTCTTGAACAACATACTCTATGGGTCTCTATGTTGGAAAATTTGAAGGTCCTGGATAGTTTTTACCATTTTAATATTTTTTCAATCTTTTACCAATTTTCAAAATTATATTGTCTACACTTCTCATGACATATGCTTTAAACATGTTAATAAATACAATTTGCTCGAAATTGTGTCTCCCAGATTTTGAACAAAGCAAAAATCAATAGAAAATCACAGTTTTTGTTGATTTTCGGAAGGAAAAATTCCTCAGAGCTCTACAAAACCCAATGTTGGAAAGAAAGATTTTCGAAAGATACACCAAATAATTTCATTTTTACATTCATGAGATACGTTTATATATACAACATGAACCTTGAATAAGCTTATTTTGGCAATTTAGCAGGTTTTAAAAATCCCACCCATATGCCATGACTGGAGTTTTGATTTTATCCTACCCCGTCTTCTCGGATTTGGAAAATTATGTGATAACAATTCTGTATGCCACTAGTGGAATATAAAATGTAGGCCAGTCAGCGTGGCATACGAAAACTCAATAGTAAGCCTATGGGATTTTATCTTAGGGGTAGGATAATAAATAGGAATAATCGTAAAATGGTTCTGTATACTGTAGCATGTACAGCATGGTCAGGTCGTTCTCTATAAACAGTAGAAGACCCTCTAGTAGCAGAACACTGACAGGGGTCGTAGGTCATGTGACCGTCACGAGAGGTCGCTCCTTCTGCGCATGCCTCTTGACGGGCGGGCAGGGTGCGCACGCATACAGGTTGTCAGGTTAATGAGACCCTCCCGCCCACTGTAACGGTCACAGTATGGTAACATGCAGAGCACCCCGTACGTCCGTCCGGGATGATACAACCCCTCCACGTCACATCACTCCCCGTGTCATACAGAGACAGCCATTCACTGCCACACTGCCCCCACTCACTTAACGACCACCACCCTGCCACCAGGGCGAGCCACCTGCCCCTGCGCACGCGCAAAGATAACAAGATGGCGTCTATCCATCCAAGTCTCTGACATGGCAACGTGCCACCGACTAAACATAGATACGTTAGGCGCGGAGAGAGGCCTGAGTTAGGCGGCACGATCGGGATGGCGCCTAAAAGGCCTGGAGGCTCAGAAACATCGTAATCAAATTTATCCTACCCCTAATAAAAAACCGCCATAGACTTAACATAGGGAAATTATATGTGGCAGGCCGTGACATAAAGTGTTTTTTTATGCCACTAGAGTAATAACAATATTGACCAATCAGAGAGCAGGATGTCAGCTACTATGAAAAAAAGTTCTGTTGGTCATTGACTCAATATTTATCTTTTAGTAATACAAAAGCATAGACGAGGTAGGATAAATACGAAACCGAACTCGAGTTAGACTTGACAATGTTTATGCCACGACGGGAAGGTCGCGTATTACTACACGAGGCGTAGTTCGGTTTCTACTAAATCTTATTGTGACGCAGAATGAGCAAAGCATTTTAACTAATTACTACGCAGTTGTGAACATGAACGGAGATGTAATATAGGAAAACTGGTGACAGAATCCCGAAGTAACGAGTTGAGGATGACTAAAGTTATTTACCGAGGCTTTGGCCGAGCTAAATGACTTTAATCATCTCTATCGAGTAATGTCGGCATTTTTTCAGCAGGAACTTTTCTCTTTTGTTATATACCTTGACATATTGTTAAAAAATGGTGAGACGCCTCTAAGCTTCAATCTGATTGGCCTAGAGGGCATCACGTGGTGAACCTAGGGAGGAAAATGACAGCCTTAGTATGAAAAACTGTAGTTTACTACACGCTCAGGGCCCCGTTGCTCCAGGATTACGACAGAATAGCGATCCGGGGGCCTAAACGTTGCTCCTGAAATTTTGCGGATCACGTCGTAATTGCATAGGTGCATCACCGCGTAAAATACTGCTTTCTGCGATACTTTTCACGCGGACCTTCACAACACTGCAGATCGTATCGCTGTAGGTTAAATACAGCCTTATCTGATATTTCAAATAACGATTCATGGTGGCACCACAGTCCCCACCACTTGTTTTTCTACCTATAGAAAATAGCGATCCACACCGCAAGGTGTCAGATCAGTTTTAACTGTGATGCCATCTGTATCTAATTTAAGAAATAATTAATTTTCCCCTGTCTCATTCAATATGTGCCCCTGAATTGTTGTATCGTTATCGCATCGTAAAAAAAAGCGATACCGCGGGAATATAGGGATACGATTTGATATTACGGGAGCAACGCTTTTTCAGTCGCATCGTTAAAGTAATTGTAAAAACTAAATTGCGATCCGATTATAGCTAGCGATACCACAAAAAGTGGAGCAACGGGGCCCTGTAGCAGTATGTAACTATAGAATATTTGGCATAGGTATATATTTCTACATAGAGACAGCGGTATGTTACTGTAGAGTATATATATACAATAATCGATGGTTTTGTGGACAGGCGGCCGTAAACCACGAGAGGTTGACACCTGGTAATACACGAGCGCTAGAAAAATCGTATTTGATAGAGGTCTTGAATCGTAGATCTCTGTCGTGATCCAATCAATGAATCATGCTCCATGGCTACAAGTAGCTACCGATAGGCTACGATAGGCTACGAAAAATCCAACATGTTGGATCCAATCGCGAGCTCTACGATTGGCGTTTCTAAGGGGTCCCTCCCACCTACTACGACGGGCTACGACGGGCTACGATTAAGTACCCAATAGCACCGACGGCGTCGGCGACATGCGGGGCTATCGCAGACCTAATCGTAGCCCGGCGTAGTAGGTGGGAGGTATTGTTGCGGCGACAACCCGCCGTGCTCTACGATTAACCTTCCGACGGGCTACAGCGGGCTACGAAATTCAAACATGTTTGAATTTCGTAGACCCTCTACGATTAATGTTTTTTGTTGTAGCGCGTCGTAGCCCGTCGGCGCGGAGCGAGTTCGTCGGCGACAAAACCTGACTAATTGAGGAGTTTGTCAGCAACACTTCCACGATTTTTTCAGTTTGTCACCGACACGGCCAAAGGGTTAATCGTAGACTTAATCGTAGTAGGTGGGAGGGACCCCTAATCGTAGCCTATCGGATCCAATCGTGGGCTATCGTAGAGTCAATCATAGAAACATGGTCCACTGCCACGATTTTATCTGAACTCCCGATGAAATTTTATTCAGGTCCGGAAGTCAATTGTAAGGCCTATCGGGACCAGGGATCCGTTATATAAATTTTGAAAGATACGACCATTGTACGATAAGATCTATCTTCTACTGTTTATGTAACGATATTTGTTATTCTCATTTGATCGTATCGTACAAAGGTCGTACGTGTACGACCGAACCCATTTATGTAACGATATCGGCCATTATACGATCTTTTAGGTGATCTTTCAATATTTATATAACGGACCCCAGAATCGGTGTTGGTGGGTGCAAGTCTTTGGAGGTGAGAAAGTGACCTCATGGTTGTAGTTCACTTTGTGTCCGCGGTGTGGCTCTGTTTTTTTACACCCCCCCCCCCCCCACCCACAGCCCCACCCCAGGGGGCAGGGTGCTACACCTTGCCTAATGGAGTCAAACTCTGAGCGGGTAACACATCAAAAAGAACCCACTCCCCATCAAAGGCGACTTTCTCTCCCCGACCCCGGCCACAACAAACCCAAGACAAACTCGGCCGACGTCAGCCCCGGGCGGCTGGATCCCAGCCAGGGCGACCGGCGGGCGGGCGGCGGGCGGGGGGAAGGGGGGGGGGGGTGTAGGGGGTGAGGTGTAGGGTGTGTGTGGCGTATGTGTAAGGTGTGAGGTGTGTGGGGTGTAGGGTGTGAGGTGTAGGGTGTGTGTGGGGTATGTGTAAGGTGTGAGGTGTGTGGGGTGTAGGGTGTGAGGTGTAGGGTGTGTGTGGGGTATGTGTAAGGTGTGAGGTGTGTGGGGTGTAGGGTGTGAGGTGTAGGGTGTGTGTGGCGTATGTGTAAGGTGTGAGGTGTGTGGGGTGTAGGGTGTGAGGTGTAGGGTGTGTGTGGCGTATGTGTAAGGTGTGAGGTGTGTGGGGTGTAGGGTGTGAGGTGTAGGGTGTGTGGGGCGTATGTGTAAGGTGTGAGGTGTGTGGGGTGTAGGGTGTGAGGTGTAGGGTGTGTGGGGCGTAGGGTGTAAGGTGTGTGGGAAGGGGGTGCGAGGGTGGGGAGTGTGGTGTTGGTGTGGGGTGTGGGGTGTGAGGTGTGGGGCGTATGTGTAAGGTGTGGGGTGTGTAGGGTGTGTTGGGTGTAGGGTGTGGCCTGTAGGGTGTGGTGTGTGGGGTGTGATGTGTGAGGGGCGTATGTGTGAGGTGTGTGAGGTGTGATGTGTTGGGTGTTTAGGGTGTGGGGTGTAAAGGGTGTGGGGGTTGAGAGTGTGTGTGTGAGGAGAATGAGGGGGTGAGAGAGTGAGGTGTGTGGGGTGTGAGGTATGTGAGGGTGGGGTGTGGTGTGTTGGGTGTGTGTGGGGTATGTGTAAGGTGTGGGGTGTGTGAGGTGTGGGTTGTGTAGGGTGTGTGGGGGGTAGGTGTAAGGTGTAGGGTGTGTGTATGGTGTGGGGGGATGAGGAGTGATGGGTGTGAAAGGGGTGAGGGGAGTGAGGGGGTGAGGGGTGTTAAAGGGGTGAGGGGTGTGTAGGGAGTGGGGGGTTGAGGAGTGATGGGTGTGAAAGGGGAGTGATAGGGTGAGGGGTGAGGAATGAGGAGATGGGGGTGAGGGGTGAGGGGGTGTAGGGAGTGTGGGGTGTGAAAGGGGTGAGGGGTGAGGGGTGTGAAAGGGGTGAGGGGTTGAGGAATGAGGAGATGAGGGTGTGAGGGGGGTGAGGGGTGAGAGGTGTAGGGTGTGATGGGTGTTAAAAGGGTTGGGGGGGGGGGGTGAGGGGTGAGAGGGTGAAGGGGGTGAGGGGTGTTAAAGGGGTGAGGGGTGAGGGTCGTGAGGGGGTGAGGGGTGGTAAAGGGGTGAGGGGGGTGTAGGGAGTGGGGGGATGAGGGGCTGAGGGGGTGAGGATGTGGGAGGTGATGGGTGTGAAAGGGGTGAGGGGGTGAGGGGTGAGGGGTGAGGTGTGGGGTGTGGGGAGTGTGTGGTGTGTGTGGTGTATCGGGTATAGGGTGTGTCAGGGTGGGGGTGAGGGGGTTAGATGTAGGATGTGGGGTGTGGGGAGTGTGTACTGTGTATGGCCCTGTTTAAAAAAATCGATTCCAACGAGAGGCGATACCAGTGACCAGTCTGTCTAAGTCAAATGACCAGTACTTATTTTGTATTCAGGGACCTCTTTCTAGCGTCTACCGACGATATTTACTGTCTTGTTTTGTTTTGTCTGTAATTTATCTCTTTTCATTATTGTTAGTTTGGACAAGTACAATGATGAATGCGTATGTATGGATGTAATTGTACACCGTCCATTTCTTTTCCTGAATAAAGATACAAAAATAAACGCAATATCATCGTCCATAGCATCGTCCCTCGTTCAAGGGTTCGCCGCTACTGTCGTCCCCAACGCGAATGCGTTATTAAACAACTACATATAATATATATATATATATATATATAATTTAAAACACAAGTAATTTACATAACAAGGTTAGAGGCGGTACAAATACAAGACAGTTACAAGACCGCTACAGAAGAGTACAACCAACAATGGTGAGGCACATTTGGTGGTCGAGTATTACGCATATTATTTTCTCATCTCAGTATTACTGGATACTTATCAAAACTGATATTTTTTAGTTTAGGCTTGGAATTATTTCGGTTCGGGGTCGCTTGTATGTCTTTTCCACATTCATCCCATACCTGTATGTCATTATATAGTGGCGATTTCTCAAGGAACCCTCCACAATGTATGTACGCACTCAGGCGGTTGGGGGGGGGGGGGGGGGAGCGTATTCATTTTTTTTTGAAATTTTGTGTACGCCCCCTCTTTGTTCTATGGCATACAAGATTGGCTCTGGGAATGGAAGGGTCCAAAATTTCAGAAATTCTGTGTTCATGCTTTATGGATGGCCCCTAAACAGATCTTTCTGCTGGCCAACGGAAACAGGCTTTTACAAGAGAGAGCCATTTGGTGGAGGAGGGAAGCAGGCAGCAGGGGGAGGTGTCACGTTTCTGACGGAGAATGCCCCTAACGGCGGCCATCTTGTATTGTGTCTCACAATGCGCGCGCACCCGCCCACCTCCATTAGGCCACAGCGCGCATGCGTCCTGTGAGGGGTACCACGTGACGCCGTCTCACGGACGTCAATTCCGGACGCCGCTCCGTCAGTCCTCAGAACGACCGCAAGGTGGCGCCACTAGACTGAGACAAAATGGCCGCTAGATGTCGCCAAAAGACTGAGACAAGATGGCCGCTAGATGTCAGTACTAGACTGAGACAAGACGGCCGCTAGATGTCAGTACTAAACTGAGACAAGATGGCCGCTAGATGTCAGTACTAGACTGAGACAAGATGGCCGCTAGGTGTCAGTACTAGACTGAGACAAGATGGCCGCTAGATGTCAGCACTAGTCTGAAACAAAATGGCCGCTAGGTGTCGCCACTAGTCTGAGACAAGTTGGCCGCTAGATGGACCACTAGTCTGAGACAAGATGGCCGCTAGGTGTCGCCACTAGCCTGAAACAAGATGGCCGCTAGGTGTCGCCACAAGTCTGAGACAAGATGGTCAATAGATGTCAGCACTAGTCCCTGCTCTGTAATAAATGTACTCATATTTTAATTAGGGACACCGCGTCTTGTTATAAATGTCCTCATAATGGAACTTGAGACTCCGCGCTTTGCTATAAGTGTACTCATATTGGAACTGGATACCACTCTCTAGGACTCCACTCAGAGGTCCTTCTACATTTCATTCTACTTTCGGTACATTCTTGCATTCTATCCAGTCCTTCAAAACGGCAGTTTAGGGGTCTCTGTCCCTGTACCATGGTTTATCATACCCTACATATAAATCTCCATAGACTTACTATGGTGTGACTGTTTGCCACAGTAATGCCATAAAATATTTATAAGCCAGTGGTGACATGAAGTTGAAAACGTGAGACAGGGTAGGCTAAAATCTAAACGTCACTGAATTTCATATAATTGTTTACATGACTTTTGTTGTCTTCCGCTACAGATATCACTCAGCTCCGCTTCATGAAATCATTCCGTGAAGACAACTCACGCCATACAAACAATCATAAAGTTTTGTGATGTTTCATGATGTTATCTCAGCCCTGGTATTGCCCTGCCCCCCCCCCCCTCCCACCCTGGAAAATCTAAAAATAAAAAAACTCAATGGGCGATCACATCACAAACGTTAGCCCATCAGTCAGTGATAGTGGTGAGATCAATAAGCGTTGAATGAATTGACCCGCCTTGTCCCTCGGTCTCTATGGCGTACAGAAAAGAGTCTACGTGTACGATCAAGGGTGCTGTTTAATAATCCAGGATATATCGTAGAAATTGTCCTCTGATCGTCCTAGGGCCAATGTCGTTGTATACGGCAGATAGCCTATGATCCATGGGCGCCGCCATGACGCCCCACAGTAGGTGTTCTTCACTAAAGGAGGTGAAAAAGTAGGTGTTCCTCACTAACGGAGGTGGAAAAGAAGTGAGTGATAATTGGGAAATGTCACAACTTTAGCTTTGCTCACATATTTATATAAAGTGTTCCATATGGAAAATATCATGTCTTGGGTTTAGTTATTATGTCATCCTACTTTGGGATGGGTGTAGAGAGTCAACAAAACCATGGTAAAATATTGAAAGGCAGTTGAATTTTGTAAGAACAAAGAGCTAGAGTACAGGTTTGTCCCCCGACCACCTAGTGACTGCTTCGTGAACTAACAATGGCTCTGAGGACTCCTAGAGCTGGGAGAGTTGAAGGATAGGACTACCTCTAGGCTGCGAAATGTTGCTGTATAAGGGAAGGACTCCTAGAGCTGGGAGAGTTGAAGGATAGGACTACCACTAGACTGCGAAATGTCCCCTATAAGGGAAGGAGTCCTAGAGCTGGGAGAGTTGAAGGATAGGACTACCACTAGGCTGCGAAATGTCCCCTATAAGGGAAGGACTCCTAGAGCTGGGAGAGTTGAAGGATAGGACTACCACTAGGCTGCGAAATGTCCCCTATGAGGGAAGGACTCCTAGAGCTGGGAGAGTTGAAGGATAGGACTACCACTAGGCTGCGAAATGTCCCCTATAAGGGAAGGACTCCTAGAGCTGGGAGAGTTGAAGGATAGGACTACCTCTAGGCTGCGAAATGTTGCTGTATAAGGGAAGGACTCCTAGTGCTGGGAGAGTTGAAGGATAGGACTACCTCTAGGCTGCGAAATGTCGTATAAGGGAAGGACTCCTAGAGCTGGGAGAGTTGAAGGATAGGACTACCTCTAGGCTGCGAAATGTCGTATAAGGGAAGGACTCCTAGAGCTGGGAGAGTTGAAGGATAGGACTACCTCTAGGCTGCGAAATGTCGTTGTATAAGGGAAGGACTCCTAGAGCTGGGAGAGTTGAAGGATAGGACTACCACTAGGCTGCGAAATGTCCCCTATAAGGGAAGGACTCCTAGAGCTGGGAGAGTTGAAGGATAGGACTACCACTAGGCTGCGAAATGTCCCCTATGAGGGAAGGACTCCTAGAGCTGGGAGAGTTGAAGGATAGGACTACCACTAGGCTGCGAAATGTCCCCTATAAGGGAAGGACTCCTAGAGCTGGGAGAGTTGAAGGATAGGACTACCACTAGGCTGCGAAATGTCCCCTATGAGGGAAGGACTCCTAGAGCTGGGAGAGTTGAAGGATAGGACTACCACTAGGCTGCGAAATGTCCCCTATAAGGGAAGGACTCCTAGAGCTGGGAGAGTTGAAGGATAGGACTACCACTAGGCTGCGAAATGTCCCCTATAAGGGAAGGACTCCTAGAGCTGGGAGAGTTGAAGGATAGGACTACCACTAGGCTGCGAAATGTCGTATAAGGGAAGGACTCCTAGAGCTGGGAGAGTTGAAGGATAGTACCACCTCTAGGCTGCAAAATGTCGCTGTATAAGCAAATCGTAGAAGTCTCCTTTCTCCTCCGACTTCTGCTAACTCCCCTCAAAGTATCGTAAACCCAGGACAGCTCAAGGGGTGTCGTACATTTTGCGTGTTCCCCAAATATACAATAAATATGGGGCCATCCATAAAGTACGTACGCAGAATTTCTGAAATTCTGGACCCCCCCCCCCCCTCCCCACGCCCTCTCCCAATCTTGTACGCATTAGAACAAAGAGGGAGCATACGCAGATTTTCCAAAATTGCTGACCCCCCACCACCCCCACCCCCCCTCGGTGCGTATATACTTTATGGATGCCCCCAATCTATTATTATTGCTGCAATCAGCAATATTTCATCAAAATGGATTATGAAACGGGCCCCTGGGAAGAGTTTTTAAACTGTAAACGATATTGGCTGAACGATCACGATTAGGACTCACCTCAGCCGATAGTGACCACGATGGGTGTGTTATGCACATAAGACAGATTTTCCACAGATTCTCACCGATCCGATCACCGATTATAATCGGGAACATGAATGTCGCTGTCTTATACCCTTTGCAGTGGTTCCCGATCACACCTTTCCATTTTACGACCTTGTACAGCGACCCGATTGGGATCAAATTGATAAAGGGCACTTGTAAATCGGACTAGGGGATAGGTAGCATCTCTGTTGAAACGGCCTACTCAGAATCGGGAAGAGTCGGTGAAGTGCGTACAGTGACACGATTATGGTCGGGCAGAGTCGGTCATTACCCCCACGCTAGTAATGCCCGAACCGATTAAAATCGGGTCTGTGAAGTGCGTACAGCGACCCGATTTTGTCCGATCCGACGGATTTGTCGGGCAAAGGTGTGATCGGGCACAATGGTCGGGTCGCTGTCTTATAGGCTTTAGTCTGTATCTTTAAATGTGTTCTTCAGGATTCCTAGATATCTTTTGCAGTTTTCATTATTTACTTTTTGTGTATCTTAATGGAAGACATTTTGTTATGAAACATCGAACCCACCTAGCAACGGACCTAAAAAAACGTAAAACTTGTGACCTTTTAAAAAAATTCAAGATAGAGATATTATCCTGATCGTCTTGTAAGACCGTCCTCCATAAAGACGGATCACTTTACATAACGAAAATACAACAAAGACCACGATTTCGAGTTTCCATCGTTCTTAGATATTTTTAATAAAGGTTTATTGACGGTAGGATTCATATTGGTACATAATTTTCAACCTAAGTCCGTCGCACACTGTAATAGTTTTCCTTATCCTACCCCGAATAAAAAACTCCATAGGCTTAATATTGGGTCACTGTATTCGGTCTGGAGTTCAGAAAAATGAAAAATATCGCTCTAGTGGGATACACTTGACAAATGATGTCATTTGTTAATGTAGAAGTAATTTAGATGGGCGGGGTAGGATAAAGTCTAAACCAAACTCGAGTTAGTCGTGTTATTGTTCATCGCACTCCGGCAAGATCGCGTATTACTGCGCGAGGCGAAGCCGAGAGCAGTAATACGCGATCTTGCCGTCGTGCGATAAACAACAACACGACTAACTCTTGTTTGGTTTCTCCATAGTAATAGTTTTCTATATTTTCATGGGGGTCATTGGACCTCGCACCATGAACCAGCTAGGTTCTATGGGGTTAAAGGACCTCCATTTAAGTCCAATTTACCCAGGGTGGCAGATCCACGTAATTCTGATGGTCCGGGAAATATTGAAGTTATTGGCCGACGAAAACGGTGTAGATCTTTTGCGTTCTCCTAATATACAGTCAGGTACCACCGATGGACCTTTCACATTGCTGAGGCAAAATGTAAATAGGCCATTAGGAGAACACAGAAAATCTACACCGTTTTGTCGAGACATAACATACATTTTAAATTTTTGTAATAAAACTTTCTTTATTGAGCTTGATATTACAGTTTAATACAGTAGATAAGAGTAAGAGTCGGCCCCATTGGGGTCAATAAAGTGGCGAAAGGCCTCAGCCTATTCATAAGGCTGGTCTTAACGGCCTAGCTGTGACTATTCTGAGAGATTGAAATATATATATTTTGAACTTAAACATACCAAAGTTCACATCAAGTAGACTTCTTCACACTTTGTGATCTGTGAATATCTTAAAACTAAACATTCAGTTGTGATTTTTTGGGGGGTCCAGGTTAGAGTGTACATTGTAGCTGTAAATAAATCAGAATACATTTGTATCCATCAAAACGGGAAAAGAGGGAGATATCTACCACAGTATTTATGGTTCATTCTTAAGTATTCACGAAAAACACCTTTTGCTTCATATTATTTATTCGTCACCCTAAGCGCGTACCTCGAAGTGACAGGCGGACGCGCACTGCCCGCCCGCCCGCTAGGGGGCGACACACTCAGCGGACGCCCACCTCCTCAGACGCCGCAATATAACGCTGGTTCCCGGCGTCATGACGTAACACACCACACCCGTACGCCGGTGACAAGCCGCATACCTGCCGCTCTGCACGCCGATTGGCTGTCACTTCACACCTTAACAATGCTCGACAAACTCCTCATATTATCGCCCACCAAGTCGCTGGTCTCTTCATAACTCTTCAGATAAGTCGGCAACCAGCAAATCCTCTTATTGTTCCCGGCGTTTCAGTGGAGGTTGGCGGGGAATCAGCGAAACCTCGTCTTCATTATAAATATTCCTGGCACGAGGGTTTTGATTGTTCAGAAATACAACAGACATTTCTGAGACTTGCGAACGCGTAGGTGTTTTAGAGGACGTGGCTGGTTCCCGCGTGCAGTGCGTTATGTAGTGACGCTGGTGACGAGGTCTTATACAAGGCGGGCGCACCCTGAGAGCACCAATTATCGCCCAGCCGCCGGCCTTATTGGAAATTCTCTGCCTCTTGTCGGTTACCAGCGGACATGCCACTCTGCAATATGTGTCTGTGAGCGTCCCCACAGCGTCCCCTCAGCGTCCCCTCAGCGTCCCGTGATTCCCGCGTTAATAATCACCTTATTAATATAGCGGTGTAAACCAAGATGCTGGCCCAGTCAATTAAACTCCTGTTAATAAGGTTATATTGTTAATAAAGCGGTGTAAACCAAGGTACTGGCCCAGTCAATTAAACTCCTGTTAATAAGGTTATATTGTTAATATAGCGGTGTACACTAAGATGCTGGCCCAGTCAATTAAACTCCTGTTAATAAGGTTATATTATTAATAAAGCAGTGTACACTAAGATGCTGGCCCAGTCAATTAAACTCCTGTTAATAAGGTTATATTATTAGTATATTGGGAACCACCAAAATATTGGTTCAGTCATTTAAACATTTAATAATCACCTTATTAATATAGCAGTGTGCACCAAGATGCTGGCCCAGTCAATTAAACTCCTGTTAATAAGATCATATTGTTAATAAGCAGTGTGCACCAAGATGCTGGCCCAGTCAGTTAAACTACTGTTAATAAGATCATATTGTTAATAAGCAGTGTGCACCAAGATGCTGGCCTAGTCAGTTAAACTCCTGTTAATAAGATCATATTGTTAATAAGCAGTGTGCACCAAGATGCTGGCCTAGTCAATTAAAATCCTGTTAATAAGGTCAGATTGTTAATAAGCAGTGTGCACCAAGAAGCTGGCCTAGTCAGTTAAACTCCTGTTAATAAGATCATATTGTTAATATAGCAGTGTGCACCAAGATGCTGGCCTAGTCAATTAAAATCCTGTTAATAAGGTCAGATTGTTAATAAGCAGTGTGCACCAAGATGCTGGCCCAGTCAGTTAAACTACTGTTAATAAGGTCAGATTGTTAATAAGCAGTGTGCACCAAGATGCTGGCCTAGTCAGTTAAACTCCTGTTAATAAGATCATATTGTTAATAAGCAGTGTGCACCAAGATGCTGGCCTAGTCAATTAAAATCCTGTTAATAAGGTCAGATTGTTAATATAGCAGTGTGCACCAAGATGCTGGCCTAGTCAGTTAAACTACTGTTAATAAGGTCAGATTGTTAATAAGCAGTGTGCACCAAGATGCTGGCCTAGTCAGTTAAACTCCTGTTAATAAGATCATATTGTTAATATAGCAGTGTGCACCAAGATGCTGGCCTAGTCAATTAAAATGCTGTTAATAAGGTCAGATTGTTAATAAGCAGTGTGCACCAAGATGCTGGCCTAGTCAGTTAAACAAGTTAATAATCCCATAATATCAATACAGCAGTGTACACCAAGGAGATCTGTATATAGTCTGACAGTCACACCAAGAAGTCACATGGAGGCTATCTTTGTGAGGTAAATCGGCATGAATCATATGAACTGTGACAGACATATGAACTGGTGACACTGATAAGCAGTGATAAAAGTGGTGTCTAGAGTGCCGATATAACCCCATCTTCCCCATATATACCCTCTGTGGTGTCTAGAGGGCCGATATAACCCCATCTTCCCCATATACAGCCTCCGTGGGGTCTGGAGTGCCGATATAACCCCATCTTCCCCATATACAGCCTCCGTGGGGTCTGGAGTGCCGATATAACCCCATCTTCCCCATATACTGCCTCCGTGGTGTCTAGAGTGCCGATATAACCCCATCTTCCCCATATATCGCCTCCGTGGGGTCTGGAGTGCCGATATAACCCCATCTTCCCCATATACTGCCTCCGTGGTGTCTAGAGTGCCGATATAACCCCATCTTCCCCATATACTGCCTCCGTGGTGTCTGGAGTACCAATATAACCCCATCTTCCCCATATATACCCTCCGTGGGGTCTGGAGTGCCGATATAACCCCATCTTCCCCATATATACCCTCCGTGGTGTCTAGAGTGCAGATATAACCCCATCTTCCCCATATACTGCCTCCGTGGTGTCTAGAGTACCGATATAACCCCATCTTCCCCATATATACCCTCCATGGTATCTAGAGTGCCGATATAACCCCATCTTCCCCATATATACCCTCTGTGGTGTCTAGAGTACCGATATTATCATGAAACATCACGAAATTTCATATGATTTTTTATATGGCATGAGTTGTCTTCGCGGAATGATATCACGAAGCAGAGCTGAGTGATATCTGTAGCAGAAGACAACGAATGGCATGTAAACAATTATGTGAAATTGAGTGATTTTTAGATTTTATCCCACCCTATCATATGTTTTTAACTTGATATGTCACCAGTGGCATATAAATATTTTATGGCATAACCGTGGTAAACAGGCCCACCATGTTAAGTGTATGGAGATTTATATGAGGGGTAGGATAAAACCCTATCTTCCCCATATGCTCCCTCCGTGGTTTCTAGAGTTAAAAACTCCTCGGAGCATACCATCGCTTGTATCTGAAACCAGTATATATTGTATATATTATCCACCGTTTCCTGACAAGTTAGGTACTGATATTGGTTCATTTAGGTTCGCACTATTTTTTCATAAGCACTATTTTTCTTATGTGCCGGCTTTTGCTACCCAGAGGATACAACATATCCTTATGCTCCGGGTATTATTATTTTTTTTAAAATAATTGTTATTGACGAGTAGCGTCATCGCGCACGCGATGTTTTTCAGATACAGTCAAACAATCAGGTTTTCCTTGTTACATTTGGTTGCAACAGTCCGTTGTCATTATATATATCCATAACATATGTATGTAGATATACACTCCCTATGTGTTTTCTATGGGACACTTTGTATTAGGTGGATATATCTGTATGCTCTGGGTATGGTGATACAGACTCCCTATGTGTTTTCTATGGACACTTTGTATTAGGTGGATATATCTGTATGCTCTGGGTATAGTGATACACACTCCCTATGTGTTTTCTATGGACACTTTGTATTAGGTGGATATATCTGTATGCTCCGGGTATGTCCATACACACTCCCCATGTGTTTTCTATGGACACTTTGTATTAGGTGGATATATCTGTATGCTCCGGGTATGGTGATACACACTCCCCATGTGTTTTCTATGGACACTTCATATTAGGTGGATATATCTGTATGCTCTGGGTATGTAGATACACACCCCCCATGTGTTTTCTATGGACACTTTGTATTAGGTGATATATCTGTATGCTCCGGGTATGTCGATACACACCCCCCATGTGTTTTGTATGGGCACTTTGTATTAGGTGGATATATCTGTAAGGTGCGGCTATGGTGATACACACTCCTTATGTGTTTTCTATGGACACTTTGTATTAGGTGGATATATCTGTATGCTCGGGGTATGGTGATACACACTCCACATGTGTTTTGTATGGACACTTTGTATTAGGTGGATATATCTGTATGCTCCGGGTATGGTGATACACACCCCCATGTGTTTTGTATGGACACTTTGTATTAGGTGGATATATATATCTGTATGCTCCGGGTATGGTGATACACACTCCCTCTGTGTTTTCTATGGTCACTTTGTATTAGGTGATATATCTGTATGCTCCGGGTATGGTGATACACACTCCCTATGTGTTTTGTATGGACACTTTGTATTAGGTGGATATATCTGTATGCTCCGGGTATGGTGATACACACTCCCCATGTGTTTTCTATGGACATTTTGTATTAGGTGGATATATCTGTATACTCCGGGTATGGTGATACACACTCCCTTTGTGTTATCTATGGACACTTAGTATTAGGTGGATAATAAAACCCCCTCTTCCCCATACACTCCCTTCCTGAGCACCTCCCTGAAGTGTGCAGGCCGCAGTCATTACGAGGCGTGGGGAGAGTGAGACCTGAGGACCGTTTGTCAGCCGTCAACAACGCAATAACGATGTGTGTGTGTGACGGGCAACGGGGTAAGGATGTCAACCTAGCAATATGACCACTACAGTACAGAATGGGAGAATGTGCACATTTATCATCCACCTAATACAAGGTGTCAATAGAAAACACATAGGGAGATTGTATAGACATACCCGGCGCATACAGATATATCCACCTAATACA
This sequence comes from Alentia gelatinosa, assembly GCA_950022655.1. Taxonomy (NCBI): domain Eukaryota; kingdom Metazoa; phylum Annelida; class Polychaeta; order Phyllodocida; family Polynoidae; genus Alentia; species Alentia gelatinosa. The sequence continues at coordinate 121,678,457 of OX465581.1, read as the reverse complement.
AGGTGTCAATAGAAAACACATAAAGGGATTTTATAGACATACCCGGCGCATACTGATATGTTGTATATGCTCCGTGTGGCGCATACGGAAGAATAGTGCATATGGAAAAATAGTGCATAACTAAAATGAAATAATATCGACATGCCACTTGCCCAGAAAAGGTGGATAATAAATACAATATAGACTGATTTCAGATAAAAGCGGCTGTATGCTCCGATGAGTTGACTCAGCGCAATATCCTCGCATACAATCGGATATTACTACGCGTTAACTCCTCGGAGCATACGGCCGCTTGTATCTGAAACCAGTCAATTTTGTGTATGTATACTTAAAATAATCATAATGAGGTGTTATGGAAGACAAAGTATATCATGAGAATGTTTATCTTACCCTAAACTTGAAGAGGTTTCTGAATTTATATCATCCTTCACATTGACTAATGGGCTAACCTCTGTGATAAAATCCCCGATTGGGTATTTTTCTTAAATATCTCATAGGCGTTGGGTACGTGTTCCCAATGTTAAATCTATGGAGAAAAATACCAGGGGTGAGATAAATTGTATACAGAACAATAGGACCTGGGGCCCTTTTAATAATCTAGGATTGCACATAAAGGCCCTTTTCTGTATCTCGTACAAGGATTATCTTTTCATAGTATTTAAGTCTACGACAGTATTATCCGTCCTCAAAGTCGTCCATCAATGTCGACCCACATCGTCCCTGGGTTTCTATGGCATACAGAAAAGGGTCTACATTTACGATCCTAGATTATTAAACGTGCACCGTAACAAATTAATCATATTTTGTCATTTAGCAGACACTATAACAATGATATTGGACTCTATTCATACTAATGTTGTGGTGTTGTAGACCTAATGGTAATGTGGTTTGTAGGGTTTGTACTTATACCAGTTTGATGGTGTTGTGCTGTAGATGTAACGGTAATGTGGCTTTGTACTTTGTAAACTGATTTGAAGGTGTGGTTGGCTTAAAGCTGTTTCCAGGTGTCAGATTCGGTTATCTATTTCGAGTTCCGTGAATCGTGATCACTGAGAACCGACTTGAAGTGACCCGGACAGTAGATTGGCCGGTAGTGCATGATTATTAGTGCAGGTTATTTCATAATATTGAATCTCGCTATTATTCTCTAATATTAATTTTACAAATGACAATTATTTGCTAATATTCACTTTACCAATGACCATTATGCATTAATATTCACTTTACCGATGACTAACATTCACTTTACGGGTGACCATCATTCACTAACATTCATTTTACCGGTGACCATTATTCACTAATATTCACTTTGCCAGTGACCATCATCACTAATATTCATTTTACCGTTGACCATTATTCACCGATGACCATTATGCACTAATATTCACTTGACTGCTGACTATTATTTGCTAATATTCACTTAATCGTTGACCATTATTCGCTAATATTCACTTTACTGTGACTATCATTTGCTAATATTCACTGTACCTTTTACTTTTATTTGCTAATATTCACTTAACCGCTGACTAATATTCACTTTACCATTGACCATTATTCGCTAATATACAGTTTACCGCTGACTATTATTCTCTAATATTCACTTTACCGCTGACTAATATTCACTTTACCATTGACTATTATTCACTAATATTCACTTTACCGCTGACTAATATTCACTTTACTGCTGACTATTATTCACTAATATTCACTTTACCGCTGACTAATATTCACTTTACCGGTGACCATTATTCACTAATATTCACTTTACCACTGACTATTATTCACTAATATTCACTTTACCGCTGACTAATTTTCACTTTACCATTGACTATTATTCACTAATATTCACTTTACCGCTGACTAATATTCACTTTACCGCTGACTATTATTCACTAATATTCACTTTACTGCTGACTAATATTCACTTTACCGCTGACTATCATTCACTAATATTCACTTTACCGCTGACTATTATTCACTTTACCGCTGACTATCATTCACTAATATTCACTTAACCGTTGACTATTATTCACTAATATTCACTTTACCGCTGACTAATATTCACTTTACCGGTGACCATTATTCCCTAATATTCACTTTACCGTTGACTATTATTCTCTAATATTCACTTTACCGCTGACTATTATTCACTAGTATTCACTTTACCGCTGACTATTATTCGCTAATATTCCCTTCACGGTGACTATTACCGTCCCTGATTTCAGAACACTGAATGTGGCGGGCGGGAAGTCCTCCATTTGAAGCTCGTCGCGCGGTCACGTGTAACCCGAGCACTGCGCCTGCGCAGAACGCCTGTCGCTGGTTGCGGGCAGGTCGCTCTACTAGCCCGCTTTAATTGTTGTTTCTATTTTAACGCTGATGAAAAGGGAAGCAAATACGGAAGATGCCCCCAGTCGTCAAGTCACACTCGACCCGCCCCCTGCCGGGCACCCACAAAGCGCGCCCTCGCTGTGACGACTCAATCACGGCCGCACCTGTCAGATACACCGATTATCGCCCAGATTCTCCCATTATCGCTCAATGGTGCGCGCGCTCAGCCGTAAAGATGGCCGCCAGTGACGTAGCGCCCGAGCAGACGACACTGCGAGCGGCGGGACGCGCGAGACTCAATGATCCTCTGTCTGCCGCCCGAGCCCCCAGGGGGCGCCGCGATCACCTGCCCCCGGGCGTCCCTGACGCGTCCGCCGCGGGAAGGGTTAATGAGGGCCGCCAGGGGCGCGCAGGTCGGGCGGGCGGGGGCGGGGGGCAGGGCGCATCCTCCTGGACAAGCCCCGCCCACTTAAACGACGTTGACAGTTTTTGTCATGTTTTGTCATCTGCCTTGAGCGGGTGGCGGGCGGCGCGGGACAAAGGTGTCAGGTTGGCGGCTGATCGGCAAGATGAGCAGAGTCTATATAGACTACAGCATCTCTATAGACTGCAGCATCTCTATAGATTATACTCAGACTCTCCATATAGACACAGTTTACATATATAGTTTACATAGACTATATATATTCTGTATATACAGTCTAACACAAAGGTATAACATCTCTATAGACTATAACATAGCATCTCTATAGACTATCATACGGTATCTCTATAGAATATACAGTATACTCATAGAGTATGTACATTATGTACATATGGTCTACAGTCTAACATTAAGGTGTCAGGTTGTAGGGTGATCGGCAAGATGAGCAGAGTCTATATAGAGTATAACATCTCTATAGACTATTATACAGGATCTATATAGACTCTACGGTCTACTCATAGAGTATACATAGACTGTATAGATTCTGTATATATACAGTCTAACACAGTGATCGACAGGATGAGCAGGATCTGTATAGACTACATCATCTGTATAGACTGCAGCATCTCTATAGACTGCAGCATCTCTATAGACTGCAGCATCTCTATAGACAACATCATCTCTATAGACTGCAGCATCTCTATAGACAACATCATCTCTATAGACTGCAGCATCTCTATAGACAACATCATCTCTATAGACAACATCATCTCTATAGACTGCAGCATCTCTATAGACAACATCATCTCTATAGACTGCAGCATCTCTATAGACAACATCATCTCTATAGACAACATCATCTCTATAGACTGCAGCATCTCTATAGACTGCATAATCTTTATAGACTGCAGCATCTCTATAGACTGCAGCATCTCTATAGATTATACTTTGTCTCTCCATATAGACTATATAAATACCATAGACTATATATATTCTGTATATATAGTCTAACACAAAGGTGTCAGGTTGCCGGGTGATCGGCAAAATGAGCAGGTTCTATATAGAGTATAACATCTCTATAAATTATAATACAGGATATCTATAAATGTAGGCTATACCTTGTTTCTTTCGAAAAAAAGTATCATTATTAAAATAAATGCGATATGTGAGTACATAGCGTACAGTAAGGTAAATACATTATATTGAAAGACAAGACACTGGACCCACTCTGTGACAATGACATCGTCGTTGTTGCCGTTCAATGCCGCTTCAAGCCCAATACACATCTACTGATTAAGGATTGAACGATTAGTTCCTAAATCATATAAGAGTAGGTGAACTTGTCGCAGGCATATCATGTAACCCCTTGGCCCATGTTGGCCAACCAATCAAAGGCCATTTACCAACGTTCCATTGTCAGCGACTGGATTTATAAACATGTCGTCAGCAACAAAAGAACATCTCAAGCAGGTGGTTTTGCTAATCTTTGGCTGACCCTTTCCTAGCTGTCCTACATCTACCGACTGGGGCCGACTCCGTTAGGATGCCTCGCCTGAGACAAATTACTGTTCCTTTGTCGCCGACAAAGGTACATCAATGTTCCGAAAGCGTATGTGTATTCGGCTTAAAATGGTTTACTGTTTAGTCTGGCCGTCGCTCGGACACACATAGCCCAGTGTGACCACTTGCCCATAGAGATACATAGCAATCACACCTAGAGTGTGAACGGTAGGTGTGATTGCGGGAGTGTTCAATTTTTGAAAGATTAGACTGTTGGAACAAAATACGACATTGTATCAAAATGTCTGGTTTGTTTGAATTGATAATTGTTTTGGTTGTTCCATAGATAAAGACAGGCATACGTTAGTTAGGCCCGTCAATGTATTATTGTACAGCCATCCGTGGTGTTACTGTTTTATCTAAATCATATCTGAAGTATTACTGGGACAATATTCAAGTGTTACCCATCAACTTGGAGCTGAAATACCGTAGAGTACGATGCAATTACTGTACTCTCTCTGGAAATGATCTAAATGGGTTTTATAAACATAGTAAGCTCATACACTGAATCATCCAATGACAAAGAATACGGTTTGGCTGCAGTCATTGCGTCAGGCATGACACTGGCCTGTTAGGAAAGGCCCATAGGTATACACTGGCCACCAGAGCTACACCACGTTAGCTCTGGTCAGGTTAAATCCGTGGCCACCTTGACCCAGTAGCTGTAAGTGTCTTTATCTCACCCCTGGAATAAATGTCCATAGGCTTAACATTGGAGACTCGTTCTCCATGCCCCTACAAGTATTGAAGTCCGTTCTCCATGGTCTATATCCTGTGTGTTGTCCATTTATTTTAGTGTGTACAGGGTAAGATAAATACAGAAAGCAACTCGTTTTGGTCAAAGAAGTCATTTTCCAACTTGTTTGAATGCTACGTGATATTCACTCGGCTGCCGCCTCGTTCATATCACTCCGCATCAAACTCGTGGAGAATGACTACGTTGACCAAAACATGTTGGTTTCTTCTTTAGTTACTCTCCACCCAGATTGTCTGTACTTCTTGAAGAATGAGTCATTTTGTACTCTCGAACCCAATCTAACATTCTAATATTTCCTTTTGTGTATATTTAAAAAATAATATAATAAGCATAAATCTAGTTTTCAATATCAATTAGTTAGGCTAACAGTTAGGCTAATATGTCCTAGTAAGTAGATCTGCTTAAATGGAACAAAGGTACTTGGTTTGAGGCGCACACAGATACCGTCTGTGATTTAAGTGGACCAACCCCTACATCGTAGCTCAGCGTAGACGGGGGTTGGTGGCCAAACGATTGGTAATGATGGTGTAAGCTGATTGTTAGGCGTCCCACTAGAGGGCGGTGTAATCGGACGCTGGGCTTTGTGGTTGTGAACGCAGCAGAAACGCCGTTTTCTACTGTTTGTACGTTAAAAGTGATAGCGACGCCATTGTGAACGTTTAAAGTGAACGTTAAGACATGGTACACGTTTAAAGTGATCGTAACCGCATTGTAAACGTTTAAAGCGGAGGTAAAGACTTTGAATACACTTAAAGTGAGTGTAACCGCGTTTTGAATGTCTAAAGAAGAGGTAAAGACATTGTACACGTTTAAAGTGAGCGTAAGCACATTGTGAATATTAAAAGTGAACGTTAAGACATTGTACGCATTTAAAGTAAATATAACATAATCGTGAACGTTTAAAGTGAACGTAACAACGATTAAAATGAACAAACGACATTATAAAGATTACAAAAAATGAACGTAACGATATTCTAAACATTTAAAGAGACAATAACGATGATTGAAATGAATGTAACGACATTGTGAAAGTTTTTAGTGAACGTGACAACATTATTATAACGACATTGTAAACTTTTAAAGTGAATGCAAGGACACTGTAAATATTCAGAGCGAACATCAAGATTTTACTGTTAACATTTAATCTGAACTACGAACATTGTTAACGTTTAAAGTGAATGTATATTGTGAATGTATGTAGTGAATTTTTGTTGTTTTCTTTAAAAAGTAATTTTATTTCATTCTGTTAATGTAACAATGTTATTAAAGTTCAGAGCGAAAATAAGATCATTGTAAACATATAATAATGAATGTAACGTCATTATTAACTTTTAGGGTAGATGTAAGAACATTATTGTGAACTTATAAAGTGAATGTGACAACATTATTAACATTTAGAGTGAACGTAAGAACATTATTGTGAACTTATAAAGTGTTAACTTTTAGAGTGAATGTAAGGCCATTGTGAACGTATTAAGTCCAATGCACATCTACTGATTTCGGAAGATTGAGGAACAGTACTTTGTCTCAGGCTAACAGAGTCGGTCCTAGTCAGTAAATGTGGGGCAGCTTGGAATGGGTCAGCTAAAAATAACTGACCCCCCCACTGGGATGTTCTTTTGTCGCCAATACGTTGTCAGTCGATGTTCCTACAGTATTTCAACATGTTGATAAATCCAGTCGGCAACAACGGAACATTGGAAATAACCCCTACCGGTCAAGCGACGGGTTACATAATAATTTGCCTGCGACAAGTTCACCGACAACTATACGATTTAGGAACTAATCGTTCAGCCCCAATTCATAAAGCCGGTTGCCCATCTACCGATTTAGGGTTGAACGATTAGTTCCCAAATCGTATAGTAGTCGGTCACCTTGTCGCAGGCAAATTATGTAACCCATCGCTCGACCTGCACACTGATAAAATCGGTGTATAATCCACTGATCGCTGGGGCAGGGCAAAAAACAAAGAAAACGAGTGTTCACTATTCGCTGGGTAGCCTTGCCTAGCTGTCCTACATCTACCGACTCCGTTAGGATGGCTTTACTGAGACAAATTACCCTCCGTTTGTCGCCGACAAACGTACATAAATGTTCCGAAATCGGTAGATGGGCATTGGGCTTTAGACGTGCATTGGACTTAAGGACATTATTGTGAACGTCAGCGGCCTCAGGGCACGGCAGAAAGACCAGCATGGCCGGCGATCAGGTCGTGTGATGTGTGATGAGGATATCTCATTATGCGCCATAATTAACTTACAATCATAATACAGCATTTAACTGACACCACAACTACCACCAACCACTCCCTGCACAATACCCACAGTCACACTGACACAGGTCTCATATGTCATGTCAGTAGTCAGGTTTATCCTACCCCTAATAAAAAAACTCCATAGGCTTATCATTGGGTCACTGTATTCGGTCTGGAGTTCAGAAAAATATTGCTCTAGTGGGATACACTTGACAAATGACGTCATCTGTGACGTTACCTGTCCTGTAAAAGTAATTTAGATGGGCGGGGTAGGATAAATTCTAAACCAAACTCGAGTTAGTCGTGTTATTGTTCATCGCACTCCGGCAAGATCGCATATTACTGCTCTCGGCTTTGCCTTGCGCAGTAATATGCGATCTTGCCGTCGTGAGATAAACAACAACACGACTAACTCTTGCTTGGTTTCTCCATATTATCTCACACCTGGTACTAGTTTATATTAGATGACGTCATAGGTGATTGACCAATCAGCAGCCAGGATTTCAGACAAGAGATTTAAACGTCCCTAACAGTGAAAGGGGATGAGATGAATCCAGAACCACACTCGAATGGTAAAATAAACAATGCTCCTCTCATTTGGTTGCAATGTAATCTGCTCTGCCTCGATGACGATGGTGGCCCATTGAAACTCATGGCGTATTGTCTATTTATACGATTCTTTATGCAGTTCTATGTAATCACTCGATGGCACCTCGTTCTGAGTAAAATGGGAAAATGTACCACGCCTGTCAGTGTCTGGATAGAATATAGTTCGAGCTTCAGTTGCTCATTTATACTCACACACTATTTACTCCTATATTCATATATTACGCGTACTTACTATCATCTTCGCTATTTACCCCTATATTTACTCACTTCTTACCCCTATTTTCATACATGACTTACTCCTATCTTCACTGTTCACTCCTATAATCATACATTACTTAACCCAATCTTCACTCACTACTTAACCTTATCTTCTCACACAACTCACCCCTATTTTCACACACTACTCACCCCTATTTCTACACACTACTTACCCCTATTTTCACGCACAACTTGTTCCTTTTTTTATACACTACTTAACGCTATCTTCATACAATCGTTTTCGTACATGACTTGCTCCTATCTTAACTGTTCACTCCTATAATCATACACTATTTACCCCTATATTCATACACTACTTACCCCTATTTTCACACACTACTTACCCCTATATTCACACACTACTCACCCCTATATTCACACACTACTTACCCCTATTTCCACACACTACTGACCCTATTTCCACACACTACTCCCCTCTATTTCCACACACTACTCCCCTCTATTTCCACACACTACTCACCCCTATTTCCACACACTACTCACCCCTATTTTCACACACTACTCCCCCCTATTTCCACACACTACTCACCCCTATTTCCACACACTACTCACCCCTATCTTCATACACTACTGACCCCTATTTCCACTCACTACTTACCCCTATTTCCACACACTACTCACCCCTATTTTCACACACTACTCCCCCCTATTTCCACACACTACTCACCCCTATTTCCACACACTACTCACCCCTATCTTCATACACTACTGACCCCTATTTCCACTCACTACTTACCCCTATATTCATACACTATTTACCCCTATATTCATAAGCTACTCACCCCTATATTCATACACTACTCACCCCTATTTCCACACACTACTCACCCCTATTTCCACACACTACTCACCCCTATCTTCATACACTACTGACCCCTATTTCCACTCACTACTTACCCCTATATTCATACACTATTTACCCCTATATTCATAAGCTACTCACCCCTATATTCATACACTACTCACCCCTATCGTCATACACTACTCACCCCTATTTTCACACACAACTTCTTCCTTTTTTCATACACTACTTACCGCTATCTTCATACAGTCCTTACCCCAGTTTTTACATACTTCTTACCCATCTTCACACACTACTTAATCCTATCTGCATACAATTCTTACCCCTGTCTTCACACTTCCTGATTGCTGTCTGACTACATTTAGTTTGGACACTAAATCCGTATCTGATTGGCATTGCCACAGACATATTTAAAAGCATCTCATTTTAATCCCTCTACTGTCATACCCAGGTAGAATTAATCTAGTGCTGTTTTTGGTGGACGACTCTGCCCGACCTCTTGTGCCTGGTCATGGACACTACTTAAAATCCTTATTTCGTCGATCATTTTCTCCTTTTAAAAATTTGTTTCGGCAGGGGGCGCCACGTGTCGTCAGAACGCGAGCACCCAGCCGCGCACTGCATTGTGGGAGGTGCTGGTCAATGCCAAGAGGAGAAAGACGAGAATAAACAGGACCTGGAGACAAAAGGTGATCCCTGAACACGAGGGTCACGTGTCCTGTTACGTGGTCCGTCACGTGGTCCATCACGTGGTCCGTCACGTGGTCCGTCACGTGGTCCGTCACGTGGTCCGTCACGTGGTCCGTCACGTGGTCCGTCACGTGGTCCGTCACGTGGTCCGTCACGTGGTCCGTCACGTGGTCCGTCACGTGGTCCGTCACGTGGTCCGTCACGTGGTCCGTCACGTGGTCCGTCACGTGGTCCGTCACGTGGTCCGTCACGTGGTCCGTCACGTGGTCCGCCATGTGGTCAGTCACGTTGCCCTGTCACGTTGCCCTGTCACATGGTCAGTCACATGGTCAGTCACATGATCAGTCACGTTGTCAGTCACGTGGTCCGTCACATGGTCCATCACGTGGTCCCGTCATGTGGTCCCGTCACGTGGTCCGTCACGTGGTCCGTCACGTGGTCCTGGTATCCCGCCCTACCCGGGTACCCCGCCCTGTCCGGGTACCCTGTCCTATCCTGGTACCCCGCCCTGTCCCGGACATCCTTCTCCGCCCTCTCCTGGTACCCTAACCTACCCGGGTACCGGTTCGCGCCTGCGCCGAGGCGCTCATCCGGTCTTGTCGTGCGCATGTCGGCGGAACGTGTCACCGGCTACACCTGATTAGAACCCGCTTCACGGGCCGGCGAGATCACGTTAAATCTCACTAATCTGACGCGCGGCGAGATCGTGACGTCACAAAAGACGGTCGTGCTCCGCGCGTCTCAGCCCCGGGCCCTTTATTTACAAACCCGCGCCGCCAGAGGGGGCTGGTGAGACGCCGACAAAATGTCGTCTGCTCGCCGGCAGCGCCCCCTGGAGTGGCGGCCATTAATTACGCCGTACAAGCGATGTTTCCGAGCAGACGACTCGGCTCAAAGTGCGATTCTCCGCATTTAGTTAGTCGTGTGCGTCTGAAAAGGCGGGAAGCTTTTGAAGCTTGCTACACAGGAAAAAGGGCGACGGCCGGGTGGTGCGGGCAGGGGAGAGGGCTTGTTGTGAGAGGGTGCGGCATGGGGACCCCCGCAACCCCTCCAGTGGAGATGGCATGAAGTGTTTGGAAGAGGATCTCGTGAAATCTCCCAGCGTCGTCACTTGAAAAGCGGACTGGGAGACTCAAAGCAGCGGGCGCCGCCATATATGGAAACAGTTCAATAGGTGCTTACCCGGCGCCCGTGAACGCGTAACAAGCGGAAGTTAATTGGCTTTAGGCGCGCGCGGCACCAGCTTTACGCGCATCTTTGTGCTTCACGAACGCTGGACGCTGAGTCGAAGGCTCATCCGGGTACTGGCGTCCGGGTCCCGACTTCACAGTCCGGAGAGGTCAAACCCGAGTCTGAGAACGTCAACAGAACGCTGAGAGAACGCTGGGAGAACGCTGAGAGAACGCTGAGAGAACGCTGAGAGAACGCTGACAGAACGCTGACAGAAGGCTGACAAAATGCTGACAGAATGCTGAGAAAACGCCGACAGAACGCTGAGAGAACGCTGAGAAAACACTGAGAGAATGCTGAGAGAATGTTGACAGAACGCTGAGAAAATGCTGACAGAACGCTGAGAGAATGCTGAGAGAACGCTGACAGAACGCTGACAGAACGCTGACAGAATGCTGAGAGAACGCTGACAGAACGCTGACAGAACGCTGAGAGAATGCTGAGAAAACGCTGACAGAACGCTGACAGAACGCTGAGAGAATGCTGAGAAAACGCTGAGAGAATGTTGACAGGACGCTAAGAAAACGCTGAGAGAATGCTGAGAGAATGCTGAGAGAACGCTGAGAGAATGCTGATAGAACGCTGAGAGAACGCTGACAGAACGCTGAGAGAACGCTGAGAGAACGCTGACAGAACGCTGACAGGACGCTGAGAGAGCGCTGAGAGAACGCTGAGAGAAAGCTAAGAAAATGCTGAGAGGATGCTGAGAAATGCTTAGAGAACGCTGAGAGAACGCTGAGAGAACGCTGAGAGAACGCTGGCAGAATGCTGAGAGGAGCTGAGAAATGCTTAGAGAACGCTGACAAAACGCTGAGAGAACGCTGAGAGAACACTGAGAGAACGCTTACAGAATGCTGACAGAATGCTGACAGAATGCTGAGAGAATGCCGATAGAACGCTGAGAGAACGCTGAGAGAATGCTGAGAGAACGCTGAGAGAACGCTGACAGAATGCTGAGAGAACGCTGAGCGAACGCCAACAGAATGCTGAGAAAATGCTGACAGAACGCTGACAGAATGCTGACAGAACGCTGACAGAACGCTGACAGAACGCTGACAGAATGCTGATAGAACGCTGACAGAACGCTGAGAGAACACCAACAGAATGCTGAGAGAATGCTGAGAGAACGCTGACAGATCGCTGATAGGATGTTGATAGAATGCTGACAGAATGCTGACAGAATGCTAAAAAAAACGCTGAAAGAACGTAGACAGAATGCTGACAGAACGCTGACAGAACGCTGACAGAACGCTGACAAAATGCTGACAGAACGCCGACAGAATGCTGACAGAACGCTGACAGAACGCTGAGAGAACGCTGACTCTCTGACAGTATTCAGTTTTTAGCCTTGTCGTGACCCATGAATCACCAAATATTTAGGACATTACTTTCGTAGAAAGGAGTCCCTTATCATGAGAAAATGGTTATTTTGATGTGTAGTTGTATTACAACTTGTAGTCTCGAAAAGTGGGTCATTTTTAATTTGACCGCATGAAATAATGATGGTGTTTGGTGATGATTGTTGTAGAGAAAATGGAGGCTGGGAACAATTCCAAAACAGTAGTTTGAAAAGTGGGTAAGTTGGTTGGTGTTTTTTTTTCAGTCATTTCTACGGTAGGAAATCAAAAGAGCATCTCACAAAACTGACCTTCGCTCTCAATTCCGGAAGTACTTATCAGTTGCCCAAGCATCTATAAAACCAAAATCCTGCCATATCTTGAATATGGACAATACTCACCTACAACACATAAGTTGGACTAACAAATAAGCTACAAAGAGTACAAAATCGTGCGTTAAAAATATGCCACAAACAGCCAAAAAGGACAAACACAATGAAAATACGCCAACAAAGCAAACTAAGTCTATTAGAAGAAATAAGAGGGACTCGTCTTCTACATGTTAAAACTATCAAAAGAAGATGATTCTCTGGACAACAGATTGCATGGAACCAGACTGGGTGATGCACCCATGCTCAAAGTAAAAGCCTGCCCCCACCTACCACGATTCTGGTCCCGATTGGCCTTACGACGGCCTTCCCGACACCATTCCGATTCTAGCGTGAGGTCTGGCAAAATCGTGGTAGGTGGAACAGGTTTCTGTGATTCCGTCTATGACAGCTCACGATAGGCTGCGATGAAAACGCCAATCGTAGAGGTCCCGATAATTTCCAACATGTTGGAAATTTCGTAGCCTGTCGTAGGGTAGTCGTGGAGGTATCGTGACCATAGTTTATGTTATTGGTCCTCCCAAGGCGTTGCCACGCTCTACGATTTCAAACTGTTGGACCTATCGGGGACCTCCCGATAGGTCACGATTTCCCCATTTCAAATCGTAGCGATCGGGAAGCATGTCATGGCCTATCGTGGTAGGTGGGGGTCACCTCTTAAGCAATTCGCGACCCGGTACCTCCAGTCTGAAACTGGAGGTACCGGCTTGGCGTACCGCATGTACCTCGGATCGCAAGGTATAATCGATTCTGTGTGTGAACCACCCCCTCTTGCGACTGGCACGCTTGCGTTTTTAGGTACATAGGTACGACCAGTCTCAGACTGGGAGTACCAAGTATTAAACATGTTTGATATCTAAAAACGAGACCCGGTACCCGGTACACCCAGACGCAGACAAGCGGGAAACTTGCTGTCTTTACCGTGCGTTTTGCCGCGTTGCGATCCTGAAGTAACGCCTAGTCCCAGACTAGGCGTACCTATGTACCTAGAATCGCACAGTGCGGATTGCCTTAATCTATGGTATTTCACCGGGGTTGTGTCCCATGCTGTCTCTCTCCTGCACATGAAAAGAATAATACATGTTCCTGCAATAACTTCATTGTGTTTATCATCCCGCCTGTATGAATCTAACCCACAGAATTCCATATACCTGCATCACGTTGCCCACAAACTGTACTGGAGCAAATTGCTATTGTTGTTACTAAAAAAACGTACATGAAATATGATAGAATAAAACATGGCCGCTGGAGCCCACCAAAAACAGGCTATCCCTCACCCTAGTGAATACTCCAGGTTAGATAAAAGATTCAGAAAAAAAAGTGAATGGCCAGGAATGGGGCCCTGGCTGGCCTGGCTTGTATGTACGTCTCTTAGTTCACAAAGTGCCCTCCAGGGCTGCTGCGGCCACCAGGGACCCTGGTGAGGAGAGTGGGAACCACTTCAAGCCGGTTGTTGTTCTTTTCTGGCGGCCTGCCGGTAGCGTGCGCACCTTCCGCCTACATTATTAACTCACATGCGACCTGCCTCCTGCTATCACACTTTGAGGTAATTTCCTAATGCAGGCGGCGACCTTTCTTCATTTAGCATTCTGCAGGTCGCACCACGCATGCGGCCAGCAGTCAGAGCAGTCCTCCCACAATGCACTGTGATCCGAGAGGTGGCTGTTCACTCTACATATAGTAAACAATGTCTATTTCACATGATGTACGGCCCAGTATGACATGTATGGCCTGCCTTGCCATTGTGTATCTGCTTATTATATAGAACTGCATCGAGAATCGTATAAATAGACAATACTCCACGAGTTTGGATGTGCCTGAATCGTCATCGAGGCGCTTTGTTTAACGGTGGCGGAGAGATGATGCTTAGTAGAAACCTAACGAGAGTTAGACTTGACAATGTTTATGCCACGACGGGAAGGTCGCGTATTACTACACAAGGCGTAGCCGAGTGTAGTGAGGAGCAGACCTGACCAGAGTGGCATAGACATTGACAAGTCTAACTCGAGTTCGGTTTCGTATTTATCCTACCTCGTCTATGCTTTTGTATTACTAAAAGATAAATATTGAGTCAATGACCAACAGAACTTTTTTTCATAGTAGCTGACATCCTGCTCTCTGATTGGTCAATATTGTTATTACTCTAGTGGCATAAAAAACACTTTATGTCACGGCCTGCCACATACAATTTCCCTATGTTAAGTCTATGGCGGTTTTTTATTAGGGGTAGGATAAATAGTAATATGTGATTGGTCGGTGGTTGACCGCTCTGTTTAAAGTTAATGTAGAGATGACGGGATACATGTATACTTATATGTGATTGGTTCAGGTTGGTGTTGGTCATCTTGGCGGCTACTCTGTGTAATAATAGAGAGGTGGCGGGGTACATTATAGAGGAAACCTATGAGAGTTTAGGGTCAGACCTCGTATCCCATCAAGTTTGAATCGCATAGTCATTCACAGGGCGAAGCCGCATGAATTACGTAGCTATTCAACTGAGATGGGATCAAGCTCTGACACTAAACTTGAATGGGTTTCTGAATTCATCTCACCCTTCAGATTGACTAATGGGCGAACATTTGTAACATAATCCCCCATCGGATATTTTTCCTAAATACTCAATGGACGTTGGATATGAGTTCCCCATGTTGAGTCTATGGGGAAAAAATACCAGGGGTGACATAAATACATTTATCTTAGCCTGGAATAAACGTCCATAGGCTTAGCAAAACAAACTCGTTTTCAACAGGCTTGCGAGAACGGTAACTCGTTCTCAACGGGTGATAAAGAGATGAATATTTCCAGGTTAAGATAAAATCCGAATCATGTTCGTGCTTGGTCTGACTCCCCATTCACCATCTCGTTTGGAGTGCTTCAGAATATTCACTCGGCTATCACCTCGTTCATATTACTGCGCACTACAAACTCGATGGCGAACGAGGACACAGACCAAACAGTCATCAGTTTCTTTCTTAAAGCCTGATGCCCGCCCATCTACCAATTCAGGGTTGAGCGATTAGTTCCCAAATCGTATAGGAGTCGGTCGACTTGTCTCAGGCAAATTACGTAACTCTTCGCTGGACCGGCGGCCATTGAGAAGATGGGGTGGTGGATATTAGTCCTAAAAAAATCGGTCTACTAATCGGTGGCTCACCCTTACCTAGCTGTCCTACATCTACCTATTACGGCCGACTCCGATGGCTTTGGTGAGACAAATTACCGTCCGTTTGTCGCCGACAAAGGTACATGAATGTTCCGGAATCGGTAGATGGGCATTGGGCTTTATATGTGATTGCATCTCGTGGTTCATTCTGGTGGCCGCTCTGTTTTGATTAATGTTTCTAATTCCAGTTTCTCGTCTCGTTTATGGATCGCTCGCTCGCCTCTCAATGATTCATGCACGCGCTGAATTCTATTACAATTAAAGTTGGCGTGAAATATTAGACCACCCTGAAGCCGTGTACGGCGCACGTAGCAATACTCCGCTGTAAATAAGACCGTCACAAATCTCCCCCACTCACCCCCCCCCCTCCAGTTGGGGAGGAGAATTCCCCCACCCATCCATTGGGGTGTGAGAAATCCCCCCCCCCCGCCCCCTTCCCCGCCACCTCCACGGGGGAAGTAGGGGAAGTGGGAGAGTGAAGGGTGGGGGTTTCAGGCCCGACATGAATGTAGCGTGACCTTGAGACTGCAGTCAATGACCTTCAAGAACTGACTTTAAGAGAGCAGTATATAATGCATGTGCACACACACACAAACACAGTGTAAATGATAACTTTCTTGATATTGCTCAGTAGCACAAAGATAGTGAAGGGATAGTGTTTTTTTGCAGTACACTGAAAGTCTATATGTGACCACTCTAAATCATTCCCCGTCCCTCACACCTTCCACGGGGGAGGGAGAAATCCCCCACACCCTGCACAGGGGTGGGGGAAATCTCCCCCATCACCACCACCTCCACGGGAGAAGTGGGAGGGGTGGGGCGGGTCGCGCCTGACATAAATTTAGCGTGACCTTGAGACTGCAGTCAATGACCTTCAATAACTGACACGAAGAGAGCAGTATAGAATGCATGTGCACACACACACACACACACACACACACACACACACACACACACACACACACACACACACACACACACACACACACACACACACACTTCGGGGAGCACTGCAGTAGGTTTTGCAAACATAGCCGAGTGGTGCAGTGACAACAGTTGTCATCTAAATCATGATGAATTAGACAAATGTTTCTCACGATCGAAATACTCCTAGGATAATCATGAAATTTGGTATATAGGTGAGCCATCACCCATCATCCCTGTACGCCAGTCTAGCCTTGTCCCTGGTTAATACCGTTTGGGTGATACTTTTACTTACCAAACTCAACGATTCTAATTACTAATGCACACCTCAAATCATGGCCTTGTCGTGGCCTTTTGGTACACTCTTGTCAGGAACTGGCGTCCACCAACCACAACAAGGCCTCAAATAGTAGGCCAATCGTGGACCTTGTCAGGAAGCCATTGTCGTAGCCTTGGTGGACGTCCCCCCTTGAGTGTTGTACCTACCAATGCTTGGCCGACAATGTATGATCGTACATCTACAGGACACTGACGCCTCCAAACGGTCGCTATTAACGATTGACGTAACTGAAAAACAGGGCCCTGGGGTGTCGTGATTGCAGTTTTTAATCATTGTATAAAAACATATCAATTCCATTTCAATCAGATTTTTTTTTAAATAGAAGTGATTAATGACAAAAAGGTTTCACATTATGTGGGTGATTTTCAAACCCAGCCATCAGAACATAAACAGGTGACAAAACATACAGACAGATTGATTTATCAAAGTGATTGTGAAGATCCATCTACATATATATGACTTGTAGAGTGCTCGCAAAGACAATAGCCATCACAGTGTTGTCAGTTTGAGAAAAAGATCCATTGTTGCATGACATACATGAGACAGGGAATGAATGGAGCGATCTGTCACAGATATATAAGTCTGTTATATACACAGTATGATTCTCTGATGGGTCTACAATGTTTTGTATTTCACCTAAAATGTGGAGAGAAAATCAATTTATTGCCCACCTATTACGGAGTCTCCATAAAAAAGAAAATAGAGAGCCTGGAACTCACTACCCGGAGATTCTGACATGTCAAAAAATCCGGGAGGAGATTCAGGAAAAAGAATCCCATCCCTAATCATGTCATACCACCAAGTAGTTCGAAATATGTTTTTTTAATGTCCATTCAATATCAATTATCTATAATCAGTCATATTAATCTCATTTTCCATCAGAAATCACTATCAGAAATTATTTTGCATGCGAAAAACATGGAAACATAGCGAACTTTATGACTGGCGTAAATCTACACTGAATTACCACCATGCTTGATAATCCTGTGGCCTTATCGAATGTGTAGTCACCCTATCTGTCGAGATATGGCCCCTTTCTGTTCTTAATCATGTAGGTGGGTAATAAATACAATAACGACCGTTTTTGTATACGATTGACCGTAATCTCTTCATAGTTGACGTAATATCCTCGCTGTCGCACGGATATTACTACGCGTCAACTACTCGAGGATTACAGCCACTCGTACACAAAACCAGTCATTATTTTTACCTACTACATATAATTTATAAAACGGTAGAATTATATCGGATCCGCTTGGAGTTTTTTTCGCACACAGGGACAGAGTGAACCAGAATTAGGCTTGGAGATTGAAATACGCGAGAGTGAGATTCTCGTGTTGTGGAAAAATCAAACCTGCCGTTCCTTTTTGTAACTCTACATCCAGCTGATCTTAATATCTTATGGTTTATGTTTAGCGATGCCGAAAAAAGAATTTAATAACGTAGTTTTCTTCTCCTTGAGATCAACCTTTAAGACCACAATCCTACGCTGTTGTCACTGCATAATTGTTTGTGTATGCCACATACTAGCCCAGTCCTTAGTACCCATGTCATGCCAAATAATCGTCGATTTAGAATTACGCTGGTAGTCAGCAAACTTATACACATCCAGTCTTAGATATATGCTGGTTACCTGGTCATTCGCTAGGGGGCACTGCGAAATTAGAATTAGCAGCAGGGGTAAATTGGCAACCAAACCCTGTCAAATGTAAAGCCCAATACACATATACTGATTCAGGGTTGAACGATTAGTTCTAAAATCGTATAGGAGTGGGGGAACTTGTCGCAGGTAAATTACGTAACCCCTCGGCCTGTGTCGGCCACGCAATCGAAGGCCATTTACCAACATTCCGTTGTAGGCGACTGAATTTATCAACATAACTGATAAACTGATAAACTTTTGGTGTACGATTTAGGAACATTAAACGGTAACTTGTCGGAAATATCATCAGGAGGGAGTTTCACTAATTGTTGACTGACCCTTGCAAAGCTGTCCTACATCTACTGACTGGGGCCGACTCTGTTAGGATGCCTCGCCTGAGACAAAGTACCATTCCTTTGTCGTCAACAAAGGTACATCAATGTTCCGAAATCGGTAGATGTGTATTGGGCTTTAAGCTGGAAACGGTTCTGGGAAGGCTCACGAAGTCTCTGGTTCATGTAAAAACGCGTGAACATTTATCACGTGACATACGCGAAGCGGCTGACATTGTGACCCCCGCCCCCTCACACTCTCCCCCCACCTCCTCACTCTCCTCACTCTCCTGACACTGGAGATTGATTGTCATTAAGTCTTAATCAGAGCTAACCGTCCCACAATGCACCACGTCGCACATCAGCGTCCCTCGCGGTCGTCAAGACGACAGACGCCGCGTCTGCGCAATGAACGCGGCGTTGCGCGCGCAGCGTCTCGCGGGACACGAGACTCTCGCGAGATCTCGCCAGGCACGTGACCACGGCGTAGAGACGCAGGCGAGCTTTTCTTCTGACGCCATCTTTCTTAAGCGAACGCCGGCAGGTTAATCTGCATAATTGAAAGCTTTGCCTCATAATGGAAATGACATTACACCAAGAGGTGCATCAGAGTGAGGCTTTGTCCTTGACCTTGGCGCAGTAATGGAGACGCCGCTATAGACGCTGAATTGACTGATGATTCAGGATTCTGGAAACACTCAACGTACCGCAAAAATATCGACATTGTCGAACGGAAAGAAGCGGGAAACAATAAAAAAAGGGCGGGAAAAACGCGGCAGATGGCGGGAAAACCCACGGCGCCACGACAAGGACAAGGACTGCTCGACTGAGAGGTCGATCTGAACGATAAGGATAGCATGTAGAGATCACTGCACGAGAAAAGATACCCGCTACAAAAGGCAGCTCCAGCAAGAGATGTGCATTTGTTGTTGTAAGGAGTAGAATGTCGAGGTCAGGTCAAGAGGGATGGACAGCGGATGAGTGCTACATTCTGTCACTGATATTAGACAGAAGTTGATGAGTATTTGGTCAGTGTCCCCATTCACCATCAAGTTTGGAGTGCACAGTAATATGAACCAGGCGATAGCCGAGAGAATATTCCCAACTCCAGACTTCTGTTCTTCATGAAGGGGTGGAGATCTTTGATTACTTTCAAGGCGCGGGTTAGGCACAGGTTAGGCGCGGGTGACAGGTAGGAGTATGGGTAGTGTGTAGGGGTGATGGTCAAAAAGGGCGGGAAAAACGCGGCAGATGGCGGGAAAATCCACGGCGCTAGGAGAAGGACAAGGACTGCTCGACTGAGAGGTCGATCTGAATGATAAGGATAGCATGTGGAGATCACTGCACGAGAAAAGATACCCGCTACAAAAGGCAGCTCCAGTAAAAGATGTGCATTTGTTGTTGTTAGGAGTAGAATGTCGAGGTCAGGTCAAGAGGGATGGACAGCGGATGAGTGCTACATTCTGTCACTGATATTAGACAGAGGTTGATGAGTATTTGGTCAGTGTCCCCATTCACCATCAAGTTTGGAGTGCGCAGTAATATGAACCAGGCGATAGCCGAGAGAATATTCCCAACTCCAGACTTCTGTTCTTCATGAAGGGTGGAGATCTTTGATTACTTTCAAGGCGCGGGTTAGGCACAGGTTAGGCGTGGGTGACAGGTAGGAGTATGGGTAGTGTGTAGGGGTGATGGTCAAAAAGGGCGGGAAAAACGCGGCAGATGGCGGGAAAATCCACGGCGCTAGGAGAAGGACAAGGACTGCTCGACTGAGAGGTCGATCTGAACGATAAGGATAGCATGTGGAGATCACTGCACGAGAAAAGATACCCGCTACAAAAGGCAACTCCAGTAAGAGATGTGTATTTGTTAGAGCGTGCTTGCACGGGGCTATATACACAATATTGACTGGTTTCAGATACAAGCGGCTGTATGCTCCGAGGGTTGAAGCTGGTAATATCTGAGCGTATGCGAGGATATTGCGCAGAGTTAACTCCGAGGAGCATATAACCGCTTTCATTTGAAACCAGTCTATACTTTATTTAATATCCAACTTTTCTGGGTAAGTGGCATACCGATATCAGTTCATTTTAGTTATGCACTTTTTTTCTGTACGCACTATTTTTCCGTATGCGCCACCTGGAGCATACGACATATCCGTATGCGCTGGGTATGTCCATACAAACTCCCTATGTGTTTTCTATGGACACTTTGTATTAGGTGGATAATAAATACATCGCCTAGAGGTTAGAGGGGTCACATATAGACTTCCAGCGTAATGCATAAACACTATTATTATCCGCCTAATAAAAAGTGTACATAGAAAACACATAGGGAGTGTGTATGGACATACCCGGAGCATATGGATATGTTGTATTCTCTGGTTTGCAAAAGCCATCGCATACGGACAATAGTGCATATGAAAAAAATAGTGCATACTTAAATGCACTAATGTCGGTATGCCACTTGTCAAGAAAAAGGTGGATAATTAACACACTATAGACTGGTTTCAGATAAAAGCGGTCGTTTACTCCTCGGAGTTACCTCTGCGCAATATCCTCCCATACACTCAGATATTACTGCGCATCAACTCCTCGGAGCATTCGGCTGCTTGTACCTGAAACCAGACAATATTGTGTATTTCCTTCCCTATCTGCGTGCTATTCACTGTGATATAGAGAAGTGAGCAGGGTGCCAGTGTATCATGGTCTTAGAGGCATGCCCAGCTGACCATGACCAATCACACAATACCAAAATACCTCAAGACCCACTGGTGTTTGACATGTTTGGATCCGAGATAGCACTGCACGAAAACCACCATTTTATTCAAATATACGCTATCGCAGAAGTGCATGCACTGGCTGAATATTGACTTGTTTTCATATATATATACGCCCAGGGTTTATATATATACGGACGCGTCTTGGCTGTATTTCACACCCTCCGTATATGAGAGAAAATATCCTCTCCCCTCCCCCGCTGCCTCCCGCCCGTTTGTGTTGGTAGAAGTAAAGGTGTCCTCAATAGGAAGCTCTCACCCCCCCCCCCCCCCCCCGCCACCTCCCGCCCGCTCTCAGTGAAGCCCTCTTCACTGGACGCTTATATCCACCTACAAATGAGGCGTATATACACGGGGAATAGGACGATCTTATATACGCAAAAGTCATACTTATATACGCCGGGCGCATTCATATGTAAATGGTGGTTTTCGTGCAGTGTAGGTAGTTGCAGAAATGGCAAGTTTACTGGATGCAATTGGTTTACAGAAAATGACGAGATGAATACAACTCAAACCGGTTAATTGTTATTCATGTATAATTGCACGCTCATTCATCAATGATAAACATACTATTTGCTCCTAGTTATTGTTAGGAGTTGAAAATCAAGGTTAGTCAAGAAGGAAGGAGAGTAGCCGAGCCCTTGGTGACAACATTCTGTCTTCATATTGTCACTGGTATTTCTTTTATTATCTCTATCTTTACAATTGATAAATGGATATATGATAAGCATTGGTGGTAAAACTACCCTACTCCTTGCCTATAAATGGATAAAGGGATCCGATTGGAACCAGCTGCTTTTGTTTCAGCTCACGGATATACCCGCTTCATTGTTGATTCACAATACGCCTATTTCTTGAGACCAACTGAAACAATAAAGAAATGCCCAAAAAAATCCCACAAAATACCCCACGAACGTGCACTCTCCCAGCCCCCTTTTAATGACGCAGTCATTAACCCAGACTCACCTTGTTTCCTAGACTTGCTCAAGTCTTTGATTATGAACATTCATTAAATGATTGAACACAATCAGAATAAAGTTCATTATAGAATGTATCCTCCTCTGACTGGCCCCTGTATCCCAGCGAGGAGGGTAGCCATAGGATACAGGGACTGGGGCCAGTATCCCAGCAAGAAGGGTAGCCATAGGATGCAGGGACTGTACCCTGTATCCCAGCGAGGAGGGTAGCCATAGGATGCAGGGACTGGAGCCAGTCTACCGGCGAGGAGGGTAGCCATAGGATGCAGGGACTGGAGCCAGTATCCCAGCGAGGAGGGTAGCCATAGGATACAGGGACTGGGGCCAGTATCCCAGCGAGGAGGGTAGCCATAGGATGCAGGGACTGGAGCCAGTATCCCAGTGAGGAGGGTAGCCATAGGATACAGGGACTGGGGCCAGTATCCCAGCAAGGAGGGTAGCCATAGGATGCAGGGACTGGAGCCAGTCTACCAGCGAGGAGGGCAGCCATGGGATGCAGGGACTGGAGCCAGTCTACCAGCGAGGAGGGTAGCCATAGGATGCAGGGACTGGAGCCAGTCTACCAGCGGGGAGGGTAGCCATAGGATGCAGGGACTGGAACCAGTATCCCAGTGAGGAGGGTAGCCATAGGATACAGGGACTGGAGCCTGTGTCCCAGTGAGGAGGGTAGCCATAGGATGCAGGGACTGGTGCCAGACTACCTGTTTCCCTGCCGCCAGGAATTCAATGTAATGCAATAAAAACCCGCGTAAGCGTGCACCCTCCTTTCCGGGCCAAAATGTCCACTTACGCGGGTTGTGCGGTTACACGGGGTTAAAATAAACATCTCATAGAAGAATCCGTTTCGAGCAAAGGTGTCCGTTACCGCGGGGTGTCCATTATGCGGGGTTCTACTGAACATACACAATAATTGATGGTTTTGTGGACAGGCTACCGTAAACCACGAGGGGTGGACGTATAGTAATACACAAATGTTAGCGAGTGTATAACAAAGTCAACATTGAATGATGGGTTGAAGGGACCCATGTCCATAGAACCATCGTTTGTTGTGATATTTATTATCCATCTTCTGGAATAGATTAAACCCAGGAATTGCCACATATTATAGGTCCTTCGGGGACTATTTTTTTGCTATCCAGCAGAAAGGGACTATTTTTCTGTAATCAATTGGCTCCGAGACCCGTCATCAAAGGGTTACAAATACTTAGGATTTCAGACAACTTAGAAACAGATAGTGGTTTACTGTGACTCCCTATATTTTCAATGGGGACTTTGTAATTATATAGAACGTCCTGACCATGTTGTACAAGTCACAGAACGAGATGATAATTTACGGTTCGTACGGACCGAGGCATTTATGCCGAGTTCCGTACAAATCGGAAATTATCATCGAGTTCTGTGACTTGTACAAGCATGGTTGGACGTTATATATTTACTATATACTCAAATTTAAAAAAAAATCATTAATTTAATTTTTAACAACCGATATGTTAATAAACGTGTATGGCAAGGTGGTCAGTATTTTAGTGTACGGACCAGCGGTCCGTACAGTATTTTTACGTCATATGCCGAAACGGTGCGTATTTACAGTATATACGGCATACGGCATTTACAGTATATACGGTATATAGTAATCCATGCTAATGTGAGATAAGCTCCCAACTGAAATGCAAAAAAAATCGAAAATACTGACCTCTTTAGAAAAATGGTAAAAGAATATGTACAGAAAAATATCTGATTGTGTAGTAGTTCTTTTAATTATTTTTATTATTATTATTATTATTATTATTATTGTCTTGTGTCTCGTTCAGTCTGTGTACCTAGTGTCTTTGCTGTATTAGTTTTAAGGACACATGAGTGGAAGATCGTCCCGAAAGGGATGAATTTATGTTGCCAAAAAATACGTCTTTATAGCAAAAAAAACCACCAAAAAAACCTTCATTCTATTATTATACGTGCTTGAGGTCTACCGGGTGTATTTTAACCATTTCTCTCTTTCACATTCAAAGAGGAGGCAAGCTGCCAGGCCTCACTTTTAAAGTCATATTGTTAAATTTACAGAAATAACTCTTCTGATTCATTCTAATGCTGTTTTTTATTGATAACTATAAGTCATATTGTTTAATCTATAGAAATACCTCTTGTTATTCATTGTAATGTGGTTGTATTTTTATATTGATAATTATCAGCCAAAACGGGTTCCTTATGATTCATTCCAATGCAAAATGAGTAAATTAAACATTTTGTCCAATTCTTCCAAACCCAATAGATAAGATAGGCCTGTATAAATCTATTGCATTATTTTTTATAGGATTCGCATGATGTGAACGGGCTTTTAGAAGTTGTCCAATACAGTCATTTCTATACTCGAGACAGCCCTTATCGTCATAGAAATGACAGAGTAGTTCATGTTAGAATGATTCATTCTCATCATAATACCTGGTGCCCAGTCACCGGCTGTGTGAGAGTAGAACAATGTACCTGCATATATACATCCTGCTCTGAGCAAGCTCAGGTGAGGCGCATGCAGTGTCAAGGTCACAGTGTCAAGGTCATAATGTCAAGGTCACAGTGTCAAGGTCACAGTCTCAAGATCACAGTCTCAACGTCACATTTTAATTTTTTTTTTAATTTTGATTTTTTAATTCTAAATTTAATTAAGTTTATTGACACAAGGTTCACATTTAACAAGACACATAATTTTCAACCAAATTGTCATGGAAGCAAAGAACACTATAAGATGAGAATAACCATACAACAACTTCAGGATTCTTGTTTAAATATAAAGTCACTCGAGACACAGAGGCTCATTAGTTATAAAGTCGCAATATAACAACTATCTGGGATCCCACATGACCTCCAGACTTCTAAATGGTCCATGGGTATTATCATGAAAGACCCCCATATGGAAGCTTTGCTACAAAATAGTGATCTCACATGAAAGGTGTATAATTCACAAATGATCATATGTATACGTTGGGGTACGACCTAGACTTGTTCAAGTCTTTGATCATGAACTTTCATTAAATCATTAAACACAGTAAGAATAAAGTTCATTATAGTATACATGTATCCTTCTCTGAATGGCCCATGAATCCCAACGAGGAGGGTAGCTATAGGGGCCCAAACCTATGGGGGTTTGAGGCTAGAATTCAGTTTTTGGTCTTCTTTGTTACTATTGAAGTGTAGTTTACTACAATCGTCTCTGAATAACTCTGTCTCGAAGCTACGATGACAGTTCATCAAAAATATGGATCTAAAAGATTGGAGAATGACACATATTATCTCAAACCTATATAGTCAAAGTACTGAGCGCCTATATCCGGAAATGGTGTTTTGTGAACGGGTATCTGTGGTTTCAGCGGGTTCACTTCGGCTCCCTATAGGATGCAGGGACTGGAGCCAGTCTAGGTACGACCCTCAATTTGCAGGAAATGTCTGCCATCAGAAATGGAAAAAAGTGACACAATGTCAATGTCACAGTCATACTGATAAGCTATCTCCTCTCCTATCTCTCAGGCCCCACCTCACATGGTGGAGAATTCACCCCCATACATCGTCACGTGGTACGAACCGCGATAACGAGGCTGGCGATGCGCGCGCATTCTCCCGCGTGTCACGTGACGGGAGATGGATGACCACGTGACACGGCTCCCGCATGCGCACTGCCGACACATGTCTGCACATGCGTATTGAGAGTATTGTGGTCCTCAATGTATGTTTTATCTCACATCAAATCTGATACCTTTTATTGTGCGTCAACGGGTGAAAATCAATGTGAAGATTTGTGGTGTCATGAATATATGACATGTGTGCAGGTTTGAGTTATACTTAACTTCTGTATAGAATACATATTGAGGATTGGAGCATGTTATAGGGGGCAGAAAACAGTAGTATGAAATTACATAAAGTTACAACATAGGAAAGGGAGGCAATGGGATGAGGAGGCTTACCACCAAAATGTTGAAATATATATAGGAGACATTATAAGTGTAATAACACACATGTAGCCAAATGTAGCCAAATGCAGATACTAGGTTTTTCATTGTTGGATTATTCACCTGTAAAATGCATCCAAATTGAAGATTAATAAAGAAGAGCAAAGTTCGAAATATATATATATATATATATATATTACATATGGAGTTTGCTAGAACGCGATGTAACGTGCCCAGGTTTATGTGCGTTTAATCTTAAACCTGTCTGTGAAATGTGTGATGAGTTAAACCTATTTTACCAAGACTAAACAGTGACTGTATGGACTGAAGACTAGGATGTAGCGTAGATGCTCCAGTCATTCCAGAGTCGTTATTTACCGAAAATATCTAAAAAAAAAAAGAAAAAAAAGATGAAAAACGCCATTTCAATTATTTACAGAGTTGTCGATTCGAATAGCAGGGTGTATCTTCTAGTTTTCGTTGGCCTTTTTACCTACCTCATATAAAACGTGTAAATTTCGATAAGATCTGCTTGGAGTTGGTTCCGCACATAGAGACATAGTGAACCAGATCTAGGCCTGGAGATTGAAGGGCCACGAGAGTGAGATTCTCGTGCAGTTCTAAACTGTAAGCTTCTTCTCTTTTTTTGTATTTCTATACACAGACATACGTTTTCTCTTATGATTCATTTCGAGCCATGCCGAAATCAAAGTTTAGTTTTGTTGTTTTTCTATCTCACCCTTTCGCTGGTGTCCATCCATAGAGTTCTGATCGCCGATGATCAGCTCAAACACCTGTGTCATGTGAAATGATAACCACGAGTTTACGATGGTCTCCCGTTTACCCGCTAGGGGATGTAACATAAAGATGAATTTATAATACAGAGAAACTTAACATCAACAAATCGATAATAACTTCTAGCTTTGTTGTCATTTTACTCAAATCACGATGAAGTCGCTAGTTTTCATTTTATATTCATTCTCGCCCTCTTCTCGCCCTCTTCTCGCCCTCTTCTCGCCCTCTTCTCGCCCTCTTCTCGTCCTCTTCTCGTCCTCTTCTCACCCTCTTCTCGCCCTCTTCTCGCCCTCTTCTCGCCTCTTCTCGTCCTCTTCTCGTCCTGTTCTCGCCCTCTTCTCGCCCTCTTCTCGCCCTCTTCTCGCCTTCTTCTCGCCCTCTTCTCGCCCTCTTCTCGCCCTCTTCTCGCCCTCTTCTCGCCCTCTTATCGCCCTCTTCTCGCCCTCTTCTCGTCCTGTTCTCGTTCTCTTCTCGCCCTCTTCTCGCCCTATTCTCACCCTCTTCTCGCCCTATTCTCATCCTCTTCTCGCCCTGTTCTCGCCCTGTTCTCGCCCTGTTCTCGCCCTGTTCTCGTCCTCTTCTCGCCCTGTTCTCGCCCTCTTCTCGTCCTCTTCTCGCCCTATTCTCGCCCTATTCTCGCCCTCTTCTCGCCCTCTTCTCCCCCTCTTCTCGTTCTCTCTCCGCTCACCAGATGGCGTGATCTGCAGACGCCCTGTCAGGTGTGCTGGTGCCCGGTTGGTGGTCTGGGCAGGCCTCCAGCGCAGGTGTCGCTTGTACCGACTTGTAGAGTTCACGAGTCACGGGCAATGAATCAACAAAAACTGAACAGTCTTCTCTTTTGTAAATACAGGTGGATTGCCTCTCAAATGTCTTCCATGGTCACTGAAGTGCGAGGGCACTAACTACAGAAAGCAAACTGAATGAGGAGTTACCCGTAGAATATGTCTGTGTCACTGCACGAAAACCACCGTTTTATTCATATATATATATATACGCCATCGCGGAAGTGCATGTATTGGCTGAATATCGAACGCGTCTTGGCTGTATTTCCCACCTGGCGTATATGAGAGGAAATATCCTCTCCCCCCACCGCCTCCCGCCCTTTTGTGTTGGTAGAAGTACAGGTGTCCTCAGTAGGAAGCCCTCCCCCCCGCCCCCCTCTCCAACCTCCCCCCCGCCCCCTCTCAGTGAAGCATTCTTCAATGCATGCTTATATACGCCTACAGATGAGGTGTATACATACGGGGAATTGGACGACCTTGTATACGCAAAATACCTGCTTATATACGCCGGGCACATCCATATGTAAAATAATGATGTTCGTGCAGTGTGTGTGTTGAAATTTAGCAGTGATCAAGTCTGTGTGATCAAATTTACATATACCTATGGCCGTATGACCTACACATACTGCCCGCTCCTACGCAGGACGTATGTATGGCCATACGTCACACTGTGCCGTACGCGGTATGACATCACGTGACTTGCTAGGGTTTCGCCATTTCTAGTTATACAATAATACAAAAGTACGTCAAAATACTTGGTACAATTATTAATCAGATGCATCCCTCTACCTTTGGCATCGGGATGTATCTGATCATTAATTTTACCGCGTATTTTTGACATTCTAAGACAGTAAGTCAGTTTCAGTACAGTGTTATAACTGAATTTGACCCCAAACTTGAATGGCTTTCTGAATTTATCTCACCCCTCACATTGACTAATGGGCTAACATTTGTGACATAATCCCCCCAAAGGATATTTTTTCTAAATATCTCGTGAGCGTTGGATACGAGTTCCCAATGTTAAGTCTATGGAGAAAAAAATATCAGGGGTGATACAAATACACAAAACCAGTCATTATTGTGTATATATATTATAACTGTGTGCACACTGGACCCCTGTGCTTTACATTAAGGCGGTCTGTGACATCTTAGACGGCAGGTTGTATACTGTATACTATTATAACTGTATGTACACTGGACCCCTGCACTTTATGGGTTGGTGAGGGCGGCTGGTGCAGCGCGCATGCGTCACGTGCTTCGCGGAGACGCCGGAAGGCTCGCTGGTTGCCGGTATGCGCGCCGGAAGTGGTGGCTTTCACTGGGCGTCCGTTATGCGCGGGGCGGGAGTGAAACGTGCACTCTCTGCGCATTGTGCATTATAATAACAGGGGGAGGCGGTAGGGGGCGCCTCGAGCGAGACCGGCGGGCAGAGAACAGTGATAGAAGCCAGTACACCTTACATGTCACACTACAGGTACAGACACCACACACCACACACCACACACCACACCACAGATATACACAACATACACCATACACACCACACTACTGATATACATAACATACACCTCTCACACCACACTGCAGATATACATAACTTACACCTCACACCACACCTCATACACCACACCTCACAAAACCCAAACACCACACCTACACACCAAACATATCTTACACCATAAAAGTCTTTTCCCTGAATATTCATTAGGTTATTAAACCACTGTTCACAACTTGTAGGGGGGGCGAGGAGAGGAGGAGGAGAGGGGGGAGAGAAGGAGAGGGTGGGGAGAGGAGGGGAGGAGGAGAGAGTGGGGAGAGGAGGGGAGGTGTAGAAGAGGAGAGGAGAGGAGGAGGAGAGGGGGGAGAGAAGGAGAGGGTGGGGAGAGGAGGGGAGGAGGAGAGAGTGGGGAGAGGAGGGGAGGTGTAGAAGAGGAGAGGAGAGGAGAGGAGGAGGAGGAGGAGGAGGAGGAGGAGGAGGAGGAGGAGGAGGAGGAGAGGTGTAGAGGGTGGGGAGAGGTGTGGAGTACTATAGAAAGAGAATATGAACATTTAGGGTCACAGCTTCTATCCCATCAAGTTTGAATCACATAGTAATTCACAAGGCGAAGCCCATGCATTATGCAGCAATTATTATTACATTCAGTAATGGGCTAACATTCATGACATAATCCCCCTTTGGATATTTTCCCTAAATATCTCATGGGCGTTGGATACGAGTTCCCATTGTTAAGTCTCTAGAGAAAAATCAACAGGGGTGAGATAAAAGTGGGGGAGAGAAGAGGCTGGGGAGAGGTGCAGAGTACAGATAGGGAGGGGAGGGGTGTAGAGGGGTGGAGGAGTAAAGGGTGTAGAGAGGACTAGGTGGGGAGAGGTGTAGGAGGTGTGTAGGTGGCGAGAGGTGTGGAGGTGTAAAGAGGTGTGTAGGAGTGGAGAGGTGGGGAGAAGTGTAGAGGGTGAGGAGAGGGGGGGGGGAGGAGAGGGTGGGAGGAGAGGGTTGGGGAGGAAGGGCGGGGGAGAGGAGGTGTAGAGGAGGAGAAGGTGGAGAGAGCAGGGGAGAGTGGAGATGTGTGGAGTACAGGTGGGGAGAGGAGGGGATAGGGAGAGAGGAGGGGGTGGAGAGAGGTGTAGGAGGTGTGTAGGTGGGGAATATAGGTGAGGAGAGGTGTGTAGGTGGGGAGAGGTGTGTAGGAGTGGAGAGGTGTAGGAGGTGGGGAGGTGGGGAGAGGTGTGGAGGTGTAAAGAGGTGCGGAGGTGTGGAGAGGTGGGGAGAGGTGTAGGAGGGGTGTAGTTGTTGAGTGTAGGTGGGGGAGGTTTGGAGTACAGGTGGGGAAAGGAGGGGATGGGGAGAGAGGAGGGGGTGGGGAGAAGTGTAGATAGTGTAGAGATGATTGTGCACGTCGTCTCGCTGTCAGCACTTCTCTGTCTCCACCAAATGGCTGCGGGCGGCGGGCGGCGCCTGGGGCCCTTCCCGCCCGTCATTCACCCCGCCCCCCCGTCCCCCGTCCTCCCGCTCCCCTCCATCCCCCCGTCCTCCCCTCCCTCCCCCTCCTAACCGCACACACCCCGTTTATACCCGTCCTCCCGTACACCCCGTACACACCCCTTCCTTCCCCTCCCCCACCGTCCTCCCCTCCCTCCCCCTCTAACCGTCCCCCCCACCGTCCTTCCCGCACATCCCCCGCACACCCCCCGCACACCCCGGTCTTCTTACGCCCCCTCCTCCCCGTACCACGTACACTCTCCGTCCTTTCCCGCCCCCCCGCACACCCCGGCCTTCTTACGCCCCCTCCTCCCCGTACCCCGTACACTCCCCGTCCCCTCCCGCCCCCCCCCGCACACCCCGGTCTTCTTACGCCCCCTCCTCCCCGTACCCCGTACACTCCCCATCCCCTCCCCCCCCCCCCCCCGCACACCCCGGCCTTCTCACGCCCCCTCCGGGCTGCACTAATTGAACGTGTCTCGCGGGGTAATCAGGGCGCAGGTAAATACCCGGTGTGAGCGCCCTGCCCGCGGCGTACGGGATCTCAGGTAGCGCTCAGTGCGCTGTACTTATTACCCCCTATTACTACCACAATGACACCGTAACGGCTACCTGTAGGCCCCCGTTAGGCCGCCGTTAGGCCAGCCTCAGGCCTGCCTCAGGACGCTCTCTGATCTCTGCGCACCCAGCCGTGCGCATCGGGGTCACGTGATCAGGTTCCTCAAAGGAAGGATCACTGAGAGGTGTGAAATCTACAAGTAGTGTTTACATATTGAGAGGTGTGAAATATACATGTACTGTGCACTGAGATGTGTGAAATATACATGTAGTGTATGCTGAGAGGTGTGAAATATACATGTATAGTGCACTGAGAGGTGTGAAATCTATATGCAGTGTATGCTGAGAGGTGTGAAAAAAACATGTAGTGTATACATGCTGAGAGGTGTGAAATATACATGTACTGTGCACTGAGGTGTGTGAAACCTACATGTATTGTACGTTGAGAGGTGTGAAATCTATATGTAGTGTATGATGAGAGGTGTGAAATATACATATATAGTGCACTGAGAGGTGTGAAATCTATATTTACTGTATGCTGAGAGGTGTGAAATCTACATGTATTGTGCACTGAGAGGTGTGAAATCTACATGTATTGTACATCGAGAGATGTGAAATCTACATATATTGTATGATGAGGTGTGAAATCAACATGTCCTTTTTTGCTGAGAGCTCTGAAATCTACATGCAATGTATATTCAACCCATTGGAAGAACTGGCTTTGCCAGAAATGGCTCTGAAATTTAGAAAAAAATACTGAGAGGTGTGAAATTTACATGCACGGTATGCCGAAAGGTACGAATCTACATTATAGGCTTAGATGTGTGAAATCTACATATACTGTGCACTGAGATATGTGAAATATACATGCACTGTATGTTCAGAGGTGTGAAATGTACATGCACTGTACACTGAGAAGTGTGAAATCTACATGCATTGTACACTGAGAGGTGTGAAATCTACATGCACTGTAGGCTTAGAGGGGGGATGATTTGATGAAATGATTATAATAACAATGATATAATGCATAATGAAAAAATAAGTATGGTGAATTGTAATCTCCAAACACAGTTTATGACTGCTGTCACCAGCAGCATGGAGTTGTCCCATTACACTAAGTCCATATAAGGAATAGAGTAGACCCAGTAGCCAATGACTGCATTCGCAGCAAACCCCGACCTTGACCCTGACCTCCTTACATGATATTTTCTAACGCCTTGGGACGTAGACATCAGTCGAGAGTTGACCTCGAATCTTAGGGGCCACAACCATCCTCCCAGTGAGTGACTCGTAATCTCCAAACACAGTTTACGAATACTGTCAGGAGTGAGGAGCCAGTAATCTCCAAACAAAGTTCACGACTCCTGTCACAAGTGAAGTGACCTGCGAACTGCAATCATTAAAACCCACAATCCAATTGTTTAATCATGTGATTTGGTATGTAATCTTAAATATTTTAATACTTTTGAATAGAAACACTAATAATGGTATTATACATACATTCTGTGAAAATCTCAGTAATATTCTTCCATTGTTTTTTTTTTAAACGGTTTTGTAGATTTTTGAGAAATGATGCCTCAATCCTGGACTGGATGATGCCTCAAGGTATCATTCGCCTTGGGCTGGATGATGCCTCAAGGCATCATTTGCCCTTAAAGGGTTAACCTATAATGCATCAAGTGTAACTAATTATGTCCATCTAGGTAGAGTAGGCCCCCACATAAGTGGACACCCTTCGTTTTGGGCTAAAGTGTCCACTTACGTGGGGTGTCTGCCTACATGCAGTTTTCAATCTGTTGAAGGTTATGCTAGGTTTACACCATCACCCCGGCAACCCCAAAATGCTGTCGCCCTAACTCGACTTGTACTTCCTAAGTTATCGTTTATTGACTTGGTTGTGAATCTTAA
This sequence comes from Alentia gelatinosa, assembly GCA_950022655.1. NCBI lineage: Eukaryota > Metazoa > Annelida > Polychaeta > Phyllodocida > Polynoidae > Alentia > Alentia gelatinosa. The sequence continues at coordinate 121,644,677 of OX465581.1, read as the reverse complement.
GCCCAATGCCCATCTACCGATTTCGGAACATTCATGTACCTTTGTCAGCGACAAACGGACGGTAATTTGTCTCACCCAAGGCAACGGAGTCGGCCGTAGTCGGTAGATGTAGGACAGCTAGGCAAAGGTGAGCCACCAATTAGTAGACCGATTTGCTTAGGACTAATATCCAGCACCCCATCTCCTCAATGTCCACCGGTCGAGCGAAGGGTTACGTAATTTGCCTACGACCAGTTGACAGACTCCTATACGATTTGGTAACTAATCGCTCAACCCTGAATCGGTAGATGGGCATCAGGCTTTAACTGGATTTGACTGCCGGGAGGTTGCCAGGACTGCTGGGACAGAATTTCTGACTGTCAAAAAATCTGCCACAGCAGTCCCGGCAATCTCCGATGGCCTTCGACCGTGGTGACTGCCGCAGGTGGTCGCGATTGGACTCATGCTCATGTGAATTATATATGTTTTGAATAATAATCTGGTAGATTATTTCACAGAATCAACAAACTCCAGTGACATATATTTGTAGTTGTCAAATTTTTATTTTAAAACATAGAATTGGTTTTACAGAGTAATATTATCAAGAGACGTCACGAGTTTGAGTCTGAGTTTATTTATGCCACGCATTTTGTTGGCTCCATAATTTCACGAGTCAAAGACGAGTGACATTACGGAGCCAACAAAATGAGTGGCATAAATAAACTCAATCTCAAATGAGTGGCGTCTAGATTTTATCCTAACCCGTTTCCATATTTTTTCAGTATCAGAAAGTAGTGGCATAAACAACACTTTATGTCATTACCCGTGACATAAACAAATCCCATGTTAAGCCAATGACGTTTTTTATTAGGGGTAGGATAATGATAGCGACACAACGTTTCGGCACGTGACGGCCCTCTTCAGGTGTACTCAACTTTACTCTTACTTTACTAAGGTAGTCCTTTTGAGCACTTTTTTTGGCTAGTTACCATGGTTACATAGGAACTTTGGTTTTCAGGGTTTTCTGGGTCTTCCTTCCGTATTTGCGTATAATTTTAAACGCATACAAATATTCTTAGTAATTGTTTTATATATAGTTTGGTAACCATTTATAGTATATACAGGGTAGATAACAATTAAGTATGAATTTTAATAACATTTAACTGTAATTTAATTCGTATGATTATATATAAATAAAGTGGAGTAAGTCAGTAATAAATTGGCGTTGTATATTATTCAATACAGTCGTGCTCTTGTAAAGGTGTGATGCTTTACAGCATACCTTGTTTTCTCATCTCCCGATGCATAGACCACCCTCCTGGTTGGTTTATCTTTTTTACAATATGGTATAAGTCCACTAACACTGCGGCAGAAGGTATCATTATTGTTCCCTTTTGAATAATGTTTTACCTGTCCACAGGAAATGACAGGCAAATTCTTTTCTGAAGGTGGTATGATTTACCACACTGGAAAAAGACACTGATGTTTTATCCTCACCAATGATACTCCTTTCAAGCTATGCATATTTATCACTGTGCTTTAAAAAGAATATCATCTTATTTGAAAGTAAGGGAAATTTCATGAAGTTGAAATAAGATGTCTTATACTATACTGGCCATTTCACTTGAAAGCTTATCTATGGGTAGGCATTTAAACAGAGTGATAAAACACAAAAAGCTACCACCACTGGAATGCTATCTTCATTCATACATTTTCTAGCTCTAGGGACCTTTCACTTGTCAAAAATCACTATGAGTATTATTCCCCTGAGATAGTACCGAACAACTGGCTCATGGACTTTAAAGAGTTTTTTTAATTGCGTGCTGAAAGCTTTCTTATTTAAGGCCAATGCCCATCTACCGATTTCGGAACATTCATGTACGTTTGTCGGCGACAAACGGAGGGTAATTTGTCCCAGGCGAGTTATCCTAACAGAATCGGTAGATGTAGGACAGCTAAGCAAGGCTACCCAGCGATTAGTGAACCACCTACTTCAGACATCTTTTTGTCGCCGACAAGTTGTGGTTTTTGCCCTACCCCAGTGATTAGTGGACCATACACCGATTTTATCAATGTGCGTATATATGTCGGTAGATGTAGACTGATTTCCTTAGGACTAATACCCACCAGCCCCTCTCCTCGAGGGCTGCGGGTCTAGCGAGGGTTACATAATTTGCCTGCGACAAGGTGGACGATTCCTATACGATTTGGGAACTAATCGTTCAACCCTAAATCGGTAGATGGGTATCCGGCTTTAGGGGGCATCAAACACTCTTAAGCCCAAAGCCCATCTACCGATTTCGGAGCATTCAGGTACCTTTGTCGGTGACAAACGGACTGTAATTTGTCTCAGCCAAGGCATCCTAACAGAGTCGGCCGTAGTCAGTAGATGTAGGACAGCTAGGCAAGGGTGAGCCACCGATTAGTGAACCACCTCCTTCAGATGTCCTTTTATCGCAGACAAGTTGTGGTTTCCATTTTCCAAAATCGGTAAGTGTAGACTAATTTGCCTAGGACTATTACCCATAACCCCCTCTCCTCGATGTCCGCCGGTTGAGCGAAAGGTTACGTAATTTGCCTGCGACAAGTTCACCGACTCCTATAAGATTTGCAAACTAATCGTTTAACCCTTAATCGGTAGATGGGCATCGGGCTTTACTGTTCTTTGTCCCTTCACAAGGTTAATCAGTGAAATAATTAACCATAATAGCTGTATACTTCGAACTTTTAAGCGATGAGACTGAAAGTAAATTTGGTTTCTGTGTTGTACATAACTTTAATCCAAATTACATTGGTATTTTTCGTGCTTTTAGGGTCACTTGCCATTAAGCTTTTTCTAACTTTTGTAGACAAGTTTCAATCTATAACCTGTTCAATGGCCATGTAAGTCCATAATCTGGACATAGGGCATTACAAGGATTTCTTCGACTGGAGCCAGCGGAGGATAGGCATTTTATTGCCAAGCTGTTTCACTCCAGTATAAATAAAAACCTTAAAATTTTTTTTTAAAATCCTACATGAGTGGATAGTTTGGTGAAAGGACAAGTGGAAACACGCTGCTAATCCTTCTTCAACTTTTCTGTTTAACATTTACTGAAATATTCTGTATATTTATCCTACCCCTAATATAAAATCCCATAGGCTTAACATTGAGTTTCCGCTGCCTGGCATACGGAGTTTTATATGCCACTAGTGGCATACAGAATTTTTATGACGTAACATTCCAAAATCAAGTTGACGGGGTAGGATAAAATCAAAACCTGATTCGTTTTAATCATGGCCACCGCATTCCACTCCTGGAGTTTTGGCTCCGGACTTCACTTGGCTTCGCCTCGTGAAATCACTATGCCAAACTCCAGTCATGGCATACAGTGGCCAAGATTAAAACTCATCCAGTTTTACGATAATATCCGTCTATGGCGGACTTCTATTAGCTACTTGTTTGTGCCTGTCATCTGGCTCCACTCTGTTAATCACATGAACCTTTTTATGGCATTTTCGAAAACTGATGGTACGAGAGTTTTTCTTACTCGTCCTTACATTTTCCTCAAAGTATCCTATCAATCAGGTTAAAATTGAAGTGTCAGCCCTACTTTCAGTTTAGAGCAGAGTGTAGACCATCATTCTGTGTCTACACCTCACAAAGGATCCTCCAGGGCAGCTTCTGGTGAGTATTATTCAATTATCTCACCTGGGTATTTTCCTCCAGAGGCTTAACATTAGGAACTCGTACTCCATGGTCGTGAGGTTCATGTACCCAATACTCAATGGCTAATTTGGTGATTCATTACATCAATAAATAATGTTATACGGGGTGAGATAAAATCAGAAACCCACTCGATGAAAATAACTTGGTCCGCATTTCACCTCGTTTGAGAGCAGAGTAATTAACTCAGCTTCGCTTCGTGAATTACTCTGCAGTCAAACTCGGTGGAGTATGGACCAAGTTATTTTCATCTCGTGGGTTTCCTCTAAAGCTTATCTAGTGATACTGATATTATCTCGGCTTTTATTACCCACCGATTACGGAGTTTCCATAGGAAATGTATAGGGCACCTGGAATAAGCTACCTGGGACGTGTTTCACTAGTTTCGTGACATGTGATTGGGGTTGTCTAGTTTTGTGATAACACAAGTAGCTGCTCTGAGGAAAAGACAGACCCCAAAAATAAGAATTAGACAAATCTACACATCATAAGAATTAGACAAATCTACATATCACAGGATTCACACATCATTTCAGGTTTTTGATATTGTCACATTATGTTTATAGCTTTTTTTAAAGGAATTGAGATTAACTTTTATTTACCGTTTACGTGGATTGACCAATACTCTTCGTTATGAAACGTGACTTCATTTTGTCCATTGTTGCTTGCACTGTTGCTGCCGCTTTTCATGTCTGACTTAACACTTTTGTCACGAAACAGGTCCCTGGAGATTCTGGCATGTCAGAATCTCCTGCAGGAGATTCTGGAAAAATAGTCCTGTCCATAATTAGGTTGAATCATCATGTACTCCGAAATAAATTTCTTGAACGTTTATTCAATGCTAATTATTTAGAATCAATCATAATAAGCGTATTTATCATCAGAAATCGATGTCATAACACACTTTACATGCTAAAATCACAGGTTAGTGGCGAACTATATTGTTGGTGTAAGTCTTTTTCTTGTCTAGGGGACTTGTTATCAATCTTGTAGGTGGGTAATAAATACAAAAGCGACTGGTTTTGTGTACGAGTGACCGTAATCTCCTCATAGCTGATGACGGAATATCCTTGCTAATCGCTCATATATTACTACACGTCAACTACTCAAAGATTACGACCACTCGTACACAAAACCAGTCATTATTGTGTATATCATCTAGCTGTGTGGCACTATCGTAAAACTGGATGAGTTTAATCTTGGCCACCATATGCCACGACTGGAGTTTGGCATAGTGATTTCATGAGGTGAAGCCGGAGAGAAAATTCCAGGAGTGGAATGCGGTGGCTATGATTAAAAGGAATCAGGTTTTGATTTTATCTTACCCTGTCTCCTCGATTTTGAAATATTACGTGATAACAATTCTGTATGCCACTAGTGGCATATTACTCCGTATGCCAGTCAGTGTGGCATACAGAAATTCAATGTTAAGCCTAAAGGATGATCGGTAGTATATAAAAACGTAGTTATGACGCCAATATGATGATACTTATTCCAGGTAAAGGCCAGAAATCCTTCAGAACGCGTTCAAAGAATGCGTTCTGAAGGATTGAATCGGGATTCTGAAGGGTTGAATCGGGATTCATGTCGTAATGAGGTGCCCACCGCTTCGATAGGAATACTTTCCCGACAAGAATTCCTCAATTTCAGTCGGGATCTGTATCGGGAAATCTCTCGGGAACCTTATCGGTGCATTGGTGGGTTCCTGCTCTTAATTTCAGATCATTTGCTATTGAATGTGAAAAAGTAAATGTATATCCCTTTGTTCTTGTAGTAGCTTTATATTTGATTTTGGATGTAGTTGGGTTGAAGTCATTGATTGTATTTTTTCTTTCTTATTCAGATAACATATTAACGACGGCGTTCTTCGCCCATAATTGGCGATCTTCCACGTAGTCACAAGAAAATACATGACAACACAGCTAGACATTAGCAAGACATTACAAGTACAGGACAACACAATCACGAATACATCACATTCGCTTCATATTATATCACATAGATTAGGAACATTTTGATCTTTTGATCTGTCCCTAGTAGATCTGTCGATCCATTTAACTTAAATCTTCTACATTTAATAGTCTTGGTAGGATTTCCTTCACCTTCATTTTAAAATTATCACCATTTGGAAGAATTTGCACCTCTTTTGAGAGTCTATCCCAGTATTCCCTTCCTATTGTAGCGTATCCCCTAGTCGCTGAAAGTGTCTACAGCCGACCAGGGGTTCTGAGACTCAGTCGCTACCCTGTACTTACCGTGCCAGTACAGGTGGGTTCGCCTTTACCCGCTGGAAAGGGCAGGGAGATGCAGAATCTACTACCTACCACTTAACTATGAAGACAAAACCAGACTCCGGACTGTTTCAGTGTACTAAGCTTTATTCAGGTACTTCTATTATAATATGTTGGTGCTTCGGGGCACCAACTAGCATGGGAAGAGATACGGGTCTCTTCAACGTTGAAAGGTGTTCAATGCAACCTTACCAACACATGAGGCTCCAGGCGTTCACTCTGTAGAGAGGCACCACGAGAAGTCCTGTCAACCCGCCGTGGACTCAGCCTTATATAGTGACTGAGTTACGTAATGCGGGTGACCCCGTAGCATTTACATACCACAGGTCCACCGGCCTTACCACACGGCAGGGATCGGAACTCGCGCCACCTAGCTTAAAGTGAAACAACACTGCTCGACTACCCTGACCCCTACACTATGTTTAAAGGCGATTGCCTGAATTTATGATTGCTGAATCACTACCAGTCACCTACTTTTCTTATATATTTGGCAGCAGAATGACCTCTGATGAAGGATTGTCTGCTACTTCACAAAATGCATCCCCTATTGAGCCTATTCATTGCTGTGGAGAAGAAGGTAAAGATGCCTCAAACCTCCAACTAATCAAAGGCAAGCCAGTTATACTGGGGATGGCTCTGGGGAACCCATTCTTCACCAAGGAAAATAATTTGTCCAAGATGATTGAGTTTGGTGACAAGAACTCAAAACAAGTAAGTGCAAAATATTATGCTATACTTATGAATAAACCCATTGTAGATACTGACTGCTCCCAGGGGTTAAATGAGTGTCACACTATCAAACTCAATGCCATGTAGCTTTATAGCCATTTGCATACTGCATGGTTTGAAACTCTCCAAAGCAGACTGGGAAGGGTTCAGAAGGCTCTACCATGAGCAATTTCTCTCCTGGGAGGTAGTAGACATGGAGGACGACCCAATGAGGTATTTTACAGATACCCTGTTAGAGATATCTGGGAAATGCCTTCCAAAGTCCTCTTGTACCCCTTCCAAGAAACCCAAACCCTAGTACAACAAAGACTGCCAGAGAGCCAAAAGGGAGAGAAATAGACCAAGAAAGAAACTGAGCAAAAACATCACCAGAAAAACATGACTGCTTATCTCCAGACTAATGCCCAAACAAGGCGAATTTATAAAACTTCCAGGGATTCTTTTCAAAGGTATTTTAGTTCTATTACTAAATCCACACCCATGAAAAACGTCTGGAACTTTATGAGAAAAATTAATGGAAAATCAGGAAACCCACCAGTACACCATGTGAAAATGAATGGAAATATCAACTAAAAAAGAGCCAATGCTCTTGCCATCCAATTTCACAGGACCTCATCCAGGGAAAACTGTGAGGCTGGCTTTCTACAACACAAAGAAGCAAAAGAGCAGACTCAGCTAAATTTTAACTCCAACAATGAAGAGGACTGAAACCTACCATTTTCATTTGAGGAACTGAGTCATGCCCTCAAAGATGCAAAGGATTCCTCCCCTGGACCAGATGATATTCATTATCAAATGTTAAAACACCTACCAGGGGAGCAGCTAGAACTTTTGTTGAGTATCCTAAACAAGCTGTAGCTTCAAGGTCTTTACCAAAAACCATGGCCGGAGGCAACTAAAATCCATATACCTGATCCACGAAAGGATCATAGCCTTCTATCAAGTTATAGACCCATAGCCATGACCAGTTGCATTGCCAAGACCATGGAGAGAATGGTCAACAATTGGCTGACCTGGTTTCTGGAGTCTGATAACCACCAGGGACCTGTTTCAGTAGTTTCGTGACATGTCTAGATGGCGTCTGTGACACCATACGGACAGATCACAAAATTGAAATCAATGACACACAGAGTTTCATTCACTTCTCGTAGGAATTAAGCAATGACACTTTAACATGAGTAAGGGATACATATAATCTATAATCGTTCCAAATATGAAGAAGATTGGCCACTCCAATTTTCTTATATTTGCTAGTCTTTTTCCGCTGTTGCTTGCACTGTTGGTGCCGCTGTTGATGTCTGTCTAGGCCTAATGTCACGAGCCTACTGAAACAGGTCCCTGAACCCTCTTCATGCAGGTCTCTGGAAAAATAGAAGCACATTTGACAACCTTGTAAGCTTGGAGAATTTTATCAGAAAAAGATTTGCCAGATATGAACATGTGATTGGCATATTCTTTGACCTAGAGAAAGCTTATGATACCACATGGAAGTATGGTATCCTGCAAGTCATACACATACTAGGTCTGCTTAGAAGAATGACTACGTTCATCTCAAACTTCTTTGCCAACAGGGTTCAAAATGTATGTAGTTATAGCATTCTGTGATCATGGCAACCAGAAAATGGGAGTACCTCCAGGCTGTGTCCTTTCTGTTACTCTGTTTGGCATAAAGATAAATGAGATCACTAAGAATCTTCCCTCTGAAGTCACTGCCAGCCCGTAAGTTGATGACTTTGTCATACGCTACAGATCTAAAAGTGTAACGGAAATTGCAGACATCACCACATTACTTGGAAACAAGGACCACTGAAAATTCAGATTCTCCCAAACCAAAACAATGTGTGTCCATTTCTGCAGAAAGAGGGGATGTGTGCATGAAGTAAACCCCCTCCTATATGACAGCAAAATATCTGTGAAAAACTGAGGTGAAATTTCTAGGAATGATTTTGACAACAAAATATCCTTTAAACCACACATAGAATATGTCAGGAGAAAATGTCAAAAATCCCTGAATCTACTGAAGGTCCTCTGCCATACAAGTTGGGGGGCCGATAGAGAGATCTTGATCACTCTCTACAAAGCCTACATTCAATCAAGATTAGACTATGGATCCATAGTGTATGGCTCAACCAGCAAAAGCTACCTGGACAGACTGAAACCAATCCAGAACCAAGGCCTTAGACTTTGTCTTGGTGCATTCTAGACCTCCCCCCAAAAGAGTTTGGAAATAGAGGCACTGATACCACCACTTGAGCTCCGCAGAGAGAAAATATCTCTACAGTATGCAATCAAGACCAAGGTAAACTCAAGAAACCCCACCCATGAGACAATATTAAAAAAGAATACCCAGAGACTATTTGAGAACAAACCAAGTGTAGCCTCACTATGCTACTTCTATCAGAAGTCTCTTGGAGAAAACAAACCTCCCTCTGAATGATCTGAGGGAGCTAACTCCACCATGTGCTCCTCCCTGGCTGGAGAGAAATTCTTGACCTAAGTAATAACAAAAAAGGGGAAACTAAGACTTTCCAGTTCAAAACTGAACTGGAAAAGATAGAGATGCATCACAGAGAGTACATTCCCATACACACTGATGGGTCAAGAAAAGGACAGAAAGTGGGATTTGCTGTCCGTACACAATATGCTAACCTGACTGCAGGATTACCTGGCAATGTGCCTTCTTACTGCTACCTAGGAACTATACTTGACACAGGTCTAACTTTCAGGAAACACCTAAACAAACTGATACAAATACTCAATCATAATACATACCTACTTCATAAACTACGCCCATACATAACGGATAGAGCAACACCTTGCCTGTATAAACAAATGATTCTCCCGTATAACGATTACGCAGATATTATTTACCAAGCTGGACCAAAAAACCTTATTGACAAATTACAGACAATCCAAAATAAGTGTCTCCGCCTGGCCTCCTCGAGATTCCCCAAACCCAGAACACAAAAATTGCATGACCTAGCTAAACTCGACAAACTAGATCTCCGAAGAAAAAAACACTACTTGCCTTAAGACGGACAAAAGATGCAGCATATAGAGATGAAAGGATAATTAGAACACGCGCCCATGATGAAAAACTACTAAAGCTGATAAAGCCTAACGGTGTAGCTTATACAAAGAGTGTGCGCCATAAATGCGCGCATTTATGGAACAATGCACCCTTAAGCATGAGAGCCCTAGACAGCCCAGCCTCACTAAAGAAATATCTGAAAAACAACACTTTAAACTGGAGTACGTAAAATACATAAGTCATCACCATCTGTCAGACACCCATAGGAGACGATCAGAGACAGTATAACCTGATAGAAACAAGTACCAAGAGTACATTAACTAATAAATGAGTACAAATGAATATGTAATGCTCAACATCACCACTAACTCTCACACCATAGACATAACTAACATCACTCTATATGAGCAATGCCTCAGGCGATTAATTTTGGGCAGTAAGCCTGCAGGGCACATAATATGTACCCTATATTACCACGTAAAGCCGAACCAAATTACTGTTTAACATAACATCATACTGATGTATACGGAACACAAGCCAATATATCTGTTTCTGGCTTAAAAGGAAGACAGGCCACTTTGTAGAGCCTATTTTGACGTCAGACTAAATAAAAGAATAAAAAAAAAAAGGCCAGTATTTTCACTTTAGAGACCAGTGCAATACTAAAAGCCCTAAAAGCTCGATTGAGAAATTGTCTATGACTTAGAAAACATTCTGACATAGAGGTGGTCGCGATTAAAAACCAACGTTGTATGTTGAATTGTGTCCAATAAACAGTATAAAAAAAAATTAAAAAAATGGGCAGGTGTCTTGCATCACAGTAAATTCATCATATCCTCCAATACTCTCCGATAAACCCTTTAGTAATAGAAGAAAAGAAAGAAGGGCATAGTTCTATGCTTGCTACCAAGCCACATAGGAATTGGCGGAAATGAAGAGACAGACAGAGCAGCAAAGAGAGCTCTGAAATTGCATCTGGGTACAGTGAAAATTCCACACATGGATATGACAGCTCCAATAAGAGAATTAACAATGAACAAATGGCAATCTGACTGGATCAAGCAAATAGAAACAAACTGCCTACCATTCATTCAACTGTGAATGGGAAGAGAAACTGTGGGGGATTAAGTCGTAGTGAACAGGTGAAGTTGACCCGTCTGAAAATAAGTCACTCCAGACTTACACATGAATATCTCCTGAAAGGGGAAAATCCCCCATTATGCCAAGCATGCAATGTATCTATAACTGTTCAACATATCCTGCTGAACTGTAAAAGGGTACAAGAAAGTAGAAGAAAGTACTTGAAAAACAATAACAACATGAAAATGTTGTTTAAAACTATTCCAACGAAAGATATCATCAGGTTTTTGAAAGAGACAAATCGCTTTAATCAATTATTAAGTATTTGAAAACATTGAAAATAATTGACTGAAATAAGTCTATGAAAGTGAAAAACTAAATCAGTGATGGTCCCTACATACCTCAGGGTCCACTGAACCACAAACAAAAAAACAAACAAGTGAACCTCATACAGCGTGTTTTGAATCCTGGACAGGTTCACTCATTCTTAGACATCTTAGAAACTATACCAAATGGCCACGGTGAAAACCCCAAACTCCATGACAAAAGGATCAGAGTAGCAGTAGGGATTGGCAGGAGTCAACTCAATGAGAAATATGAATTCTCAAAGAGTAAGATACGGTTTTTAAGATACATCATTTCCGAGAAAGGCATTGAAGTAGATCCATTCAAAACTCGATCCTAAGTATTTGCTCTCCAGTCGCAGTCTTTGTGATACACTTCTGTATTAAACAAACTTGTGAGAACCTGAGAGACAGTTCAAGATAATTTGCTTTATTATCAGTACCCCTGATTTGCCTCTAATGGAAGCAGATAAGATATAACTATCATTACATGAGAAGCTTATGACCACATATTAACCCTTTAAGGATGGCTGCCTGGGGCTGAGGTAGTCCCATAAGGACGGGTGCTGGTGGCAGTTTGTCTGGCTAGAGGAGGGGCACATAATGATTAACACTGATAATTCATGTTTGGAGCCATGCAATATGATACATGATCATAGATATTTTATTTCTATTGAATAGAATATTGACTATGATGTTATATCTATATTCTCTGAAGATTTCATGAATATTGCTTCATTATTTCTTTGTTAAAACATTTTTGTTAATATTGGAGCAATGATGCCTCAAGGCATCATGCGTCTTTAGTGCGGTGATGCCTCCAGGCATCATACGTCTTTAGAGGGGTGATGCCTCCAGGCATCATGCGTCCTTAAAGGGTTAAAGTAGGTAACTATAAAATAGATTTAGCATTATGAGGTTTATAGATTCATATAGATACACATCATATATAACAAAGAAAACTAGCAAAGACATAAGGTTACAAATATAATTATCTGACTGACGATACTGCAATACATGGAAATAATTATGATATTTCCAATGATTCCTTTATATTTTCTTCTGTTCAGGTGAAGATCTTCATCACGGAGGTGATAACCAGGCATAACTATCAGGCTGCCCATTCACCTAACCCGAGGAAACACTGCAGAGCCAAAGCGAATAAAATAAGGAACACATGTAAAAGAGTGATGAGTCAACTACCAAATCTTGACACTACAAAATTCTCAGAAATTGACTGGATAAACGAGGTGGAGAAATCTTCTGCCTACAATCAGGAGCTTAAAGTCATCATGAATTTATTCTCTAACCAAGAAGAGTTTCGTAGAGATGTGTTAGAACTGTCATCTGGAGCTATGACAAATGTCTCAAAAGGTATGATGCAGGTTGCAAAAGAGTACAAAACAGGTACTGAGGAGGGGAAACTTAAGGAGGCAAGCCAAGAGGACTCCAAGCAGACAAGGAACATCAGCTTGGGTGAAAATTGTGTCATGGAAGGAGCAAATTACCTTTTGAAGAAGCTTGCATTTATACTCGCAATACCGAGTATTTATGTGGGATTTGAAGAGTTTGTTTTTGTCTACCACAAACCTTTCCAACAAACCTCTTTGGTGGGATGTATGATGGCTGCAAGAGAACATTCTTACATTATGTAATTTCCGAATAAAAACAAGTCTACTTCCAGACCGATGGTTTGCATTTTCTCATTCACATGGAAATCAGTTGTCGGAAATTTTTTTTTCCAACTCTGGAAAAGCTTATTTCCATGTGAACGACCAAATGCAAATCATTATCCTTTTTTTTCTTCTTTAACATCTTTATTAAGCTGAAGAAAGAATCAGCAACACGTTGGTATGAATGCTCTTCCAGATTTCACTATACTCTGTTACAAGCATTTTAATAACATAACCAAGAAATACATTAGAAAATTAGACTTTGAAGCAGAGAATAGAAACTATGTATGCAAATGGACTTGATCTAATTTTCACAAACATGAAGCATGTACAGGCGACACGTGTGTTGAACCATTTATCCTACCCCTAATATAAAATCCCATAGGCTTAACATTGAGTTTCCGTATGCCACGCTGACTGGCATACAGATTTTATATGCCACTAGTAGCATACAGAATTGTTATCACATATTATCCTACCCCTAATATAAAATCCCATAGGCTTAACATTGAGTTTCCGTATGCCACACTGACTGGCATACAGAGTTTTATATGCCACTAGTGGCATACAGAATTGTTATCACATAATTTTCCAAAATCGAGGAGACTGGGCAGGATAAGATCAAAACTTTATTCTTTTTAATCTTGGCCACCACATGCCACTCCTGGAGTTTTGGCTCCAGACTTCACTCGGCTTCGCCTCATGAAGTCACTATGCCAAACTCCAGTTGTGGCATACGGTGGCCAAGATTAAAACTCATCCAGTTTTACGATAAACCTGAGTGGTCATAGTAGTGTATGTATAACAAAAAGAGAAGACAAAGGATAATTCCGAAACCAAAAGGTTCTACGGATGCTCTCATAACAAACTTACCATGCAAGAAGATATATCAGCTGAGGACTGGACTGACTTCACTGAATCAAATAATCCCAACAAAACTTGGTTACTAATGAAAAGTGTAAAATGAAGATCAACTAAATAAAAAAAAAAGAGCCTTGGTTAACGGAGGAGGTTATCAGAATGATAATTGATAAAGATGGAGCTTGGAAAGTCGCAAAAAACACCAATAAACCAGAAGATGGTAATAAAAAAATGTTTAGACTTGATAAAGAAACAATTCAGTAATATTCCCTGAACCAATAGACCATATAAAACACATTCCATGGTAGAACTCTCAAGTTTCATGAAAATATGTCAATATGATTAATCTTGCAAATATGACCTTGACACTAAATAAAGTTCAACACATGACACCCCTTAAAAGGTTCTCACAGAAAGCAAGTATTTGCACAATCCAAGTACTGTAATACAATGTCATTCATGGTAAAATTCCCAAATTTCATGAAAAATGTCAAAACCTGTCAGGTTGACCTTGAGAATATGACCTTGACATTAGTACAAGGTCATCACATGGCACACTCTTAAATAATTCTCATGGATATCAATGTCTATGCTGAACCCAATTACTGCAATAGAAGGTTAACCATTGTATTATTGTCAGATTTGTTGCCAAATAGCCAAACTTTTAAGGTTAGCCTTGGGACATTGGGTCAAGGTCATTATCTGGGTAGGTTTTGAACTTAAGAAATGCACCCTTTATTTGTTCAACAGGAAAATTATATTTGTAATTGCTAATGAAATATCTAGTTGAGAAATTGTATGTGACTTTAAGTGTTTCGCTTAGGATTGCTATACAGTTTTCATTAATTGGTGAGCATCCAATTCTTTTTTGAGTGGATTAGGTATGTGTTATATATGGTCTATAGGATACAGCATACCATATAGCGAACAGCATACCAGATTGAAGCTATTGGTTTAGGGAATAATACTAAATTGTTTCTTTATCACATTTCTGATATGTGTGGTTGCCATGGCAACTGAAACATACCAATATACAAAAATTAGGCAAGAAATTGATGTTTGACATTGAATACAGTGTCCTTGGCCTTGACCCAAGGTCATATACATTTGCATACTTTGAGATATTGGTGGGGTATATATGATTATTCAATATGAACCTCCTACCTCATAAAGGATCAGAATAGGGAGCACATTTGTCTTTAAAAAATCTCTGTAATTTTAGTGACCTTGACCTTTGACCTCAGATAGAATAGTTGTTCTGAAAGGTCTGCACTGCCAGAACACCCACACTAAAAAGTAGAAAGTCAGTAGAATCAAAATCAACTCTGATAGACATTGTGGCGAGCCGGCAAGAAAAATTCTAAATTTTGAGAACTGCTCCTCTACTATATGGACTCTACACATACTCTATATTGAGGTGTAGCATTAAGAAAGAAATTGAGGAGTGTTTGGTCTGTGTCTTCATTCTCCATCGAGTTTGGAGTGCGCAGTAAAATGAAATAGGTGATAGCTGAGTGAATATTCTGAAGCACTCCAAACGAGATAATGAACAGGGACTCAGACCAAGCACGAATATGTTTCTGATTTTATCTTAGCCTGGACTTCGTAATGCTAAGCCTATGGACGTTTATACCAGGCTAAGATAAATACACATACTCTACACCTCTGTTGAATCTACACTCACCCTACACTGAGATGCCGAATCTATACATACTCTACACTAATATATAGAATCTACATATACAGTAGAACCCCGCCTAATGGGCACCCCGCATAAGCGGCCACCCCGCGTTAACGGACACCATTGCTCAGAACGGTTCCCTCTATCAGATGTTTCTTTCAACCTTGCGTAAGCGGACACCCCGCGTAAGCGAACACTTTGGCCCAGAATGGAGGGTGACCGCTTACGCAGGGTTCTACTGTTCTCTATACTGAGATATAGAATCTACACCTCTGTGGAATCTACACTCACCCTATGCTGAGATACAGAATCTGTACGTACTCTATACGAATATATAGAATCTACATATACTCTATGCTGAGATAGAGAATCTACACCTCTATGGAATCTACACTTACTCTCTACTGAAATGCAGAATCTATACGTACTCTACACGAATATATAGAATCTACATATACTCTATACTAAGATATAGAATATACACGTACTGTACACTAATATACAGAATCTACATATACTCTATACTGAGATATGGAATCTACACTTCAGTGGAATCTTTACTCACTCTATGCTGAGATGCAGAATCTATACGTACTCTACACGAATATATAGAATCTACATATACTCTATACTGAGATATATAGTCTACACCTCTTTGGAATCTACACTCACTCTATGCTGAGATGCAGAATCTATACATACTCTACACTAATATACAATATCTACATATACTCTATGCTGAGATATAGAATCTACACCTTTGTGGAATCTACACTCACTCTATGCTGAGATGCAGAATCTATATGTACTCTTTACGAATATATAGAATCTATATATACTCTATACTGAGATGCTGAATCTATACATACTCTACACTAAAATACAATATCTACATATACTCTAAACTGAAATATAGAATCTACACTCACTCTACACTAAGATACAGAATCTATACGTACTCTACACTAATATACAATATCTACATATACTCTATACTGAAATATAGAATCTAAACCTCTGTTGAATCTACACTATCTCTATGCTGAGATACAGAATCTATACGTACTCTATACGAATATATAGAATCTACATATACTCTATGCTGAGATATAGAATCTACACTTCTGTGGAATCTACACTTACTCTCTACTGAGATGCAGAATCTATACATACTCTACACGAATATATAGAATATACATATGTACTCTATACTAAGATATAGAATATATACATACTCTACACTAAAATACAATATCTACATATACTCTATACTGAAATATAGAATCTACACCTGTGTTGAATCTACATTCACTCTATGCTGAGATACAGAATCTATACGTACTCTACACGAATATATAGAATCTACATATACTCTATATTAAGATATAGAATCTATACGTACTCTACACTAATATACATATCTACATATACTCTATACTGAAATATAGAATCTACACTCACTCTACACTAAGATACAGAATCTATACGTACTCTACACGAATATATAGAATCTACACTCACTCTACACTAAGATACAGAATCTATACGTACTCTCCACGAATATACAGAGTCTCCACCTTCTCCACACTGATCTATACGTACTCTACACGAATATACAGAATCTACATATACTCTATACTGAGATGCAGAATCTATACGTACTCTACACGAATATACAGAATCTCCACTTTCTCCACACTGGGCCGGTCTTGACGGGGCGGGCCTATATGGGTGTGAGTGAGTGTGAATTAGGTGCCGGGGATGACTAAGATGACCCAACTGCAGTTATTAAATATGAAATGAGGCTCACGGCGATCATCATGGCGGAGCGACATGGCGGCCCGACATGGCGGAGCGACATGGCGGAGCGTGTCCCGCACGCCATCTGCAGTTTAATATACATAAGTGAGCCTCGGTGTGAGTGCATGACCCTCACAGCTCAGTCCCTGATTACAGGCGGCACGAAACGTTATCAACGTTATTAACGTTATCAATGTTATCAATGGTATCAACGTTATCAACGTTATTAACGTTATAAACGTAATAAACGTAAAATATACATAAATGAGCCTCGGCGTGAGTCCACGACCCCCACAGCTCAGCCAGTGATTACAGGCGGCACGAAACGTTATCAACGTTATCAACGTTATCAACATTATTAATATTATAAACGTAATAAACGTAAAATATACATAAGTGAGCCTCGGTGTGAGTGCACGACCCTCACAGCTCAGTCCCTGATTACAGGCGGCACGAAACGTTATCAACGTTATCAACGTTATTAATATTATCAACGTTATCAACGTTTTCAACGTTTTCAACGTTTGATATACATAAGTGAGCCTCGGCGTGAGTGCACGACCCTCACAGCTCAGTCAGTGATTACATACGGCACGAAACTTTATCAGCGTTATCAACGTTATTAACGTTATAAACGTTATTAACGTTATCAACGTTACAAACGTTATAAACGTAAAATATGCATAAGTGAGCCACGGTGTGAGTGCACGACCCTCACAGCTCAGTCCCTGATTACAGGCGGCACGATACGTTATCAACGTTATCAACGTTATTAACGTTATAGACGTTATCAACGTTATCAACGTTATCAACGTCATTAACGTTATAAACGTAAAATATACATAAGTGAGACACGGCGTGAGTGCACGACCCTCACAGCTCAGTGCCTGATTACAGGCGGCACGATACGTTATCAACGTTATCAACGTTATTAACGTTATAGACGTTATCAACGTTATCAACGTTATCAACGTCATTAACGTTATAAACGTAAAATATACATAAGTGAGACACGGCGTGAGTGCACGACCCTCACAGCTCAGTGCCTGATTACAGGCGGCACGATACGTTATCAACGTTATCAACGTTATTAACGTTATAGACGTTATCAACGTTATCAACGTTATCAACGTCATTAACGTTATAAACGTAAAATATACATAAGTGAGACACGGCGTGAGTGCACGACCCTCACAGCTCAGTCCCTGATTACAGGCGGCACGAAACGTTATCAACGTTATCAACGTTATCAACGTTATCAATGGTATCAACGTTATCAACGTTATAAACGTAATAAACGTTAAATATACATAAGTGAGCCTCCGTGTGAGTCCACGACCCCCACAGCTCAGTCAGTGATTACAGGCGGCACGATATGTTATCAACGTTATCAACGTTATCAACGTTATCAACGTTATTAACGTTATTAATATCATAAACGTTATAAACGTTATAGACGTTATAAACGTTTAATATACATAAGTGAGCCTCGGTGTGAGTCCACAACCCACACAGCTCAGTCACTGATTACACCCGGCACGAAATGTTATCAACGTTACCAACGTTATTAACGTTATTAACGTTATTAACCTAATAAACGTAAAATATACATAAATGAGCCTCGGCGTGAGTGCACGACCCTCACAGCTCAGTCAGTGATTACAGCCAGCACGAAACGTTATCAACGTTATCAACATTATCAACGTTATTAACGTTATAAACGTAATAAACGTTAAATATACATAAGTGAGCCTCGGCGTGAGTGCACGACCCTCACAGCTCAGTCCCTGATTACAGGCGGCACGATACGTTATCAACGTTATCAACGTTATCAATGTTATCAATGGTATCAACGTTATCAACGTTATTAACGTTATCAACGTTATCAACGTTACCAACGTTATTAACGTTATAAACGTTATAAACGTTAAATATACATAAGTGAGCCACGGTGTGAGTGCACGACCCTCACAGCTCAGTCCCTGATTACAGGCGGCACGATACGTTATCAACGTTATCAACGTTATCAACGTTATTAATATTATCAAAGTTATCAACGTTATTAACGTTATCAACGTTATTAACGTTATCAACGTTTTCAACATTTAATATACATAAGTAAGCCTCCGTGTGAGTGCACGACCCCCACAGCTCAGTCAGTGATTTCAGCCAGCACGAAATGTTATCAACGTTATCAATGTTATCAACGTTATCAACGTTTTTTGGTTGTTTTTTTTCAAATTGTTTATTGACATAAGGTTTATATATAAACTACATGATTTTCAACCTAGTTGTCAGGTAAATGACTACAAAGACATAGAACCATAAGGTAAACATCACAATTGACACAAAGGAAAGATGAGACTGCACTGTGGCAGTTATGAACGTTATCAATATTATCAACGTTATTAACGTTATTAACATTATCAATATTATAAATGTTATCAATGTTTTCAATGCTATCAATGCAAATAATGTTTTAATCATTGACAATGTCAGCAAGGTTGGTGATGTTATTGCCTTTTGTAAAGTTTGCAACCATAGCAATGATAGCGACGTTTGCGATGACGTTTGTGACGTTAGCGAAGTTTGCAACGTTAATGACGTTTGCGACATTTGCGACGTTAATGACATTAATCTCGTTTGAGATGGTGAGGAAGTTTATTTCTTTAGATCAGACTTTAGCCTTTATATTGGTGGCAGTTCTGGGGATCGGAAGGCCAGCACTTGTAGATACGAATGAAAATGGGTTGAAGTAATGAAGTTAAATAAGACCCGAAGATATGAATGATAAAGGGTTGCAGTAACATTGTTACAAAAAGTCATGGACATGAGTGATAAAGGGTGGAAGTAATGATTTTACAAAAAGACACACGGATATGAGTGATAATGGATTGCAGTAATGTTATTTCAAAAAGATATGTAGAAATGATTGTTAATGGGTTGAAGTAATGACAATACAAGAAGACAGATAGATATGAGTTATAATTGGTTGAAGTAACAATGTTACAAAAAGAGAAGTTGATATGAGTGGTAATGGGTTGAAATAATGAGGATAATGGGTTGAAGTAATGATGCTAAAAAGACACATAGATATGAGTGATAATGGGTTGAAATAGTTATGTTACAAAAAGACGTAGATATGAGTGATAATGGGTTCAAATAGTGATGTTACAAAAAGACACGTAGATATGAGTGATAATGGGTTGAAATAGTGATGTTACAAAAAGACACATAGATATGAGTGATAATGGGTTGAAATAGTGATGTTACAAAAAGACACGTAGATATGAGTGATAATGGGTTGAAATAGTGATGTTACAAAAAGACACATAGATATGAGTAGTAATGGGTTGAAGTAATGAGGTTACGAAAAGACATGTAGATATGAGTGATAATGGGTTGAATTAACGATGTTACAAAAAGACATGTAGATATGAATAGTAATGGGTTGAAGTAATGATGTTACGAAAAGGAAGGGGATATAGGTGAAATGGGTTTAACTAACAATGTTACAAAAAAGACATAAGACATTCGTGATAATGGGTTGATATAATGATGATACAAAAAGACACATAGATATTTGTGAGCGATAATGGGTTGAAGTAATGATGTTACAAAAAGACACATGGATATGGATGAGAATGGGTTGAAGTAATGATGTTGCCAAAATTCATGTAGTGAGTGATAATGGGTTGACAATTCAAAAATAATGTGGATACGAATGATAAAGGGTTGAAATAATGACACTACAAAAAGACACGCGGATATGAAAGATGATGGGTTGAAGTTTTGGCCACAAAAAGACAGTAGATATGATTGATAATGGGTTTGAATAATGAGGTTAAAAAAAGACACACTTTACGAACTTTTCCCTCTGTATAACTAGTGGGGCAGGGCGGGCAGGGTGTGTGCAGGGCATGCCCACATCACGGTATCATACGCCGTGTCCCTCCGTCACGCTATCCATGTCCCTCACCAGATGACGCCACCTATAAATCAGCCTTACGGCGCATGCGTGCACACAGCAGCGCCCCCTACTTCCTCTTTGTAGAGCGCGCCTGGCGGGGAGTAGGTGAACTTTTGTGGGCGGGCGAGATAATCGATCAACGCTTCCCGGCCTCACCTGTAGGTGGCGCTGAGGTGCGCACGCAGCCTTCTCAATGACTACACGCATGCGCACTTGTTTAGAAGTGAACTGAGGGTAACTGTATATTCCCCGCACGACATGTTCCTGTGTTTTGTTCTGTATTCATTTCCATGTGTGTCCACTTCCCAATATAGTGTATTTCAACTTGGACAATAACTTTTTTAAAGTTGTTTTTTTTAAATAGCAGTATTTATTATCCATCTAATACAAAGTGTCCATAGAAAACACACAGGGAGTGTGTATGGATATACCCGGTGCATACGGATATGTTGTATGCTCCGGGTGGCGCATACGGAAGAATAGTGCGTATGGGAAAATAAAACGAACTGACATCGACATGCCACTTGTCCAGAAAAGGTGGATAATAAATACAATATAGACTGGTTTCAGATATAAGCGGTTGTATACCCCTCGGAGTTGACTATGCGCAATATCCTCGCGTACGCTTGGATATTACTACGCGTCAACTCCTCGGAGCATACGGCCGCTTGTATCTGAAACCAGTCAATATTGTGTATCTAATGACGTTAAGAAGACTCAGTTAGAATGATATTTCATGATAACATGTCAGAAAGATGTTAAAGGAAGAACAGTTAAAAATAACTACCACATGAGTTCAAACAATAAGGAGTAATAATACAATAATGAAATTATTGCTGCTTATTTTGATACGATATGGGTAGGAGCGGGCAGTGTATTTCGTTTATACGCTTGCCCTTCTTATTTTTATTTCTTTATTTTGTATTATTATTATTTCTATTATCATTCTTTTTAATTCAGCCCTTTTTACCCACTCATATCATCCTGTGTCCCAGACTTACAGTTCAAGTTGGACAATAAAGCACAAGTTTAATTTTAACCACACCAACAAGTGATAAGTTTAGTCTTCTTAAAAAACGTCTGACTACAGATTTAGACCTACTAGGGGAATTGCTGAACTCCTTATCGACATTATTCTAAGTGTGTGGTGTGTTGTGCAGTAGACTTAATTAGAGCTTGGCTGGTAACTTGGGGGTAATTATATATAACGACCTGACCATGCTGTACAAGCCACAAAACGAGATGATAATTTACGGTTTGTACGGAACTCGGCGTAAACGCCTCGTTCCGTACTAACCGTATATTATCATCGAGTTTTGTAGCTTGTACAGGCATGGTAGGTCAAAATATATTTATTATATACCCGAAATTTGATTGATTTAGCCTAACAACTAATGTTTTAGTCAACTCGTATGCCGTATGGAACAGTGCTCCATACGGCATATTTACGCTATATAGCGAAACGGTCGGTATTTACAGTATTTACGGCAAGGGTATATAGTAAACGGTGCGTATTTACAGTATATATACGGTATGGGTATGTATTAAACTGTGCGTATTTATAGTATATACAGCATGGGTATATAGTAAACGGTGCGTATTTACAGTATCTACAGCATGGGTTTAAAATAAACGGTGCATATTTACAGTATATATACGGCATGGGTATATAATAAACGGTGCATATTTACAGTATATACGGCATGGCTATATAGTAAACGGTGCATATTTACAGTATATATACGGCATGGGTATATAGTAAACGGTGCGTATATACAGTATATAAGGCATGGGTATATAGTAAACGGTGCGTATTTACAGTATATACAGCATGGGTTCAAAGTAAACGGTGCATATTTACAGTATATATACGGCATGGGTATATAGTAAACGGTGTATATTTACAGTATACGGCATGGGTATATAGTAAACGGTGGGTATTTACAGTAGATAAGGCATGGGTATATGTAGTAAATGACGGGAGAGAACTAACCGCTGGTCACAATAGACTATTCTAATCACTTTGCCCTGACACATGAACTCCGTGTCTCACTCGCCCTGTTTCTGTCCACATTGCGTCATTCCCAGATTTCAATTACAGTTCATATTTATCTCGCGGGGACCACAGTAATTAGTTACACAACGGCGGGTAGCAGTGGAGCCAGTTAATTGTAACAGATAAGAAATTCATTATGTTACACTAGCTCTATACCTATAATAACATACAATTTGCGCGGCAAGAGACAGATTTACTGTTGTACTAATTAGAACGTAATTATGAGTTAACGAGAGGAAAACATCTGGAGAAATGATGAAGTGTGCGCATGCGTGGAACGTCGCGGTCACAATATGCTAAACATACAGTGCCAGCCTCGTTTTGAGCTCCACTATAATTAGTAACGGTTTCCCTCTCCGCTGCTCATATCCCACAATGCCACTGGGCGGGACCAGTGATTAATCTGACCTCAAACCTCGACTGATTGTTTTACGGCGTTCCCGGCATGCAATCGCCAAACAATATGGCGTCCAGCTGGCCCCAAGTCGCCCATTTTCACCACGCCAATTTTCCCGCCGGTAATTTGCATAATCGCGCCGCAAATCTCGCGCGCACGAGAGTTGGGGAACTGCGGGAGTTTGGTACATGGTGGTCACGTGATGCGTGACGTGTGCGTGACGTCAGGAATGACGTGGGGGTGCGACGTCGGGACGGGCAGGCAGATGTCCCGAACCCGAGAGGAGAGATAGGCGGCCATTTGACGGGCACTTTGCCGTGAGACTAGAAACTCCCTGTCCTACACTGTAGTCACTTTTCTCCTTCACCCCCAGCAGTGGTAGATTTACTGCTATATCAAAGACCAGTCCTTCTCATACCATGTCTATGTGGTGTGGTGTACAGCCACCTTTCTCCTTCATCCCCAGCAGTGGTAGATTTACTGCTATATCAAAGACCAGTCCTTCTCATACCATGTCTATGTGGTGTGGTGTACAGCCACCTTTCTCCTTCATCCCCAGCAGTGGTGGATTTACCACTTTATCAAAGACCAGTCCTTCTCATACCATGTCTATGTGGTGTGGTAAGTAAAAGAACTCTCACCTAGGTAAATATGTAGGGATGAGATTTCGACTGAATGCATCACATAGATGCAAACCCAAAGTAAGTCTAATAGAATATATTTGAAGTTAAACCGCCAAACAAACAAACAAACCCTGCTCACACCCTGCTCACACCCTGCCCACACCCTGCCCTCACCCTGCCCACATCTGCCCACACCCTGCCCACACCCTGCCCACACCCTGCCCACACCCTGCCCTCACCCTGCCCTCACCCTGCCTACACCCTGCACACTCCCTGCCCACGCCTCAGTTATACTGTGTCTATGACAGTGTTAGATATAACCAGTCTTGCAATGTGCCTATTTGAGTGACTCTTTGCTGATTGGTCGGGCAAGTGTGATATCACGTCACATCATTCTTCCACGACCATGGGGTAGAATTGTCACTTTACTGGGGTGATCGTTGCATATAATTTTTTCCTAATGTTATTCCTATGGCTAAGCTTGTACCAGGGGTGAGATAAACTATGACGGCTTCAATGTGTATTTCAATACAGGTATGGGCTTTGGGGTTGCATGTCACCATGATTGTTCAGATGCTAACTATTACTGCTGTTACTATAGAGTAATGAGCACTGGACTCGTAATCCCAAGGTAGTCAGACTTTGTGGATTCAAGTCCCATTGTAGCAACTTTTCTCGTTCACCCCCAGCAGTGGTAGACTTACTGCTATATTAAAGCCCAGTCCTTCTCATACCATGTCTGTGTGGTGTGGTGTACAGCCACCTTTCTCCTTCATCTCCAGTAGTGGTAGATTTACTGATATATCAAAGGTCAATCTTCTCATACCATGTCTATGTGGTGTGGGAAGTAAAAGATCTCTCACCTCAGTTATTGTGTAGGGATAAGATTCCTACCGACATTCGTCTAATAGATTCAGTCAAACCCAAAGTAAGTCAAATAGAACATATCGGACCTTAAATTACACAAACAAACAAAACTATAGAGTGTGACTAAAGAGTGTGACTATTCTGTGTGACTAGGCAGTATGACTATTCTGTGACTATTTAAGGTCATTCTGTATTTCTCTGTTCTCTGTATGGACCCTGGGCTTGCGTGACTCCATGTTCGGTCACATGCTGACTATTACTGCTGTTACTATAGAGTGTGACTTTTCTGTGTGACTATTCTGTGTGACTATTCTGTGTGACTATGCAGTATGACTATTCTGTGTCTATTTGAGGTCTGTGTGTATTTCGCTGTACTCTGTATGGACTCTGGGGTTGCGTGACTTTATGATTGGTCACATACTGACTATTACTGCTGTTACTATAGAGTGTAACTAAATCATATGACTATACTGTGTGACTATTCTGAATGACTATAGTGTATGACTATTCTGTGTCTATTTGAGGTCATTCTATTTTTCGCTGTACTCTGTATGGACTCTGGGCTTGCGTGACTCCATGGTTGGTCACATGCTCACTACTACTGTTGTTATCTGTACAATGTGACTATATTGTATGACTATACTGTGTGACTATTCTGAATGACTATAGTGTGTGACTATAGAGTATGACTATAGTGTATGACTATTCGGTGTCTATTTGATGTCATTCTGTATTTCTCTGTACTCTGTATGGACTCTGGGGTTGTGTGACGCCATGAATGGTCACTTGCTGACTACTACTGCTGTTATTATAGAGTGTGACTTTTATGTGTGACTATGCAGTATGACTATAGAGTATAACTATTCTGTGACTATTTAAGGTCGTTCTGTATTTCGCTGTACTCTGTATGGACTCTGGGCTTGCGTGACTCTATGATTGGTCACATGCTCACTATTACTGCTGGTGACAGGCCGGTACTTGATGATATAACCAGTTCCTGCCGGCTACCAGCCGACGCACGCGAACCCAACATGGCGAATTTTAACTCCACCTCCTTCTCAACTACCACAACCACTTTATTTAAAAAAACAACTTACTCTCACTCTGAGATTGAGACCACTGAGGTTTGAAGGTGACCACAGGGAGGGGTGGTGTGAGGTGGGTGCATTACGGGGTGAGGGAGTAGGGGTAAATACGTCAGTATAGGGGGTGAAGGGGGTTTAGAGTATACGGTGCAGGGGGCAGCGGGTGCAGTCGTCAGTAATGACGGTCGCCATTCAGACTAACACGGATAATCGACATGCAGCGACCTCATCATGGAGAGACAGGGTCCACATGGTCCTCAAAACACACCTCACACCATACACACAGGCCACTACTCTATATCTACACCACACCTCACACCATACACAGCCTACTACACTACTCTATATCTACACCACACCTCACACCATACACAGCCTAATCCACTACTCTATATCTACACCACACCTCACACCATACACAGCCTAGTCCACTGCTCTATATCTACACCACACCTCACACCATACACAGCCTAGTCCACTACTCTATATCTACACCACACCTCTACCATACACAGCCTAATCCACTACTCTATATCTACACCACACCTCACACCATACACAGCCCACACCACTACTCTATATCTACACCACATCTCACACCATACACAGCATAGTCCACTACTCTATATCTACACCACACCTCACACCATATACAGCCTAGGCCACTACTCTATATCTACACCACACCTCACACCATACACAGCCCACACCACTACTCTATATCTACACTACACCTCACACCATACACACAGCCCACTGTACTACTCTATATCTACACCACACCTCACACCATACACAGCCCACACCACTACTCTATATCTACACCACACCTCACACCATACACAGCATAGTCCACTACTCTATATCTACACCACACCTCACACCATACACACAGCCCACTGTACTACTCTATATCTACACCACACCTCACACCATACACAGCCCACCCCACTACTCTATATCTACACCACACCTCACACCATACACAGCCCACTACACTACTCTATATCTACACCACACCTCACACCACACACAGCCCACTACACTACTCTACATCTACACCACACCTCACACCATACACAGCATAGTCTACTACTCTATATCTACACCACACCTCACACCATACAAAGCTTAGCCCACTACTCTATATCTACACCACACCTCACACCATACACACAGCCCACTCCACCACTCTATATCTACACCACACCTCACACCATACACAGCCTAGTCCACTGCTCTATATCTACACCACACCTCACACCATACACAGCATAGTCCACTACTCTATATCTACACCACACCTCACACCATACACAGCCTAGTCCACTGCTCTATATCTACACTACACCTCACACCATACACAGCATAGTCCACTACTCTATATCTACACCACACCTCACACCATACACAGCCCACTACACTACTCTACATCTACACTACACCTCACACGCACAGCCTAGTCCACTACTCTATATCTACACCACACCTCACACCATACACAGCATAGTCCACTACTCTTTATCTCACCCCTGGTACAAGTTTAGCCATAGGAATAACATTAGAAAAATATACTCAACGATCACCCTGGTAAAGTTACAATACTACGCCACGGCCGTCGCGTAGTGGATTTGCTAAGCATATTCTGACTATTCTGAATTTGTGATGTTATTTAAACGATAGAAAGGGGTAAGATAAATCTAGAACCGCACTCGAATCGTAAAATAGACAATACTCCACTTGTTTGGCTGTGCCATAATCGTCACTCGGCTTCGCCTCGATGACGATTGCGGCCTAGCCAAACTCGTGGAGTATTGTCTATTTATACGATTCTCGATGCAGTTCTATTTAAATATCTACACCACACCTCACACCATACACAGCATAGTCCACTACTCTATATCTACACCACACCTCACACCATACACAGCATAGTCCACTACTCTATATCTACACCACACCTCACACCACACACACAGGCCACTACACTACTCTATATCTACACTACACCTCACACGCACAGCCTAGTCCACTACTCTATATCTACACCACACCTCACACCATACACAGCATAGTCCACTACTCTATATCTACACCACACCTCACACCATACACACAGCCCACTACACTACTCTACATCTACACCACACCTCACACCACACAACCCACTACACTACTCTATATCTACACCACACCTCACACCATACACACAGCCCACTACACTACTCTATATCTACACCACACCTCACACCATACACAGCCCACTACACTACTCTATATCTACACCACACCTCACACCATACACAGCCCACCCCACTACTCTATATCTACACCTGACACCATACACAGGCCACTACACTACTCTATATCTACACCACACCTCACACCACACACACAGGCCACTACACTACTCTATATCTACACTACACCTCACACGCACAGCCTAGTCCACTACTCTATATCTACACCACACCTCACACCATACACAGCATAGTCCACTACTCTATATCTACACCACACCTCACACCATACACACAGCCCACTACACTACTCTATATCTATACCACACCTCACACCACACACAGCCCACTACACTACTCTATATCTACACCACACCTCACACCACACACACAGGCCACTACAGTATACTCTATATCTACACCACACTTAACCATATACAGCCCACACCACTACTCTATATCTACACCACACCTCACACCATACACACAGCCCACTACACTACTCTATATCTACATCACACTATCTTATGTTTGGGGTCTGTCTTTACCCGAGGGCGGCTACTTGTGTTGTCACGAAAATATACAACCCCATTGTCTGTATGGTGTCACAGACATGTCACGAAACTAGTGAAACATTTCCCAGGTCTGTAAGAGGTATGGAATGTCCAATGGTGGCAATCTTATCTTAATAAAACTATGCAATTATGTCTGGTTGCTTAATTCTTTGGATTTCTCATGTATGTTGAGAGTAAAGTATCCCCATACATTTGTTACCAACAACAGCGCCATGATTTTTGGAATGACGATTTTGGACGATTTCCCCTTACAACCAAGTGCGACGATTTCCAAAGTGTCTTGTGGAGCAAATTTTGCCTTTCGAATAATCTGTGCATTTTGGCCACGACCCATCGGTTTGGTTAAGCACCTTTGCCATGCTCTTGTCGCAATAGACCGCCATACCACACCAAAGTTCTTATATGTGGAATACCCTACCCAATGATGCTCGTTCCCTAAGAACCCCCGATTCTCTGTCTAAGTACCTAAAGAACAACAAAAAGGTTATAAATCATCTACTAGCGGGAAGATACTAGAATTAGTTAGGGCACTAAAGGAGACATACGCCTTTAGCACAGAACAAATATACACATAAACACATATGCAAAATCGTTGCGTATGAACACACTCTCTATGATTAACTAGAGGAAAGAAAACTGCCCCATTGAACATATGAATGGGAATTATACTACTGACATCTATAAGTTATATGGCAGTAAGCCAAATACTACTAACCACACTATGATCCTATCATAGCTACTAACAACCCGAATGACGACTAAAGATACCTATCTGGAAATTTCGATGTTAGCTAAGGACGCTACAATCTGTATACACTGGCCCAAAGGAAGACAGGTCTTGAGCCTAAGAGGGTGCGTCCACCAACCACGACAAGGCTACGACAAGTGCCGACATGAAGAGCATTGTCGGGACAGCGGTGTCGGGGCGTGTCGTAGACGTTACCGGTTTCCGTAAAAAAGGCGCCCATGGTTCCGACATACTACGACAATGATATAGAGGAAACCACAACACTCAACGACAAAGGTCCAGTTGTAGCAAAAATCGAACATGTTCGATATTGTCGTGGCCTTGTCGGAGGGCCTCCGACAGGCCCCCGACAAGCTTCATGTCGCAGCCTGTTGTGGCCTTGTCGTAGCCTCTTGTCGGGAACTATGTTCCACCAACCACGACAAGGCTACGACAAGGCTTCCAATCGTAGAGCTGTGGACCTTGTCGGAAAGCCATTGTCGCAGCCTTGTCGTGGTTGGTGGACGCACCCCCTAAGAAGGTAACAGTATAAATAAACGAATGAAAAAAAAAAATGCTGTGATATGTCGACAAAAGATCGCGAGGTGTCACGGTGGTGCAGCACCGAAAAAAAAGATCATCGCAAAATATACACAAACCGTGTGTTGGTGGAACTAGCACGTAAGACCACTGCATCGAATATCCCGAATATCCTGTTGTTAATGATTTTGATATAATTGTTGTTTTTAGATTTTTTCAAATTGTCAGTATATAGCATTTCTGAAATCAACAGCAAATTGTTTTGATTGATAAAATCCCATGTAAAACTGGAACACAACCCTAAATTATCCTAGATAATTTTGTTATGAAACTCTGACATTAGATGGTCCTGTATTCTGCTCAGTAAATACGGGTAAGAGAGAAGGGCTTTCAAATTTCCTGACTGGAATATTGTGGAAATAAACACTGCTTGAGCCTACAGTACCTCCAGAAGAAAGATTAATCTTTAAAAAAAAACCAGAAAAAAACATCGTCAGCAATCGGAGCAACTTGTAGAGTCGTGAAAAGGGGTTTAATATAAATAAGACCCATCATGTTATCAGTGTGTAGGTGAATCCAAATTGTCCCACATTTCATTCAGCAAAAATGTGGGTTATAATGGTGAAATATCCTTGTAAAGGGGCATATTTTAAGGTCTAGCACTATCCCCCCCTCCCTCCCCCTTATGGTATGAATTGAGGCGGGAATATAACACCACCTTTCTCTATACAGTATAATACACGCGGCCAGCCCTGCCCGGCCTGTGTCAAGTCACCCTATTATCGCCCAATGGACGCTGCCTTTTCTCATACAAACACGTCACGCCGTTCAAAACGAGGCTGAATGCATTCAGAAAGATGGCGATCGGCACGTCAAGTGACATCCAGAACGAGGCTGAACACATTCAGGATACACAAAGATGGCGCGTAAAGTGACGACCGAAACGAGGCTGACACGGGGGAGGGGAGGAATGTGGGGGAGAGTGAGCGGAGAGTGTGAGACTGTGTTTCTGACTTTGTGAGACTCTGATTTCACAGACGCTATGTCAGCCTCGCTCTGAGAGTGAGGGGAGTAATGTGGGGGGGGGGGGGGAGAATGAGGGGAGTAATATGGGGGGGGGGGAGAGTGAGGGGAGTAATGTGGGAGGATAGTGAGGGGAGTAATGTGGGGGGAGAGTGAGGGGAGTAATATGGGGGGAGAATGAGGGGAGTAATGTGGGGGGAGAGTGAGGGGAGTAATATAGGGGGAGAGTGAGGGGAGTAATGTGGGGGGGGGGGGGAGAGTGAGGGGAGTAATATAGGGGGAGAGTGAGGGGAGTAGTGTGGGAGGATAGTGAGGGGAGTAATATGGGGGGAGAATGAGGGGAGTAATGTGGGGGGAGAGTAAAGGGAGTAATGTGGAGCGGAGAGTGTGAGACTGTGTTTCTGACTTTGTGAGACGCTGATTTCACGAACGCCATGTCAGCCTCGCTCTGAGAGTGAGGGGAGTAATGTGGGGGGAGAGTGAGGGGAGTTATATGGGAGGAGAGTCAAGGGAGTAATGTGGGGGGAGAGTGAAGGAGAGTGTGAGAGTGTGAGACTGTGTTTCTGACTTTGTGAGACTCTGATTTCACAGACGCCGAGTGAGCCTCGTTCTGACAGCCGCGCCTGCGCACTGAGCGTTCCCCGCGCGTCCCGGAACGCCCTCCTCATGTGTCACGTGACTCAAAGACCCGCAGCGTCCCGCGGCTTTGTGCTGGTGCCCCGCCGGTCTTTATACATGGCGCTGCGCTTGTACCAGTCAAGTCAGAACGGCTAAACGTTACAAGATGGCGGTCCGGCCATTTCCGGCGGAAAGAGGTGACTTTCCATGGACGCATGCTCAGAGGGGACTCCCGCTGTGCTGGTAACTTGTGAATACAACACTGGTCTCTGTGCGTGCATTCAGGTGCTGTAGACGGCCGGCCCGGGCCCGCCCCCTCCCCGCACCGCCCCCGCTCCCCGCCCGCCCCCACCGCTCGGGTTTCACCGGACTCCGCAAATCGCTTTCGCACCTGGATTTGTATGGATATTAGATCTCGCCGATAACGTATGACATGAAAATTGCCGGCGCGGGACCAGAGAGGGAGAGAGTGTGTGTGTGTAGGTCGACAAGGGCGCTATCAGTACCATCTACTGCCCTACCCGCCAATGCCCGCCAATGCCCGCCGCTACCCGCCGTACACCGCCCGCCGTACGCCGCCCGCCGTACACCGCCCGCCGCCCGCCGTACACCGCCCGCCGTACGCCGCCCGCCGCCCGCCGGTCGCCGCCCGCCGTCCGCCGTACACTGTACACCGTACACCGTACACCGCCCGCCACCCGCCGCCCGCCGCCCGCCGTACACCGCCCGCCACCCGCCGCCCGCCGCCCGCCGTACACCGCCCGCCGCCCGCTGCCCGCCGTACGCCGCCCGCCGCCCAGTTGGCAGTGGCGGTCTTTTGGAATTGAGGACTCTCAACCGATACAGGTTTAATCAAATCAAGATCGCCGTTCCATCGTAGAAGTAGACTTTGGAACGCGTTGGAAGTCCAGGGGCCCGTTGAATAATAGTTTCCTTTAGGAGAATATTGAAGGAGACAATTTCAACAAATCATTATTTACATCTTTATTTTTGCAGTTACAACAAATAAAAGTTTAATGATTCATTCATCCCATTACCCATTATTGCCTGTACAGTCATGTTGACTCTGATCACCTTTATACCTTTTGTATTACATTTTGTGTGTTATTGCTGGAGGATCTCTGTTTGTAAAGGCCACGCGTACCAATCCCAGCAGGAAGAACTGACCTGTCAAATGCTTCATATTCAATAGATCATTTTTAGAAAATCGTGCCTGCTGCCCTCACACCGTTGTCCCGATAAGGTTAAATCAAATCACTCCTCTTCTTGCTGCCCTCATACCGTTGTCCGATACAAGTTTAGTAAATTGCACCTCTTTTTACTGCCCTCACTACGTTGTCTGATACAGGTTCAATCAAATTCCGCTTCTCCTCACTTCCTTCACATCGTTGTCTGATACAGGTTTAATCAAATTCCGCTTCTTCTCGTTGCCCTCACTCCATTGTCCGATACAGGTTTTATCAAACGACGCCTCTTCTCACTTCCCTCACACCATTGTCCCGATACAGGTTTAATCAAATCACTCCTCTTCTCGTTGCCCTCATACCATTGTCCCGATACAGGTTTAATCAAATCACTCCTCTTCTCGTTGCCCTCATACCATTGTCCGATACAGGTTTTATCAAATTGCACCTCTTTTTACTGCCCTCACACTGTTGTCCCGATACAGGTTAAATCAAATTGCACCTCTTCTCGCTGCCCTCATACCGTTGTCCCGATACAGGTTAAATCAAATCACTCCTCTTCTCGCTGCCCTCATACCGATGTCTGATACAGGTTAAATCAAATCACACTTCTTCTTGTTGCCCTCACTACGTTGTCTGATACAGGTTTAATCAAATTCCGCTTTTTCTCATTGCCGTCACTCTGTTGTCTGATACAGGTTTAATCAAATCGCACCTCATCTTGCTGTCATCAGACCATTGTCCCGACACATTGCCCTCACACTGTTGTCCCAATACAGGTTTTATCAAACGACGCCTCTTCTCACTGCCCTCACTCCATTATCCGATACAGGTTTAATCAAATTGCGCTTCTTCTCGTTGCCCTCACTCCATTGTCCGATTCAGGTTTAATCAAATCACACCTCTTCTCGTTGCCCTCACACTGTTGTCCCGATACAGGTTTTATCAAACGACGCCTCTTCTCACTGCCCTCATACCATTGTCCCGATACAAGTTTAATCAAATCATTTCTCTTCTCGCTGCCCTCACACCGTTGTCTGGTACAGGTTTTATCAAATTGCACCTCTTTTCACTGCCCTCATACCGTTGTCCCGATACAGGTTAAATCAAATCACTCCTCTTCTCGCTGCCCTCATACCGTTGTCCCGATACAGGTTAAATCAAATCGCACCTCTTCTTGCTGCCCTCATACCGTTGTCCCGATACAGGTTAAATCAAATCATTTCTCTTCTCGTTACAGGTTTAATCAAATCATTTCTCTTCTCGTTGCCCTCACACCGTTGTCAGATACAGGTTTTATCAAATTGCACTTCTTTTTACTGCCCTCACACTGTTGTCCCAATACAGGTTAAATCAAATCACACCTCTTCTCACTGCCCTCATACCATTGTCCCAATACAGCTTAGACCGTCACCACACCATTCTCACTACGGTCACTCTATCACCACACCACATTCTCTATGCCCACATCATAACCATACTCAGACCATCACCATACCATTCTCACTACGGTCACTCTATCCCCACACCACATTCTCCATGCCCATACCATAACCATACTTAGACCATCACCACACCATTCTTACTACGGTCACTCTATCCCCAAACCACACTCTCCATGCCCTTACCATAACCATACTTAGACCATCACCACACCATTCTCACTACGGTCACTCTATCACCACACCACACTCTCCATGCCCTTACCATAACCATACTTAGACCATCACCACACCATTCTCACTACGGTCACTCTATCACCACACCACACTCTCCATGCCCACATCATAACCATACTTAGACCGTCATCACACCATTCTCACTACGGTCGCTTTATCACCACACCACATTCTCCATGCCCACATCATAACCATACTTAGACCGTGACCACACCATTCTCACTACGGTCACTCTATCACCACACCACACTCTCCATGATGCCCATACCATAACCATACTTAGACCGTCACCACACCATTCTCAGTACGGTCACTCTATCACCAAACCACATTCTCCATGCCCACATCATAACCATACTTAGACCGTCACCACACCATTCTCAGTACGGTCACTCTATCACCATGCCACACTCTCCATGCCCACACCATAACCATACTTAGACCATCACCACACCATTCTCACTACGCCCACATCACGCCACCCCCACCCCAGTATACACCCCCGTGTAAAATGCCAGCCATACGACGGCTAAAAACGCCGGCCACATTTTTCTGTTTGTAAACCGGAAGGCGCCTGTCGACATGCGCAATGCGCCCGTTATAATGAGCGTTACTCACGCATGCTCAACGGTTTTCTATAGGATGACAAATGGCGGGGCGCTTGTGCCTCGGGAGGCTTCGGGCATTGTTGTCGTCTACAATAGAGTAACTACAGTAAAGTAACATGCGAGTGTGAGCGACCTGGCGACTGGTACCTGGTGTACACACTGTATGTGGTAAGGAGAACTATAGATCCTGATGGTGATATGGAGAACTATACCTAGTGGTGGTAAGGAGAACTAGGGAGCCAAAGTGAATCCGCTGAAACCACAGATACCCGTTTACCATGCACCATTTCCAGATATAGACGCTCAGTACTTTGACTATGTAGGTTCGAGATTATATGTGTTATTCTCCAATCTTTTAGATTCATATTTTTGATAAACTTAACAACTGTCATCGTAGCTTCGAGACAGAGTTATTCAGATACAAAAGTAGTTAACTACACTTCAAAAGAAACGAACGAGACCAAAAACAAAAGTCTAGCCTCAAACCCACTAAATCTTGTTCTTACTGGCCACCGGAAATGGTGTTTTGTAAATGGGTATCTGTGGTTTCAGCGGGTTCACTTTGGCTCCCTACACCTCCTGGTGGCAGTTAGGAGAACTACCCCTGTTGGTGGTAAGGAGAACTACCCCTGGTGGTGGTAAAGAGAACTACACCTCCTGGTGGTGGTACGGAGAACTACCCCT
The DNA here is from genome assembly GCA_950022655.1 of Alentia gelatinosa. Classification (NCBI taxonomy): domain Eukaryota; kingdom Metazoa; phylum Annelida; class Polychaeta; order Phyllodocida; family Polynoidae; genus Alentia; species Alentia gelatinosa. The sequence continues at coordinate 121,608,626 of OX465581.1, read as the reverse complement.
GGTGGTGGTACGGAGAACTACCCCTGGTGGTGGTAAAGAGAACTACACCTCCTGGTGGTGGTACGGAGAACTACTCCTGGTGGTGGGAAGGAGAACTACCCCTGGTGGTGGTAAGGAGAACTGCACCTGGTGATGGTAAGGAGAACTACTCCTGGCGGTAGTAAGGAGAACTACTTCTTGTGGTGGTAAAAAGAAGCTACTCCAGAAGGCAGCCATCTTTGTTCGCTTGACTTGTCCTGAAGCCCGCAGTCAGGGAACATGAAGATGTTCAATTTGACGTCAATTTAGGGGGAGTTGTTGGCGTCAGTTCCTCCTGGTGTTTAGATAGGGCAGCGTGTTGGCACGGGTACCCCCCCCCCCCCTCCTCCCACCCGGGAGTTGGCAAGCACCGCCAAGAGTTTGTAAACTGGTCGCCAAGTGTTCACTCACAGTCCCGACTCAAGTGTCGAGATGTTTCACGGCTTCTGTAACCGCCTGGAAAAGAACATGTGTCTCTATCTTCTCACTCACTGCCGCTATACATGAGTCTGTATTAATGGTGTGTTGACTCCCGCTATACATGTGGTCTGTATTAATGGTGTGTACATGTGTCTGTATTAATGGTGTGTTGACTGCCGCTATACATGTGGTCTGTATTAATGGTGTGTACATGTGTCTGTATTAATGGTGTGATGACTCACTCCTGCTATACATGAGTCTGTATTAATGGTGTGTACATGTGTCTGTATTAATGGTGTGATGACTCACTCCTGCTATACATGAGTCTGTATTAATGGTGTGTACATGTGTCTGTATTAATGGTGTGTTGACTGCCGCTATACATGTGGTCTGTATTAATGGTGTGTTGACTCCCGCTATACATGTGGTCTGTATTAATGGTGTGTACATGAGTCTATATTAATGGTGTGATGACTCCCGCTATACATGTGGTTTGTACTAATGGTGTGTACATGAGTCTGTATTAATGGTGTTTTCATGTGTCTGTATTAATGGTGTGTTGACTCACTCCTGCTATACATGTGTTTGTACTAAGAGAAAACGTTGTCACTGAGCCCGAAGGGATGGCCATTCGAGGTCTTTTAATGCCATAAATACGTCCCCACGCCGCAGGCGGAGGGACATATTTATGGCATAAAAAGGCCGAGAATGGCATCCCTACGGGCTCAGTCACTACGTTTTCTTATTATTACATACCTAAATATAAAAAAAGAGGCCATTTTAGATACTTATTAAATGTATTAATTGACCTGCTGGTCACAGTGCGCCCGAATATTCACTACGGGCGCCCGAACATTATTTAGCAGCGGGTCGTATTTCATAGATGTTCGGCCATAGGTATGTAATAATAATGGTGTTCTCACTCCCACTGTGGTGTATGATGAATGGTGTGGTGTATGGTGTCTATATGGTATGGTGTATGGTGTCTATATGGTGTGGTGTGGTGTATGGTGTCTATATGGTATGGTGTATGGTGTCTATATGGTATGGTGTATGGTGTCTATATGGTGTGGTGTATGGTGTCTAGTGTGTGTGGTCTCTATACAATGTACACACAGACAACCTTACTCCTGTCTCAGACACGGGATGCTTCTACCTGGCTACGTGTCATCATAAAGCCCGTTTTCATTGGCCGACGAAAACAATATAGTTATTTTTAGTTCTCATTAAAGCCTCTTTCCATTTTATGTCAGCAGTGCCAAAGGTCCGTCAGTGGTCCCTAACTGTATATCGGTATCGGCCGATGGAAATAGGCTTTTAGGAAAACTAAAAAAATCTACACCGTTTTCGTTAGCCAATGGAAACGGGCCTTTAGTCGCACTAGTACGCTGTATTGGCAGGCGTCCATCTCAGTCAACGCTGCATGATTTATGACTTTCGCTATCTTTATGAGCACAAATATAGCAAAGATTGGCCCGATTCACTTTAATCAGGTGATTATGTTACTCCTTCTCATGACATGGGGAATCCCTACTCCCTGTTAGAGTTCAAGAGGCAGAGGTGTACAAATATACCTGGAATAGGATGATCTAAAGTGTAAGCTTTAAATCAAGGTGTTTTAACTTACAGTTACACATTCAATGGAAATAATCTCTTGATTTAGTTTAATTGTTGATATTTATACATGAATAGCACAGATGTAAAACCTTATCTAAGTAGCTGGAGCTAGAAAACATCTTTCATCTTTTTTTCACCTGTAATGTCAGATTATGTTGGAGTTTTTCGATTTCTAAAGTGGGATTCAGACGATGGGATTTATGTACCTCACAGGGTGTTTTTCCGAGACAAATCCTGCTGAGATTCTGCACTCAAACACAATTTCTTCGTCTAAATCACATGGTTCTATTTCCTTGATACATGCTTTCCCCCCTATAATTGTTAAAGACACTTCCTTCTAAAAAGGAACAGAATCGCATGAGATTTTGAACCCTGTGAGGTACATGAACCCAACCGTGTGAATCCCACTTAAGGAAACGTCTAAGTTTAAAGCTTAAAGGCGTATCCTACAATTCACAGTGGCGCTACCTGGTGGTTTTTAGATATTGATGATTATATTGTCAATCTGGAGATATTCCCCAGATTACAAGAATTGTTAATCAATTATGAAAGGCTGTATGCGAATATTGCTGATAATGATGTTTTGGGTTACAACTGAGATGAATAACTGACTCATGATACTGGAAGAAGATATGTAATTTTCTATATGCCTTATACGGAAACTGGCTTACTGTCTTCGTACGTCAAAAATACCTGGTGAAATTATTGATCACTTACATCTCGATGCCGTAGGCAGAGGGATGTGTTTAATCAATAATTTTACCAAGTATTTTTGACATACAAAGACAGTCAGCCTGTTTTCGTTTATTATATACCTAAAAATGGGGAAATTTGACCCAGTCACGTGATCGCATACCCCATACATCACAGTGTGACGTACGGGTATAAATACGCCATGGGTAGGAGCGGGTAGGATAGGTAGTTGATACAGCCATGGGTATATGATAGTAATAGAGAAAGCTAAGCTCATTTAAACATAAACAACTTCGGTGTTCACTTTGTGAACAAGAAAGAGGCCGCCAACGTTTAATCCGCTGATTTCTCGTGGCGCCCATTACGACATTAATACATGCACCATATAACAGTTATTACTGTAAGCTTAAGTACTCGTTACACAGATTAAGTTTTTACACTCAGAGTTAAGTGTAGACATTTCTAAATGAGAGAAAGAAGCTGACTCTCCGCTAACACAGCGTTAAGTCATGAACAAGCAGTGTACAGGGTTCAGGGCAATATATCTTTATATAAAGTCACCGAATAGAGGAACATTACATAATATCGTAAAACTGGATGAGTTTTAATCTTGGCCACAGTATGCCATGACTGGAGTTTGGCATAGTGACTTCATGAGGCGAAGCTGAGTGAAGTCGGGAGCCAAAACTCCAGGAGTGGCATGCGGTGGCCAAGATTAAAACGAATCAGGTTTTGATTTTATCCTACCCCAACTCCTCAATTTTGGAATATTACGTGATAACAATGCTGTATGCCACTAGTGGCATATAAAACTCTGTATGCAACTCAGCGTGTCATACGGAAACCCAATGTTAAGCCTATGGGATTTTATATTAGGGGTAGCTAATATTGTTTTACACAGACATTATCTAATGGTGGAGTCACCAGTCAATCTCCTTACACCGACCAGCCCAACACTACATATCATTATTATAGTAGAACCCCGTGTAAGCGGGCACCCTCCGTTCCAGTCGAAAATGTCCGCTTACGCGAGGTTAAAATAAACATCTGATAGAGGAAACTGCTCCGAACGAAGGTGTCCCTTAACGTGAGGTTTCCGCTTACGCTTAGGCGGGATTCTGCTGTATATACTAAATAAGAAACCTACAAGTTTTGGTCAAAGTCGTCGTTCGTCACGAGTTTGATGAACAAGGCAACAGCCAAGTGAATATCACGTAGCATATAAACAAGTTTGAGAATGACTTCTTTGACCAAAACGAGTTTGTTTCTGTATTTATCTCACCCCTGAACACACCTAAAGAATGGACGACACACAGGATATAGCCCATGAAGAACGGACTGCAATACTCATGGAGAGCGAATTCCCAATTTTAAGACTATGGGGCAAAAATACCAGGGGTGAGATAAAGATATTCCTATATACCTATGGCTGTACACTCTATGCTTACACCATGTTATGGGGGGTGGAGTAACTTATGTTTATCCCACCCCTGGTACAGGTTGTGCCATTGAATTAACATTGAAATAAAATATGCCACGCTCACCTACGTAGAGTGTCAATTCTCTGCCATTGCAGTGACGGAGAATCTATGTATGGTGCGACCAATGAACATCGCGGAAAAGAAAATAGTTCTGGCGCCATTGATTGATTACCGCAGCTGCAGCAACAATAGTTCCGACGCTATTGTTTGAACGATTCAATACATGATTATATTATTGCCTAAAATCGACTGTAAGCTCCGTGTTGGGGGTGAGATAAAAAGAGAACCGCTTTCGAAACGTATTTTGAACCACTACGCTCACTCGTTTCTCATCACTCGGCTACGCCTTGTGACGATTACTACGCATCCAAACTCGTGGCGTAGTGGTTCAAAATACGTTTCCAAAGACAGTTCTGCTTAAATACTACCCAAGGTTGCCGTATACTACCCAAGGCTGATGTTTTCTACCCAGGGCTGACTTTTAGACCAATCAGACCGCCTCTTACAAAATTCATATGAAGAGCGCAGTGGGGAGAAAACATAAAGTGCCCAGTTACTCGATAAGGTTGGATCTGGCTTTTGTATTTGAAGGTGGGTATTCAAATAATGCTATTCATCGTTATTAAACTACATTTGAAGGTATATAGAAATAGGGAAGCCAAGTTTTCGGAGAGGGAAAGTCAAAGTTACTCGGTAAGAAAAATTACTTCCAAAAAAGGTTTTTCCACGCTTTACCTTGTAACTTTGACTTTCTCTCACCTGAACATAGCTTCCCTCTATTCCCTGATGATCGAGTGACCAGTAAACCTTCACATACTGACACCTACCATCCCAAAAGTACATTGATAATTAATAACACCTAATCACCATCTTTACAACTGACACCAGCCCTAAACACAGTCCAGACAGTTTACCAATTAGCAGACAAGGAGTAGGGAGGCGTATCATCAGCGCACGCGCTATTATCACTGAGGAGCATTCACCAACTGAAGAGGAAAACAAACTGCTACTTTCCCAGGATGATTACATTAAAGATATGCACAATTTACTGCTGAGGAGGACCAGGATGGGGCTTGGGGAAGTGGATTACAGTAATAAGATGATCCGGATCTGAGAGAGCAGAAGGCTAATAGCAGTTTAATGATGAGTTCCAGATCCCCTCTATTTGGGATAACAGCTTTAGACTTCATGTCATTATGAAATGTGGCGAGCGGTAAAACATAGTAATAAGCAGACGGAGAAACTAAATGTAAATATGTTATCTTTTATTACCATACCTTAATGCCACTAGCTTTTAATGGCTGAACATTAAACGTTAAATGACATGAGGAAGTGTAATTGCCTTTTTAATTGGAATAACTGGTATAAATACATGTGTATGTATGTATATATATATATATGTTTATATATATATGTTTATATATATATGTTTATATATAAATGTTTATATATATATATGTTCATATATATATATGTTTCTATATAAATATATATATATATATAAATATATATATGTATATATATATATATATATATATATATATAGAGAGAGAGAGAGAGAGAGAGAGAGAGAGAGAGAGAGAGCAGGAGACAAAGACAGAGAGACAGAGAGACAGAAACAGAGAAAGAGAGACAGAGAGAGACAGAGATCCTGCCCACACCACAGAGAAAGACAGACATAGAGAAAGAAGACAAAGAGACACAAATTGGAGAGAGAGAGACAGAGACAGAAACAGAGACAGAGGCAGACACAGCCTAAGGGAGGGAGTGAGAAAGAGACGGACAGAAAGAGAGAGAGAGAGGGGGGTGATACAAAGGCAGGGAGAAACCGAGTCAGACAGACGGAGAATGAGGGTGACAGAGACAGAGATATTTACACAGAGACACAGGATGAAACACAGGGAGAGGGTGCTAGAGAGGGAGACAGACAGAGAGACACAGAGACACACACAGAAAGAGACAGAGAGACAGAGAAGGGCAGGAAAAGGGCAGGGTGAGGGCAGGGAGAGAGCAAGATGAGGGCAGGGTGAGGGCAGGGAGTGGGGCTGGGTAAGGACAGTGTGAGGGCAGGGTGAGGGTAGGGTGAGGGCAGGGGTATATAGTAATTACGAAATTCAACTGCCTTTCAATGTTTTGCCATGGTTCCTTTGACTCTCTACACCCATCCCAGAGAAGAATGGATCATAGGCTATATGCCGTATAGTGTCAGTGTTGTATGAGTGTGAGTATGGTACGATACCTGCACACCATGCAGTTGACCCTCCCCTCCTGGCCTCACCTTTCGGGCGGCACGCGAGCAGCACCACTCACTAAATGTCACGGGTTAATCGCGCTAATTCCCGCTAATTCCCGCTTGATTGGGTGCCACACGAGTCCCGGATGAGCCGCCATGTTGAGTCAGACCGTCATCCCGCAGCAAATGGCCGCCATCATGAAGGGCAGCGCCACCAAACGGCCAGCAGAGGAAGCTCGCCGCTGACCTTTCACTGTCATGACACGGGCTGAAAGAGATATGTCGTGTGTGTGTGTGTAGGGGTGTATGTGGGGTATGTGTGTGTGAGGTCTTTGTGTTAGGTGTGTGTGTGAGGTCTGTGTATGGTTTGTGTGGTGTGTGTAGGTGTGGCGTGTGTGGTGTGTGAGGTGTGAGGTGTGTGTGAGGTGTGTGTGTGTGTGAGGTGTGTGTGTGAGGTATGTCTGGTTTGTGTGAGGTGTGTGTGAGGTGGTATATGTGTGTGAGGTCTTTGTGTGAGGTGTGTGTGTGAGGTGTGTGTATGGTTTGTGTGGTGTGTGTAGGTGTGCCGTGTGTGGTGGGTGAGGTGTGAGGTGTGTGTGAGGTGGTGTATGTGTGTGTGAGGTGTTTGTGTGAGATATGTCTGGTTTGTGTGAGGTGTGTGTTAGGTGGTGTATGTGTGTGTGAGGTGTGTGTGTGAGGTGTGTGTGTGTGAGGTCTGTGTATGGTTTGTGTGGTGTGTGTAGGTGTGCCGTGTGTGGTGGGTGAGGTGTGAGGTGTGTGTGAGGTGGTGTATGTGTGTGTGAGGTGTTTGTGTGAGATATGTCTGGTTTGTGTGAGGTGTGTGTTAGGTGGTGTATGTGTGTGTGAGGTGTGTGTGTGAGGTGTGTGTGTGTGAGGTCTGTGTATGGTTTGTGTGGTGTGTGTAGGTGTGCCGTGTGTGGTGGGTGAGGTGTGAGGTGTGTGTGAGGTGGTGTATGTGTGTGTGAGGTGTTTGTGTGAGATATGTCTGGTTTGTGTGAGGTGTGTGTTAGGTGGTGTATGTGTGTGTGAGGTGTGTGTGTGAGGTGTGTGTGTGTGAGGTCTGTGTATGGTTTGTGTGGTGTGTGTAGGTGTGGCGTGTGTGGTGGGTGAGGTGTGAGGTGTGTGTGAGGTGGTGTATGTGTGAGGTGTGTGTGAGGTGGAGTATGTATGTGTGAGGTGTGTGTGTGAGGTATGTCTGGTTTGTGTGAGGTGTGTGTGGTGTGAGGTAGCTTTTTATTAACATCATTTTTTTTTTTGTAGGGTTTTATTGACGGTAAGTTCATACATAAAATAAATGATTTTCAACCTGGCCGTCCAGGAAAAACGTTTAGATACACAGAGGTAATGACATACAGCAAAGAAGGAGAGGAATGGAGCCTCAAATTGAGACTAATAATTGATTCCTTAGTTTAGTGCGGTTGTATCGGCTTCGTCAAGACACAGCTTCAGTAAGCTATTGTAGTTTTTTGGGCGTATTTGACCTCGCTCTCCAGTGGGGTCGCCCAGTATGTCCAGTGTTCTTTTAGTGTTACATGGGTAGTTTTGACACCGATAGTAGGCTAGCCTTGGGCTATCATTCAATCACCCATCTCATTGATCCTACTGTAAAACCCATATACTTATCATCAATAAACGTTTTTAATCAAATTGAACGAGTTAAGTTTCATCATGCTAATTAATAAATTTATCAAAAGAATATTTATTGGGGCTTGCCACGGTGGAATTTTAGCCTCGTCTTAATATTATCTATAGATCATAACAACTGATAACAGTGGTTGCCCCCCGACTACAGTGGCGCTATCATACGATTTCCTGGCGGATGATGGCAGAACTAGCAACCACTATGTGACCTTTCTGTGAGTGAGCACATAGGCAAGGCTTCCAGGCTAGCGGACTTTGGTTTGTTGAGTTGCCGCTGTCTGGGTTGCACTCTCCTCCCAAATCTTTCGCGGCGCTAGTGCCTGCTTAATCTCTGCTCCAACCCAATGCTGGTTCTCAGGGTATCCACAAAGGACATGGGGAACCAGCCAAAATATCGGATTCAAAACAAGGCATCTGTCAAAAGTTATGAAACTCAAACCAACTCATATATTATGAGTTGGGAAATATAGGAATTGTTAAATGAGCTCCAGAGACAATCCAGTTGTTTCTTTTTCAACTTTAAACCCGTTTATAATCTGAATCCATAGTTGATTAGACTGCCCCTTCAAGTGAGCACATGTGCTATGTTGCGAAATAAAACCTTGCAACACATGAGGTGCTTTCCACTAAAGAAAGTATGTGACTATGTCTGATTTGGCATGACAAATAATAGAAATTAGTATATATAAATATGTGCATCTCTATTTACAAGTAAACCACAATATAATCCCCAAATTTAGGGTATTTCAAAAATTGGCGTATGGGCCAGATTTGAGCCCAAACAGGCAGGATAGTGCAGAGATCTAAGCGGCCACGGGAAGTAGAGTGCAGAATTCTCTGCCAAGGAATCACATATACATACACGTTTTCATTTCGTCATACCAAATGACTTCTTTCCATGAAATTACTATCACAAAATGATATTTTCACAACATGACTTTGTCCACGAAACGACTTTCTTGAAAAGAATTGTCCATGAAATGACTTTCACGAATTGTTTTTTCCACAAAATGATTTTTTTCATGAAATGACGTTCACGAAATGATTTGTAATTTCATAAAAGTCATTTCGTAGGACGAAATGATAGTAGGTATGTTTATATGTGATTCCGTTGCACGGAATGAGTTATAGGCCCGGCGTCCACCTACTACGATAGAATCGTAGACCTCCCGATATGGCACCGATACAAAATGTCAAAATCGGTGCCATATCGGGAAGGTGAAAAATCGTAGACTTATGTCTAGACAAGCAAATCCACCATGCGTTGTATGGGTTTTTTATCGGTGTCTAATCGCAGAAATGTGGTCAACTGCCCCGGTATTAGGTTGCCTTCCGACGCGATTTTGATTTTTTATCAGGAGGTGCATCGTAGACCATATCGGAGCCATATCGTAGTAGGTGGACGCCGGGCCTTAGACTGATTCCGCGAGGGTGGTTGTGGCCCACTAGATCTTAAGTCAACAAAAGACTGTAGAACCGTCCGAAGGCGCTATAAATATCATGTAAGGAGGTCAGGGTGAAGGTCGTGGTTTGCTCCGAGTGCAGTCATTGGCTACTGGGTCTACTCAGTGATTATTTATGATTAAACATCTGATCACATGAGGAGAAGCGAAGTTAGCTCACATACTCACAAAACATCCCATCTCATCTCATTAAACATAATGGTTGTACACGTCGAGGGTGCTAATCCTATGCTGAACGTAGAATTGCTATAGAGGACACCCCCACCACCACTTGTTCTGTTAAGTTGATTTAATGTATTTAGACAACGAAAGGGACCAAGCGGACGATCGGCTAAGCCAAGCTTGGAAATCAACAATGTATATGTCTAAGACCCTAATAAAACTCATTAAAAAATTATTTTTTTTAAATGTATTCCATATATGGTAGTTAATGTAGGGGGACAACTCCATGCAGGCGTGAACGGAATATAGACGAAATGACAGCGTCCAGAACGGCGCCCCATAGGCTTCCAGGCTAGCGGTCTCTGGTGTGTTGAATTGCCGCTGTCTGGGTAGACCTGCTCAAGTCTTTGATTATGAACATTCATTAGATGATTAATCAAAATCAGAATAAAGTTCATTTCAGTATGTATCCTTCTATGACTGGCCCATGAATCATAGACTTGCTCAAATCTTTGATTATGAACATTCATTAAATGATTGCACACATTCAGAATTAAGTTCATTATAGTATGTATCCTTCTATGACTGGCCCATGCATCATGTATCCCAGCGAGGAGCGTAGCCATAGGATGCAGGGACTGGAGTCTGTATCCCAGCGAGGAGGGTAGCCATAGGATGCAGGGACTGGAGCCAGTATCCCAGCAAGGAGGGTAGCCATAGGATGCAGGGACTGGAGCCAGTGTCCCAGCGAGGAGGGTAGCCATAGGATGCAGGGACTAGAGCCTGTATCCCAGCGAGGAGGGTAGCCATAGGATGCAGGGACTGGAGCCAGTATCCCAGCAAGGAGTGTAGCCATAGGATGCAGGGACTGGAGCCAGTATCCCAGTGAGGAGGGTAGCCATAGGATGCAGGGACTGGAGCCTGTATCCCAGTGAGGAGGGTAGCCATAGTATGCAGGGACTGGAGCCAGTATCCCAGTGAGGAGTGTAGCCATAGGATGCAGGGACTGGAGCCAGTATCCCAGTGAGGAGGGTAGCCATAGGATGCAGGGACTGGAGCCTGTATCCCAGCAAGGAATGTAGCCATAGGATGCAGGGACTGGAGCCTGTATCCCAGCGAGGAGGGTAGCTATAGGATGCAGGGACTGGAGCCAGTATCCCAGTGAGAAGGGTAGCTATAGGATGCAGGGACTGGAGCCTGTATCCCAGCGAGGAGGGTAGCCATAGGATACATGGACTGGAGCCTGTATCCCAGTGAGGAGGGTAGCCATAGGATGCAGGCACTGGAGCCAGTATCCCAGTGAGGAGGGTAGCCATAGGATGCAGGGACTGGAGCCTGTATCCCAGCAAGGAGTGTAGCCATAGGATGCAGGGACTGGAGCCAGTATCCCAGCGAGGAGGGTAGCTATAGGATGCAGGGACTGGAGCCAGTATCCCAGCGAGAAGGGTAGCCATAGGATGCAGGGACTGGAGCCAGTATCCCAGCGAGGAGGGTAGCCATAGGATGCAGGGACTGGAGCCAGTATCCCAGTGAGGAGGGTAGCCATAGGATGCAGGGACTGGAGCCTGTATCACAGTGAGGAGGGTAGCCATAGGATGCAGGGACTGGAGCCAGTATCCCAGTGAGGAGAGTAGCCATAGGATGTAGGGACTGGCGCCTGTATCCCAGCGAGGAGGGTAGCCATAGGATGCAGGGACTGGAGCCTGTCTACTGTCTGGGTTGAGTATCCCGCGTCATACATTGTTACCCCGACACTGTTACTCTAGGAGGACGCCCTGTTTGTGTCCCTCCACAGTCTTTGATGACATTCTCCTCCGTATCGTCTTTTGTTGACGGCCGCCATTGTGAAACCAGCCGCTACTGTCACGCCATCTCGCGGCCGAGCACAGAACGCTTCACCATGCCTATAGTATAGGAATGTGAGCGATAATAGGGAGACCGTTTCAATACTGTGTGCATGCTGTGGAAGATTGAGCGCCAGTCGGCCATTTTGGTCACTGGAAATTGTGTTGCAAAGAGCAGTTGAATAGGCCCCCTGGATGGTTGGACTACAATGTTGCTTTCCCTTTTCCACCCACAAACTCAGTCTACTATTTTGAGCACTGGTGTACAGTGAAGTAGGGCTAGCATCATGTCTACACGCGCTGGGAACAGGATGTCAAGTCAGGAACACCCGATTGGCCGGTAAAGAAATGAAGAAAGTATATTACACCAAAAAATCAGACTATACCCTTATCCCTGCATTCAAATTTTGAAATCATCGATTAACAAAGACTTCCCAATCATTTTACCAAGAAGATTGAACATTTAATCAAATGGGACTACAATTAGTGACGTATAGTTCTCCTGTATGCAGTGATCAAGTTGTGAGTGTAAAGCAATATTTGTCTGTTTATGTCATAATTCTGTATCTCTTGTGTTAACCCTTTATTAAATATGTTATGTTACTGATAGAAAATGTACTTTAGATACCAGTATTACAACCCTATGTAGGCTTACTAAATGTACTATCTCTAGATACCTGTATTTCCACACTTTTCTTGAGCAACAAGCTTCATTTTAAACGTTATGCAATGATCATATCCATTAACTCATCTCATCACTCACTTCCACCACTAGAACTAAGAGGCCTTGTATTGTATAACATGTTAGTTCTTATATATGTACATTATATTGTGTAAACAGATTGTATCACTCAAGAAGGCCCGAACAGAGGATCAGCTCTAAGCCATTTAAAGAATAAAAATCGAGATAAATACAAGACTCAATTAAAGTGAGCTCTCGTTATACTTTTATTTAATATAGGAATTGTGGGTTCTGAATAAAACGCCAATAATCAGGTTAGATATTCTGGCCGCCAGAGCTACTCTGGTGGAATCCGATCTGAACAGCCTTGACTCTCACTCGCCTAGCTGATCTTCCTGCTACCAGAGTCGGAATCTCTGCTGGAAGAGTGAATCATATTTCGAGCAGATCTTTTGTCTTGGTAGTCTCTGTCACAACAGGCCATTGTGGTTGGAGATTGTAGTACTCTCGAACGCCCTTATCCATATTATCATTTCTTTTCGTGTAATTTGATAAAGAGACCATGTTATAAGTTAGTTAAGTTAGTAGCCTACTGATTTGTAGTAAGTATTCATAGTTTATATTTCGCGATGTCCCAAAGTTGTACTTTGTTTCTAGATAATTGGCTCGAGCTCTCTGGCAGAAAGCGATCGGAAAATACCAAACCCTCAGTCGGAGACAATCTAGAGGTTAGAGTGCTGATACAGACTTCCATCGTCCTGCAAAAAATTATACCTTCACTATCTGCGTGCTATTAACTGTGATACTATATACCCATGCCGTATATACTGTAAATACGCACCGTTTGGGCATATGACGTAAAAATACTGTACGAACCGCCGGTCCGTACACTAACATACGGACCACCTTGCCATACACGTTTATTAACATATCGGTCGTTAAAAATTAAATTGATGATTTAAAAAAAAAATTGGGTATATATAGTAAATATATAACGTCCAACCATGCTTGTACAAGTCACAGAACTCGATGATAATTTACGGTTTGTACGGAACTCGGCATAAATGCCTCGTTCCGTACTTATATAGAACGTCCTGACCATGCTGTTCAATTCATAGAACGAGATGGTAATTTACGGTTTGTACGGACCGAGGCGTTTACGCCGAGTTCCGTACAAACCGGTGGTGGTCCGTATATTTTTACGTCATGTGCCAAAACGGTGCATATTTACAGTATATACGGCATGGGTATATAGTAAAAACCGTAAATTACCATCTCATTCTGTGAATTGTACAGCATGGTCAGGACGTTCTATATAAATACTGGGAAAGGAGCAGGGTGCCAGTGTCTCAGGGTCTTAGAGGTATGCCAAACTGACCATGACCAATCACTCTAGACCGAAATACATCAAGACCCACTGGTGTTTGATATGTTTGGATCCTCGAGGCAGGCAGGCTGTCGCAGAAATGGCAAGTTGATTGGGTGCAAGTGGGTTACAGAAAACTATCCATAGACTGAATGCAAACCAATAGGCCTTTTTCCACTGGCCGGTGTCGCACGTTATCTGCTTAGTTACGCCAAGGCTGAAGCCAAACATTCACCTGGCAACGTATTCTTTAGCATTGAATCACTGAGTGTATGAGCGTTTAACGTTCATAATACCCGCGTTCATTATTTACAGAGAAATACAAATAATTACACCATATTCTATGGTATTCCAGCTACAATTTGGTATGTCATACATGAATATCACCTCAATGATACCATAGATATACCTTAGATAACACAGGGACACCTAAGCTGCATACACACACTAATACATTGGCATGCCTGGCTATAGTATGCCATGGACAGTGTATCTCTAGAGTTTTATGTCCATGAATATGCTTATCTTTTTCCAAGTTAAAACCAAGATAATTATCAATTATAAAGTTTAGACAGCTCAGACTCGTTGATACAATACCCTAGTTTGCTCCCACAATTTAATCTGTCAAAAACAACACGCCTGTAATCACACCCACCGTTCACACTTTAGGTGTGATTACTGTGTGGCTCTATGGGCATATGGCCTGACTCAGTCGTGTTTGTCCGAGCGGCCGCGTTACTACACAGTGGGCCGTTAGGCGGCGCTGAACGGCAACACCTGTATTGATAGTCATTCATAATTGTACGCTCATTCATCAATGATGAACATCCCTTTCGCTCCCAGTTGTCATCTATAAATGTACAAAGTATTGTAAAGACGTCTATCATAAAATACAACTGCAATAACGAAAGTTACTAAAAATATACAAAGTGAGACAATGCAAAGTGTGACAACACAGTTCATGAACATCCTTGTTCGTGGCGGCCGAGAATGAGATGCTTCTTTGATGAGTGTTTTTTCCCAGGGTAAAAATAATTACTGATGCGTCAATATTATAGTCGTCTAAAGAGAAGTAAAGGAGGTGAGTCAGTGAGTCGTCTAATGGGGTAACGACACACAGTTATGGCCGGTTCACACTGTGCGTTTTGAGGTACGCCCAGTCTCAGACTCAAAATGCACAGTGTGAAATCCACGCTTCTCGCTTGTCTGAGACTGGAGGTACCGGATACGCCCAGTCTCAGACGCCCATGTACGCCCAGTCGCAAGTGTTTTAATAGCAAATGTCTGAGACTGGACGTACTGAGGTGCCTTAAGGAGTGGCTGACAAGTGCTGACAAGAAAGTTCCAATCTGCGCTTGTCAGAGCCTTGTCGTAAGAAGGGGGGCTTTATGACAGCGTTGTTGGGGCATGTCAGGAAGTGCACGCTCCACCAAAATTTCCTATCATAGACCTCTGAGACACGCTCCCGCCACGCCATGACACTCCACGATAAGGGTCCAGTCGTGGGAAAAATCGAACATGCTTGATGTTGTTGTAGCCTTGTCAGAGGGCTCCCGACAGGCTTCCAATCATGGCCTGGTCGTAGCCTTGTCATAGACTCTTGTCGGGAACTGGGGTCCACCAACCACGACAAGGCCTCCAATCATAGGCCAATCGTGGACATTGTCGGGAAGCCATTGTCGTAGCCTTGTCGTGGTTGGTGGATGCCCCCCTTAAAACTACAAGTGCTCCAGTCGCAAGTGTTGGTCAAGGCCAGTTCACACTGTGCGACTGTGGGTTTTTTTGTGTCCGATTGTTTTTTGGGTTGTTGTTTTTTTTGGTGGGGGGGGGGGGGGGGGGGGGTTGCGAGGCGGTACAGCCAGTCGCAAGGCTATGAAGCACAAGGAACAAGAAACGTGTGAACTGCATTTCCTTGCGACTGGAGGTACATGCAGTACGCCCAGTCGCAAGGAAGCCGGTCTGAGACTTGCGGTACCGGCTCGCAAGTCCCCCAGTCGCACAGTGTGAACTGGCCTTTAGTTTTATTTCCATGTGAATGAGGTTTGGAGGCTCTCATGTAAGTACATCGTCGAGACAGTCAAAGACACTGAGTCTGACTCTAATCGGGACGACACACTACACAGAACAATAACAAGCCTTAATGATGGCTCTAATTGTAGCGCCAATGTAACTACAATACTAGACTTGCTCAGGTCTTTGATTATGAACATTCAATAAATACTTAAACTAAATGCATTACAATATGTATACTACCTCTGACCAACAAGTATACTCTTTGCTCTGACAGGTCCAGGACTGGATTTGGTCTCTGCATCCTCTGGTTACCCCTCCACCTACCCCACCCCTCCTCTCTGGGATACAGGGACTGGTCAAATCAGTAATGATGTCTGGTTTCTGGTGTTAAGTAGCACCACCATGCCCAACACTCTCCAAGCAGAGAGTCTTGATACTGGTCTGGGGGCTGTTGAATAAAGTTCGTTCATTTCTGGTGCTGGTCTGAACGATACGATAACTCCAACGATAAACGACATCCTGGACGATTGAGAAGACAGGAGATATTATTTAAATGAACGTAATTGTATGCAACACCTTGTAAAGGCCTTAGATTACTTTATGGTCAAAGCATCTCATGCTTACAACACTTTATTTCACACAACACTAATGCCTCAAAGACAATTCTGGGCTACTCTTTTTGTCGTTCGTTGTTTATTCAACAGCCCCCAGGATCTCTGCTAAGTTTTCTTTTCTGCTAAGAGAGTGATGCCCAAGTATTTGATTCCTGGACCTATCAGAGCAATAAGTATACTTTTTAATCAGAGAAAGTATACATGTTGTAATGCATTTAGTTAAAGTACTTAATGAATGTTCATAATGAAAGACTTGAGCAAGTGAGGAGGGGTGGGGTAGGTGGTGGACACAGGGACTGAGTCCTGGTAAGGAGGGATGGGGTAGGTGGAGGACACAGGGACTGAGTCCTGGTGAGGAGGGGTGTGGAAGGTGGAGGGGTAGGTCTAGGATACAGGGACTGAGTCCTGGTGAGGAGGGGTGGGGTAGGTAGAGGGGTAGGTATAGGACACAGGGACTGAGTCCTGGTGAGGAGGGGGGGTAGGTGGAGGGGTAGGTATAGGATACCGGGACTGAGTCCTGGTGAGGAGGGGTGGGGTAGGTAGAGGGGTAGGTATAGGACACAGGGACTGAGCCCTGGTGATGAGGGGTGGGGTAGGTGGAGGAGTAGGTATAGGACACAGGGACTGAGTCCTGGTGAGGAGGGGGGGTAGGTGGAGGGGTAGGTATAGGATACCGGGACTGAGTCCTGGTGAGTAGGGGTGGAGTAGGTATAGGACACAGGGACTGAGTCCTGGTGAGGAGGGGTGGAGTAGGTATAGGACACAGGGACTGAGTCCTGGTGAGGAGGAGTGGAGTAGGTATAGGACACAGGGACTGAGTCCTGGTGAGTAGGGGTGAGGTAGGTATAGGACACAGGGACTGAGTCCTGGTGAGGCGGGGTGGGGTAGGGGTAGGAGTAACCAGAGGATGCCGGGACTGGAGCCAGTCTACTACACTACATGTCTGGGCGGGCAAAGTGGCGCTCAATTGGCCGTGCATCTGACATAGGATTGCTGCCAACTGTTGCGTGTAATTGTGCAGTTTTATTAAGTACCGGGGAGACTTTTAATGAGCTGTTCTGTCTCTGAGTTAGGGATGTAACCGCTTAGGGCCAACTGAGTCATATTCTAGAAGTCATGTTGGCAGTTACATTTATAGACTTAGGTGAAACTCCGATGTAAATCTCCTATGTTGGGAGACTCACTCATACCAGCTAACCGCTGACGACTGTCCCAATGAAAATAAAGAACTTAAAAAAAAAGACTAAAAAAACAGTCAATGTTTTATAGACTTACATTTAGTAGTCACATTTTATAGACTTAGTTAACTGTCATGTTTAATAGACTTACAGTTGATAATCATGTTCAATAGAATTACATCCGACGAATTATTGGTACTTCAACCAAAGTATCATTAAAAGGAGAAACAACTGGAGTTTGTTGGTTTTTTGTGAAATCTTTCCTAAAAATATTTCTGATGGAATTTCTTGACAGTCATGTTTTATAGACCTACAGTTGACAGTCATGTTTCACAGTCCTACAGTTGACAGTCATGTTTCACAAACTTACAGTTGACAGTCATGTTTCACAGTCCTACAGATGACAGTCATGTTTCACAGACTTACAGTTGACAGTGATGTTTCACAGTCCTACAGATGACAGTCATGTTTCACAGTCCTACAGTTGACCGTAAGGATTCACAGGCTTACAGTTGACAGTCATGTTTTACAGGCTTACAGTTGACAGTCATGTTTTACAGACTTACAGTTGACAGCCATGTTTCACAGACTTACAGTTGACAGTCATGTTAAGCTCAGTGAAATAATGCATGTTGACGGTGGAAGTCATCAGCCTCGAGAAACGGAGTTGTTGTGTACATAGATAATAAACGATTGTTTTGTGGACAGACGGCCGTAAACCACGAGAGGTTGACGCTTAGTAATACACGAACGCCAGCGAGTGTATTACCACGTCAACCTCGAGTGGTTTACAGAGCCGCCTGTTCACATAACAATCGTTATTTGTATCTATTATCCATCATCTCCAGTAAAATAATCTCAGGAATTGCCATAATGAAGGGTTCATCAATATGGACTATCTTTTTTGCTCTACAGCACAAAGGGACTATTTTCCCGTATACCACAGCTGCGAGGCCCTATACCACAGATCTGAATCCGTAAACCACAGTTATGGTATCTGACAGGTTTTATATAGTGGGTAGTGGTTTACTGAGTCCCCATACATTTTCAATGGGGACTTTGTATACCATGGATTATAAGACCACAAGGTAATCTTATGTTAAACTTCCAAACTGGAAGTACACTTAAAATGGCTGCACAGTTCATGTACTTTTCAGTATAAATAAAGTTGTTTTTTTGTCAAGACGTCAGCCTCGAGAAAGTGAGTAAAGTAAAGTGTGTTGAAGGCAGTCGTCATGCCAACTAATTAAAGTCATTTCACAAAGTGGACTTTTTTAAAACCTCCCAGCAGCATCTGGACGCTGTGTGACGTCCCAACCACCTCGCTAACCACGAATTCCACTTCTGCCAATAAAATGGCATTGACCTATTATTTTTTATTATCATGAACTAATTGAATTACAAAGTTTGTGATTGTTCTTCGATACGAAAGGGGAAGTTTTGATGTTGAACAGTAGAAATGTTGATATGCAGATGCAGAGGGCAACCTACAGAGTTAGAGTTATATAAAGGCCAATATGCTATCATGAAACCTGTGTGGTATAACAGTCACAGTGTGTGGTATGACTGTCATTGTGTGTGGTATGACAGTCATAGTGTGTGGTATGACATTCACGGTGTGTGGTATGGCAGTCATAGTGTGTGGTATGACAGTCATAGTGTGTGGTAGTCATAGTGTGAGGTATGACAGTCATAGAGTGTGGTATGACAGTCATAGAATGTGGTATGACAGTCATAGAGTGTGGTATGACAGTCATAGTGTGTGGTATGGCAGTCATAATGTGTGGTATGACAGTCATAAATGTGTGGTATGACAGTCACAGTGTGTGGTATGACAGTCACTGTCGCTGTGGTATAACTGTCACATAGTTTGTGGTTCTACTATCACAGTGGTACAACTATAACTGTCAAGTATAACTATAACTGTGTGTGGTATAACAGCCACTGTATGTGGTCTACGACTGTCACAGCGGCCGTGGAGAGGAGAATCCAGACTAAGGTCACGATCTGTCGCCTTCGACCATAACGTCCCCGGTTACTCACACAACTCACACAAAGTGCAGATTGTGGTATATCAGTCACTGTCCATGGTATAAGAGTCACACTCTGTGGTGTAACAGTCACTGTGTGTGGTATAATTATCACACTATGTGCGGCTGTGTAGAGGAGAATCCAGTTTAGGGTCACAATCTGTCGCCGCCGACCACACCATGTCCAGTTACAAGGAACACACAAAGTGCAGATTGTGGTATAGCAGTTATAGTCAGTGGTATAACAGTCACACAGTGAGTGGTATAACGTTCATGGTGTGTGGTATAACAGTCACTGTGCATGGTATAAGCGTCACAGCGGCAGTGGGGAGATGAATCCAGATTAGGGTCACAATCTGTCGCCGCCGACCACACCGTCTCCAGTTACACGCAGCACACAAAGTGCAGATTAAAACTCATTGCGATCAACATTACAAGACAATTACCACAACGTTTGTTTCGCCTTTGTTTGCCTCCTTGGCCGATTGGCGGCGCCACATGCATGTCACGGCGCATGCGCGTCTGGTTTCCGTCTGTCGGCCATTCATCGTCGTCGTCGCCGCCAGATTGGTCGTGTTTGGGCGCCATGTTGACAGAGCACGTCACCGGACACGCACAACCCAGGGGCCCCCTCCTCCCTCCCTCCACCACACACACCACCCACGGGCCCCCTCCTCCCTCCCTCCACCACACACACAACCCACGGGCCCCCTCCTCCCTCCCTCCACCACACACACCACCCACGGGCCCCCTCCTCCCTCCCTCCACCACACGCACCACCCACGGGCCCCCTCCTCCCTCCCTCCACCACACGCACCACCCACGGGCCCCCTCCTCCCTCCCTCCACCACACGCACAACCCACGGGCCCCCTCCTCCCTCCCTCCACCACACGCACAACCCACGGGCCCCCTCCTCCCTCCCTCCACCACACGCACCACCCACGGGCCCCCTCCTCCCTCCCTCCACCACACGCACCACCCACGGGCCCCCTCCTCCCTCCCTCCACCACACGCACCACCCACGGGCCCCCTCCTCCCTCCCTCCACCACACGCACAACCCACGGGCCCCCTCCTCCCTCCCTCCACCACACGCACCACCCACGGGCCCCCTCCTCCCTCCCTCCACCACACGCACAACCCACGGGCCCCCTCCTCCCTCCCTCCACCACACGCACAACCCACGGGCCCCCTCCTCCCTCCCTCCACCACACGCACAACCCACGGGCCCCCAACCACCCTCCTCCCTCCACCACACGCACAACCCACGGGCCCCCTCCTCCCTCCCTCCACCACACGCACAACCCAGGGGCCCCCTCCTCCCTCCCTCCTCCCTCCACCACACACACCACCCACGGGCCCCCTCCTCCCTCCCTCCACCACACGCACAACCCACGGGCCCCCCACCACCCTCCTCCCTCCCTCCACCACACACACCACCCACGGGCCCCCTCCTCCCTCCCTCCACCACACACACCACCCACGGGCCCCCTCCTCCCTCCCTCCACCACACGCACAACCCACGGGCCCCCTCCTCCCTCCCTCCACCACACGCACAACCCACGGGCCCCCTCCTCCCTCCCTCCACCACACGCACCACCCACGGGCCCCCTCCTCCCTCCCTCCACCACACGCACAACCCACGGGCCCCCTCCTCCCTCCCTCCACCACACGCACCACCCAGGGGCCCCCTCCTCCCTCCCTCCTCCCTCCACCACACACACCACCCACGGGCCCCCTCCTCCCTCCCTCCCTCCACCACACGCACAACCCACGGGCCCCCCACCACCCTCCTCCCTCCCTCCACCACACACACCACCCACGGGCCCCCTCCTCCCTCCCTCCACCACACACACCACCCACGGGCCCCCTCCTCCCTCCCTCCACCACACGCACAACCCACGGGCCCCCTCCTCCCTCCCTCCACCACACGCACAACCCACGGGCCCCCTCCTCCCTCCCTCCACCACACGCACCACCCACGGGCCCCCTCCTCCCTCCCTCCACCACACGCACAACCCACGGGCCCCCTCCTCCCTCCCTCCACCACACGCACCACCCACGGGCCCCCTCCTCCCTCCCTCCACCACACGCACAACCCACGGGCCCCCTCCTCCCTCCCTCCACCACACGCACCACCCACGGGCCCCCTCCTCCCTCCCTCCACCACACGCACAACCCACGGGCCCCCAACCACCCTCCTCCCTCACCGACACACACAACCCACGGGCCCCCAACCACCCTCCTCCCTCCACCACACGCACAACCCACGGGCCCCCTCCTCCCTCCCTCCACCACACGCACAACCCAGGGGCCCCCATCCCTCCACCCTCACCCTCACACCACCCACGGGCCCCCAACCACCCTCACCCTCACACCACCCACGGGCCTCCTCCTCCCTCCCTCCACCACACGCACAACCCACGGGCCCCCTCCTCCCTCCCTCCACCACACGCACCACCCACGGGCCCCCTCCTCCCTCCCTCCACCACACACACCACCCACGGGCCCCCTCCTCCCTCCCTCCACCACACGCACAACCCACGGGCCCCCTCCTCCCTCCCTCCACCACACACACAACCCACGGGCCCCCAACCACCCTCCTCCCTCCACCACACACGCACCACCCACGGGCCCCCTCCTCCCTCCCTCCACCACACACACACAACCCACGGGCCCCCAACCACCCTCCTCCCTCCCTCCACCACACGCACAACCCAGGGGCCCCCTCCTCCCTCCCTCCACCACACGCACCACCCACGGGCCCCCTCCTCCCTCCCTCCTCCCTCCACCACACACACAACCCACGGGCCCCCAACCACCCTCCTCCCTCCACCACACACACACAACCCACGGGCCCCCTCCTCCCTCCTCCCTCCCTCCACCACACGCACAACCCACGGGCCCCCTCCTCCCTCCCTCCACCACACACACACAACCCACGGGCCCCCCACCACCCTCCTCCCTCCCTCCACCACACGCACAACCCAGGGGCCCCCTCCTCCCTCCCTCCTCCCTCCACCACACACAGAAGCACAACCCATGGGCCCCCTCCCTCCTCCACCCTCCCTCCTCCACCCCCACCACACACACGGACTCATTAGCCGTAACCCCCCTCAGTCTTCGTCTGTCCTTCCTCCCCTACCTGACTGCTACCCTACCTGCTTGCTTGCCTTTCTGCCTGCCTGCCTCACGCCCTCGTAGTCCTCACTCCCTCCATCCTCCCTCCTCCCTACTCCCTCCCTACTCCCTCCCTCCTCCCTCTCTGCCTAGTCTCCCTACCTTCTCCTTTTCTCCCTCCTTCCTCTCTCCCTCTCCCTCCCTCCTCCCACACCCCCGCCCCCACCCCCACCACACACACACGGACTCATAGGCTGTAACCTCCTCAGCCTTCGTTTGGCTGGTTCTCGTCTGTGTACTGGGAACTAACCTTCCTTCCCATCCTGCCTGCTTGCCTGTCTCCCTCCTATCAGTCTACTTTTCCCCTTAATCCCTGCCTGCCTGCCTGCTACCCTCCCTACTTGTTTGTCTGTCTGTCTCCCTCCTAGTCTCCTACCCCCCTCCCTGCCCTCACACACACAGACACACAGATCCCCCCGGCGCCCCCCCCCCCCCACACACACGGGGGGCGGCGGTTACCGCGGCCACCTTTTCTATTAGCGCCGCTGCCGCCAGCCGCCATTTCCCAGGGTTAAAAGGTGCGCGCGCCGCTCACATCCATTTGCGCACGCCGCGCCCAATGAGCAATGACTTCCGGCGGCGCTGACAGCCGCCAAACCATTTCCCGCCGCGCGCCGCCATTTGCCGCGCACCGGAAGTCGGCTGTGTCGCGTGTCGCTGTTTTTAGCGCCGGTAGATCGTCGACTAGCCGCCCGCACCGGAAGTGGCCATCTAGCGCCGCCTAGCGACACGCGCCCCCCGTGAACGCAGGCTCGGCGCTGCCGTGCGGCACGCATGCGCGTTTAGCGCGGGCAGGGCGTGACGTCACACCAGCAGACGACATTTATCCCGGCCACTTCCGGTTTCCGCCCGCCCTCGACCCGATGCAACCCCGGCGTCCTCCGCCAGGGTTCCCCGCGCCACCCGCAGAGGGCGCCACGTGGTCGCCGCCATTTCTGACAAAATGGCGACAAAATGGCGGCATAATGGCGGCATAATAGCGGCATAATGGCGGTCAATGACGACGCCGCCGAGCAGCGCCGCTGGTAATGGGCGTCTAACATGCATCACGAGCCGACAAACTGGGAACCAGTAGACCACTACACAGCGTCGAGTCGCTGCCTGACGCCCGCGGTTTGTGGTACCTCCCTTTTATAACCTCTGCTTAAATAAAAGTTGAGTTTCAGAGTTCATAAAGTCTTACTCTGAAGTGACGTCACCAGTTACTGAGTACCTGGCCTGTGTGATATGACATCACCAGTTATTGCTGGTACCCGGCATTTATACCTGACGTCACCAGTTTGTGCTGGTACCTGGCCTGTATAACCTGATGTTACCAGTTATTGCCGGTCTCAGTGGTGTTGCTCCATTTGGCAGTGCCCAGTGGTGACCTGGCAGTGTGACCTCACTAGTTATATGATGTTAACAGTTTGTACTGGTACCTGGCCTGTATAACCTGACGTTACCAGTTTGTACTGGTACCTGTCCTGTATAACGTGACATCACCAGTAATTATTGGTACCTAGCCTGTATAACGCAGCATCACAAGTTTGTGCTGGTACCCGGGCTGTATAACGTGACGTCACCAGTTTGTGCTGGTACCCATCCTGTTTAACCTGACATCACCAGTTCCTGCTGGTACCTGGCCGGTGTGACATGACGTTACCAGTTTCTGCTGGTACCTGGCCTGTACAACTTGACGTTACCTGTTTGTGCTGGTACGTGGCCTGTATTACTTGACGTTACCAGTTTGTGCTGGTACCTGACCCATGTAACGTGACATCACCAGTGTGACGTGACGTTACCAGTTTCTGCTTGTACCTGGCCTGTATAACTTGACGTCACCAGTAATTGCTGGTACCTAGCCTGTGTAACGCAGAATCACAAGTTTGTGCTGGTACCTGTGCAGTATAAGCTGACGTCACCAGTTCATGCTTGTACCCGTCCTGTTTAACCTGACATCACCAGTTCGTGCCTGTACCTGGCCTATGACGTGACGTTACCAGTTACCACCGGTCTGTGTGGTGCTGCTCCACTTGGCATCGTGCCCG
This sequence comes from Alentia gelatinosa, assembly GCA_950022655.1. NCBI lineage: Eukaryota > Metazoa > Annelida > Polychaeta > Phyllodocida > Polynoidae > Alentia > Alentia gelatinosa. The sequence continues at coordinate 121,583,941 of OX465581.1, read as the reverse complement.
ACATCGACCCGGCGGTGTGTCATCACCAGTTATTGCTAGTATCCGGCCTGTATAACATTTCGTCACTAGTTCATGGTGGTACCTGGGCCATGTGATGTGATGTTACCGGTCATTGCCAGTTTGTACGGTGCTGCTCCACTTGGCAGTGCCCCTTGGGGTGACCAGGCAGTGTGACGTCACCAGTTCATGCTGGTATACGGCCTGTATAACCTGACATCACCAGTTCGTGCTGGTTCCTGGCCTCTGTGACATGACGTTACCAGTTTCTGCTGGTACCTGGCCAGTATAACTTAACGTTACCAGTTTGGGCTGGTACCTGGCCTGTATAACTTGACGTTACCAGTTTGTGCTGGTTCCTGACCCATGTAACGTGACATCACCAGTTACCGCTGGTACCCGTGTGACATGACGTTACCAGTTTCTGCTGGTACCTGGCCTGTAAAACTTGACGTCACCAGTAATTGCTGGTACCTAGCCTGTGTAATGCAGCTTCACAACTTTGTACTGGTACCTTTGCTGTATAAGCTGACGTCACCAGTTCATGCTGGTACCCGTCCTGTTTAACCTGACATCACCAGTTCGTGCCGGTACCTGGCCTATGACGTGACGTTACCAGTTACCGGTCTGTGTGGTGCTGCTCCACTTGGCAGCGCGCCCGGCGTCGACCCGGCGGCGTGTCGTCTCCGGCCTCGTGTGTGGAGCGCGGAAACTCGACCTGAACCCGGACCACCCTCGTCCACCAGTCTCCACTTAATGACTGCCCACTCCCGCTAACCGCCGCCTAACTGCCGCCTAAATACCGCCTAATGTTTGACCGTGAGAGGCAAAAACAAGCGGCGGCGAGGGCTCGGCCCGACACGCCAATACCGCCAAGTGTGAAGGCGGGCGGCAAAAGTCATGCGATGTACGCCCGGGACAAGTGGGCGATAATTGAGGTAGCATCGTCTGCGTGGCGACACTGCTTCCCCTGTGGCCGCCCAGATGGCGCTGCGCTCATTAGCTCGCTGCTCCGTACGAGACTTCAAACGTGACTGGTCGTAACCGGCCGGCAACCAGTGCACAGCGGGCTCTGCGCAGGCGCAGGTTAATTGTCGTCTGCTGGCCACCATTTTTTATTTTCTTTGAAGGTCACAGCGCGGGAAACTTCTTATTGTTTATCTCACGCCGGGTATCTTTTTCTCCATAGAATTAACATTGGGAACTCGTATCCAACGCCCATGAGATATTTAGGAATAATATCCAATGGGGGATTATGTCACAAATGTCAGCCCATTAGTCAATGTGAGGGGTGAGATAAATTCAGACCCCCTTTCAGGTTTTGAGGTCAGAGCTTGATAACATCTCGTTTGAATCGCTAAATATATCGTTACATAATTCACACAGCTTCACCTTGTGAATTACTACGCGATTCAAACTCGATGGAATACAAGCTCTGAGCCTAAACATTCATAAGTTTCCTCCATATTAGCAACTGACGCGCAGCTATCATGACGTCAGTCCTCGTGACGCTGCCTCCCCCTGACGTCACAGCGAGGCTGGTAGCGTCCTGACGCTCCTGATGACGTCACAGAGCGCGTGCCGACCAGTGACGTCACATGGTGAATCATGAGCGTGCAGTACCTCGATTCTCTTTTTATTCTGGCGGTCATGATATTTCCTTTGTGGAGAATCGCTGAGGAAATTAGGTTGATTATTCATATTTATAACCGCTCAGACACTCTCCCAGCAGACAGGTCGGTGCCGAGATACAAGCGGGCGCAGAAAGTAGGGCGTAGTATTTATCCTACCCCTAATATAAAATCCCATAGGCTTAACATTGGGTTTCCGTATGCCACGCTGACTGGCATACGGAGTTTTATATGCCACTAGTGGCATACGGCATTGTTAGCATGTAATATTTTAAAATCGAGGAGATAAAAATCAAAACCTGATTCGTTTTAATCTTGGCCACCGCATTCCACTCCTGAAGTTTTGGCTCCGGACTTCACTCGGCCTTGCCTCATGAAGTCAAACTCCAGTCGTGGAATACGGTGGACAAGATTAAAACTCATCTAGTTTTACGATAATATGCTGGGAGAGTGCTGCCAACGATCAGTTGTACATCAACAAATTTCTAACCGAATTTCTCTGAAGCCTTTGAGAAAAGGATTCTCCCGATTTTCTGTGGTGACAGATTCATGGCTTATCGAAGGATAATTTTAGTCCATTTCTATGAAAGAAAAAAGATCCTATCGTTTCAAACATTCGGAGACGTTTCAAAAACTCCCCATACTGACTAAAAGTGAGTCGTCACTAGATATTGAGGTATCTAACGTGGGGCATTCACTTGATGCAGTTCAGATACTTAAATCTGCGAAATCTATCGGAATTAGATACTTTTTTTTATTTGGAAAAAGTTTATTTCTGACAAAAAACAGTTCACAGAAAGAAGCCACGATATTCCACTGGATCCGTCAACATGACAGAGACAATCAATGACAGACAATGATACATTAATAAAATCAGCAACAAATCAGTGTAGTAACAGTCCAATTCAATGGTTTTAACAGACAACACTAGCTTACAGGCGTAGTATATATATATATATCTGTATAGCAGGTGTACGTGAGGTAGAATGTAACGATGATCTAGATTATTCCGTACAATATTTCATACACTACAACATATTTTCAGGTAACATTAATACCTCCATCACTCGGCTCAGTTATATTTGTCAGTACCTTTAGCTACTCTCATCTTTGGTTACAATAGTAAACGATTACAAGAGATTTACACATGTAGGTCATTTTATAGAATAACACATAAACACAACATAGAAATACAGAAGGGCGGTGGGGAAAAAAAAAAAAACTATGAGGAAAGGACCAAGGGACGACTGGAACAAGTGGGCTAGCGGGCATCAACACAGTAATACAGTAATACACAGAGCGATATTTATATCATGTGTCTATCACCTTTTTTTATCCAAACTTTACCAAATATTCTAGGCCCCTGAAGACATCATTTGGATTCATTTCTTTTAATACCTCTTTAAATGCATCTCTTCTCTGAATACGATGCATTCATTCAAAACTCACCCTAAAGAGCTAGTTGTGAACGAATTCTTCGTATCCAACTCAAAACGCTATTCTGTTTGGCATCATGACCATGTTTTTATATAATTTTGTATTTGTTTATATTCAACATTGTAAATTTAAGTTAGCGGAGGAAAAACATAATTACCGCCGATTTTCTCACGCACTGCTTTGCTCGCTAGGTGATGTTTCAGGGACTCTTTTCTCGTAATCTACCCAAGGAGATTACAGCTATTCGTATTCTCCAAGGTCGCTGTTTCCACACTCAATATGTTCATGATGACAGGATGGTATTCCTGTTTAATGTCTATCGTCTTTTGAATTTGTAAAGATGCATATCATACTAAAAGATATCATATTGCATCTTTAACTAAGATAGAAATTGATGAGTCTGTGGTCTGCTTCCCCATTCTCCATCGAGTTTGGAGCATGCAGTAATATGAACGAGGCGATAGCCGAGTGAATATTTCGAAGAGCTCCAAACGAGATGGTGAACAGGGACTCAGATCAATCACGAATATATTTCTGATTTCATCTTAGCCTATGAATATTTATGTTTATCGCCGATTGAGTACGAGTTACCGTACTTGCAAGCCTGTTGAGTACGAGTTCTTGATGTTAAGTCTATGGACGTTTATACCAGGCAAAGATAATAGATCATTATTGACTACTGAAATTGAGTCCCTGTATTGTCTTGCATTTGTCCTGTAACTCTTTCCCACCTGACTGTACATAGAAGATCGTCCAATGCTGGTGGATGAATGTATTTGTCTATAAATGTGTTTACGAAATTAAACAAGTTGGATCGTTGGACAATATATAAACAATATTACCATGATTTTGATCTGAGTGGCCGTATTCTCCGCGTAGTTGACACGTAGTAATACTATGAGCGATAGCGAGGAGTATTACGTAGTGTCAACTACAAGGAGAATACGGACACACAGATGCAAATCATGATAATGTTGTTTTTATTATTTGCCTTTCGAGTAATTACTAGGAACCAAATCTTGTAAATAATTAGAAATTCGACTGCATTGTTTATATGATTAGTTCCGATAATGCCCGTCAGGTGACCCAGAAAGCCGTATTCTTCTAGGAGATTCCGGAGGTCCGTATTCTACTCAGTAGCGATCTGTAGGCTCCGTATGCTTAACATGGAGACTCCGTAATAGGTGGACAATAAATACACAACATTACCATGATTTCGATCTGAGTGGCCGTATTCTCCGTGTAGTATTGCGTAGCGTCAACTACAAGGAGAATACGGCCACACAGATCGAAATCATGGTAATGTTGTATTTATTACTCACTTATTTTTAGATTTAAGCAATAAATATGATCGTTAGAAAACTTTTCAACATAGTTAAGAAGTTATGTTTGGGACTACTTTCATCTAAAAAAGCCGTATTCTCCTAGAAGATTCCGGAGGTCTGTATTCTACTCAGTAGCGATCTGTAGGCTCCATAGGCTTAACATGGAAACTCCATATTGGGTGGACAATAAAACTCCTGTACTGAGAACATGAAGAGATGATGTCAGATATCTACTTAATCTACTCTGTGTAGATCGGCATCAAGGCTAATTAGACAATAATCAACACGATAACAGAGGTCAAACTCCATGTCACCCTAATCCACCAGAAATAAAGCTAAACACGTACGTAATGTGTTACTGTCGACAAATAACATGCAGAAAAGAACAGAGTATTATTGAGTCATCAGTACTGGTAATTATTTGTTGGGTTTTTTTTTGTTTTTTTTTACTTTCATGTCTCGGCGTGTAATGAACGCTGTCGATGTTCCGATTATTCCCGATCATTCCCGAGACAGCGCCTCATGCGGGCCAAGATGGAATTAACGAGCTCGGCACCGTTTACTATCATTAACCGTCATATGATGACTGATGGGCGGCCATTGGCACATGGCACGAGGCCTCGGCAAATCGTAAAGGACTGCTGCGACATGCCTCTGGATCTGCAGCGTGCGTTTGTGTTGACAACATTGTCCCCTGTTTGTTTGTGTTGGTAATTCGCTGTGTTTATGAATAGTGTCCCCTTGTTTACCTACTATATCTAAAAAACTATGATTCTGGTAGTATCCGCTCGGAGTGTGTCCCGCACATAGAGACAGAGTGAACCAGACCTATGCATGGAGACTGAATAGCCACTAGAGTGAGATTATCGTGCAGTCTAACTTAATCCTGCTATCATTTTTTTGTTTTTCTCTACACAGATGTACTTATATTCTTATGATTTGTTTTTAGCTCTACTGAAAACATAATTCAGAACTGTAGCTTTCCTATCCCCTTTCCTTGAGAAAATGCAATGAGACCTCACCCTTTCGCTGGTGTCAATCCATAGAGTTTTGATCGCCGATGATCAGTTCAAGCACCTGTGTCATACGAAATAATAACCACGAGTATACGATGTTTTCCCGTTCACCCCCCCCCCCCCTGTTTGTTTGTGTTGAGAACTCGTTGTCTTAACAAATATTATCCCCTTATTTATTTGTGTTAAGAACTTGTTGTCTTCACGAATATTATTCCCCTGTTTGTTTGTGTTGAGAACTCGCTGTCTCCATGAATATTATCCCCTGTTTGTTTGTGTTTAGAACTCACTGTTTCTATGAATATTATCCCCTGTTTGTTTGTGTTTAGAACTAGCTGTGTCCATGAATATTATTCCCCTGTTTGTTTGTGTTGAGAACTCGCTGTGTCCATGAATATTATCCCCCTGTTTGTTTGTGTTGATAACTAACTGTCTCCATGAACATTATCCCCTGTTTATTTGTGTTGAGAGCTCACTGTTTCTATGAATATTATCCCCCTGTTTGTTTGTGTTGATAACTAACTGTCTCCATGAACATTATCCCCCTGTTTATTTAGAAAACTCACTGTCTCCATGAATATTGTCCCCCTGTTTGTTTGTGTAGAGAATGCATTGATCTGAGTGTAAGTAGTATGAAGAAAGTAGTTCCAATGTGTGCCTTGACAACACCAGTGTAACCCACTTGCACCCAGTCAACTTGCCATTTCTGCAACTGCCTGAGATGAGGATCCATACACAATAATGACTGGTTTTGTATACGAGTGGCCGTAGTCTCCGAGTAGTTGACGCGTAGTAATATCCGAGCGATTGGCGAGGATATTACGTCGTCAACTACGAGAAGATTACGGTCACTCATATACAAAACCAGTCGTTATTGTATTTATTACCCACCTACAAGATTAATAAAAAATCTATTGCAATAAAAATGTTTCTGTAATACATTTAGTTCCAGACACCACAGCGCTGTTAAACGTGGCAGTAATTCGGTGTAGACTTACACCAATAATATAGTTCGCCATTAACCTGTACTTTTAGCATGCAAAGTGTATTATTACAATGATTTCTGATGGTAAATGAGATTATTATGATTGCTTCTAAATAACTAACATTGAATGAACATTCAAGAAACTTATTTCGAAGTACATGATGATTTGACCTCATTATGGACAGTACTATTTCTCCTGCAGGAGATTCTGACATGCCAGAATCTCCGGGTAGTTGTTTCCAGGTGCCCTATACATTTCCTATGGAGACTCTGTAATCGGTGGGTAACAAAAACACATCAAGCAGCAGTCAATGAGGTTTTCCGGTCTCTAGTGATTAGTCATGGTCAGCTGAGCATGCCTCTATAACCCTGAGACACTGGCACCCTGCCCCTTTCTCACTATCACAGTGAATAGCCTGCAGATAGTGAAGGGATAGTTTTTGGAGGCACACTGAAAGTGTATATATGTGACCACTCTAACCTTTAGGCAATATGTATAAGCATGCTCCAATAAAACTAATGATGAGTCACTGTTGTCAGATTCAAGCAGTTGTATGCTCTAAGGAGTTGACACCTAGTAATATCGAAGCGCAGGCGAGGATATTGCGCAGAGGCAACTCCGAGGAGTAAACAACCGCTTTTATCTGAAACCAGTCTATATTGTATTTATTATTCACCTTATCCTGACAAGTGGGACACCCATATCAATTCATTTTAGGTATGCACTATTTTTTATTACACACTATTTTCTGTATGCACCGGGTTTTACAGCCGGGATAATACAACATATCTGTATGCAACGTGTGTTTAGGTATACGCTGCCCTTATGTTTTCCATGGACACTTTATATAAGGTGGATATATATTTGCATGCTCCGTGTTTCTAGATACACGCTGCCCTTGTGTTTTCTATGGACACTTTGTATTAGGTGGATAAATCTGTATGCTCCGGATATGGTGATACACACTCCCTATGTGTTTGCTATGGACACTTTGTTTTAGGTGGATATATCTGTATGCTCGGGGTATGTAGATACATGCTATCTATGTGTTTTCTATGGACACTTTGTATTAGGTGGATATATCTGTATGCTCGGGGTATGTAGATACATGCTCCCCATGTGTTTTCTAGGACACTTTGTATCAGGTGGATATATCTGTATGCTCCGGGTATGTAGATACACGCTACCTATGTGTTTTCTATGGACACTTTGTATTAGGTGGATATATCTGTATGCTCCGGGTATGTAGATACACGCTCCCCATGTGTTTTCTATGGACACTTTGTTTTAGGTGGATATATCTGTATGCTCCGTGTATGTAGATACACACTCCCCATGTGCTTTCTATGGACACTTTGTATTAGGTGGATATATATCTGTATGTTCCGGGTATGTAGATACACGCTCCCCATATGTTTTCTATGGACACTTTGTATCAGGTGGATATATCTGTATACTCTGGGTATGTCTATACACACTCCCTATGTGTTTTCTTTGGACACTTTGTAACAGGTGGATATATCTGTATGCTCCGGGTATGTACATACACGCTGCCCATATGTTTTCTATGGACATTATGTATTAGGTGTATATATCTGTATGCTCCGGGTATGGTGATACACACTCCCTATGTGTTTTCTATGGACACTTTGTATTAGGTGGATATATCTGTATGCTCGGGGTATGTAGATACACACTCCCCATGTGCTTTCTATGGACACTTTGTATTAGGTGGATATATCTGTATGCTCCGGGTATGGTGATACACACTCCCTATGTGTTTTCTATGGACACTTTGTATCAGGTGGATATATCTGTATGCTCCGGGTATGTAGATACACGCTCCCTATGTACTTTCTATGGACACTTTGTATTAGGTGGATATATCTGTATGCTCTGGGTATGGTGATACACACTCCCTATGTGTTTTCTATGGACACTTTGTATTAGATCGATATATATGTATGCTCGATGTATGTAGATACACGCTCCCCATGTGTTTTTATTGACACTTTGTATCAGGTGGATATATCTGTATGCTCCGGGTATGGTGATACACACTCCCTATGTGTTTTCTACGGACACTTTGTATCAGGTGGATATATCTATATGCTCCGGGTATGGTGATACACACTCCCTATGTGTTTTCTACGGACACTTTGTATCAGGTGGATATATCTGTATGCTCGGGGTATGTAGATACACACTCCCCATGTGTTTTCTCTGGACACTTTGTATTAGGTGGATATATGGACACTTTGTATTAGGTGGATAATAAAACCAATGATGATTCAGTGCTGTTATTGTGAGTGTGACTATATCGGTGATGATAGCTTACAATAAAAGTACTGATGAGTGTGTTGTGTACTGTTGTGAGTGTACCTTGCTGACCTTCCCCCTGTGGAGGTGCACCGTCTTGGCAATCTTCCCTCCTATTCAACTCGAGCCAATGTTGATAATGCTCGCCGCTCGCCAAGTAAAACATGATTAGCAGGACGGGGCCGCCATGTTTGACATTTGGCCGCGCCGCTCGGCCGTGCGTGTCGCCGCCATCTTGTGTTCCACTGACATTTCCAGCCCGTCATGTAGCGGTACAGGGAGACGAATATGTATGAACGGCTTGTATTTACGGCCATGTACAGCCTGTATATACGGCCCATGTACGGCCAATGTACGGCATCTATGTACGGCCCATGAACAGCCCATACCGTCATGTAGTGGTACAGGGAGACGGATATGTGTGTACAGCCAATGTACGGCCCATGTACGGCCCATGTACAGCCTGTATATATATACGGTCCATGTACGGCCAATGTACGGCATTTATGTATGGCCCATGTACAGCTTGTATGTACGGCCCATGAACAAACCATATAGTCATGTAGCGGCACAGGAATACAGATGTGTATGAACGGCCAATGTACAGCCTGTATATACGGCTCATGTACGGCCAATGTACGGCATGTATGTACGGCCCATGTACGGCCAATGTACGGCACGTATATACGGCCCATGTACGGCCAATGTACGGCATGTATGTACGGCCCATGTACGGCCAATGTACGGTATGTATGTACGGCCCATGAACAGCCCATACGTCATGTAGCGGCACAGGAATACAGATGTGTATGAACGGCCCATGTACAGCCTGTATATACGGCCCATGTACGGTCCGTGTACTGCCAATGCACGGCATGTATGTACGGCCCATGAACAGCCTGCCCCGTCATGTAGCGGCACAGGGATATAGATGTGTGTATAAACGGCCCGTGTGCGGCTTGTATATACGGTCCATGTACGGCCAATGTACGGCATGTATGTAATGCCCATGTACAGCCTGCCCCGTCATGTAACAGCACAGGGATACTAAAGAAGAGTTTGATGTGGAGCGATATGAACGAGGCGACAGCTGAGTGAATCTCACATAGCATTCAAAACATCTTTATCTCACACCCGGAATAAATGTCCATAGGCTTAACATTGGGAACTCATTCTCCATGCCCCTACAAGTATTTCAGTCCGTTCTTCATGGTCTATATCCTGTGTGGTGTCCATTTATTTAATATAAACAGGGGTAAGATAAATACAGAAAGCAACTCGTTTTGGTCAAAGAAGTCGATCTCCAACTCGTTTGAACATTACTGATATTCACTCGGCTGTCGCCTTGTTCATATCACTTTGCATCAAACTTGTGGAGAATGACGACTTTCGATAAGAACTTGTTGGTTTCTTCATCTTTATCTCACCCCTGGTATTTTTTATCCATAGACTTAACATGGGGAACTTGTATCTAATGGCCATTACATATATAGGAAAAATTACAATAAGGGATTATGTCACAAATGTTAGCCCATTAGTCAATATAAAGGGTGGATACATTCAGAAACCATTCAAGTTTAGTGTCAGAGCTTCATCCCATCTCGTTTGAATCACTACATAATTCATGCAGCTTCGCCTTGTGAATTATTACGCGATTCAAACTCGATGGGATACGAGCTCAGAACCTAAGCTTTTATAGGTTTCCTATATAGGGGACAGAGCCATTGTTAGTTCACGAAGCAGTCACTAGGTGGTCGGGGGACAAACCTGTATCCTGGCTCTTTGTTCTTACAAAATTCTACTGCCTTTCAATATTTTACCATGGTTCCCTTGATTCTCTACACCCATCCCATAGTAGGATGACATAATAACTAAACCCAAGACATGATATTTTCCATATGGAACACATTATATAAATATGTGAGCAAGGCTAAAATTGTGACATTTCCCAATTATCACTCACTTCTTTTCCACCTCCTTTAGTGAAGAACACCTACTTTTTCACCTCCTTTATTGAATAACACCTACTCGGGGGGCGTCATGGCGGCGCCCATGGATCATAGGCTATATGCCGTATACTGTACATGTACGGCCCATGTATGAATGTTGCCCGTATGTACGGCCCGTCACGTAGCAACATTAGGACACAGCTGGTACCCGGCCCGTGTCTGAGTCTGATGTATATACATAGAGACGTTAATGAGATACACAGTGATGAAGTTATCTGAGCGATAATACAGGGATCACCTGTAAACTAACTGATCTAAGGATGTGTTTGTGTGTCTCCATCCACCCGTGAACTCTCCCAGCACAGTAATGACAGAGAGGCCGTACTGACCCGGAAGTGATTACTGGACGCAGCCCGGTCACAGGTGTGACGTCACGCCCACAGCCTCGCTCTGAGAACGCCCGCTGAGCGTCGTAGCGCCGCCCTGGTGGCCGATCCCCACACAAAGCCTATTGTTTTAACGACCGTCAATTGAGCCTAACGCAGCGAGCCTAACGGGCGAGCCTAACCGATGGTGCCACCTGGTGCCCGGCGTCCATAAGCCTAAAGATGGGCCTAACTGTAACGACCGCCTAATGTAGAGGCCTCAGTCACGCCTAAATATGGTACACACCTAATGTGTGATATGAAACAGTCCTAACTGTGAAAAACGTGTATTGTAGGCTTATAAATCGTCATCACGCCTAAACTATGTGAATATTGTAAAAGCCTAAAGTAGACAAGCTTATAGATGTGGTATAATATGTGTTAGAATGTTCTGTAAGCCTAAAAATGTAATTAATTGTAATTAGGAGCTACAATTAGTCAGGCCTGTCAGCGACAGAATCATTAATTATGTCCCATAAAGTCCTGTGAAGATGGGGTAGTGTGAACCTAGATGTAATGGAGAAATCTGACGATATACAGCCTCCCCCCCCCCCCCCTGCATCCCCCACCCCCATCCCCCACCCCATAGCTATACATAATGCTTTTTATTGCGCTGCTTATAATTGGCCATCAAGGTTGCATATGGTCTGCCATTGCCACAAGCGACATCGTCACCATAGGCATTATAGTGATGGGATATTATATGGAAACTGGCTTACTGTCTTTGCACGTCAAAAATACGCGGTAGAATTATTGATCGAATACATCCCGATGCTGAAGGTTAAGGGATGTATCTGATTAATAATTTCACCAGGTATCTTGAAATTATGTAAGGTGTATGGCTATAGGTGTTATCAAGAAATGTCACGAAATTTCATATGATTGTTCTCATGGTGCGAATTGTCTTTATGGTGTGATATCACCAAGCAGAGCTGAGTGGTGTCTGTAGCGGATGACAACAAACACCATATATAAAATTGAGTGACATTTAGATTTTATCCTACATCATCAAATGTTTATAAGTTCATATGTCAAGTGTGGTATATCGATATTTTATGGCATAAACATGGTATACAGTCACACCATGTTAAGTCTATTGAGATTTATTTGGGGGGTAGGATAAATAGACAATATTACCATGATTTCGATCTGAGTGGTCGTATTCTCCGCGTAGTTGACTCCTAGTAATACCCCGAGCGATAGCGAGGAGTATTGCGTACTGTCAACTATACAAGGAAATTACGACATCATGGTAACGTCGTATTCATTACTCACCTTTCGACTAATAATAAGGAGAAAAAAATTGTAAATAATTAGAAATTCGACGCAAGCGCCGTGCATTGTTTATATAATATAGTTCCTATAATGTGCGTCAGGTGGCCGAAAAAGCCGTATTCTCCTAGGAGCGTATTCTACTCAGTAGCGATCTGTAGGCTCCATCGACTTAGTATGGAGACTCCGTATTGGGTGGGAGATAAATGATAATATTGTAAATGTCAAACTGTGAGTAACAACGTTTCTGTGACTGAGTATGGCAGTGGCTGGTATTGACCATGTCCTAGCATTGTGTCTACTATTGTCTGTTAATTAGATTGTTAGAAACACCTCCTGTCTTGTGGTGAGGCGCCGTTGTTATTTGAGGTTCAGCAGATCGCTGTGTTAATGTGTATTTGTGAGGGACCATTGTCCGGGGGTTTATAATACGGGATTACTAGGTCTCAGGGGATTGGCCATTCATACCATAATAAAGCCGATATCGCCTCTTATTTATCTATCTCACCATGTTATCCTTTTTGATGTTTCTATATGATTTATCCAAGTGAGTCTAGGGTTATCAATTCGTTATAGATCCCAGGAACAGGTTTACTTTTTGCCCAATATAGGCTTATTGTACACCCTGTATAGGCCCTTGTATGTACCTTATAGGCCCAGTATAGGCCATCATATTATAAGGATAGATTAATATTTCTACATACAACAAGTGCGATCTAGCAATATCAATATAGTATGCATGTAATAATAGAGGGAAACTATGTTCCGGTGAGCAAAAGTTCAAAGTTACGAGGTAAGGCTTGGAAAAATTACTGCCCAAGGCGTCAGCCGCGGGCAGTAATTTTTCCAAACCTTACCGAGTAACTTTGACTTTTGTTTGTCGGTACTTGGTTTCCCTATTCCTATATACCTTCAAATATCGATAAAAATGCTTAATTCTTTACCTGAAACACTTCCGAAGTAAATGGCTGTATTGTATCACGTGATCAGAGCAGGACGAAAACGTCAGAGCGGGACGAAAACATGTGAGCGGGACGAAAACGTCAACCTCGACACATAACTTATTTTTAATGCACCCCCCAGCAGCGGTATGTAACTCTAGTTAGTTCAATAATGGGTATATAGAAATAGTAGATCTATGTATCTGATGATACCAAAGGGATTACCTAGTGATGGCTAAACTAAATATTGAAAAATTCTGCTATGCCTGGATCCATATTGAAAGGAACATATTACATAGAAAGGAAAATATTACATCATTGAGAAGAGGAAAGTTTGACATACTATGCAGTGCCGGACTCTAGTTCACTCTACATTTTTAGGATCTATGGAAGTTAATCGTCTCAATTTTAGGTATCCGACCTAAAACACTCATACGACTTCCTCATGCGTTTCCTCGAGCTACAGCTGTGACGTCACGCGGTGCCCGGCTGACCGGAAGTAGATGACAGGGCGCATGCGCGGTCAGTTAGCGCGGCACCTGTGTACGTCACCTGTGTACGGCACGCTGTACGGCACCCTGTGCAGTACGGCTGTCACGGAGCGCCAAACTCACACCTCGACATCGATTGTCGTCTGCGCGCGCAGCTTGACGCATGCGCACTGCCGCCGTCCTTCTCACCCCCACTTCCGGTTTGCCGAGCGCTTCGCGGAGTCGTGTCACGTGATGCGGGACGCGCTCGGCCGCGTTTCTCAGCAGGACGACTTTTTGTGTTTAGTAAAACACGAGCGGCTTTTTCCGCGGATTGGTCACAAACTGCTGCAGACGCAAAACGTAAAAATGGCACATGTATAAATATATGATGAAATACAGTGAAAATGGTATAAATGTGAAAAATATAATAGTGAAAATAGCACATGTATAAATATATGATAAAATACAGTGAAAATGGTATAAATGTGAAAAATACAATAGTGAAAATGGCACATGTATAAATATATGATAAAATACTGTGAAAATGGTATAAATGTGAAAAATACAATAGTGAAAATGGCACATGTGTAAATATATGATAAAATACAGTGTAAATGGTATAAATGTGAAAAATACAATAGTGAAAATGGCACATGTGTTAATATATGATAAAATACAGTGAAAATGGTATAAATGTGAAAAATACAATAGTGAAAATGGCACATGTATAAATATATGATAAAATACAGTGTAAATGGTATAAATGTGAAAAATACAATAGTGAAAATGGCACATGTGTAAATATATGATAAAATACAGTGAAAATGGTATAAATGTGAAAAATACAGAAGTGAAAATGGCACATGTATAAATATATGATAAAATACAGTGAAAGTGGTATAAATGTGAAAAATACAATAGTGAAAATGGCACATGTAAGATATATATAATATACAATAGTGAATATGGCACATGTATAAATATATAGTATACAATAGTGAAAATGGAACATATACAAATATACAATGTAAGATAGTGAAAATGGTATAGATAAATAATAGAATAGTGAAAATGGCACATGTATAAATATAAATATACAACAGTGAAAATGGCACATGTTATAAGATAGTGAAATAGTATAGATATATAATATACAATAGGGAAAGTGGAACATGTATAAATATATAATATATAATGGCACATGTATGGGTATGTAATATACAATAGTAAAAATGGAACATGTATAAATATATAGTATGAAATAGGGAAAATGAAACATGTATGAATATAAACTAATATAAAATATACAATGGTGAAAATGGAACATATATAAATACATGATATACAGTAGTGAAGATGGTATAGATATATATAGATCTGCGGAGAGGTCTGCAAACTGCTGTACAGACACACAACGTGAAGGAATCTCACAAAATCCTTCTGTGTGCGAAGACTCGACGAGTAGGCCTAGAGACAAAGTAGTATACCCCTGATGTGAGGTCGCCGAACTGCTGCAGGTCACACACACATCGTGAAAAATGGTGCATGGATGAATGTATAATATACAATAGTGAAAATGGCACATGTATGAATATATATGTTATAAGATAGTGAAAATGGCACATGGATGAATATATATGTTATAAGATAGTGAAAATGGCACATGGATGAATATATATGTTATAAGATAGTGAAAATGGCACATGTATGAATATATATGTTATAAGATAGTGAAAATGGCACATGGATGAATATATATGTTATAAGATAGTGAAAATGGCACATGGATGAATATATATGTTATAAGATAGTGAAAATGGCACATGTATGAATATATATGTTATAAGATAGTGAAAATGGCACATGGATGAATATATATGTTATAAGATAGTGAAAATGGCACATGGATGAATATATATGTTATAAGATAGTGAAAATGGCACATGGATGAATATATATGTTATAAGATAGTGAAAATGGCACATGGATGAATATATATGTTATAAGATAGTGAAAATGGCACATGGATGAATATATATGTTATAAGATAGTGAAAATGGCACATGGATGAATATATATGTTATAAGATAGTGAAAATGGCACATGTATGAATATATATGTTATAAGATAGTGAAAATGGCACATGTATGAATATATATGTTATAAGATAGTGAAAATGGCACATGTATGAATATATGATAAAATATAGTGAAAATGGTATAAATATAATATACAATAGAGAAAATGGAACATGTATCAATATGCAATAGAGAAAATGGAACATGTATCAATATGCAATAGAGAAAATGAAACATGCATAGATATGCAATAGTAAAAATGGAATATGTATGACTGTTGGTGCACCTGACCAAAGGCCATGGGTAACCCATTACCCCTTTACCCTGGATAAGGAAGGAGGCCGTAGCTGGGTGAATGAAATTTTATTGAATTTTATGAATAATGATATTTATATCAGACCTGTTTGAGTCTTTTTGGGCCTGTCCAGGTCCTTCCAGGCTGGGTCAGGTCTGTTCTGGTTTGTTTGGGTCAGTTCGGGCCTTTCCATGCATCTTCCGACCTGTTTTGGTTTGTTTTGATAAATTTAGGACTTTTTGGGTCTGTTAGGGTCTGCTAGGGTCTTTTAGGGCCTGTTCAGGCCTATTCGGGCATGTGTATGCCTGTTTGAGTCTCTTAGGGTCTGTTTAGGTTTTTTTGTCTGTTTGTGTTTGTTCAGTCCTGTCTATACCTGTTCAGGCATGTTTGGGTCTGTTCTGGGATGTTCAGGGCTGTTCAGGTGTGTTTTTTTTGTGTTTTTTTTATTAGGTAAGAGTGTCATCTCACATGGGTGAGTTTTTGAAATCACTCAGTGTTCAAATTGTACATGGTACAGTCAGCAAAAGTTTGACATCAAAAAGAGAAAAGCATACATCTAACAGGCCTGTTTGTGTCTGTTTGGTTCTTTTAGGGTCTGTTTAGGTCTGTTCGGGCCTGTTTGGGCTTTTTTTAGTCTGTTTGTGTTTGTTCTGTCTGGATCTGTTCGGGCTCGTTTGGGTCTGTCTGGGTCTGTTTATGTCTGTTCAGGTCTGTTCAACTCTGTTAAGACTAGTTTAAGGATTTGTGGGCCTGTTCAGATCTGTTCAGGCCTGTTTTTGGTCTGTTACTGACTGTTCAGGTCTGTTGGGCCTGTTTATGTCTATTCGGGTCTATTCGGGCCTATTTGGGCCTATTAGGGCCTTTTTGGGTTTGTTTGGATATGTTCGGGTCTGTTTGGGTCTGTTTTGGTATGTTCGGGCCTGTTCAGACCTGTTAGGACCTGTGAGGACCTGTTCGGGTTCGTTCAGGCCTGTTCATATCTGTTTGGGTCTGCTTGGGCCTGTTTGGGCCTGTCAGGGTCTATTCGGGACTGTTCAGGTCTGTTCATGTCTGTTTGGACCTGTTCGGATCTGTTTGAGCCTGTTTGAGCCTATTCGGGTCTATTCAGGCCCGCTTGGGTCTATTCGGGCCTGTTTGGGCCTCTTAGGGCCTATTTGGGTTTATTTGGGTTTGTTTTGTTATGTTTGGGCCTGTTTAATTCTGTCAGGGCTTGTTAGGACCTGTTCAGACCTGTTAGGACCTGTTCAGACCTGTTCGGGTTTGTTAAGGCCTGTTCAGGTCTTATCATATCTGTTCGGGTCTGTTTGGGCCTGTTTCGGTCTATTCGGGACTGTTCAGGTCTGTTCATGTCTGTTTGGACCTGTTCGGATCTGTTTGGGTCTATTCGGGCCTGCTCGGGCCTGTTTGGGTCTGTTTGGGTCTATTCGGGCCCGCTCAGGTCTGTTTGGGTTTATTCGGGCCCGCTCTGGCCGGTTTGGGTCTGTTCGGGCCCACTCGGGTCTGTTCGGGTCTGTTCGGGTCTGTTCTGGCCCGCTCGGGTCTGTTTGGGTCTGTTCGGGCCTGATCGGGTCTGTTTGGGTCTGTTCGGGTCTATTCGGGCCCGCTCGGGTCCGCCCGGCTCTATCCCCGTCCATCCGGGTTCCCCCCGGGCTGAGACGCCGCGCGGTAAAATTGGCATGTAGTCTTTTTCTCCGCCGACCTTAGAAACCTGCCCCGCGCCCTTTCCCTTTCACGCGCGGGGAGATGCATTAAGGCGATAGCTACATATTGCAAGGCGGTATGCGGCCAGAAAACACCTCCACCGCCATGTCCACAAAAGCCCTGCGCCACGAGGAGTTGTTCAGGCGCTGCAGGCACTGCGCCGCTCGACCTCCCGCCTCGGGCGGCGCAGTGGAAATTACACAGCTCGACACAGGTGGATGATACTTGTCTTTTTGCCGGCCCCGCCGATAGAGGCGCCCCTGAGAATGCGCGCGCACCTCGCTGTGCGCACCTGCGCAGTACGACGCTCGGGGCTGCCGGACCCCTGGCGGCGCGGGGCGGCACTAAGCGGGTCACCGGGTGCGTGCGTTCGGCGTTCCTGGCCCTGACCGGGTGACGTCATGTTACGTCACGCCCGTGACAAAGACGTGACGTCACGCCCTGCACAATGCGTGACGTGGGCATTGTGTCCAGGGACCTGATGAAATGTCGTTTTTTTTAATGTGGCTAATAATAAGTGTAGCGCGTTGTTTACTGTGTTCCGGACTGAGACGTTAACAGGGACTCGAGGTGTGAATGTGGTAAACGTGGGTATGTCTTTTATTTGTGTGAATATAGGAAACATGGGCACATTTTTATGTTCATCTTTATCTCCATGTGAATGTAATAAACGTGGGCATTTCTTCATCTCTGTGTGAATATCGTAAATGTGGGCACATTTTTATCTCAGTGTGAATATTATAAACGACTTAAACATGGGCACATCTTTATTTCTGGATGAAAATCGTAAACGACTTAAACATGGGCACATCTATATCTCTGTGCGAATATTGTAAACGACTTATACATGGGCACATTTTTATCTCAGTGTAAATATCGTAAACATCTTCAACATGGGCACAAATATTTATTTCTGCGTGAATATCGTAAACGACTTATACATGGGCAACAATTTTTATTTCTGCGTGAATATCGTAAACGGCTTAAACATGGGCACCTTTTTATCTCCGTGTGAATAATATAAACGTGGGTACCCTGGGGGCTGTTGAATAATCTAGGATCTTACATAAAGATACCTTTTTACAAGGGTTATCGTTTGATAATATTTAAGTTTGTTTGCTAAGACAGTGTCAGACATCCATAAGGTCATCCATAAGTGTTGAATAAAGTTAACCCACATCGTCTCTGGCTGTCTATGGCATACAGAAAAAGGGTCGTTATGTAGGAACCTAGATTATTCAACGGGGCCCAGTGGCGTGGATCTCATACTAAATACAATTACTTACAAAAAAATCAAACATGTAAAGTATATTGTAGATTTAGTAGTAGGTGGTAGTGAAACCGTCTGGTTCATTTCATTCTTCGTCTACACACATATATTGTAGATTTAGGCCCGGCGTCCACCTACTACGATATGGCTCCGATATGGTCTACGATACACCTCCCGATATAAAGTCAAAATCGCGTCGGAGGGTCACCTAATATCGGGGCAGTTGACCACGTTTCTGCCATTAGACATCGATACAATGCGTGGTGGATTGGCATGTCTAGACATATGTCTACGATTTTGCACCTTCCCGATATGTCTCCGATATTTGCTTTTTGTATCGGTGCCATATCGGGAGGTCTAAATTCCTATCGTAGTAGGTGGACGCCAGGCCTTACGAGCGGGTGGCGGGAGACAGAGATTTACAAACGGAAAGCCGCTGACAGGGACCAGGCACGAGGAGAGGTCGGGGACACCTGGTCGGCGCTGACCAGACAGCCGAGCAGGCCTATTAGGCGCGCCCCCGCCTAGGTGGTGTTTAGCGCAGCGGGAGTTAGGCCGGGATCAGTGCTGGCCGGTCGCCGGCAACCAGCGGTGCGCGGCCGCCGCCGACAGCGCCGCCTGGTGTTTGGACAGCGCGCACGATCTGTTGTCAGCCATGATTAGAGTGAAGGGTGGGCACGTACATGGAACGTGAAACTCAGTATGTTTCGTTAATTCTACGTACGTGAGTATGTGAACTTCAGTATGTGTCGTTCACTCTACGTACATAAATATGTGAACCTCAGTATGTTTCTTAAATTCTACGTACATGAAAATGTAGAGCTAAGTATGTGTCGTTAACTATACTTACATGAAAATATGAACCTCAGTATGTTTCGTAAATTCTACATACATGAGTGTGTGAAGCTAAGTATGTGTCGTTAACTCTACGTACATGAATGTGTGAACCTCAGTATGTGTTGTAAACTCTATGTACATAAATATGTGAACCTCAGTATGTTTCGTTAACTCTACGTACATAAATAAGTGAACCTCAGTATGTTTCGTTAACTCTGCGTACATGACAACGTGAACCTCAGAATGTGTCGCCAACTCTACGTACATAAATATGTGAAACTCAGTATGTGATGTTAAATCTACGTACATCAGTATGTGTCGTTAACTCTACATACGTAAGTATGTGAAACTCAGTATGTTTTGTAAATTCTTCGTACATGAAAATGTGAAGTTCAGTATGTGTCGTAAACTCTACATACATGAAAATATGAACCTCAGTATGTGTCGTTTACTCTACATCCATAAATATGTGAAACTTAGTATGTTTCGTAAATTCTACGTACATGAGTATGTGAAGCTGAGTATGTGTCGTTAATTCTACATACAAGAAAATGTGAAACTCAGTATGTGTCGTCAATTCTACGGACATGTAGATGTGAACCTGAATATCTATCATCATCTCAGGTACATGAATATATGAACCTCATTACGTGTCGTCAATTGTCTACTTGTAAGTCTCAGGTGGTGATATCAACATAATCATTATGAATGCTGCCATCACTGCATATCATGATCATGTGACTATGACAGACAAGCTGGAAACACAGTGGTACGGCCGAGCCAGCACACTGCTGAGTGAGCTGTCCGGTCAGCCTGTCAGGCGGCTCTCAGAGTGGTGGGGGCGGGGGGGGGGGGGGGTCATTCAATGAGAGGTTTTTTGAAGGGAGAGGTGAGAAGAGGGGGTTGACTGTGGGGATATGAGGAGCGGGAGCTGAACAACCAATGATAGCAAAGCCAATAAAGGCCGGGCCGAGGTCGGAAGGTGAGTGAGAGCGGCGGGGGGCGGGCGGGGAGCGGGGCGGGCTGCCAACAGGCATTACTACTCACCACACATCACCCACACACAGGTCTCTACAGAGTCTGTCACGGCCGCCCGCCAACCGTCACCGCCACCAAAAGACGGCAGAAAACACGGCGAGGGGGAAGGTGGAGATTCTATACAACTACACACCCACTGAGAGAAGTCCCGTCACACTCAATATGGGATGGTGGGATCGTTCTCAATCTCCAACAACTATACACCCACTGAGAGAAGTCCCATCAGAATCAATATGGGATGGTGGGATCGTTCTCAATCTCCGACAACTATACACTCACTGAGAGAAGTCCCCATCAGAATCAATATGAGGCTGCGGGATTGTTCTGAAAATGGGACAACTACACACCCACTCAGTGAATTCCCATTAGAATCAATATGGGACTGCGGCATCATTCTCAATCTCCGACAACTATACACCCACTGAGTGAACCCCCATCAGAATCAATATGGGACTGTGGGATCGTTCGCAATCTCCAAAAACTACACACCCACTGAGAGAAGTCCCATCAGAATCAATATGGGATGGTGGGATCGTTCTCAATCTCCGACAACTACACACCCACTGAGTGAACTCCCGTCGGTGTCAATATGGGACTGCGGGATCATTCTCAATCTCCGACAACTATACACCCACTGAGTGAACCCCCATCAGAATCAATATGAGACTGTGGGATCGTTCTCAATCTCCAACAACTACACACCCAATGAGTGAAATCCCATCAGAATCAATATGAGACTGTGGGATCGTTCTCAATCTCCAACAACTACACACCCAATGAGTGAAATCCCATCAGAATCAATATGAGACTGCGGGATTGTTCTCAATCTCCAACAACTACACACCCACTGAGTGAACCCCCATCAGAATCAATATGGGATGGTGGGATCGTTCTCAATCTCTGACAACTACACACCCACTGAGTGAACTCCCATCAGAATCAATATGGGACTGCGGGATCGTTCTGAAAATGCGACAACTATACACCCACTGAGTGAACTCCAGTCAGAACTAATATGGGACCCCGGGATTGTTCTGAAACTCCCACAACTACACACCCACTGAGTGAACCACAATCAGAATCAATATGCAACTGCGGAATCGTTCTCAATCTCCGACAACTATACACCCACTGAGAGAAGTCCCATCAAAATCAATATGGGACTGCGGAATCGTTCTCAATCTCCGCCAACTATACACCCACTGAGTGAACTCCCGTCGGAATCAATATGGGACTGCGGCATCATTCTCAATCTCCTACATCTACACACCCACTCTGTGAATCCCCATCAGAATTAATATGGGACTGCGGGATCGTTCTCAATCCCGCAGTCCCGCATTATTCTCAATCTCCGACAACTATACACCCACTCAGTGAACACCCATCACAATCAGTATGGGACCACGGGATCGTTCTCAATCTACAACAACTACACACCCACTGAGTGAACTCCAGTCGGAACCAATATGGGACCCCGGGATTGTTCTGAATCTCCGACAACTACACACCCACTGAGAGAAGCCCCATCAGAATCAATATGGGACTGCGGAATCGTTCTCAATCTCCGACAACTATACACCCACTGAGTGAACCCCCGTCTGAATCAATATGGGACTGCGGGATCATTCTCAATCTCTGACAACTACACACCCACTGAGAGAAGTCCCATCAGAATTAATATGCGACTGCGGAATCGTTCTCACCATCCGACAACTACACATCCACTGAGTGAACTCCCGTCGGAATCAATATGGGACTGCGGAATCGTTCTCAATCTCCAACAACTGCACACCCACTGAGAGAAGTCCCATCAGAATCAATATGGGACTGCGGGATCCTTCTTATTATCTCACCTTGGTATTTTTTTCCCATAGACTTAACATTGGGAACTCGTACCCAACGCCCATTGAGTATTTAGAAAAAATACTGAATGGGGGATTATGTCACAAAGGTTAGTCAATGTGAAGGGTGAGATAAATTCCGAAACCTATTCAAGTTTACGGTCAGAGCTCGATCCCATCTCATTTGAATCGCAACATAGTTCACGCAGCTTCGCCTTGTGAATTACTACGTAATTCAAACTCGATGGGATACGAGCTCTGACCCTAAGCTTTCAAAGGTTTCCTCTATATTCTCCCTCAACTACACGCCCACTCCTTGAGCTCGAATCACTATCAATATGGGACCGCAGGAGCCTGGTATAAACATCCATAGGTTTAACAATAGGAACTCATTCTCAACAGGCTTGCTAGTATGGTATCTCATACTCAACGGGTGATAAACAGATACATGTAGATATTTCCTGGCTAAGATCAAATCTGAAATATATTCGTGCTTGGTTTGAGTCCCTGTTCACCATCTGGTTTGGAGTGCTTCAGAATATTCACTTGGCTATCGCCTCGTTCATATTACTGTGCACTGCAAACTCAATGGTGAATGAGGACACTCATCAATTTCTTTCTTAATCTCCCAACATTCACACCCACTCAGTGGAACCCGGACCTCACTTCGAATATGACTCAAATAAAAATTGATGTTTTATGAACCCAAATTTTCAGTTTTCTTTTGGAAAACTCATCCTGTACGAGCAGTTATTACTCAATTGATGATAAGCGATTTAATGAGTTACAAACAAGCGAATTGTCCTTAAAATCAATGTGACAGTGTATCAGAAATTAATGAAGCATCTTCTGTTTTGTTACCGTATTGTAGTGGAGCGGAGTCAAAATCTGTAATTTGATTCAAAAACTAGGAGATTGAATTTTACCATAGAAACATGCCCTCTAAGCCTAAGTAAGGAGAGAGGTGGTTCTCTATTAATGCCAGAAGTTAATTTTACAAAAAAAACTTCATAGCGACCAGCAGTTTAAAGTGCCAAAAGTTCACAGTGTTGGGACACCTACACTTTGACTGCCACTTTAAAGTGTTGTGGTTCTAACTCAGAAACTCCACTTCTAACTCACACTTTGATTATCAGTTTAAAGTGCTGTGTTTCTGACTGGAAAATATCACAGTGACGGGAACCCGCACTTCGACTGTCAGTTCAAAGTGCTGTGTTTCTGACTGAGAAACTTCATAGAGACAGGACTCTCACACTTTAACTGTTAGTTTAAAGTGCTGTGTTTCTGAATAAGAAACTTCACAGTGACAAGACACCTGCACTTTGACCGTCAATTTAAAGTGTTGTGAATCTGACTGAGAAACTTCACAGTGATAGAACACCCGCACTTTGACCGTCAGTTCAAAAGGATTGTGGTCAGCTTTGTGAGGGTGGGTTTTAATGCCAGAACGTGGTTGAATTATTGGGGACTCCTAATTATGTGCCAGGTGAATGGCCCTGAGTATCAATAATTGATTTTATAGTTCGTGATCTGGTCTCCCTTGCTGAGTCATCATTTTTCATATTGTTTTTCTTACCTGGCTCATGGCAGACGCCTGCTGAGTTCTTACTGGTTTAATACAAATAAGAAACTGCACCGAGATCCATAGCCACTGACGATATGCCATGAGTTTTAGTTGTGGAGTAATCTCAAGATGCAAAGCTGAGTCGGATTATGTAGAAAACCAAAATCAATGGCATATTATCAATGGCTATGGATCGAGTGCGGTTCATATTTTATCTCACCCTTATCACTGATTAATTGGCTAAAGTTTGTGACATCATCACCCATTTGATATTTTTCTATAATAAAAAAAAAAAAATTCGAAAATTAATTGGCCTCAACACACCCCCAAGGGGAAGGGGAGACCAACAATTTGAAGAAGGAATTTTTTCACTCATCACCCATTTGATATTTTTCTATAATACTCCATGGGCGTCGAGTACGAGTTTCCAATGTTGAGTCTATGAGGACAAAATACCAGGGGCGAGATAAGGGTGGTTTAGATATATAGATACTTCATTATGGCTAACTGGTTATCAGATATACCTATGCGCGAAAGTGTCACAGATTGGCATACCTCGTGACTCAATATGTCCGTCTCGCGGTGAATATTTCCGACCAAAAAAACCACACACAATAGATTCCATTCAGTCACACTAACTACGTCTCCCTATATTACACGTAGGGAATAGAGGCTTCATTGATATTGTATAGCGTGGCCTAATACATGCAGAGGCTTCATCATATGAGTTGCAGTTTTATTATATACCCATACTGTTTGTACTGTAGATATGTACCCTTTCACCATATAACGTAAAAATACCATACGGAACAGGGTTCCATATATGCAAAATACGGAAATCTGTTACGTACGAATTGACCAAAACATTAGTTGTCAGGCCAAATCAAATTAATGATTTTTTTATTATTATTAAATTTCGGGTATATAGTATATATAGAACGACCTACTGTGCTTGTACAAGCCACAAAACGATAATGATTTACGGTTCGTACGGAACTCGGCGTAAAAGCCTCGTTCTGTACGAACCGTAAATTATCATCTCGTTTTGTAGCTTGTACAGCATGGTCAGGTCGTTCTATATAAGTACAGCTGGCGGTCTGAGAGTTCTGAGAATTTTTTATGTTGACAAAACTGTCAGACTCTTATCGTCCTCGGGATCTTGCGCATGATCTCATCCCTGGTACTTTAGTCTTAACATTAGGCTTAACATTAGAAACTCGTTCTCCATGCCCTTACGAGTACTGCAGTCCGTTCTCCATGGTCTATATCCTGTGTGTTATCCATTCTTTTAATGTGTACATTGGTGAGATGAATACAGAAAACAACTCCTTTTGGTTAAAGATGTTGTTCTCCAACTCGTTTGAACGTTATATGATATTCACTCGGCTATCGCCTCAATCATATCACTCGGTATCAAACTCGTGGAGAACGATGACTTTGACCAAAACTTGTTGGTTTCCTCTTCAGTTCTGGGCTCTGACAAGAATACCAATTCGCTTCAGCATTGATGCCAGATGCCTCCTTTACTGACGCATATAACAAGAATAGGTTCTAAATTGTATAATTCAAGATGATTACTTACCATATCTAAAACGTGTAGATTCTGGTCGGATCTGCTTGGAGTTTCTCCCATAATAGAGACAGAGTGAACTAGACCTAGGCCTGGAGACTGAAGAGCCACGAGAGTGAGATTCTCGTGCAGTGCTAACCTCAAACCTACTATTCAATTTTTTGTATTTCCCTACGCTATCCTTAGTGTTTATATCTTACCATATTGAAAATATAATTCAGAACTGTAGTTTTCTAACCTCCTTTCCTTTAGAGAAAGCAATGAGACCACAGCCTTTTGCTGGTAGACAATTAAAAACTTATTCAAAACTGCCAAGGAAAGGTACATCTGTACAATATATTTCGATATCAATATAGGAAAATTTCTTTAAATCTTTTTTTTTTAATTCTCGCCGATTCTCGTCTGCCCTCTTTTTCCCGCCTTTTTCCACCTCACTTCCGGCGGATAAGGTGGCGGTCTCTGGCGGCGGCGTCTGGAAGGCTAGAATTACCGGTAATGACGTTTGAAAGGCGCGTCGGAAAGCAACACCTCCACTGCGCACGCGCCGACGAACCTGTCACATCCAATAATCGTCCCGCGTTAATTTTCAAACAATGCATAAGCATCTGATAAAGGCGTGCCGAGACCCAGCGACGGGCGGGGCGCCATCTGGAAGAGGTGTGAGAACTAGCGGCGAGCGGGAGGGCGGCAGAGGGCGCTGGCTGGGGTGTGGGGTCAGGTGCGGGCAGCGGGGAAGCACCATTCTACTCCTTTACAAAGTGTATAACAACATCATTCACCGACACCACATAATGGAGGCTCCCACTGCACCCACGTGGGGCTATCAGATGAATAAGGCCCGGCTATCAAATACTGGTTAGCGCCTCTCCCTCTGCCCGCCCCTCGTATCGGATAAATCGCCAAATATAGGCGTGTCTCAGTGTGTGTGCTCCCCTCGACTTGAATAAATCCCCGAATACAGGCAGGTTTCACTATACCTGCCCCTCGTCTTAAACAAATCCCCATTTACAGGCATGTTGCCGTATATGCACTCCTTGTATTTAATAAATACCCGGTTACAGGCATGTTTCAGTCTATATGCTCCCCTCGCTTTAAATAAGTCCCCGTTTACAGGCATGTTTTACTATACCTGCCTGCCCCTCGGCTTAAATAAATCCCCAAATACAGGCGTATTTCAGTGTGTGTGCTCCCCTCGACTTGAATAAATCCCCGAATACAGGCACGTTTCACTATACCTGCCCCTCATCTTAAACATATCCCCATTTACAGGCATGTTGCCATATATGCACTCCTTGTATTTAATAAATACCCATTTACAGGCATGTTGCCGTATATATGCACTCCTTGTATTTAATAAATACCCATTTACAGGCATGTTGCCGTATATGCACTCCTTGTATTTAATAAATACCCGGTTGCAGGCATTTTTCAGTGTATGTATATGCTCCTCTCGTTTTAGATAAATCCCCGAATACAGGTATTTTTCACTATACACACTCCTCGGCTTAAATAAGTCCCCGTTTACAGCAATTTTTCACTATACCCACCCCTCACTTAGATAAATCCCCGAATACAGGCATGTTTCACTATGCCTGCCCCTCATCTTAAACAAATCCCCATTTACATGCATGTTGCAGTATATATGCACTCCTCATATTTAATAAATACCTGGTTACAGGCATTTTTCACTATATGCACCCCCTGTCTTAAATATATCCTTGTTTAGCCTACATACATATTTCAGAGTATATATATGCATCCCTCATGTTAAATAAATCCCCGAATACAGGCATGTTTCAGTATACGCACTGCTTGTGTTAAATAAATCCCCGAATACAGGCATGTTTCATTATACGTAACCTTGTCTTAAATAATTTCCCGTTCACAGCATTATTTCATTTTACCCACCGCTGGTATTAAATAAATACCTGGTTACAGCCATGTTTCACTATACCCACCCCTCGTATCAAATAAATCCCATTTCAATATAAGCTCCCTCATATCAAATAAATCCCTGAATACAGGCATGTTTCAATTTACCCACCCTTCATATCAACTAACTCTCCATTTACTGCCATATTTCACTATACCTGACCCTTGTCTAAGATAAATCCCCATTTACAGCTTCAAAGCTTTACGATCTTAAATAAATGTTTCAGTCTGCGTACTCCTCATATCAAATAAATCCCCGAATACAGGCATCCCTCAGCCGACATACTCCTCATATTGGACAATTCCCCAAATACAGGCATGTTTCTACGTACTCCTCATTTGAAATAAATCCCCGTTTACATGTTTCAGTTGACATACTCCTCGTATAAAAAAACTTCCCGAATACAAGCATGTTTCATCTATATACTTTTCATATTAAATGAATCCCGAAATACAGGCATCTTTCATCCACATATTCCTCGTATTAAATAAATTCCCAAATACAGGAATGTTTCTGTCTATACACTCCTCATTATGAATAAATCCCCGAATACAGGTATGGTTCAGTATACCTACCCCTCGTCTAAAATAAACCCCCTTTTACAGCCATGTTTCAATAAACCTGCCCCTCGTCTTGAATAAATCCCCATTTACAGCCATCTTACATTATACCCGCCCCTCATATCAAATAAATCCCGTTCGCATTCAAGTTTTGATATTTAAATTATATATATTTTATCATTGCAGTACCATTAATCATAGAACATATAAAAGGCACCTTACAAACCTCCCTATGTACAGCTATTTACTCAAACACTGCCGATGAAGGGGGTAAAGGTAGCAATCTCAGAAAAACCTTCCCCTCAACTGACAAAAAGAAGATGTTTAAAAATAAACCAGGGTCAGCTCTTACTGTTTGGTCCCGGTGAGGGAGGCCCGGGCATAGAAACCTGTCGCTTTCATTAAAACCATTCCCTCAAATTAAAAACTCGGGTATCAAAACGCAGCGCCTTGCTTGAGGTTAGTATGGACCGCTGTGAGGCAAATAAAGGGTAATTACGGACAAAGGGGTCATTATGAGGGGGTGGGTGGTGCGGGTGTAGGGTGGGGTGGAGGTGGTGGTAAGTTTACGGGACCTCCTCTGGTGTATATACGCCACGCGTAAAGGTGTGTAAAGACGTGTAGACACCTCCTTATTGTTCTACCTTAACGAGCCACTGTCTCCTGTGTCAGTAATGACAGAGAGATGGTCGCGCGGCGCATGGCCATGCCTCATCATACGGGCCACCTGTGTCGTCATAATGACGTCATTAAGACACGTCAGCGGACATTGTTTCTCGGACGCTCGGTCGTTAGTCACGGTCACGTGGTCAAAGTCTCGCACATGCGCACAATGAGTCCGTTAAAGGCACATCGGATAATTTGACTTGAAAAATGAAATCCATATAATTTTCCTGAGAATTGAATAAGATTATCTCTAGATATTGCAGAACTGGTATCTGACTTAAAAATATGGGGTCACTGTGCTAGTTTTGAGTGAGAAATCAATATAATAACAGTTTTATAATAGGATATATAGAAATTCGAAAAAATAACATTGCTCATAGTAAAATCCATGTCATTTTCCTCAAACTTTCACAGAATATGCTAGATGCATATTATAGAGAAACAGGCTTACTGTCTCCGTACGGATAATATACGCGGTAAAATCGGCGATCAGATGAACCGATGCCGAAGGCAGAGGATCATCTGATCACCGATTTTACCAAGTATTTTATCCGTACGGAGACAGTAAGCCTGTTTCTCTATATTACTACACATACATAATTTCAAAATACATAAGTCACCGTCCTTGTTGTTGAAAGAATTGAAGAATGAAGCGCGGTAAACCTAACCTAACTTCATGAAATAAAAGTACCAGAATATCATAGGAATTTTGTATTTGAGCCATTCGTATTTTAGTCTGAAAAGTACACATTCTGTTTCCACCTGATGACTGATCATGTGTTTCATGTGTACTTATTATTCAATGTGTATATGACGTGACCAGCCTGGAGATTAAGGACCGGCGTCCACCTACTACGATAGAAATCTAGACCTACCGATATGGCACCGATACAAAAAGTCAATATCGGAGACATATCGGGAAGGTGCAAAACCGTAGACATCTGTCTAGACATACCAATCCACCCCGCATTGTATGGGGTTTTTATCGGTGTCTAATCGCAGAAACGTGGTCAATTGCCCCGATATTAGGTGACCTTCCGACGCGATTTTGCTTTTTTATCGGGAGGTCCATCGTAGACCATATCGGAGCCATATCGTAGTAGGTGGACGCCGGGCCTAACCCTCCCCAAACTAACATAGACGTCAATGGCGGCGAGAAAGAAACGCTGTTTTTAGGTGAAAATGGAGGATTTCTTCGACCAATTTTTGGTCGGCGCCACCGATTGATTCAACCTGTTTTGATTTCGTTAGTGGTCTCGAAAGTCGGTCGATGGTGCCATATATTGAGTAATGTTGGAGAAAAAGATTGTTGACCCTTTCTGTTTTCCACTCCAGGGTACTTACCTTCTGTTATTTTTCCCGTATGCACGTCATATCGGTTTACTTTCCCTTAAGGTTTCCTTAAAGGTGGTTTGCTTAGACATACAATACGTCGGTGTATTCCTAAATACTGGCAAAAACCTGGTTCATTACCCCCCCCCCCCATATATTCTATACTTATAAGTAATAATTACCCTAGACTTGCTCAAGTCTTTGATTGTGAACATTCACTAAATGATTAATCACAATCAGAATAAGGCCCGGCGTCCACCTACTACGATATGGCACCGTTATGGTTTACGATGCACCTCCCGATACAAAATCAAAATCGCGTCGGAAGGTCACCTAATTTCGGGGCAGTTGACCAAGTCTCTGCGATTAGACACCGATATAAACCCTATACATTGCGTGGTGGATTGGCATGTCTAGACAGATGTCCACGATTTTGTACCTTGTACCTTTGTGCCGATATGTCTCCGATATTTGCTTCTTGTATCGGTGCCATATCGGGAGGTCTATATTTCTATCGTAGTAGGTGGACGCCAGGCCTTACTGTCATTAGAGTATGTATCCTTCTCTGACTGGGCCATGCATCCCAGTGAGGAGGGTAGCCATAATCTGCAGGGACTGGAACCAGTCTATAATTACCCCTGCACGGCCAGTGGGCGCTCCATTCCGTGGGGCATGACTTGAATTAACTTGGGCCGTACTCCACTGAGATTGACCGCGGAGTAATTCATGAAGCAAAGCTGATTGGATTTTACGTAGCAGTCAAACAAGGTGGAGTGAGGACAACCAAGTTATTTTCATTCAGTTGGTTTCCGATTTTATCTGTACAACATTATCAATTGATAAAATTAATCACCGTTTACTCCCCAGTTAATCACCCAGTTAGCCATTGAGTATTGGGTGCACTATCTTCATGGCCGTGGAGTACGAGTTCCTAACGTTAAGCATATAGAGAAAATACTGGGATTGAGATAAAGGTTTTATCCTTCCCCTAATAAAAAAACTCCATAGGCTTAACATTGGGTCACTGTATTCGGTCTGGAGTTCAGAAAAATTAAAAATATCGCTCTAGTAGGATACACTTGACAAATGACGTCATTTGTTAATGTAGAAGTAATTTAGACGTGCGGGGTAGGATAAATTCTAAACCAAACTCGAGTTAGTCGTGTCATTGTTCATCGCACTCCGCCAAGATCGTGTATTACTGCTCTCGCCTTCGCCTCGCGCAGTAATACGTGATCTTGCCATCGTGTGATAAACAACAAAATGACTAACTCTTGTTTGGTTTCTCCATATTATTAACTCCTGATTCCCGGGATTCAGGTACATGCTGAGAATCGAAAAGTAGAGGTTAATATCATCAAAGTGCTTCCTAATTGATATTTTTCAGTCCTATTTATTAAACATTAGTTTTTTTAGGGTTGGAGGTGGGGCTGGTAAACTGATTCAAAATATACCTCAGTTTCCAGACCTGTTACTCAATAAACTCGCCACCGTCATGGGGCCTTGCCAGCAGCCGCCATTTTGCAATTATATTGAGGGCAGACAAAGTCGACAGTTTTATTGTGGGCGCTACAACCATTAAGTTAATCTATTTTCTGTATTTTCTTATTTTTTTAAGCAATTTTTAAGGGGATATTGTGTTACACAATCACGGAATTCGTCTATGTAGCCATTCTTCCAATCGGGCCCTAGACCCCTACTCCTCATTCTAATGGCGGGTGTTAGCCGAATGAGCAGTGAGTACCATTTTTGTGTAAGTCTTTGGTATTCATTTTATCTGTATATTCAATTT
This sequence comes from Alentia gelatinosa, assembly GCA_950022655.1. NCBI lineage: Eukaryota > Metazoa > Annelida > Polychaeta > Phyllodocida > Polynoidae > Alentia > Alentia gelatinosa. The sequence continues at coordinate 121,551,696 of OX465581.1, read as the reverse complement.
CAACCATTTTTGTACTATATTTTAAGGTTGTCAGGGCTTGGCTGAGGAGTACAGGGTTTTGCTTGGGGGGCATTGCTCCTAGAAATGTGGGAAAAGCGTTGCTCCAGTAATTTTGGATTGTGTCGTGTAGTATCGCTATTCTCATGTTGTATCGCTACCTTTTACAACAACACATTTTCAGTGTCATAGGTGAAAGACTCATTAGATTTTTAATTGGATATAAATGGCGACATAGTTATGATGCGATCTGCCAAAAATTTAGCTACAATTTAGACCTCGGATCGCTATTCTGCGATCCGCAAAACGTGAAGTAACGACCCCAGGCATGGTCAGGGCTTGGCTGAGGTTGTCAGGGCTTGGCTGAGGTTGTCAGGGGTTGGTTGAGGTGGTCACGACTTGGCTGAGGTAGTGAGGCTTAGGCTGAGGTGGTGTTTGGTGCTACCCAGCTTCCATATCAACAAGGCAGCTTCCAGATCCAACAACTCGCTAATATACTGACCCACAACACAACACACCCCTCTCTCACACCCCTCTTCCCTCTCTAACACCCCTCTCTCACAACCCACACCCCTCTCTAACTTCCCACACCCCTGTCTCACACCCCACACCCCTCTCTAACTTCCCACACCCCTGTCTCACACCCCACACCCCTATCTAACATCCCACACCCCTCTCTAACATCCCACACCCCTCTCTAACACCCAACACCCCTCTCTCACACCCCACACCCCTCTCGAACTGAATATACTCAAACTGAATAGACCTGGCTAGTCTAGTTCGCGTCTAGCCCACCAGGTGGCGGGCCGGCTCTCCGCCGACGCCGCCGACGCGGGGGAGACGCCGGGTAGACGCGCGGGAGTGAGAGCGGGCTGGTGAGAGTGGGGTTTACAGTTTAATGGTCAGACCCGGGTTTAGTGTTAAACTACCTCTAACCACTAACTGTAAAAGTGAGAGTAAAAACAGGTCGCCGGAAACGTCCAGTGCGCGTGCGCGTGGCCCACAATGAGGGGAGACGCCGTCCTGTCAGTCACCGGGACCCGGGTCCAGGTCAAAGGTCACAGCCCGAACCGGGATGATGGGTCCTGGTCACGTGACCGCGGGTCGCCGGGTCACGTGACCGCGGGTCGAGGGGTCGCGTCCAGCGTGACCGGAAGTGAAGGAGGGACGACACCCTAAGTCACGAAGGGCTCGGGCTCGTGCTCGGGTACGGGTACGGGTACGGGTACGGGTACAGGTACGGGTTAGGGTTAGGGTTAGGGCTTGGGATTGGATTCAGGCTCGGGCTCGGGTTTGGGCTTTGGCTCGGGATCAGATTTGGGTTCGGGCTCGGGCTCGGTCTGCGCCTTCGGGATATGGTTCGGGTCCGGGCTCGGGATATGGTTCGGGTCCAGGCTTAGGCTCGGGTCCGAGCTCGGGCTCGGGCTCGGGCTCAGGCTCGGGCTCGGGATCGGGTCCCGGCTCGGGATCGGGATCGGGATCGGGCTCGGGCTCGGGTTCGGGTTTGGGCCCGAGCTAGGGCTCGGTTCGGGTTTGGGCCCGAGCTCGGGCTCGGGTTCGGGTTCGGGTTCGGGATCGGGTTCGGGTCCGGACTCGGGTTCGGGTTCGGGCTCGGGATCGGGTTCGGAATCGGGCTCCATGTCTTTTAAGTAGGTCTGTATTTTTGTGAGGTCTGTAGAGGTCTGTATTTTTGTGAGGTCTGTAGAGGTCTGTATTTTGAGGTCTGTATTTTGAGGTCTTAGGGAGGGATTTTGTTATGGGAAGGAATATAGCGTTAGGCTGACATCAGGCTTGCTTTAGGCTTGCGTTTAGGCTTGTATAAGTCTGGTGTTAGTCCGATATCATAGGCGGGCGTTAGGCGGGCAATAGGTGGGCGTTAGGCTGATGCTAAGCTGACTTTAGGCCCACTTTAGACATGGTGCTAGTGTGGCGTTAGGCGGGGTTTAGGCTCGTGGAAAATTGGCATTAGGCTGACTTCAGGCCCAAGTTAGGCTGGCGTTAGACATGGCGTTCTTCTAGCGTTCCCCTGGCGTTAGGCTGACTTTATGCCTACGTTAGGCGGGCGTCAGGCTGTTTTTAGGCCTGTATTAGTCTGGCGTTAGCCTGACTTCAGACCCACGTTAGACATGGCGTTCTTCTGGCGTTCGTCTGGCGTTAGGCTGACTTTAGGCCTGCGCTAGGCGGGCGTCAGGCTGGTTTTAGGCCTGTATTAGTCTGGCGTTAGCCTGACTTCAGACCCACGTTAGACATGGCGTTCGTCTAGCGTTAGGCTGACTTTAGGCCTGCGTTAGGCGGGCGTTGGGAGGCGACCCGGCTTGCATGTGGTGGGCGCCGTAATGGGAAACATTTAGGCGGGAAGTGCCTCGTGACATGCGAGACGCGCACAAAGAAAGACGCCTTCAGAATGAACTTGTTTTATAAACACTTGTCAACCTCGCGTCGTCAAAACCCAGACGTGAATCGCCGGCGGGCGTTAGGCGGGCGTTAGGCTAGCGTTAGGCTTGCGTTAGGCTTGCGTTAGGCGGGCGTTAGGCGGGCGTTAGGCGGGCGTTAGGCTGGCGTTAGGCGGGCGTTAGGCGGGCGTTAGGCGGGCGTTAGGCTTGCGTTAGGCTTGCGTTAGGCGGGCGTTAGGCGGGCGTTAGGCGGGCGTTAGGCGGGCGTTAGGCGGGCGTTAGGCTGGCGTTAGGCGGGCGTTAGGCGGGCGTTAGGCGGGCGTTAGGCGGGCGTTAGGCGGGAACTAGGCGGGTGCTAGGCGGATGTTAGGCGGGCGTTAGGCGGGAACTAGGCGGGCGTTAGGCGGGAACTAGACGTAGATTGAGCCAAGACGAGACAGTCTGAGACCCGTGCACATCGCTTTTATCGCCCAGGCGACTTAGGGCTGGTGTAATGAGGAGCAAGGGGGGGGGGGGGGGGTTACCCCTAATCTACGTGGGGGGGGGGGGGGGGTGCAGGCCTACTCTTCAGTGGGGGGTAGGCCTACTCTTCAGTGGGGGGTAGGCCTACTCTACACATCTGTTTGTCACCCTCACACTGCCGAGACTTAAGACGAACTTAACGCCGAGACAAAGGTTGCTAAGAGCTGTACACACACACACGACCCACTCTGGTCGCTGATAGAGATCGCCCGGTACTGATCAGTCGTTCAATGCGCCGTTATTAGCGACCCGTGGTCTCAGATTAAGTGATAAACATGTCATTGGGAAGTGGCTGCTTTCTGCACGGCCCTGGCGCCGCGCTCAATGGGCGAGGACCCGGCGCCGCCACGTCAACTCGCAATATTAGATCCAATTTGCAGTTTTTGCAGGTCACCAGAGTTTGCGTCGTCACGCGATCTGGTGGCCGTCAAGTCGCCGCTTGTCGCAACCCGGAGACCGCAGCCTCCCCTCCTCTAACCTCCCCCACTCTCTCCCTCTCTACTCCTCCTCTCTTCTTCTCCACCGCCCGCCGCCCGCCGCCCAACGCTATACATGCACCGCCCGCCGCCCGCCGTACAACGCTATACATACACCGCCCGCCGCCCGCCGCCCGCCGTACACCGCTATACATACACCGCCCGCCACCCGCCGCCCGCCACCCGCCGCCCGCCACCCGCCGCCCGCCGCCCAACGCTATACATACACCGCCCGCCGCCCGCCGCCCGCCGCCCGCCGCCCGCCGCCCATAGTACACTACCCTCCACCCTCTCTCTTCCTCCTCCTTCACTGCCCTCCATACACCGCCCGCCACCCGCCGCCCGCCGCTCGCCGCCCGCTGCCCTCTCCCCTGCTCTCCTCCTCCTCCTACCCCGCCCGCCGCCCGCCGTACACCGCCCGCCGCCCGCCGTACACCGCACGCCCATTGGCTGGCCGCCACAAAAGGCGATTGATCATTTGCCGAGAGGGTGCGTGCGCTGGCCAATGAGCGGGGCGGACCTGGGCGGCGGGCGGGGGGGCGGCGGGCCGGGGAAGTGGTGTCTCGGGCTGCGGGGAGCTGGGCGGAGATAGAGAGGCCGGGAGAGGGCCGCCGTCACACTCACACTCCCGTCTATATAAACACCCGGCCCTGGACTACACGCGCTTTTTGGTATTCAGGGGGGAAAGTATGAACAGCGTGTGAAGCACGCGTGGAGGAAGTAAGGTGAACATCGGACATTGCGGAGTTTATTTATTATCATACGGACCTCGGTGGCTTCCCTCCCGGAGACTACGACCTCGGACCCCGGCCACAGCCTCACACGGCAGCCGGACTCTCCCCGACACGCCGCCGATACAACACCACCAACACCCGTCAACTCGTAACCTTTCCCGGGGATTGTCTGCACCTCAAAAGGTACCTTTCTCCAACAATGTTCCACCTGGTTCTGTGTCTTTGTGACTTGGTGATTCCTCGCTGGCAGGTTGTTACTCAGGGAAGTGTGTCATAGCATCCACATTGTTTAATTGTACCAGTTATAGACAACACACAAACACATTCACTGTTTGGTTGTACTTTTAGTGCCGCCTGCGAAGTGTGCCAAAGCTTTGTAGCTGACATCCAAAATTACACTTTCCCCTCCAACAAAAAAAACTATTTTGGCTCTGCTTTTATCTTTGTTTAAAGTGCACAGTCTTTGTATGTAATATCCAAAATTACAAGCTGACTCAACACATACAAAAATTGTTATGTTGTGCTTTTATTTATGTATGATTAATGTACATATACTTGTACTTAATATTCAAAATTATACATCACACACGCACGCATAGACATTGGCCGCAGTCCGACATTAAATTCGACATCAATTCACTTTTATTTATGAGTGTATTCTTGGCGTTTTCCTCTCCCTTTTCCACGGAGCTAGTTTAGTTTTATTTTCATCACGATTATATAAATTTATACTGAATATTCGGACATTTTTTTAACATATATCGTAGTTCTGTAAAGATGAGGTTAGTCACAAAATAATCCCCGGTTCTTAAGGTGCTCCCGGTCCGGGGTTTTCTACGTGGGTATACGGCAGGGTATTGCAAAATGACACCAACACAGCTACAGATATAATTTGCCGGTAATTCTCTTTGTAGGATAATTCTGTTACCCCTGTTATACAGAGAGAAAATAGTCGGGGATTCTCAGAGAGAAAATAGTCGGGTATTCTCAATGATTAACGTTACCTTGGCCTTGTTTTTGTGGCTGATTCTTCCCGTGAATATATCATCTCATGATGGTAGCCGGGTTTTCATGCCATGTTCCCCGACTCCACATTTCTCCCAGTTCACCGTAATAACGGCTAAAACACACCGCATGAGTCAAGAACCGCCGACAGAACATGGCGTGTATGTGAGCTATTATTTCATATTCCACCTGATTATTGTCTCTGTGACGGTACTTTATCGGTGCTGGGTATGATTATAATAACTCACATTCTCGTCATAGTTTGTGGTGACTCGGGAGCCGTGACTTGTTTTTAATCTTCACGTAATGTAAGAAATCACGTTTAGATTCTCACGATAGTTTCTGCTGGTTGTTGGTCCTCATATCAAAATTTATATTCTCTAGGTCTGGTAATTTTATCTGGGTTTGTATTTTTTTCTATATTCTGTAGGTCTGGTATTTTTATCTCGGTTTATATGTTCTTGCAAAGTAAGCAATATCATAAATACCAAGGTAGTCTTAGTATTACTTGGCTATATTTTAGAACCGCCATTTCGCCCATTATATGGACTTTACCAAGGTTTATCTTTTTTATTGGCTCATTTTTAAATGCATCAACAGTGCAATTTACATTGTGTAGCCCTGGAATTTACAAGAGCAGTAAATTAAGTCGGAGACACACCAAGTGAGAAACGTAGCGAGTTCCGTAATCGCCAACACAAAATGGCCTATATGTGAGCTATTATTTCATATTTCCCCTGACTATTGCTTCCAAGATGCTAAATTATAGGCAGGGGATATCCTCATGAAATAATATCTCACATACACGCCAATTTGTGTTGGCGATTCCAGAGATCGCTGCCTTCACTCGCTTGGTGTGTTCCCGGTATAAGTCAGATGTATACAAGGATAACTCAACCACTTCCCAATACGGCTTGGGGGTTAGTTTCTATTAAGAGCGGAACGCTTCAATGTTTCTCCTGATATCAAACATTAGCCTTTGTCAAGTAGACCTTGTATTTTACTATAACACTAATGACGTGGTTTGGATCTCCGTTTATACATTAAACTGATTTCCATGGTCTCGGTATAGTCATTCTGTGGGTATTCGCGGGATAACCTATTAATTTTCCGGCTAAAAATAATGTCCCGGTTAAGGAAGATATTCTCTCTTTACGGTAGATATTTCCTGGCTGAAGAAGATATTTTCTGGTTACGGTAGTTATTCTGTGATTCAGGTAGATTTCTCTCCATTTAAGTTTACGGTAGATATTCTCTGGTTACGGCAGATGTTTTCTGGTTACGGTAGATATTCTCTAGTTTCGGTAAATATTCTCCGATCAAGGTAGATATTCTGTTTCCGTAGATATTGTCTGATCAAGGTAGATATTTTTCTGGGCAATGTAAACATTTTATATCCACATAATGCAGAGTGTCTATATAAAACAAATAGGGTGTGTGTATCAACATACCCAGCGCATACTGATGCACTGTATGCTCCGGGTTGCGATAAAGCACACATACGGAAAATAGTGCGTATTTATCTAAAAGCAGACGACAATCGGAACGCCACCTGTCTGTATGAGGTGGGTAATGAATCCAGTATTGACTGGTTTCAGATACAAGTGGCCGTATTCTCCTCGAGGTTGGCTCTACGCGGCAATTCCGCGGAGCACACGGCCACTTGTATCTGCAACATGTAGTGAATATCATACGGAAACAGGGTTAATGTGGCTATATGTGATAAATACGAGGTAAAATTTACAATGCTGAAAGCAGAGATTCATCTGATCGTAAATTTTACCAAGTATTTACCAGTTCCCTGTTTTTGTATCATTACATTGTGTATACCTTAAAATTACCGTTTTATATCTTCGTTTTCGGACCATTTATTGGGTTTCGCCGCTGTGATACCCCACAAGCCACGTACATACCCCGTATGCCACGAACGTGTTGTACGATGATAAATATGATATATGTAGGAACGTTTGTATGTGTAAGATATACGGCACAGGTATATAAAAATGTGTATGATACTCTCTCGGCCGGATGTGGTCACCGATGTATCTCCTCAGGGTAAATAAAGTGCTTAAAAAACAAAAACGCTCGGATATTACTACGCATCAACTCTCGGACCATACGGCCGCTTGTATCTGAAACCAGTCAATATTGTATATGTATATATATATATTTATATATATATATATATATATATATATATATATATATATATATATATATATATATATATATATATAAATATACTCTCTCGATCACAGGGTTGTAGTGATGGTAACCTATCCTCATAAAATCTCCCGAGTCTCTGGTAAAAGCTGTTCCTATAAGACTCCCGTGCGTGACAGTTAATCGTGTCTTCCTTGTTTACCCACAACCTGCCGAGATGCGTCTACATTAAACTGCTGACGGGTCTAGACTCACTCTCCACTGACTCCCGGCACAGTCTTAGTGTGTGCGTTCACAAATGCTTTCGCCTAGAACCAGCGAAAGTTGAGATCTCATTGGTTTCTCACGAGAGAAGTAAATCAGAAGACTACAATACTAAACTTTGATTTCGGCATGGCTCGAAATGAATCATAAGAGAAAACGCATGTCTGAGTATTGAAATACAAAAAAGAGTAGCAGTTTACAGTTTAGTACTGCACGAGAATCTCACTCTTGTGGGTATTCAATCTCCAGGCCTAGGTCGGGTTCACTATATCTCTATGTACGGCAGCAACTTCAAGCGGAATCCACAAAATTCTAACGTTTTATATGAGATAGGTAAACACCTTGTAAGAGTCGCGGAGTCTCTGTGTCAAAGTCGCACACACGTTTTGTGAGAGTCGCAGTCTGTCTGCAGATCGCGGGATTAGTATACCGCATTACGAACGGACGATAATGTACGATAACGGACGATAAAGGATAGCGAGGATTGAACGAGGCTTTCTCTGATGATTATTTACAGAGCAATGATCATTTCCGGGAACTGAATTTATCATCATTATTGTTATTTATAATATTATTATTATTATTATTATTACTATCATGAATGGACGATAACGAACGATAAGGTACGATAACTGATAGTGAGGATTGAGCAAGAATTTCTTTGATGATTATTTACAGAGCAATGATCATTTCCGCGGACTGAATTGTAAAGTCATTATTTTATATTATCAATATTATTATTATTATCATTATTATTATCATGAATGGACGATAACTGATGATAACGAATAGCAAGGATTGTTTTCTCTGATGATTATTTACAGACAATTATCATTTCCGGGGAAAGACTTGTAGTATCATCATTATTATAATTATCGTTATTATTATCGTTATCATTATTACTACAATTATCATCATTATTATGGCTTTAAGTGGATTACCCCATCCTGTTGGACACTGTGGACGGCCGTGTGGTCGGAGGGTCCCTGTCACCGCTCAGATATCGTTAGTAAACGTCGCTAAATACGTGTTGACATATCAGATCACAACGAGCGACCAACGAGCTATCAACGAGCGATCAACGAACGATCCACAGACCCGTCCCTGTGCAGCACACACCTGCTCCGGTTAGATGCGCACTCGATCAATACCCGGCATGCAGTTCAGCAGAACGCGTGAAAAATGACACTTTTTTATTTTATTATTTCAGTGATAAACATTAGTACAAGGCAGTCTGCGAGTGGCAGGTTTTGTGTGCCTTTTTAAGAAAAATTACAGATTTTCCTTGGGTAAATGTAGAAGTCTACTTCGCAGGTTTGGGTTGCGTTTAATCAGTAGGTCATTTTCCGCAACCCCCTTGCACCAAGTCAACCTGCGGCCATTTCTGCAAGTGACTTTCCAGGATCCAAATATATCAAGCATCAATGAGGTATTTCAGTCTCTAGTGACTGGTCATGGTCAGTTAGGCACACCTCCAAGACACTGACACTGGCCCTCTGCACCTTTCCAATATCACAGAGTTGGCACGCAGATAGTGAAGGGATAGTGTTTGCAGCAAGCTGGAAGTCTATATAACCTCTCCATAACTTATGCAGCGTTTTTGGGTGTGTGGCCCACGCTCATAAATAGGGAAGGTTTGAATGTTCTTCGCAATATCCGCGACATTAATTTCAAAAACGGTCTGATTTTACTGTACAGTGTCCAACTATTACTGGTGGAGTCTTGGGAAAAAAATGGGACTTACTGAAATAAGACAGGAAAAGGTGTGTTTTGTGAAGCCTGTTTTCCTGTGTTTTTCTGCTGAAAGGCGGTAAAATCAAACAGAAATCCTTGAAAGGAGGAGTGCTTTCTTATTTCTACAACTATTATGTACCACACTTTTTCATATAAATAGGGACCCAGGCCTTTGTATGGACAATACCGCATTCCATGTGGTGAACGGCCTACATTACCACATTCCCTATAGTAAGCGACCTATAGGCTATATGTATACATACACAATAATGACTGGTTTTGTAAGAGTAACCAAAATCTCGAGTAGTTGATGCATAGTTATAACCGAGTGACAACAAGGATATTATGTTGTCAACAACAATATTTCAGCCACTCGTAAACAAAACCAGACGTTATTGCATTCATTATCCACCTATAGGATTAATAATAAGTCAAATGACATAAAGGGTCTATTGCAAGACGTATGTAGTTCCAAATCACGCCATAATGCCACATAATGGTCAGGATTGTGGTAATTCGGTGAAGACTTCCCCCATTTGCAGCGTTGCTTTTATTTTCCTGTGTTTAAGCATGCAAACCGTTTTATAACTGTTTTATCTCTGATATTAAATAATACCATTATATTGATTAGTATGAAATGAGCGTTCAAGATCCTTATTCGAAAGTAGGCCCTACATAAAGATTTGACCTCTTTTTGGATTGGACTATTTTCT